>OZ018314.1:3190433-3790433 GCA_963969455.1 Arge pagana | reverse complement strand
AAAAATGAGTTAAAGTGATCGAGGCATTTTTGGATTTTCTAAAAAAACTGGGAATAAATCAATTTGGGGAAAAAATGTATGTAATAAGAATCCTATTATTCCATGCAATAGTCTCGCGATTTCTCCAGTCGGACGCTCGCAATCGCATTTTTTCCGAACTTAGCGTGATAATAAGTTATTAATAACTGGTACTAAACAGATTAGAGTCAATTTACTATCCGAAACAATTGGTACGCGATTGATTTCTCACAAGCACTGGTTTCGGAGATAACGAATATCAATGTCACGCGGTAATAAAATTTATCGATCAACACGCCGCAAAATAGACGCGTTTCTAATTCTTCCAGTTTTTTCACAACATTTTTATTTCATATTCGTTATTTCGCGCGGATTTCCGAATAATTTAATACCCAACATTTCTCCAATATTCTCCCTTATAAGTCACGCGTTAGGAGCAATGAAAAATACACACAGAAACAATGTAGTTAAATAAACATTTCTCATGCTTATCCTGTCAAAAACTGCATAACCGTTTGTTTCGCTTTCCGGTTGGGAAAATTCCTCAATTTTTAGCCATCGTAGAGATATAAAATTCCAAACACGAAAAGCTCATTTCTACTATGCAATTTAATTGGGAAATAAAAATTCCCAACAAGGAGCCTCTTATATAAATTTTAACAAACGTTTTTTCCAGCCCTTTGAAAGTGTACAACCTGTTTGGGAGTAAAAACAAGTTGACCAAAAATGACAAAGTCTAATAATTCTGACGGAGGTCAATTTTTTCTATACAATCATATTTTTCTCTGGGTGTTACCGATTTTTTTTCACAATTTTTCCAACCATAAGTTTGAAGACGCGAAGGAGACAGCGATTTGTAACAAATTCTGGCAGCAGATTCCGAACGTAGCTGACCTTGGAAGTGTAAATATAATGTGAATTTAAATTACTAATGTACTTGGTACGACGTCTACTGTAAACACAGCCAACTGGCACTGTACTCAACGAGAGTCACCCATCGAATGCATCTCTGGCCACGTTTTGAGAAAGGAAAAAAATGGGAAAACGAAAGCAGAAATTTATGTGAAGCACATATTTTTAAATTGGTACTCCGACGAGCTTTCGTTCGGTATCAAACAATGAACTTCGTGATGAGCCTTCGATTTTTCAGGATAGAGAGAAAATTGAAAACGGTCATTTTAGCAAGTTTCTTCGCAATAACGATCGTCGTTTTTTTTACAATCCGTATTCACGCGAGAGATAATTGTCAACCATCCTGTTTTTCAGAATGATAGTTGATCCCGTTTAAATATCAAATAATTATCAATATAACTGTCAAATAATATAAATAGTAAATAATTAATAATATGAATATTAAATATTCGATGATATAAAATATTGAATAACCAATTTTAATTTGTTATATCAAATTACAACGAGTTATAATTTATTCGACGTTCAAATACCTTGTGCTGGACCACAATCAGGATGCACGGCTCAGTCCCAGCATAAATGCGACGACGAGTAGTTTTTTGTTCCCTTCTTTCAGCGTCCCTCGATGTCTCGCAAATATCCCAAAAACAAGGATAACGAGATCGACAGAAAAACTGCCAGCGATAAGCAACGTAGGATCGAGAACACCGAACTCACTAATCCGTGCAACGTTCGACGACGAAGATCCGGCGAGAAACTATTAGTCATCGAGTCGCGAAGTTTATATATCAGGATCCTCTCACTCTTTTGCTACTCGCAATCGTCGCATCGATGTTGTTATCATCTAGTTGGTACGATAGTCACTGTTGATATGAAAATAATGTATTATTCAGATTATTCAACACGTGATAATACAATAATACGCGTCAAAACCGAGCCTCGTAATCAGGAGCTACGAAAAAATTGTTTTCACGCGATTTCAATTACGAATCCGGCTATCGCGTGTGAAGCCCTTTTTTGCGGGGTTTCCAACATTATTACCGAGCGAACTAAATAGAGATACGGCTGCGAAGATTTCACCACACGTCCATCGCACTTTGAGCACGCTCTCCGATTTTTTCAGCCCGAAATCATCGATCCACCAAAAAATAACCGTGAAATTTCCATGTCCAAAGTAGTTGAATTTTCTTTTCATTTCTGGCAACAAAAAATGTGCCATCTTCGTATCAAATTGACGCCTCCTCCGTACACGTAATATAAATTTGAATTTATATGCAAACAAGTTTGACTTTTTTATAGAAAATTTCTAAACCAATCGATTTATCGAAATAAATGTGAACAAAATAATGTTCATGTTTTGTTATCTCGCTATTGGTGAAATAATTCCAGGAAATACTCGCGAAGGTAAGCATCATCTCTCTCATGCAGCCAGGAAAAAATGTTGCTGAGCATTTATTCGTCAAATATGACGCCCATTTTTTCTTGGTTCAAGGTCAAATAGAAACAGCATTTATCAAACGTTTGACGAGTTCGTTTGCCAGATTTTCGAAGCTGTTGAGTTTGGCTACTTTGAATTGACTCTCAATAATTATGCTCGTTACCTCGATGGACTATTTTACGAGTTGTTATCGAGGACTTGAAAGCACGCGCGATAAACGATGCTCGCGAAGTATTGTCGAGAAATAAGGATGACCAGCGATAATGCTCACTCGATCTAAGGTGACTTGGTACAAGTGTTAAAGAAATGAATAATTACGCAAATAAACCTGACGAATAAAGGCGAGGGTAAAAAAATGATTATTCAAGTAAACGTTTACGAGTCTCCGGGTAATGGCGCCGAAAGCCGGAAATCTTTGGAGAACCCGTTTTTTTTTGTACTTCAGAAAAAAACCGATAAGTCTGAAATTGTAAACAGCGAGTCTGCCTGTGAACGGAGATAGCGACTGATTGTTCGTTTTACACGCCTGTCAAGAACGCGAAAGTGCAATAATTTATCAAAATGACTAAAAAAAGCATACGCGACATTTTTTCAAATTTTTGAAAATCGAAATAAAAATAGTTGTTATAAAAATGCAATGAAAAATTGTTGAATAGATTGTAGTCTGCGATCGAGCAGATTCAAAAAAATTCACGATGTGCATTTGCACTCCAAAAAAAGATTCGAAGCTCAAAGCCCAAACGCCCGATATGAAAATGACGTGACATTTGTTTCTTTGGCATTTTTCCTCAAAAGGTACGTGAAAAAAGGAGAATTCTGGAACATAAGATCTCATTTGACTCATTTAAAATGCTAGAAGCAAAAAATGAGGTTTGATATCTTACGAGCGTTTTTTTGAGGGGTACAAAAAAAGTGGCAAAAGATGAGGAAGTCGAAAGGGGAATTTTTGGCTGCTGAAACCGATTTGGCGTGAAACGCCCCGTATATACAGGTGTTTACCGGGCATTCTTCGAAGAAATGTATACTGTACTTCGCTACGATCGAGGGTATAACAGGTCCGAGTTGTAATTGCGAGCTGTAATAAATTCACTACGTTATTCAACTCGTTTGATATGGTTTTTTACACGAGGGACCTTGCACTTGACCGGGTTTTTCAACGGATACGTAACTATCGTTGAAACCGGTAACAGTATCTATCCGCATCAAAATCTGTTTTTCGCGGAATAACAATTCGGTATCCAACTTAGAATGATTACGAATCATAAATATTAATAAATCGGTATACAAACTGCTTATGATGGTATTGTTATTATTTTTTGTGGATTATACAGGTATTATCAGGTCGAGATATGCTTCTCTTTCAAAGCATTCAGCGACACTGGCTCGAGCCTCAAGGCAAACCTGCTGACCTGTTAGAGATCAACTCGCCCTGTTCGTTCTCTCTGCCTCCTGCTTGTTTCCTTCTTCGTATATTTTCCCATAGAAAACCAAATAAGTCTCGTATTAGGAAGAGGAGTTCCAACGAGCATTTTGATAATAATTATTACACGGCGATAAATATTCCAATTATTAAAAATGATCCAAGATTAGAAGGTCTCATTTTATAATTTATTTACACGGTATTAGGATTTTTTTAAAGAAAAATCAAAGATGTCGAAAATTAATTGTGACCGGAGTGTTATTGTCGTATCACATGTCTACCACGCGTTACGTGTTTCCTCCGATAGCAGCCGCGATGATCGGATCAAAACTACTAATCGCCATGACCATGACCACGACCGTGATAAAGGTTGCTGATGTTCGTGTCTCAAGGGGAAAGTGCGTTACGCGACTGATGCACCAACTTATTAAGAAGCAGGTAGAGTGCGCATCGAGGTGACACTAACACCAACTATAATTACATATAATTTATATACTACTTTTTTATATAATTATACACAGCTGTATATAATTCCATACTTATATGGAATTTTTTACGTGTAGTTATATGCAATCTTTTTTTCGGGTAACAAAATCGTAAATACCTCTACGATTGTTGGACGCAAATAATAATTATAGATGATTATTAAATCCACCATATCCGGATGCGCTTGGATCATCAACTGTGTTAGTATCCTCGATGAAGTTGGGTATTTATACTGAAATAGGGTAATAAGATACCTCGAGCGTCGTACGCATTGCACTCTGTTTATGCAGTTACGCAACTCAATGTCTTCATCATTAACCGGTCAAGTGGTATTGTATCATAAACGATGGAGAAAAATCGAGCTGATTCTGCCTATGTCTCATATAAGTTTCTCGTTTTCCAACCAATTTCAATGAAATTTGGTACACTGTAGTTTCTACTTTGCCGATCGAGCGATTGTAAACGCTGGAATATATGTGGATGTGGAACATAAAAAAATATGTAGCCGAAAACATATGTAGCATAAAACACGAAACTGTGAGAAAAAGTGCACATTCTTTCTAAAAAACAATGTTGATGTCCGAATGTCCTCGTAAATCTCCACCGAAAGAAGAGTACCGTATCACATTGTTTCCCCCTCTTTATACAATGACATTTTTATTTCAAACATTTTTCTCTAAAATTTATTGTTCTTAAGATATTCTACTGTGCCAACTTAAATGGAACATCCCATATAATCTTTCTTTCTCAGCAGTAATGAAGTTCGTAGGAAATTTTCCAATCATGTTATTTGGAAAATCGACAAAAAGTTTCGACTATAATATATAGGTACTTGAATTCTCGCGCGTAATAATCCCTAACTTACGTCTACATCTGTATATTACTCTCGAATCTTGTCAAGTTATCGCTCTATGCGTACATATACTTTAAGCAGGCCGGGTTTCCATCGCGTACAGGTTTCTCGCATCGTGATTGACCAGTCTTATTGGAACTCGAGCCGCCATTCGTCAATCCCACTCGAACTCGGGCAGCCATTGGCCAGTCCCCTTCGAACTCGAGCACTCATAAGTCTGTCCCGTTTGAACTCGAGCAGCCATTTGTCAGCGCGAGACGACGAGACCCAATGAAAATGGATGTTCTAACACGCTTTGCGCATCCTCTGTTCTGTCAATTGTACAGCTGACCAGTTAAATCTATCTATTTTCCAAAACCTCGTCAAGTTCGGAGCAGAAGTAGTTCGCCATCTTTGACATAGATTCATTGTTATTCTATGCGAACATCTCGCTTCCCTGATTGTCAGTTGTTTTGTTGAAGAAAACATTGAAGAACGAAACATTAACACAGGGTATTTAAATACTCAACCAAACAGCGTAAACGAAGCAGTTTGTGCTCGTGAATCCAGCGTGTCACCACAATGGGGCTCATTTCATCTACGCTTTGTTCTACGGCGCAGGTGATATTTTATTTCATATCCTTTGACATATCTCATCCGCAATTTTTCCTACGTCACATCTCACCAGTATGAGTCACAGAATGTAATTTCTCTCATTGTATTCCTCCTTTCAGCCTGATATACTCACATTTATTTACCACGTCCTACAAAAAAATTGCCAAACATCACAAATAAACATGAAGCAACCTTCAATATTCATTTTCTAGGTCTATTTACTTTATTCATTTTATCACGTTAATATTACTAATCACAGAGATTCTGAAAAAATGTGTACATCGCTATTCTTAACAATCAACAATAATTTTTGTTGACTGTTCTCGACATTTTTTTAAGATCTGCTATCGTAAGCATAGATATCACGTTGATTCTAATAAAAACAAACGAATCTGACTCGTGTGTTCACCAATAAACACGGTCTATCTTCTACGATCAATGTTTTTCAGACATAATTACGCCGTATTCTTTCCATCCATGCCTTTATTTATAGACGTATGATGTGGCTATTTGCATTCAGATAATGAACAAGGATTATTTGCACATTTAGATTTTGACGAGAATTCGTTCAACCAGCAAACATGTTGACTGAGTCTGCTTTTATCATGTTTATCTGAATTTTATCTATCGGATGAGAAATCTCGAGAAAAATAACGATGATAAATATTTTTATTTCTTTCGCTCGCTGTTAAAAAAATAAGTCAATGAAGATCAAGTACCCAGACAGATATACCGCATCTCACCAATCAAATCGTCATGAAATCCAATCTTATCACGACCAACGACTCTTTAACAACGGTTTTCTATCCCAAAATACACCCATACAAGTTATGATTTTTTGCTAGTTTGTATTGAATTTATTGCTACTTCGATTCATCAACTAATGAGATAATTGTTTGGACAGCTCGCATGTCTCTGCGGTACCAGCGCTTGCAGTTTTTGCTGCTCGCAATGCCCGTCGTGTCGGAACAGTACGAGTACTCGAATCATGTACGCGTTGATGTTACTGTTGGGTACGGTAGCGGCGTGCATAACGCTTGCGCCAGGCCTGCAATCGGCTTTGCAAAAAGTTAGTAAGAAAGTCTGAAGCAAGTTGTTTCTGCGTCAGTGCTTATAGCTGAGATTCCTAATATTTTACTCAAAAACTTAGGTTCCATTTTGTGTCAATGGAACTAACAGCGCGCTATCACCGGTCACTGTCGACTGCTCCCAAGTCGTGGGATACCTCGCCGTGTACAGACTCTGCTTCATTCTATCGCTCTTCTTCTTCCTGATGTCTCTCATGATGATTCGAGTTAGAAATTCTAGAGATCCGAGAGCTCCGATTCAGAACGGGTATGTATTTCCTCAGGAACAAGTGAACCCCGGCGATGTTCACGTCAAATTGATCTCATGTCATTCGTTACAGTTTCTGGGCAATCAAATATCTTGTCGTGATCGGTGGTATGATCGGAGCATTTTTCATTCCCGAAGGATCGTTCGGCGTTACTTGGAGATATTTCGGAATGATCGGAGGTTTCTTGTTCATAATTATTCAGTTGATTCTGATCGTTGACTTCGCTCATTCGTGGGCAGATGCTTGGGTGGGAAATTATCACGAGACCGAGTCTAAAGGCTGGTGGGTCAAACTTGGTACACCTAATTGAACGCATCCCTCAAACGTTCTTTCTATTATTTCTTCGTCTTACTTTCAGGTACGCTGCACTCCTGGGAGCAACTTTCCTGAACTACGCGTTGATGATAACCGGGATATCACTACTCTTCGTATATTTCACGGCGGTAAGCATCTTTCCCTGCAATTTAATGAACAAACATTCGACCTGTTATCGTCTCTCATCCGGCTTTATTTTCCAGGCGGATTGCTCTCTACACAAATTTTTCATATCAATCAATTTGATACTCTGCATTGTGGTCAGCGGGGTTTCTATACTACCTAACGTACAAGAAAAATTGCCCAATAGCGGTCTCCTTCAATCGTCTGTCGTTTCGCTCTACGTCGTTTATCTTACATGGAGCAGTGTGTCTAACAGTGAATGTAAGTCATTGCAAATAAATTAGAAATTTCGTGGTACTATCATTTGGGATATCTGCAAATGCTAGGAATTTTTCGTATCAACACTCTGTTCTCAACCTAATCAAAGGTATTTTCTGCAGATACCGAATGCAAGCCTACCATACTCAACTCCGAGAAGAATGTTACCTTCGACAAGGAAAGTATTATTGGACTCGTTATATGGATGTGCTGCGTTTTATATAGTTCGCTTCGCACCGCCTCGAACTCCTCGAAGATCACTATGACCGAAAGCGTACTGGCGAAGGACAATGGAGCTGGTGAGTACTTAATTATCTATTTTTTCACTCGCTCAATTATTCTGTAACTTGCATTCTAAATGAGACAATCTCGGTCGCGTATTAATTACTATAGTACATCTTAGTATATCGAAACTATTAGAATCTCGTTCGCAATGTACATGTCGCGCGATCATCCGGTCAACTTTCAACCATCATGAAGAAATATGTGGCTATATGCGAACTATAATATTTTTCTTTGCGCAGTCAGGAACCAAGGTGAAGCTTCGCTCGTGAACAATGAAGGTACGCGCACGTATTGCTAATAAATTAGACCTTTGTACATTTTTTGTAGTCAATGCAAAGAGCAAGCACTGGTGTGGTTTCCACTTTGGTTGTTCGGATACACGTTAAAAGTTTGAATTTCAAAAAATCCATACCATCGGCTAATCAGTTGAGAACGATCGAGTTTAACGTTGGCGTTATTGCTCGACAGCATATTTCCAACATTCCCATTTCAATATGATTACATTCTGGTTAATTTCGAATCGCATCTGATTCGACGTATCGTTTGTCGCCTGGTTATCATCGTAGTCGATCGGCGTGTGCCTGCCTTTATTGTGCTTTGTAGTCTGCCTATCACATGCTCTGGATGTTGATCAATATTTGCTTCGTGCTGCTTAATTTCAAACAACCGTACCTTGCCGAAACGAAAAAATGTAAAATACCAAATCAACGCCTGACTAATTCCCTCAAAGGAATTTTCCCACACATTTTCTCCAAAAACACGAGTAGTCTTCGAACGCTGAGTTTCTTGCCTTGGTAGCTTCGCCTACTTGCCTAATAAACCTACGTTTACAATTTCACTCGCGCTCTTATTTTTGAACCCACGTATCTATTGTGATCAGACTACGTTTCAGTCAGCGGTCGTGGCGGGGATAGCGAAGAGGGTGGCGAAGCTAAGGTATGGGACAACGAGGATGATAGCGTTGCGTACAGCTGGAGTTTCTTCCATTTGATGTTCGCGTTGGCAACTCTGTACGTGATGATGACGTTGACCAACTGGTACAAGTGAGTATAATGTTCCTTCGACAGCCGTCTCGTCTTCATGCCGAAATAAACCAGGTGAACAGCGATTTTCAGCAAACTTTACCCGATTGATATTCTATTACAGACCGAATTCATCGTTGGATACGCTGAATGCCAACACCGCTTCCATGTGGGTCAAGATAATATCATCATGGATATGCTTGGCTTTGTATACTTGGTCGCTGATAGCACCAGTCGTCTTGACTAACCGCGAGTTTGCTTAAGAGAGAAAAGAAAATGAAAATTCGGTCACTTATTTATGGCCAGAAAATTTCCTGCTGCGTGTCGTTAAAAAAAAATCTGTAACACTGCGGATTCCTCCGAGGTGTGTCGAGTTGGATTCCGAACCGCGGCTTTTTGCCCGACACGTCTGGCAGGACTCAAATGAGTCGAGATGTATAATCTACTCTGCTTTTTAAATTAAGTCTATTTCCTATGATAATCCTAATACTTATGTATATATTTTTGTAGAGAGAGAGAGAGAGAGAGAGAGAGAGAGAGAGAGAGAGAGAGAGAGAAAGAAAGAGAGAGAGAGAGAGAGAGAGAGAGAGAGAGAGAGAATATGAAGGGTTTTTTTCCAATGATACTGTACTGAATATGTTATGTGCCGGGAGATTACGAGAAGTTGTCTTTTGTTTTAATTACAGTTAATTTTATAAATATTTACGGCTAAGTAGAACAAAAAAACGTAATAAAATTAGAAAACAAATTCACATTGGTTTATTACTTAGATTAAATAAGACTACACGCGAATGCACTTACTTTACAATTAGTTTTTCCTTTTTTTTTGCTCTTGGAAAGTTTTGCATTCCAAAATTATTATAATTATATATCTATTTTTGTTGTCTTGCTGGAAACAACTTCTTACTGTGTCGAGTCGCGTGTCGTAACGTCGTACGTCAATACATACAGTTTGCCAGTGATTTCCCTTTGTAGCTTTCAAACACTACATTTCTCGTCGATGTAACAGTCGGTCACAGCTCGTGTCAGTCTTCAGAGAATTGTTATCGAGTCGTTCCTCGGTGTCCTATTCTGTTCCCAAGTTGACAAGCGTTTGATCACGACCTGATTTGCATTATTTGGAAATTTACATCTTCCAATTAAGATTGCAGCAGTACGATATGGATGAGCAACAGCGAAAGAGGTTGCTGACATATTTAATCTCGAAGTACGACGCAGGACTGCGATTCTTTGATGGCACAGTACTTCGTCGCTACTCATCGATCTTCTCTCGGTAGCTCCTGCAATCCTGAATTGAAATCGAAGGAGGAAAATAACGAGGAAGCTTATCGTTAGGGTAGCGATCGGACACCGGTATATCGCTGTCAATAACTCTCGTTCAGCAATGATATAAAAATTCAATACCTACATTAGTCTCGTATAAAGTTACACGTATATACAAAATTACAGCAAAGATAATTTATAAATAATTTCTGCTACTGCCTCGCGTACTGCTTCGTACGCGAAGTTGAGCAAAATATATATACACAAATTTAATCCGTCAACGAAGCTCCGTGCTACTCGTTTTTCGATTTACTCGACGAGTCTGCCTGCGTCGTCTTCGATTTTCTCAGCAAATGATTCTTTATATTTTGGAACGGCGTGTCGAACAGGAGCGTTAGAATGGCAGACGTCAATACGATCCACATCAATTCTGTCATATTGACCTGAAAATAAGATCGAGCAATTGTAAACTTGTTCCTATTATATACAACATACATGACATTTTTCCAACTCTTCGACCTACCATCATCCTGAAAAACCCGTAGTACTCGGAGCTTCGCGTTTGTCCCACGTTGTAGAAGAACACTGGAAATTGTGTCAGGTAAATAGCGTAGCTCAGCCTCGTGCACACGAGAAATCCTCTCCATTCTAGAACATGCTTCAGCGATTCTGAAGAAAAGAAGAAAACATTAGAGAACGAAACCAAGATTTGACGATGGGAGAACAATTTTTATTTACCATTCACATTTCCAGTGTGCGAGACGAAGGCAATCCAGGCGAACAGAGCGCACCATCCGATGGGTGCGAAAGCGTTGTACGTCGCTGCGTGCAGCGGATCGTAGACGTAGTCGATAGAACCCATCGCAGCTGGGCCAACGAAGGCAGCGAGAAACATGAGAGTTGACACGATCCATCCAGTGGTGAGAGCGAACTGAAGAAGACGAAGCCTGGTTAATCGAAAGCAACTAGGATCAACGCGGCGAACACAATAGATCGATCGACTCACCGAGTTCAGTTTGAAATCTCGAGGAATGTTGCGGAGCAAATATCCCATAAGTATTCCGATAATGTAAACCGTTAATCTATGCGTTGGCAAGATGTAGGATTTATTTGCGGTATCAAAAAGTTGTTGGATGCTAAAAATGTAAAAAAATAAATATTGAGACAGTCTGTGGAAAAATGTTGGGGAAAAAAGTTTACTGAATCTCAGTATTTACTTATACAGTTAAGGAATTTTTTTTCCATGCATTTCTCTACACAAAACAGCGTTGTATTCCCGTCGATAATATAGATATCTGTATAGCTTTCCAATTAATAAAGTGTCAGCCATTTTGAATCGGCCATATTGTTTTTTTTTTCTGTACAATGTACACTCCCGACCGTTTGCAGGTCGCTCTATGCGAATCTGAGGCAAAATCTTTGAAACTATGGAATTTTCAAGACGTTTTCTTCTTTAGTGATATAATGGTAGGTCAATGGTCAGTGGCAAAATTGGATAACGACTCTATGTTGGTTTTTACCTTGAGGGTATTCCCCCATCGTTTCGAAATAAATGCGTATGTCGGCTGCATATTGAAAGGGACGTTAAATAGTGATTAGAATGTTTCTCCGTGAACCCTGATCGCTGTGAGACCAATTATAACTACTCGATCTATTGGGACACGCCAACTACGATCGTCGCTCGCAAGTGGCAAATGCATTATTATTAAAATGTTCGCGGAAGGTCTGCAGCGAATGTTTATATCATTCGACGAGGTAAATGTCCGCGAATGTAACGGTGAGTCTGGTCTAGCATTGAAATGCAATTATCACGTTCTACATTTCGATAGTAAAAACGCTGTTTTTTACCCGTCGCTATTGTTAACCTGGAGGTAATTTTTTGCTCGCCTCGTTTCGTTTTCAGGAGTCGTTTTGATTTCAATGGAAGTGAAAGTATCGAGAATCGTGGTAAAAATAAATGAACTTTGTTGCAGCAATGTAACGGCAATGTTACCGGTAATATTACCTCGACGTTACATGTAAGTTGAAATTTCCTGCTCAGCAATATAACGTGTTTCGTACCTGCTATATAACAGTTATATGGCAAGGTAACAAGTTAAATACCAGCTATGTAAGCAGAATATAACATCGACACAAAATGGCCGCATGTGCGCACAAAATGACGACATGTGAGCACAAAATGGCGGCATGTCAACTCAAAATGGTGGCATACCAACTCAAAATGGCGGCACGTCGACTCAAAATGGTGGTATGCCAGCACAAAATGGCGGCATGTCAACACAGAATGGCGAATTCGATGCTTTCGAGAAAAATAGCTGGACTATCCGACGAGAATTAACATTGCAGGACAAAAGTGAGACATTATTTCTGTGACAAATGGCGACATTGAAATAGTATCCGTAGAAAACGAATCTTGTCGATTGAAATACGATGCAAAACTTACGAGGCACCGAAGTAAACGTAGTTGTTGAGGTTTTTGTGGTAAGTCACGCTGTACCGAAGCATCGTAGACAACGTAGCCAAGACAACAAGAGTTAGACATCCGATTTTGGGTCGTTTCCACAAAAAGAGTACGAGAAGAGGCGATAAGGCGAAGAGTTGAGTATCGATGCCCAGATGATGAGTATGCGTGAGACACTGTAGGAGAGCAAAATGACAATTTTTGTTGTACAAGGCTGCTTATTTCGCCTAGTGTAACAAGAGTAGCGCGTCAAAGATTGAAAAAACTTCGAAAGCATCTCGAGCAACGCTTTCTGAAGTCTTTCAGATCACCTTAAGACGTCTTCGAGAGGTCAGAATAGCTCGAGAGTATTCCGAAGATGTCGAGGGATCAACTCGACTTCTGTCTGTTTCAACGACCGAGTTGCGTCACTGAAATACTTGCCATGTTCTCAAAACCGAAGTAGTTATGGATGAACAAAAAGTTTCTCCATCCCGTTCGTTTGCAAATGTCCGCGTGATGAGTTACCACGAGGTTCCATTGGGGTCCCGAGCCGATGTGAGGCATCACGTACGTGCAGAATATTATCAAAGCACCCAGAGTTGGTAGCAGTCTGAAATCGAATTCTCGTTAGCGTTCGCCCCCATCAAATAGACATTTTCTACTCGTGTAAATTACCGCAACAAGCGAGACAGGTATTCGTTTTTGACGTCCAACTTGCCCGCGCGATTCAATCTCCCCACGAACGAGTACGACGTCAATAATCCGGATAACATGATGAAGGGATCCGTATAAAGACTAGCAGCTCGTCCAATCACCGTCCAGGGCCTTCCAAGATACTGAAATCCAAAATTTCCTTCACACCGTGTTCCAAAAAGCATCATCGAGCAGACAGACGAGGTAAAATTCAAACGAGGTTCTTTTCACTGTGTATCACGTATTAAATAATAAATCCGACAGAAACGTAAGACACAAAGTAATTAAGAAATGCTACAAAACTACAATCAGAAACCTTTGTTTTAAAGCTATGAAAATAAACATTTTATAACTAGCTAGTTTTTTTTTGCTCTCTATTTTTATTCCTGAGTCATTTTTTAACGCATTCATAGTCTCTGGCGATTTTTCATACATTTGTGTTCCTAAAAGCAGCATCGAGCATACAGACGTAGTAAAATTCGAACGAGGTGCTTTTTAAAGCTATGAAAATAAACATTTTATAACTAGCTAGTTTTTTTGCTCTCTATTTTTATTCCTGAGTCATTTTTAATGCATTCATAGTCTCTGGGGATTTTTCATACATTTGTCCACAAATGGCATGGTAGCGCAAGGCTATTAGCCCAGTTCTTGCGCGAGCTAATGCCCAGTTTGCCAACGATCCGATGGAAACAATCGGTCGCAGTGTGTACTTTCCGGGTTGCTCGCGGTGACGACGTCACGGGATTCCCCGAATTATGCGCGGTGCGAAAATCAACACGCGAGAAAGATCGTAGTCGGATGTGCCACTTATATTTTCGGACTTGCCGCGTTTCCTCGACAAAAGTGTACGGTCACTCTTCGTGAGTCACGGGAGGCCTCGAGTTGTTAGACGTAATAGAATTTGTGGATACAGACAAATCATCGGGGAATTACCGGCGATCGAGGTAATAGTGAATCATTTCGACGACAATTCGGCTAGCTAGTTACATAAGGAGCGAGAACTCACCTCCGACATCTCCGTTCTGTTGACGTACGGGTTGAAGAAGAGCGCCATGCTCTTGTGCGCGATGATCAGGAGAAAGGCGTTGAAAGCTCTGACTCCGTGAAGGGATTTGATGTCCGTTTCCCCGCGCTCGGAGGACATCAATTTATTGTAGTTACGTTTCAGCGAAAAAGACAGGAGCAGCTCGCTCGCGGAGATTTTGTAGTGATCGTAGATCGCTGCGACTATCGACAGACCGATGATACCGAGGAAGAAGCAGCTGCGAACAATTCAAGTCGTCGCTCAGACACGCTTCCCAAAATAACGCTGTTTCCTCGCAAGAGGACGAGCACCCTGAATTTGTAGGGACCCCCGATAAAAAAATAATTTACGTACGATTATGTACATTTTATAAATAATTTTTATATTAATTACATAAAATTCTGTATAAAATTTCCAAAAATTCTATATAATTCTATATAAATTATTTATAAATTACATGCAGCCTTTTTTTCTCGGGTGGATGTAAATGATGCGCGAAAAACGAAGTGATTCCAAGAATGTTCGTTGACATCTTACGAGAAATGTTGTGGTAACGACCGTGGAACAAAAAACTGCGACACTTTTTTACCAGGAACAATTTGTAGATGCGGTCAAGTTTTTTTTTTCATTGCGTCAAAATTCTAATTTGAGAGGAAGCTGTGAGATACCGACGAGACATGCTGAAAGGTTCTCCGTTGGACGTCTTAATTTCTTATATAATTAACCATTCGCTAGTGGGGAGATCAAATTAATCTCCGCTTCCCCGGTGTAACGAGTTGTGTCTCGACGAAATTGCTTCTTTGGGCTGATATAAATTCAGAGAAAGTACAGCATTTGAAAAAAATTAGAAGAAGGTTATTCGAACCGGAGAAAAAAGATATTATTTTTTGGATAGATTTTTTTGTGCATTTCAATATAATTATATGTAACGACTTTGTTTCGTTTGCTGACGACACATGCACCTCTTTGGGATGTAGTCAACCTACATGTATCCTTATGTACTCTGGTTATAAATAAATAAATAAATAAATAAACAAGTAAATAAATAAATAAGTAAATAAATAAGTAAATAAGTAAATAAGTAAATAAGTAAATAAGTAAAAAAGCAAATAAGTAAATAAGTAAATAAGTAAATAAGTAAATAAGTAGATAAGTAAATAAATAAATAAATAATTTTTTCCTCGAGAACCACTCTAGTATGCATTTCCATGTTGTGCCACGATATGATATGAGTCATAATATCGGAAGCAACGGATTTCGCGTCGAGTACGATAATTGGGTCGATATTCGAACGATGTCGCCGATCCGCTTTAATGTTTCTGCGAAAGGGAAACAGTGATGAAAAAAAAGAGTGGTTTGCCTCGAGAGATCAGCAGGTAAAATGCAACGGCGACGAAGAAGTACCGGCTGTGAGAGGCCCTCGAGTGCTAACCGAGAAACACGCGAGAGCCTGACTTTGATCACGATTCCCTTTGGAAAGAGTTGGAAACGAGTTTCCTCGGGTGCAACTGCGAGAGTTATGCTGATATCCTCATCGTCTCACTTTCGACTGGTGACTCAGCCGGATCTCGAGTTGTCCGCCGAAGGTCAGCCATGCTGGGACAACGATGACTTCCGTCGAAACGAGCATTTTTCAACCCTTTCGGTCACACCATCAATTTTTTAACGTTTACGAACAGTTTGTTACCGGTCTCGTTACGGGTTTTTGACCCCTGTGTTTCCAAAAATCCGATACGTGTTAAAAAAAAAAAACATTGCGTAACTATTTAAAATAATAGCTAGTATCATGTGAAAATGTGTATTCGGAGGTTTCTCATGTCGCTGATTAGGAATTTGCGGTGAAACTTTTAAAATACAAAATGGCGGACGCAATATGGCGGATCAAAATTTGTAAATATGGTCGTTTTTGTCTGAAATCTCGTATACAGGGGTTTTTGAGCTCGCTGATTTTTGGATTCCTAACGAGCGATCTCGAAAACCATTCTACGCAAAGGTTCATTGAAAAAAACGATGACTGACAAAATTTGTGACCGATCGGGTTGAAGAGGAAACGGTAGGAGGCTCCTTCTCGAAAATCACATTCCAAGCAGATGCACTAGAGCATTCGCGACCATTTCTCAATCGGTACGAATGATCAGCCGTTCACCGGATGAAAAACTAAACGACCGCGCAATAATTCTAGTTGTTACGAAACGTGATGGCGAGGAGAGAAGAGGTCGCAATAATCGCACGATCTTTGGTTCTAAGGTTTGTTGTGCAACTTTTCCCGACAAGATTGAAATGGAACCCGATTTGCCCGATGATAATCGAACGCGTTGAGCAGATGAGGAGCAAATGCGAAACGAAGGGTTCGTTCGAGTTGCGATTTCATATCATATCTGGACACGATTCGCTTCGATTCGGCATGCCGCGACTCTGCATGTTCTGATTCCGCATGGCTTGAATTTATAAGAGTGTCCCGACACCGCATACGTTTCTAAACATACCTACGTTTCTCAACATGCCTTGACTCTATATGATTTGATACGAGTACTTCGACACTACACATGTCTCCCAACATGCCTTGACTCTACACGAGTGTCTCGACACTGCATACGTTTCTCAACATGCCTTGACTCTACATGACTCGACGCAAATGTCTCGATATCATATGCAGAGTCGAGGCATCGTTCAACATGTCACGACTCTGCGTGACTCGATACGAGTGCCTCGACACTAGACCTGTCTCCCAACATGCCTTGACTCTACACGAGTGTCTCGACACTGCATACGTTCCTCAACATGCCTTGACTTTATACGAGTGTCTCGACACTGCATACGTTTCTCAACATGCCTTGACTCTATATGACTCGACGCGAAGGTCTCGATATCATATACAGAGTCGAGGCATCGTTCAACATGCCACGACTCTGCGTGACTCGATACGAGTGCCTCGACACTAGACCTGTCTCCCAACATGCCTTGACTCTACACGAGTGTCTCGACACTGTATACGTTCCTCAACATGCCTTGACTCTACACGAGTGTCTCGACACTGCATACGTTTCTCAACATGTCTTGACTCTACACGAGTGTCTCGACACTGCATACGTCCCTCAACATGCCTTAACTCTACACGAGTGTCTCGACACTGCATACGTTTCTCAGCATGCCTTGACTCTACACGAGTGTCTCGACACTGAATACGTTTCTCAACATGCCTTGACTCTACACGAGTGTCTCGACAGTGCATACGTTTCTCAACATGCTTTGACTCTACATGATTCGACGCGAAAATCTCGATATCATACGCATCGTTCAACATGCCTCGACTCTACATGACTCGATACGAGTGTCTCGACACTATATACGTTTCTGAACATGCCTCGATTCTCCATACCGCGTGCGTCGCGTAACATGCCTCGATCTCACAACGTTGACATGCTAGGACTTTGAACACCTGGACATTACGCGTATCTTTTCTACACAACGCGACGCAGCTACATCTTCCAAGATAATCAAATCCGCGACCAATTTTTGAACTTCTTCAATATTTGATAGCTCGATGCCAGACGACCCGTTTCGCTATCGATCCTGAACAAAGATCTAGCTGAAAATATCTGGCGAGCAGAGTCCACGTTCAAGAACGACCCATCCTCATTTTTAATTCCAACTCTCACTCCTAGTAGCAATGTGGGGAGTCCAGCATCGTCTTACCAAGACTATCATACACTCATGTGATTCATGCGAGCTCAGCATAAAATATTCATTGATCATTCCGCCAGACACACGCGCGGTCCCGGATCTACCCGTAATTTTACATGGTAGCGATGGTGCTGGATACTGATAAAAAACGAGTTTGATTTTGGGCCTACCTCGCAACGATCGTTTCGAGTGGATAGGAATCCGGACGTCTCACTTGACACATCTCTTCGTCGACTTTAACAGTAATTTTGAGACCGGTTTGAGCGGTGTTTCTGGCTAAAGCGTGTCTCAACGATACCTCGACGTCTCGGGACGAGCAAGAAGACGGCGTGCAGACGGCCCAGTTCATCGTTCCAAATCGGGGCACCCGATGACCCGGCTAAAAATAAGGAAAGCAGATAAAAAACAGACTAAATACGAACACGTCATCGAGTTGAATGGGAACGAAAGAGTGAGAGGCTCGCTCGGACGATCTGCATGGAACCTTTCATGTGATGTAAGTCGAAGGCATCGTTGCCCACAGCTTACATCATCGTGTACATTTTTTCTTCTCCCGTGCAACTCGTGACCTAATAAGATCCTCTGGTCTGATATTGCATCGTCGCTATCGTGACAATAACAGGCGTTTCTTTAATCTCCCAAGCTTCAAGGACTCGCCACGTTGCAATGTTGATAAAATCCAGATTATACAAAAAAAACCCTATTTTTTTAAGGTATCCAAAAAAAAAAAATTCCATCGCGAGTTTCCAAAAAATTTGAATCCAAGTTTTTGGAAATTACTATGAGGAGTATTGAAAACTGTTTGTTGCTCAAATTTGGCACGTTTATTTCCAATTTGGGTGCTTTTTGCAGTAGGCAGATACTAAAAACACGAAAAGTGTAAATTTTGAAAATGGGATAAAAATTTAATCGAATGAAACGAAAAGTTGGGGAGAAATCCGATAGGAAATCGGGGGATTTGAAACGATTGGAGTGGCATCTGCGAGAATTGCGCAACGCGTGGGAAGTAGTTAATGCTGTTAGATATGCAAATATCCGCCACGGCTCTCGAAACGGTTCGTCAAAGTGACAAATTTGGCAGAAATTAGGGAATTATGAGAAACTTGGGGAAAAAATTCCATTCGTAGCTGCGTCAAGCATTTTTTTGTTTATCGATTCACAGTCATTGCTCATTATCGTAATGGCATGCCAAATGAACAGTTGGAATAGCTCCGCCAATTTTTCAACAAACAAATTACGATGCGATTTTTTTCCTCGTTTCATTGACGTTGGATATTCTGGAAAGTATTTGATTATGGAAGACGATTAGGCAAACGAGTTTTTCGGGGGTAAAAAACCGCGATTTGAAGACTGACGTTTTCGAGACACAGACTTCTTCTGCCTTTTGCCTTGGACACGTCGTATAAAATCGAAGGAGGGTCTCGAATGTTACATAAAAATTGCCAACCTGCCACACGAGCACGTGCTGGACTTTGTTGGTCCAGAACTGCGGGGTCGTCGGCTTTCACGGAGCGACGTGCTTAACTGCAAGGTTGCAGGTAGGGCGTCGAGTGGGTCATTTTGACCCAATCTTCGACCTGGACGGAAAATAGCCTTCGGACGTTTGGAAAAAAAGGCGGTACTAAAAATCCAAAGAGTTACAATTTTTTATCTAAGACTTCATCCTTCTCAAAAAAAATTAGTTTCGCGAATTTTTCACGCGTGTTCAAGACTGCGAGGACGCTTCTGATACTTGAAAAGCACTTCTAGACTATTCAGACTGTACGTCCAAATTTTTTCGGGTGAAAAGTTCCAGTAGTTCCGAAGTTATGGTAGGACGAAAAATAGATAGGGTCAAATTGACCCCAAGTGCGGGAAAAATAGGCGTGCCACTGTTAAATTAACTTGACGCCTTTTTAACTATAGAAGACTCGCCAGATGAGATTTGAGGAGTGTCTGATAAAATAAACAGGGGAAAAAATTGGGAAATTCGAATGTACAGATGTTTTTACAGTCACTGTAAAAATCGGCTGTGGTTTTTTTTTTTGGAAAAAAATAGGGAAAAAAATACGAATCGCATTACGAAGTTGAGCACGAGGATGAAACATTGTTATTCTACGATTATTATATAAATTTGGATGGTTGATGGCAACGTGTGAAAAAATGGCGGTAAAAAATGGTATTTATGGTCAAAATTGTGGGTGCGGACCGATGAAAACGTGAGATCATAAATGGAATGGTAGATTCGTTATGTAACTCACGTCTGTCAAGTTGCTTTTGAAAGCGTAATGAGAATGCAAAAGGCGATGTAGATGCTGAAGATCCGTGCGCGTCTCGTCGACTTCGAGTTGGAGAAAGGCGAGGCAATATTGACCGGTGATTCCCTCGCCCCCGTCGATTCCTATACATTCGTCAAAATCGCCAAACTGGTTGACGTTCCCATTCAGGAGACCGGATGGCATTTTTGCAGTAGCATCGTACACTGTAAAACAGCGAACAACATATGAAACAATATTTATAAACGATGCGATACAAAATTATGATCCGTTATTCTGTGACGCGACAATGCAGAATAATTTTTACAATGCTAGAAAATTGGAAATTAGGAATTTAATTAGCCATGGTGGAAATTAAGTCGTTGGACTCATCTCTCACCCAAAAAACGTGGGATGGCACATTTTTTGGCGCGAAAATCTGACGCAAACATCTCTCACGTGGGTGAAAACCTTGCAGTGATCTGGGATTTTATCGTTTCCGGTTTTACTCTAGATTCGAGGCGACGACCAACGATGACCTTGAAACTACTCTTCGGCGAGGCTGAGCGTCGAGCGTCGATCTTTGCGGTACCAGTTACCCTTGTGAAACTCGGGACGGCATATAAACTACCTGCGATAGAAAGGTGATAATGCCATCGGCATTGAAGAGGCGAGAGTTCGAGGACCGAACGACCTTCGACGACGAGAAATTTCACTCCCTATTTATTGCTGGCACGAGCTGCACGTTATTCGTTAGGAGAATGAATCCAGATCCCTGGCAAACCCCTGTCTTTTCAAGCCGGCTTGTAAACGATGCATTACACTTTTCAATGCAGCTAAATTCTCATTTACCATCAAATTAATTTTTTTTCAATAAATAAAATGCTCATTAACCGTTGAATGCATTTTTTGAATGGAATAAATGTTCATAAAAATTCATTGAATTTTTTCGACAACGGAATATATTCTTTAGCGCTGTACGAATAGTGCAAATAATTCGAATTACTCAAATTTGTTCGAATAACTGATTTTGTTGCAGAATAATTAATTGAAAAAAATCTGATATTTCCATGAACATCAAAAAAACGGACTTTTTTAGAGAATTCATTTTTTAAAAAGGTTTTTAATCCTTAATAAGTGCAAAAAATGGTTCAGAACAATGTCTCGTTGTAGTTAACTTACTTTGGCAACAATTAACTTTACAGCAAGTCTACTGAATTTTAGATTCAGTATAAAAAAATCCAATTTTAACGTACAAAAAATTCTAAGTTATAATGGATCGTTAAAAATGCCTGCAAAGATGCTAGATTACAGTTTAATAAATAATTAAACAACAAGAAAACAATAAAAAAAACAACCACCAGTTTCCCACTTGATTTTTTGACATAAAAATGTAGAATAAATCTAAACTAATGAAATGAATATTCAAAATGTAAAATAGGGGTTCTGGTCTATACAGGACTTTATCATTGTGCAAATTAATTTTTTTTAAATAATTCGAATCGTTGGAAGTACCTAAAATTAAAATGGTCTTAAATTTTGAGGGTTTTTTTTATTTATGTGAGAAGCATATTTTCGTGCGGCAGGGTAAAAAAAATGTTTGTTCCAAGTGGAGCACACTGAGGTTTATATACTGTGCCGGTATCGTGGTTCTGTGCGCAGGGATTATACACCTCTACGGAATGTATCGCCGGAATTGCGAATTAACTCAAATTCCGAACGGAATTTGTTCTCGTGCAAAAAACTCGTTCCGACCGAATCGATCGTTTGATTAAATACCTCGCGAATTGGCGTCTCTGGCGCCTCCTTCGTTGCGCGATTACCGATAACGATACATAAACGATCGAGCGATCATCCGGTGATCGCGTGGATCGACCGCCGTTGGAAAAAACCTGTCGAGATGGGATCGATTCGTTCGGGTCATCTCCGGGGATTAACCGGATTGCACAATTGACGATTAGCGAACGGCTATCCTGCCGATAGCGGATTTCTCGCCATTGGCGAACGGATCTCACGGAATTGGTACGACCGACGGATTATTCTTCTTCTTCACCTTCCATCGGTGAACTCACGCCGGAAACCTGTTGGACGTGACTTGTTTCGTATCGGAATGCGAGGTAAAATTCTCGCGATCATAACGCATGCTCGGGTGTTTATCGCAAACGAGTTTGGCGATTAGAAGTGGTACGATAAATGTCAGATGGCAAAGCAGGAACAGCCTCGAGGCAGCGCGCCGCTAATATTTCAAGGCGTCGAGATTTTTTTTCCCCTTTCCTTACCTCGATGATGACAAAAATCGAGCTTATTCCTAAATTTTCGAAGCGTTGCCTAAGACCTGGAATTTTTTATTAACCTCGCGAAATTAAATAGCAACGAGACTTTTTTGTTCACGGATTAACATTTTTTCGCCGATTTTTTGGGAAACAATTTCAATTCATATACCTAGTATCGTTAAAATTATTTCACTCGAATATAGATTATTTTGTCTGTCTGCCCGCCTGTCTGTCTGTCTGTCTGTCTGTCTGTCTGTTTGTCTGCCTGTTTATCTGTCTGTTTGTCTGTTTGTTTGTCTGTCTGTTTGTCTGTCTGTTTGTACATCTGTTTGTCTGTCTGTTTGTCTGTCTGTTTGTCTGTCTGTTTGTCTGTCTGTTTGTCTGTCTGTTTGTCTGTCTGTTTGTCTGTCTGTTTGTCTGTCTGTTTGTCTGTCTGTTTGTCTGTCTGTTTGTCTGTCTGTTTGTCTGTCTGTTTGTCTGTCTGTTTGTCTGTCTGTTTGTCTGTCTGTTTGTCTGTCTGTTTGTCTGTCTGTTTGTATATATGTTTGTCTGTCTGTTTGTCTGTCTGTTTGTCTGTCTGTTTGTCTGTCTGTTTGTCTGTCTGTTTGTCTGTCTGTTTGTCTGTCTGTTTGTCTGTCTGTTTGTCTCTCTGTTTGTCTGTCTGTCTGTCTGTCTGTCTGTCTGTCTGTCTGTCTGTCTGTCTGTCTGTCTGTCTGTCTGTCTGTCTGTCTGTCTGTCTGTCTGTCTGTCTGTCTGTCTGTCTGTCTGTCTGTCTGTCTGTCTGTCTGTCTGTCTGTCTGTCTGTCTGTCTGTCTGTCTGTCTGTCTGTCTGTCTGTCTGTCTGTCTGTCTGTCTGTCTGTCTGTCTGTCTGTCTGTCTGTCTGTCTGTCTGTCTGTCTGTCTGTCTGTCTGTCTGTCTGTCTGTCTGTCTGTCTGTCTGTCTGTCTGTCTGTCTGTCTGTCTGTCTGTCTGTCTGTCTGTCTGTCTGTCTGTCTGTCTGTCTGTCTGTCTGTCTGCCTGTCTGCCTGCCTGCCTGCCTGCCTGCCTGCCTGTCTGTCTGTCTGTCTGTCTGTCTGCCTGTCTGTCTGTCTGTCTGTCTGCCTGTCTGACTGTAAAGTTGCATCAAAATCCGTTCAGTCGTTTTTGTGTGAAAGAGTAACAAACATCTATACATCCATGCATCCATCCATACATAGAAACTTTCGCGTTTATAATAGTAGTAGGATTGCAAATGACAAATGAAAAGATGCGGGTATTTTTCATCCGTTTTCCTATGAATGGCATAGCTAGCCCAGTTCTTCCATGGGCTTCAATGGGCTAATTGCCATGAGTCTGTTGTCTACTTTATCCAGCGAATTCTTACAATGGAAAAATAAGAGATATCGTCACTACTTAATTGACTTGTACGATTTGTTTCAATATCCGCGAGACTGGTATGGAAACGACTAGATTTGTATATATCGCGATAACATTGTTCATCCATTCGTCAGCTGAGTAGGTCGAAATGATGAGCGATACTTCTTGTTTTTCTATTGATACAATGACGCGCTCTCCGGGAATTTCCCGATCAACAGATTCAAACGAGATGATCGACCGTGATCACAAATAAGCGATAAAAAAGAGGCTATTGATTTGGAGTGTCTTACCCTAACGTTTCTTTCAAGCGTTATATCTCGCGAACGGTCGCTACTACGGGAAATAGTGTTCAAATCAATTACATTGAAAATTGTCTCCGCTTCAATTTGTGTTCAGCATATTTTTTGCGAAAAGTCCGCCGTTTTCGATATATTTGCGAAAAAGTGAGCCAATACGTCAAAAATCTATACTTTTCGTTCACCCGATAATTTTTGCATGCTCGTTATTAATAAAAAAAAACGAAATAACGGATCCGCGAATTTATCGCAAACGATGCCTCGAGGCGCGCCAAAATGCAGGGTGATTAGAATTTCGGAGGTGAAGCGAATTTTCACGAGAATACAGTCTCGAAGCGTGTATATAATTTTCGGGACGTGCGACGAAAACTCGATTAGTTTTTAGAATGCAACATCATCGTCGGCGGGAGCAGACGATGACTTGATTGTGGCTGTTTCAACTGCAGTTACCTGGTATTTGTCACATTCTCTGTGACGCCGGTGACTTAGCAGATTAGTCAGAATAATAACGGAATCGATGCACTGAATCTGGCGAGTGTAACGTGCTGTCGGCCCATTAATCCCGCGAACTCAACGAGCAGCCCAACAAAATTTGGACAATTCCCGATTTTGTTAATTTTCAAAACCTCATTTTTCAACCTCAATTCTTTTTTCCCCTCTTTTCTATTCTCTTTCCATTTCACATTCATTCGCATCCGTTCTTCCATTTTTCATCGTCAATTTCCATTTCTCATTTGTCATCCATCGTTCGTTATATTTTATTCATATTTGTACTTTCAATCGTTACGTAATCGCTGATTTGTCACTTCGATTTGTTATTTCCCGTGTAAGGCTACATGAAACGTCTTGTAATAGCATCATATTGGGGAGGAACCACTCGTATCGATTTTGGATCCCATGAGGAGTGTCCACACCGACTCGTCGGCCATCTTGGATCCGCCATTTTGGCATCGATTATTACATGAATTTCGGACCAGCGATATGCTGATAGGAAGTTTTCGCTTCTTCGCGAGGTTTTTATTTGCCACGAGTCGACTTTATCGCCTCATTTTGATTATTCATGAAGAACGTTCGATGCCCCGATATGTATGCTCGCCTTGAAATCGGCTCCGGCGCGATCATCGAGAAAAAGGTTCAAGATCGGTCGTCGCGTTTAATCGGGTGTAATATTTATGGGAAGTGTTGGGCATAAAACGTGTAGTAACTCACTTTTTAACGCCCACAGAGTGAACCTGTTGAGCTCCTGCTGGAAGATCTTCGAGTCCCGCTGACATGCCTCGCTGACGGCTCCGCTGCCAGGATTATAGGGGGGAATAACGCTCAGCAAGATCCTCGCTTCTCGGTCGATCTGATCCGAAAATTGATCTGGAATTGAAAAAATACGGATGATGAGCGTATCTCGGTGAGAGTAGGGTGAGCATTCGAATGGAACGTTCGACGACGTTGGTGTAACCACGCATGTAATTATCTCGTGGCCGATTTTCGTCATAATGACTTTTGGCAGTGACAGTTGTTTCGGAGAAATGACGCAGGTCTACAACGACACGTGTTTGGTATTTAGTGGAATATTTGCAACGTTGCAACGGCGTTGAGTAATCGCGAGGTAAACACTGAGTTTCAATGATCGAGAACATTTCAAATATGCGCGACGTCGAACAACAAAACTCAGAGGCCTGATCGCCAGATGTAGGTACCTACTTTCGGTAATATTTCGAATTGCATTGAATTCAATTACCGAAATGGAATTGAAATCACTAATTTAGTTCACATTTTAGACGGCCATCACAAAGGTAGCGAAAATTGTCGAGGAATTTCAATTCGAATCGACTCTGCTAAAAAATGGGAAGCACGTTTGTGAACGTTGATTCAGATCACATTTTAGACCAAGATCACAAAAAAATTAGAACCCTTCGACGAAATTTGATTCACATTCAATTCTCGTCTTGACCAGAATTAATGAGCGAAATGGAATTGAAATTACTAATTTAGATCACATTTTAGTCGGACATCACAAAGGTAGCGAAAATTGTCGAGGAATTTCAATTCGAATCGACTCTGCCAAAAAATGGGAAGCACGTTTGTGAACGTAGATTCAGATCACATTTTAGACCAAGATCACAAAAACGTTAGAACCCTTCGACGAAATTTGATTCACATTCAATTCTCGTCTTGACCAGAATTAATGAGCGAAATGGAATTGAAATTACTAATTTAGATCACATTTTAGTCGGACATCACAAAGGCAGCGAAAACTGGCGAGGAATTTCTATTCGAATCGAATCTGCCAAAAAATGGGACGCAGGTTTGTGAACGTAGATTCAGATCACATTTAGACCAAGATCACAAAAAAGATTGGAACCTTTCGACGAAATTTGATTCGGATTCAATTCTCGTCTGAACAAGGTCACATCTTGAAAATGAACCGTGGATCACGATCAGGTTCCAAAACTTCGTGAGATCAGTAAGAACTTGAATTTCAAACTCGACGCGTAATTTTGGGATTGAAAAATACTTGATAAATTTCGAAAACAGTTTCGCTCGTTGCAAGAAAATTGTCGCCAGAATTGTCAAATTCTTGTGTTGTCAACGGCGTATATTGCGTCAGATTTGATCGTTGTCCACCGCTAGCAAATTTTGCAAGCAGGCGAGTGAATTTATCGCCAACATTTAAATATACGTCGAAGTTGATTATTTTTTTCGGACGGTCTAACCCGTCGATTTGATTTGTCGAGATGCTGTTATACTTGACACGCTTTTGCAACGTTTGCTTTCACGAGATTTTGCGATCTCGAGATCGGATCGAGCCATTATTGGCAATTGGGAATCGGGATCACAGCAACCACCGTCTCGAGTTACAAAAACATCGAAACTTTTTGAAAAAAATTACCTAACTTACAAAAAGGTTGAAACACTTCAAAAATTCGGCAAATAAAAATTAAAAAACCTAAAAAAAATCTGAATATTGAAGAAAAAAAAATACCCATTTAAAAAAATTGTAAAAATTTGAGAAAAATAAACTAAAAAATGTTTTAAAAATTCAAAAATGATAATCAAGTTTGCAATTTTTTAAAAAAATTAGGAAAAATTTAATTGGATAAAAATGTTTCAAAAAATTGTAAGATTAAAAAAAAAATGAAAAACGTTTTAAAAAAATTTAAGCGAGTTTCAATTTTTTTTCAAAATTCAAAAAACCATTTTGTTTTTAACAAATGGTCGAAATTTTGTAAAAAAAAAGTTTTAAAAATGTAATCAAATAAGAAATTGATTTTTAAAAAATTCAAAAAAATATGACTGTTGAAAAAATTCAAAAACTGAATAAAAATTGAGAAATTTGAACGATTGCTAATTTTCTGATGGAAAAAAAAGGAGAGAGAAGTATTGCGTCGACTTGGAACCTCATTTTCGCGGTTCTGCGACAAATAATCTGACAAATAGCGCGCAAGGTTGCGATGTAATTGCAAGCGTCCTTGAGATCGTGAAATCTTATCTCAAGGGAAACGGGAGAAGTGGCAGAGACGTAAAAAATCATTCCCACACGCTTCTCATTGTCTCAGTCAGCGGATAACAATAAATCGGTAAAGAAATCGGTCCCACGGCCTGCTGCAGGTGGGGCAAACGTCGCGCGCGATGCGCACTTATGCAAAGTGTGTCAGATCGGTTACCTAATATGCTCAAATTATTTCATATTACGCGCGTACGACTGTTATATACCTTTGTTTTTTCTCACTTCATTTTTTATTCCACTCGCGGCCTCGCGATAATTTTATTCACGGGGGCCCCAAAATTTTGCAAACTCGCTGTTTTTATTTATCGTGTTTTTCATATTTCCCAATATTTTTTTTCTACTATTCTCTTGATTTTTTTGTACGTTTCATATTTTTATCATAGTACTCTCGATTTCTCAGATTTTCTACATTTTTTCGTACCTTTCGTATTTTTTACTGGCAATTTCCCGAATTATTTGTGATTTCCCCATTTTTTGTAGCTCGCGTGATTTATTCTGTCGAAGGTATGATTCTTTGGATTTAGTGTTCATCATCGGTGGAATGCGATTTGTCCATTTATTTCTTCTACACTACATTATTTGCGTCTTCTCGCACATTCCTGTCGCTCCAATTTTTTGCTCAATTTCGTGTTTTCCTAATTTTCACATCTCGTGGGATTTTATTTTATTGGATTTTATAATTGTCTCGATAGTTTTAGATTCTTTGGAAACACGAGGAGGATATTCGTTATGTTTTTTT
The DNA here is from genome assembly GCA_963969455.1 of Arge pagana. Lineage (NCBI taxonomy): Eukaryota > Metazoa > Arthropoda > Insecta > Hymenoptera > Argidae > Arge > Arge pagana. The sequence continues at coordinate 3,761,863 of OZ018314.1, read as the reverse complement.
CAAAAAACTCGTTTGATCCGATGAGAAATGCGGAATAACGAGATGCCTCGAATCCACCTGTTTAGTATGCGAGTCACCGAAGCATTACTTTGTCAAATAAATTCAAGATGCTCCGTTGAATCCGCGATGCGAGCCTCTTTGTCTGCTCCTGCGATCTCTCACGTCGCGAAATGACTACACGAGAGAAAGAAAAAATTCACTCGAAGCAACAAAGAACAGATTTGATACCTATCCTTTCTCGAGCATCCAGCATCTTCATCTTTGATTTTATCAGTCTGAGAATGAATATTATTGCAGATGGGTAATTGGATAGGATTCCGATGTAAAATAATCCCTTGGGATAATTAGCCATTCGTTACTCGTTTCAACCTAATAAAATGTCCACAACAATCACAACAACAACAACAATTACGATAACAACAATAACAACGACAACGACAACGACAACGACAACGATAACGACAGCAACACTCACAACAATAATAATAATAATAATAATAATAATAAATCATAAAAATTGGTTGTAGGTTCAGTAAAAAAATTCCATTTGGGTATCGTTCAATTGTTGCATGAAAAATATCCATTAAAAACGCACCCGATAGCAAAACGAATAGGTATGATAGTTTGGAAAAATCGGATTTTTGTTCTCCAAATGTTTCCATGTTAGAGCTAATGTAACACTCACAACAACAACAATAATAATAATAATAATAAATCATAAAAATTGGTTGTAGGTTCAGTAAAAACATTCCATTTGGGTATCGTTGAATTGTTGCATGAAAAATATCCATTAAAAACGCACCCGATAGCAAACCGAATAGGTATGATAGTTTGGAAACGTTGGATTTTTGTTTTCCAAATGTTTCCATGTTAGTGCTAATGTCGTGCGTAATTCTCGAGATTAGAATACGTCTGTCAAGGTTGCTGCAGCCGCATGACGCCGACGACGAGATTTTCCTAACGATCACAGTCAACAGACAAATGGCAACGCGTAACGAGGCGCATTTTCCATCGATATCGTTGCGTGCGTCTCGCCTGTTTGCGATGCTTTCACGCGATCCTCGTAATCATTGCGAACGTCGTTTATTGACTCGGCATCAATTACCGAAGTCCAGCGGAGGTAAACGCGAAACAACTCGCGGGACGCAGCCTTCTCGCGAAATGATCCGGCTATAATTCGACCCTGTTTCGAAAAGTATGCCGAACACGGTTGCCACGACATACAAACAACTCGACGATTCGTTTATCATTTATTACAAATTCATGCGAGGCTCGTTTATGTTTTAAAAAATAATTCCCCGCGTATTGGAAATTCGGCGCAGCTGTGGAAACTAGAAAATAGAAGAACATTCCTAGATACCCGCAATGAAAGTACACACGACGAAGAATAATTCCACAAATCTTCTGACGCAGAAAAAAAAAATTGCGACACCAAAAAAAACAGTTGCGGATTTACTCGATTTTTCGCGAGTCGAGTTTGCTATCGACGATGTTGGGAATGTCGTTGGTAACACGAGGAATCACATCGGTCAGACAAATTATAGTCTATGGACCGGAAATTGATCAACAGTTTTTTGTACAGCTTCAGTTATTTATACTTCCTTAATCAGGCGTCGATTCATCGGGAGACGAGATCCTCAGTTTTTGCAGTCCTTGAATTATAGACGGACAGACGACTCGCGGCAAAAAACGCTGCTCTTTTCAAACGATCGAATAAATTGGCTGTTGAGACTATCGTGACACGATGATTCATCGAGTAAAGAAAAAAAGTATACCTCTGTCATCCCAAGCTATTCTCAACCTCGATAGGTATATTTGTTTCATCGCCATTTTTTAAATCTTTTTACAAATTGTGGAAATTTTCATTTTTCAGATTTTTTCCTCCCAATGCGCGTCGTTGGAAATGAAATCTGCCGTGATCAGCTTTGTAATCCTGTTACGGGCTCGGACATCGATGTTTCCCTCGACATCGGTAATCGGTAGCCTTTCACGCACTCACGCGTGTACTTTACACCGAGAAGCTATGCGACGCATAGCTCCGAGTGCAGCAATGCGGTCTGAAACTACTTTCGATATTTCACAACGGCGGAGCGGAGACTTCAACGCCGGATTTTACTTTCATTGGTGGGTACCAACACGCGCGTACATGCTCGCGTTGATAGGGGCGAGTCGATGACACGCCGCAAGGCTGCTTACCTACTTGCATCACCTACATCCTTTCGTCGAGACCAACGATAAGAACGTACGTCCAAGCAGATGAATTCGACTGGACGTCGATTACGCCACGACTCGGCAAATCCGAATGAAATTTGGGTCGTCGCCCACTAGTCGAAAAGCTCTCCAAAATGCCATCAATTCTGCGCCGAGGGTTCGAAAATGAATGAATTTGCCGAGGATTTTTTTTTAACGAGTTGGATGTACGCAAGGCACCATTATTGTGCAGTGTCTCGTGGTGTTGTCTTATCGAATCCAATTATAGGCAGCTCGTCTGCCGTTGGGAGGCAGGAACCAAAAAATTGACACCTCGCGTGCAGAACTCCCGATCTGTAGACGCTCGTATCTCGAGAACGCTGGCTCCTATGAGAAAAACTGTGGATATCAATTTTAAAGAAAATCGTTTTTTCTACAAATTTGATCTCTTAATATTTCTCCCAAAAGTTCACCGTTTTCGAGATATTCACGATAAACGGTTCTCCACAAGCTTCGAAACAAATGACTGTCGACCTCGGCTATTTTTTTTTTCCTTTTTTTTTTGGCTCGAGTGTTTTAATCACTCCGATGCTGGCCCGAGGCTAAACGAATGCCTGACGATTTGGTTCGATGAAAATCTAAACAAATGAATGCGGTTCTTGGAAAATCGGTGGAGTCGTCGTAATTTTGGCTCGTGACACGCTTTTTGGACGAATCTATAAAATCCTGTTTGGCACGTGTTTGAAACTGATTAGCACCGGGTCGAGAAGCGGCTGGAAGGTCGTTGGCACTGCGTGATGATGAATTAATTGGAAACAGCGCGCGGAAGCAGCGTTGTGGTACCAAACATCGACATCTTGATTGACACCTTATTCTTTGGTTTGGAAACTACCGATGAGACGTGACGAAATTTACTTCCGATTCGAGAAACGAAAGCGACGAGTGTCTCGCTCCTCGCGTTTCCGTGGAGAAATATCGGACTTTTGTGCTTCTTTCGTCGCTGGTAGCTTCGACTTGGAGCAACGGAGGTCGATGGCCGGAAACTGGCCTTGTTGGAGTTCAGGGATTTTTTCCTCAAAGTTGCGTCACGCGTGCAAACAGCGCGCCGACAGGTGAAAAGGAATGACGCCGGTTCGGGAAAGCCGAGATGGATGGTCCTTGGGCACATTTTGTTTCAAGGTCACGATGCGTGGGCTCGAATAAAAATGGCAATTGGAGATAACGAGATCGCCAATCGGCTGCTGGACCCTTTCTTTTCGGCCAATTTCGAGGCACAGCGATTGTGAAAAGTTCGACGAGCATCAACTTTCAAATTTACCTCCGAGAGAGGTTTTTTGCCCAAGAGGATAAAGAAGCATGCGAAATTGGGTAAAATGCGAATATGGTAAAAGTGGGTCATGGTGCGGATTTCGGGACGTAACTGGTTGTTCAGTCGAGGTAACCGTTTCGTCGTGTCAGAAGCTTATCGGTAAGCGCGTGGTCCGTCGAGAAGGCAACTAGCTAAAATGAAAGTAAACAGCAGATAGAATTGCGACACTTGCGTAATACGTAAGTCCAAGAGGACGAAAATCTTACCGGCCAGTCGAGGTACATTTACTTCGTGAACTGTCATCCGGAGGTTCATAGACTTAGAATGGCGAGGACACTCCGTTTGTAAAAGCCTATACATCTGAATTTTCGCCGGTATGTGGGTGAAAATCTAGCTGCGGGGGAGACGCACCGGTTGGCGAGACGCAAACCGCTGGGGAATCGAGCACGGCGCTGCGATACGCCTCGTTGCGGTTTTTGCCGTTTTTTGGCGAATTTTGAGTAGCGATAACAGGCGATCGGATGATCGTGGCTATACGTTGTCATATGTCGTTGGAATCGTCTTGAAGAACGCTACAAAGCTAGCAGAATAAATATTATGATGGAAGATCGCACGCGGCGTGAGAGTCGTTTGTTTTGATCTCCGTCGGTTCTCCGGATCTTGTAAGCTTTGTTTCTCACCTTTGGAACGTGGTCGAAATAGAAAGTTGAATTGATGAAACAATTTTCTTGAAATGAAAGGGCAATTAGCTCCCGAGAATGTAGATATACGAAGCGTAGTGTAATTCACGATGACAAAGACCCGAACTTGTAGGCATAATGCCAAAAATTACGAGACCACTCTGACGAAATTCCACGTTCTTTCGAATCAAGGCTAGCCCAAAATAATAATTAACAAAGCCGAGAATTACACGGGATTCTCGGCAACTATCAAAACGGGTCGCGCTTCTCACAGGTGAACGTCGAAATATTCGAATCAACATACAATTGATTGTCTCCCATCGTTTCTCAACGACGATGTCGGTCCTCGAGTCGAGCATGTAGACGCGTAATTGCGCAACCCCGGGAAATTACGTGTCGCTGCACGATTGTCTGTAGGAAATCAGACTGGCAAATTTCACCAATAACGAAACATTATTGAAAAGAAAATTTAAAAAAAAATAAACATTCATTCATTTCACGAAATCTCAGGGAGAACGGAACCACGTTCGACTTTTCGAAGAACATAAACAAATTTCACGTTGCAACAACAACGATTCTACTGGCGCAGCAAGATATTTGCCAAACATCCCGGTGAAACAATAACGATTTTATTCATCGTTCCGCGAAGATTTCTCAACGCCATTTATATTTTCGAATCCTAATCCCATTCCTCATCGGAGTTTTTCAGGTCACCGATTTTCTTACATTCCTTAACCGATTTTCCTCCTTCAGACGATCGGTTTTCTTTCGACCAACCGATTTATTTGTCAAAGAAACAATTTGCTATCGGTGAATCGATTTTTCCACGTTCAACCGATTTTTTCCACGTTCAACCGATTTTCCAAACGAACCGATTTCTCATCGACGAATCGTTTTTCCTCAAGGAATCCCAACCTCTATCAACAAACCTATTTTTTCCAACGGACCGATTTTTTCTTTCGACGTGCCGATCTTATTCACTGAACCGATTTTCCTCCTTCAAACAATTCGTTTTCTTTCGACTAACCGATTTATTTGTCAAAGAAGCAATTTGCTCCTGGTGAATCGATTTTTCCACGTTCAACCGATTTTCCAAACGAACCGATTTCTCGACGACGCATCATTGTTCCTCAACGAATCGCGACCTTTATCAACGAACCGATTGTTCATTTTGACGTGCCGATTCAACCCACCCAACCGATTTTCTTCCTCCTTCAGACAATTTATTTTCTTTCGACCAACTGATTTATTGGTCAAAGAAGCAATTTGCTCTCGGTGAATCGATTTTGCCACGTTCAACCGATTTTTTCCACGTTCAAACCGATTTTCCAAACGAACCGATTTCTCGACGACGAATCATTGTTCCTCAACGAATCGCGACCTTTATCAACGAACCGATTGTTCATTTTGACGTGCCGATTCAACCCACCCAACCGATTTTCTTCCTCCTTCAGACAATTTATTTTCTTTCGACCAACTGATTTATTGGTCAAAGAAGCAATTTGCTCTCGGTGAATCGATTTTGCCACGTTCAACCGATTTTTTCCACGTTCAACTGATTTTCCAAACGAACCGATTTCTCGACGACGAATCATTGTTCCTCAACGAATCGCGACCTTTATCAACGAACCGATTGTTCATTTTGACGTGCCGATTTTACCCACCCAACCGATTTTCTTCCTCCTTCAGACAATTTTTTTTCTTTCGACCAACCGATTTTTTTGTCAAAGAAGCGATTTGCTTCCGGTGAATCGATTTTTTTTCCTGGATTGGTGAACTTTTGTAATCGGCCAAGTAACCGGCGTTTCGTCGAGCAGTTCTCTCTTATTGGAAGCTCATGCGTTATTATTTCCGCAGCGATTGGAAAATTATTCCGAAAAGCGTATAATTTATCAATCGTGAATAATTCAACGATTCAATAATCGTTATCTGGCTAACATCTAAAGGTTGCGCTGCCACGTGATATTTATTTGCTCAAAAGAGACTGTGCCGCCACTGCTTCTCCTACAACATCCAATGTAAATTCCGATGAAAAAAATACCAATCGTCAACAGGAACGGCTAGTGCTTCCGCCTCTCACGGTCAATTGTTGCGCGAACTTTTGCGCGAAACCGCAAAGCTGCGTAGGCGACGGAAGGTCGACGACGTAGAGACACTCACTCGCGTAATAGTGGGAAAAAAATAATTTTCTTGAAATTTATCGCTCTTCCGGCACGCGATCCGACGAATCGTGACCTTGAACGACGATTGGCGAGATAATTTATGAGAAATCAACATCGAGACTATAGACACTAATTTCGACATGAGATACCTCGAGCACTCCGAAGTTTGGCCTTGAACTTCTTGGAACGAGGGTTCGAGGATTCGCAGGTGAATATTTTCGAAATCCAAAACGTGGGAATCGAAGATCTTGGAAGCCGAGCAAAAAGAGTGTAAAATTCGCTACGTATCTGTACATTTTTGTGCTGATGCTCGAAAAATGTCAAAAACGATATTTCGAAACTGGAAATATTTTCCAAAATTACGGTGGCAAAAATTGCGAAATGAAAATTCGGGAAATTGGAAATTTGCCAATTTTTGAATCGGAGAGAAAATTCGTCGAGAGTGGGGACCAAAAATGGGACAAAGGAAAAATGATTGTTGGAAAATCGAATCGACTTTCAGCTCGGATCGTCACGATTGACATTGAACGGGGACGAGGAGAGGCGCGGGCGTGAGTCGAGTGATTGATGAAACGTCGTGATTCCAATTTTATTTCGTCAACGATGGCTCGAAGAGTTGAAAAACACTAAGAGACAGTGAATAACGTTATTTTACGAAATTCCAATATTACTTTTGTATCTTAGAACGGCTGCGGGATAGCCGCGCCCTCGTCAGATTTCTGCCCATGCTAATGTCCACCTGCGTGATCGTAGCCTTGACATTCTTTTCGAGAAATGGTAAGAATCCGATCAAGAGGATGGATGTCGAAAGTTGGGCGACACTCGAGTTGGGGGATCTTTTTGGACTCGAAACAACCTCGGGTTCGCGTGTATTTTGTTTCATCGAAATGTTATGCTTCGAGATCGCTCAATTAGGATGATACCGATGAGAAAATGAGCCTGAAATTTCACAAACGTCGATTTTATTGTTATTTCCAAATGTTTAACGAGCATCGATAACAGATCACCCGGATGTGCTACTCGATTCGACACCTTGTCGTCGGAAAAATCTAGTCAGAAAGAACAGAGTGCGACGTGCGATCTAAAAAACTGCGGATACCAAGATGAAGAGTTCGCGATTCTGCGAAATAAGTGGGATTTTAGGCCAAAAACTGACGACCTAACGGATGAAGTGCCACTTCAATTTCAAACACGACCGTTGATCGAAAAAGTGCTATTTTGAGCCCAAAGATGACGATGTAACGAATGAAGTGCCATTTTAATTCCAAAAACGACGATTTAGCGAATGAAGTGCCATTTTGCACCAAAATCTAAGGATGTAACGAATGAAGTGCCATTTCCGTTTCATAAACAAGAATTCAACGAAAGAAGTGCCACTTCGAGCCCAAAACTGGCGATTGGACGAATGAAGTGCCATTTCAATTGCTAAAACGACGATTTATCGAAAGAAGTGCCATTTTGAAACAAACACTGAGGATGTAACGAATGAAATGCCATTTCAGTTTTAAGAACAACAATTCAACGAAAGAAGTGCCATTCTGGTTCCCAAAACGACGTTTTATTTAAAGAAGTGCCATCTTAATTCGAACTACGACGTTCAGAGTAATAGCATTTCATTTCGAAAATTCACGCTTCAATTACCGAAGTGAAGTTATCAGATCAGAAAAAATCTAATTTAATGCGTGATCCCAGTTTCGATGACTAACGACGCTCGTGGGATACAAATAACATATCATTTAATCAACGCATCTACTGAAGTTCATTGGAAAAAAATGAAACCTTTTCAAATGAGAGGTAAAAAAATCGAGTGGCAATTTTCTTATCTTCCAAGAGAAGTGATAACCTTTCGTAAATGAAAAAACACTTCGACAACAACAACAGATGTTTACTCGAGGATAGCACTTCATTTGGGAAAATATGCCAACAAGCAACAAAAATCGTGAGAATGAGGAGATGGAACCGAAAAAAAACAGCGAGCTGCTGGACACTCGGGAAAATGGCACTTCGTTAAGATAAGAATCGCACTTCACGGAGAGGAAAAAAGTTCGAAACAAGAATTAACGAGAACCTGAGTTACGAGCGAAAATGGGAAAGTAGCATCCTAGATCAAAAAAGAAGTGGCACTTCATTTTCGAAAGCTTTTCTCCGCAAGAAAAAGCTCAAGGCGTGGACTGCGACAGATCAAGCGGACAAAAAACAAGAGAACGAAGGGTAACGAAGTGGCACCTCGTCTATCGAAGTGCCACTTCTTTCGCACAAACGCCACTTCTTTTCTCCAAGTCCCACTTCTTTCGTTCCAGTACCACTTCTTTCGTTCAAGTGCCACTTCTTTCGATCAAGTGCCACTTCTCTCGTCATAGTGCCACTCCTTCCGTACAAGTGGTACTTCTTTCGTCCAAGTGGCACTTCTTTCGTCCAAGTGGCACTTCTTCCATCAAAGTGTCGCTTCTTTCGTACAAGTGGCACTTCTTTCCTCGAAGTGCCGCTTCTTTCGTCGAAGTGCCACTCCTTTGGTTCAAGTGGCACTCTTTTCGTACAAGTGGCACTTCTTTCGTCCAAGTGCCGCTTCTTTCGTCGAAGTGCCACTCCTTTGGTTCAAGTGGCACTTCTTTCGTCATCATGACACGTCTTTCGTTCAAGTGCCACTTCTTTCGTCCAAGTGGCACTTCTTTCGTCGAAGTGGCACATCTTTCGTGCAAGTGTCACTTATTTCCTCCAAGTAGCACTTCTTTCGTTCAAGTGCTACTTCTTTCGTCCAAGTGCCACTTCTTTCGTCCAAGTGCCACTTCTTTCGCCCAAATCCCACTTCCTTCGCCCAAACACCACTTCTTTCGTCCAAGCGCTACTTTTTTCGTTAAGGTGCCACTTCTTTCGCTAAGTGCCACTTCGGTGAGAAAAAAAATCGTCCGACGAAACTAGCAGCGCCGGGAGATCGATTCGTGCAAATGAAAATAGCGTTGTTTCGTAGGCAAAAGGATCGTTTTCGCGAACTCTCGCGATGGAAATGAGCGAAGATGAAAATCAGCATGTGACTCACCGTAGTATTGATTCGTAGTCGTAGACCTGGAGAAATCCACGACCGATGATCCTTTGTCGAAATTCGTCGTGTAGTTCGTTACATCACCGATGATCGGTAGCGTAAAGTTGTTCAACGCGTCCGTTTTGTTCTTCGTGAAAACGTCGAGAATCTCTTCCTCCTTGAGGGCGTTCAAGTTCCCCGCCGTTGATATGATCTCGACGGTCTTCGGCGTGGCGAACACCCCGCATGCGAACAACAGTTGACAGACGCCGAGCGCCCCGAAAAACCTCCCCATTTCGATCGACGTTCTTTCCTCTCGCAACGATCACTCGATACTACCGATCACTATCGATTGCCCCTTCTCGCCGCTTTATATATTATTTATCTCCTTCTAAGCCCGACGGCGGCTCTTGCTCGACTGCACCGCGATATTATCAGTTAGATCCGTTTGACACGAAGCTACTACCTCCTCGCCGTTCCTCCGCGCACCTTAACGTACCTCTCGACTGGATTTCGATCGGTTGACTTGGAACGAACGAGTGACTGCCCACTCGAGCGAGCCTTGAGACTCGCGTCTCTCTTACTTACCTGTCGTAGAGGGGTGTGCACCTCCATTCCCCCCACCATCGAATCACCAGATTCGACATCTCTCCCCATTCAGTCATTCGATTTAATTCCATTCCTACCATATTTCCAACCACGACGAAAATCCTCCCATCCTACCCACAGACCATCGAGCCACGTGACCAGCAATCAATTCTGTCTCCTTCCCTCCAATACTGCAAGGTACACCACAATAATGCACGTTGGCAGCTTCCCATTTCTCGCCCCCCTCCAAAGCTCAGATATTCCTTAGAAAAAAATTATGCACAACTTTTGGCAATTTTACAAAGTATTCTATAGGTATAATAATACGTATAAATTCTATACAATCATACGACGCCTCTTGAGCCTCGAAATTATTTGTTGCGTTGTCCAACCACCGAGTACAAGTTGTCTGCTCCTATCTGGAACAACTTCGCGACAGTTAAAAAAAGGGGGCACGGTGGACCCCCTTCAAGGTTATTGCCTTTTTTTCTAACTTTGATTCTCGACTTTCATAAAAATAAAAAAATGGAGTACCATAAATCTAATGGAGTTTATTGTTGGATTTTATCACTCGTTTGATTATAAATAAATGATTACTCGAATTTTTGGTATATTACGCACTTAATTAGCATTAAATAACTAGTCATTATTCTCGAACGTCTATTGTCACTTTCCATTGCTGCGAACGCCAATCGCAGAAAGTGAGGCGCGCGTGCTGGCTGAATTTTTTTATCACTTGAGAAAGGTGAGTAAAATCGTTTGCGGAGAGTTATTAATTTTCATCAACGTTGCCCAACGCCAAGGCTATAAATATGACAATGATGCGTATTAGACAGACATCGTTACTTGCTTGGTACTCCGTACCCGCGACTGTCGCAACGTTTCGACGAGCGTTGCCTCCTAGTAGTCGAATAACACTAATTTTCCCAAATTTCGTTCGACCCAAATAATTTTGAAAGCCTCTCGTTTTTACTGCTCGCACTTTTCTCATTTTTCAGCTTCCCTTCCTAAAACCCCTTTTTTTCTTTGCTTGCCAATTCTTTCCATTTTTTTCAAATTCGTTTTTAAAAAAGTAATTTCCAATTTTCCCTGGTTCCCCATATTTTTTGTTCTCCGCCTTTTTTTTGGCTCAGGTCGACGCAGTTTTCGGATCTCTTTATTTTTACATTTTGAATCACATTTTTTTGTGGAATTATTCGTTTTCCAGTTTTGTGATTTCACCGGTTTTCTTTTTTTTCATTTTCAATTAATTCGCAAATTTCATCGCAGAATTTTTCGTCTCGCGTGCGCGCTTTTTTCCCTCGTTTTCAGCATCCCTCGTCTCGTAGATCGACGCGCGGATCGTTTTCGAGTCCTTCGAAGCGATCGATCGTTCCGAATATCCAAACATTCCGCAGCTCCGATTCATTTCCATAAATACTTCGACGAAGCTCGTTACAATCGGCGGTAGCTTCCGGTTTCGTTACTCGCTCGTCGACCTCTGAGACACTCGCATCCCGCGCGATTGATATTTGAAGAGATTATAACGATCCGTTTTCAGATATTTTCTTATCTCGATCTTCGCCCAAATAATTGCTTCTGGGCGATAGAATCTCTCGGGAAAAATATGTCAATTCCTAAGCCGGCACTTGTTTGTTGTTGACACGAATCTTCGACTCGCTACTACGTCGAAAGCAAATTTCTTCGGAAATATTTCTAACATTGACAAATTTCCGAAGAACCGAGGCGAAAAAAATCAGAACTCTTCAAGGCTGACTCGGGACACGGGCAGTTCTTAGTAAACATAACTCGGGAAATTGTTACCAAACATTCACGGGATTAACTGTCGTGACGATCTCACGCTCAGAAGAATGCTCATCGAATATCGAGTGAAACTCTTTGTCTCGTGCCTGACTAATAAAACCGTAACCGAAACGTGACATCGTCAGGTATCTTCTCCGTGTTTTCCAGATTTCTCGACTTCTAGTGATCGTAGATGCATTGTTAGGTACTGTTTGGAATCCGCAAGGGTCGACTTCGATCGACTGGGCATGGTCCCGATGGCGTCCGGTAGCCAGAATTCCTGAAAAATGGTGAAAATGGAGCTTTCAGGGGTTCGTCCGGTACCTTTTCCGTGTTTTCCGGATTCCTCGACTTCTAGTGGTCGTAGATGCATTGTTAGGTACTGTTTGGAACCCGCAAGGGTCGACTTCGATCGACTGCGCATGGTCCCGATGGCGTCCGGTAGCCAGAACTCCTGAAAAATGGCGAAAATGGAACTTTCACGGGTTCGTCCGGTACCTTTTCCGTGTTTTCCGGATTTCTCGACTTCTAGTGATCGTAGATGCATTGTTAGGTACTGTTTGGAATCCGCAAGGGTCGACTTCGAACGACTGGGCATGGTCCCGATGGCGTCCGGTAGCCAGAATTCCTGAAAAATGGTGAAAATGGAGCTTTCAGGGGTTCGTCCGGTACCTATTCCGTGTTTTCAGGATTTCTCGACTTCTAGTGGTCGTAGATGCATTGTTAGGTACTGTTTGGAACCCGCAAGGGTCGACTTCGATCGACTGCGCATGGTCCCGATGGCGTCCGGTAGCCAGAACTCCTGAAAAATGGCGAAAATGGAGCTTTCAGGGGTTCGTCCGGTACCTATTCCGTGTTTTCAGGATTTCTCGACTTCTAGTAGTCGTAGATGCATTGTTAGGTACTGTTTGGAATCCGCAAGGGTCGACTTCGATCGACTGGGCATGGTCCCGATGGCGTCCGGTAGCCAGAATTCCTGAAAAATGGCGAAAATGGAACTTTCAGGGGTTCGTCCGGTACCTTTTCCGTGTTTTCTGGATTTCTCGACTTCTAGTGATCGTAGATGCATTGTTAGGTACTGTTTGGAATCCGCAAGGGTCGACTTCGAACGACTGGGCATGGTCCCGATGGCGTCCGGTAGCCAGAATTCCTGAAAAATGGTGAAAATGGAGCTTTCAGGGGTTCGTCCGGTACCTTTTCCGTGTTTTCCGGATTCCTCGACTTCTAGTGGTCGTAGATGCATTGTTAGGTACTGTTTGGAATCCGCAAGGGTCGACTTCGAACGACTGGGCATGGTCCCGATGGCGTCCGGTAGCCAGAATTCCTGAAAAATGGTGAAAATGGAGCTTTCAGGGGTTCGTCCGGTACCTTTTCCGTGTTTTCAGGATTTCTCGACTTCTAGTAGTCGTAGATGCATTGTTAGGTACTGTTTGGAATCCGCAAGGGTCGACTTCGATCGACTGGGCATGGTCCCGATGGCGTCCGGTAGCCAGAATTCCTGAAAAATGGCGAAAATGGAACTTTCAGGGGTTCGTCCGGTACCTTTTCCGTGTTTTCTGGATTTCTCGACTTCTAGTGATCGTAGATGCATTGTTAGGTACTGTTTGGAATCCGCAAGGGTCGACTTCGAACGACTGGGCATGGTCCCGATGGCGTCCGGTAGCCAGAATTCCTGAAAAATGGTGAAAATGGAGCTTTCAGGGGTTCGTCCGGTACCTTTTCCGTGTTTTCCGGATTCCTCGACTTCTAGTGGTCGTAGATGCATTGTTAGGTACTGTTTGGAATCCGCAAGGGTCGACTTCGATCGACTGGGCATGGTCCCGATGGCGTCCGGTAGCCAGAATTCCTGAAAAATGGTGAAAATGGAGCTTTCAGGGGTTCGTCCGGTACCTTTTCCGTGTTTTCCGGATTCCTCGACTTCTAGTGGTCGTAGATGCATTGTTAGGTACTGTTTGGAATCCGCAAGGGTCGACTTCGAACGACTGGGCATGGTCCCGATGGCGTCCGGTAGCCAGAATTCCTGAAAAATGGTGAAAATGGAGCTTTCAGGGGTTCGTCCGGTACCTTTTCCGTGTTTTCAGGATTTCTCGACTTCTAGTAGTCGTAGATGCATTGTTAGGTACTGTTTGGAATCCGCAAGGGTCGACTTCGATCGACTGGGCATGGTCCCGATGGCGTCCGGTAGCCAGAATTCCTGAAAAATGGCGAAAATGGAACTTTCAGGGGTTCGTCCGGTACCTTTTCCGTGTTTTCTGGATTTCTCGACTTCTAGTGATCGTAGATGCATTGTTAGGTACTGTTTGGAATCCGCAAGGGTCGACTTCGAACGACTGGGCATGGTCCCGATGGCGTCCGGTAGCCAGAATTCCTGAAAAATGGTGAAAATGGAGCTTTCAGGGGTTCGTCCGGTACCTTTTCCGTGTTTTCCGGATTCCTCGACTTCTAGTGGTCGTAGATGCATTGTTAGGTACTGTTTGGAATCCGCAAGGGTCGACTTCGATCGACTGGGCATGGTCCCGATGGCGTCCGGTAGCCAGAATTCCTGAAAAATGGTGAAAATGGAGCTTTCAGGGGTTCGTCCGGTACCATTTCCGTGTTTTCCGGATTCCTCGACTTCTAGTGGTCGTAGATGCATTGTTAGGTACTGTTTGGAACCCGCAAGGGTCGACTTCGATCGACTGCGCATGGTCCCGATGGCGTCCGGTAGCCAGAACTCCTGAAAAATGGCGAAAATGGAACTTTCACGGGTTCGTCCGGTACCTTTTCCGTGTTTTCCGGATTTCTCGACTTCTAGTGATCGTAGATGCATTGTTAGGTACTGTTTGGAATCCGCAAGGGTCGACTTCGAACGACTGGGCATGGTCCCGATGGCGTCCGGTAGCCAGAATTCCTGAAAAATGGTGAAAATGGAGCTTTCAGGGGTTCGTCCGGTACCTTTTCCGTGTTTTCCGGATTCCTCGACTTCTAGTGGTCGTAGATGCATTGTTAGGTACTGTTTGGAATCCGCAAGGTTCGACTTCGAACGACTGGGCATGGTCCCGATGGCGTCCGGTAGCCAGAATTCCTGAAAAATGGTGAAAATGGAGCTTTCAGGGGTTCGTCCGGTACCTATTCCGTGTTTTCAGGATTTCTCGACTTCTAGTAGTCGTAGATGCATTGTTAGGTACTGTTTGGAACCCGCAAGGGTCGACTTCGATCGACTGCGCATGGTCCCGATGGCGTCCGGTAGCCAGAACTCCTGAAAAATGGCGAAAATGGAACTTTCACGGGTTCGTCCGGTACCTTTTCCGTGTTTTCAGGATTTCTCGACTTCTAGTAGTCGTAGATGCATTGTTAGGTACTGTTTGGAATCCGCAAGGGTCGACTTCGATCGACTGGGCATGGTCCCGATGGCGTCCGGTAGCCAGAATTCCTGAAAAATGGTGAAAATGGAGCTTTCAGGGGTTCGTCCGGTACCTTTTCCGTGTTTTCCGGATTCCTCGACTTCTAGTGGTCGTAGATGCATTGTTAGGTACTGTTTGGAACCCGCAAGGGTCGACTTCGATCGACTGCGCATGGTCCCGATGGCGTCCGGTAGCCAGAACTCCTGAAAAATAGCGAAAATGGAGCTTTCAGGGGTTCGTCCGGTACCTATTCCGTGTTTTCAGGATTTCTCGACTTCTAGTAGTCGTAGATGCATTGTTAGGTACTGTTTGGAATCCGCAAGGGTCGACTTCGATCGACTGGGCATGGTCCCGATGGCGTCCGGTAGCCAGAATTCCTGAAAAATGGCGAAAATGGAACTTTCAGGGGTTCGTCCGGTACCTTTTCCGTGTTTTCTGGATTTCTCGACTTCTAGTGATCGTAGATGCATTGTTAGGTACTGTTTGGAATCCGCAAGGGTCGACTTCGAACGACTGGGCATGGTCCCGATGGCGTCCGGTAGCCAGAATTCCTGAAAAATGGTGAAAATGGAGCTTTCAGGGGTTCGTCCGGTACCTTTTCCGTGTTTTCCGGATTCCTCGACTTCTAGTGGTCGTAGATGCATTGTTAGGTACTGTTTGGAATCCGCAAGGGTCGACTTCGAACGACTGGGCATGGTCCCGATGGCGTCCGGTAGCCAGAATTCCTGAAAAATGGTGAAAATGGAGCTTTCAGGGGTTCGTCCGGTACCTTTTCCGTGTTTTCCGGATTCCTCGACTTCTAGTGGTCGTAGATGCATTGTTAGGTACTGTTTGGAATCCGCATGGGTCGACTTCGATCGACTGGGCATGGTCCCGACGGCGTCTGGTAGCCAGAACTCCTGAAAAATGGCGAAAATGGAACTTTCAGGGGTTCGTTGTCAGGTCTGCCGCCAAATGAATGTAATTTCATATATACGAGACTGGTTTGTCTAACGAATTGGGATCGAAATGGGATGAGTTCGGAAGAAAAAAATGTGCTGAACATTTTTTGAAGTTGATTAATAGGGAAACAAAATGAGATGCGAATCATCATTTTAGGAGCAATGGACCGGAAGATACGGAATTTCGAACTTGGACGGTTTTTAGTCGCACATGAAAAAACATAGTAAGATCACGAGAACAAAAACAACATTAGCCTTGATATCTGGTCGAAGAGTGCGACCGATAAAGAATCCAAAACGCCTCGAGGAGAATCTTCGGGAGGTGTTAGACTCTCCTTCGTGCTGCGGTAAGTATTACAGATGTTCTGTCGTCCATCAACGTCTGTTTGATTATTCAACGAATCAATCACTCTCTTTAAACTGACATAATTACAATTATACATTATAATAACCGTCCGAATCGAGTAGATGTGATGCTATCAATTAACCCATTAGAGCCCAAGCAAAGACTGGGCTGGATGGCATCAAACTAACTATGCGGTCCACAGCCAAATGGAAAAAACACCAGTGTTTTTTCTTTTGTCATTTGCAATTGTTTAAACAAATTGTGATAAAGGTTGCTAAATTGCAAAACTGATTGCACCAAACCATTCTACGAGAAAAATGATGACGAAAATGTATGTAACATTTTTTGTCAAAGTTCAATTTGTTCGTGCAAAACGCTTATAAACAATCGTGAAATGGTTATAAGGTACATGAAGGTGCACTCTCCGAAACGACTACAGAAGATTTGTAAAAATTTCGTTCTATCAGTGTCATTGATAACTTCTCTCGTAGTTATTTCTAATACAAAAATAGAACACGATTACACTGAAAACTAATGCGACCATCGTGCGACGTACGATGAACACAAAATGTCCGCCACAAACAAAATGGCGACCGCCCAAACGCGAAAAGGTCGGTCTTAGCATTTTCGTGGTCGCATCAGAAATAGAAACGCTAGAAAAAAAAATAGAATATCGCAACGCACTTCAATTTCCGTACGTCACGCGATGGATAACAGCGTGTTGAAGAGAAAAAAATTTTGGTCACGTAATTTCATTCATTGGTTTCCAAATTACGGTGCGAAAAAACGCGCTCGAGTTGTGGTTAAACGACGAATGAAAAAAACAAACAAAAAATGCCTTCCGATTCGTAAGCTATTTTCACTCTCTGCGGGATATTTTCGCCTGTGATTCGGCGGAAAAAAGACTATTCTGGCAAAAAAATTGAAATTCGCGCATTATTTTGCAGTCGTACGCAATTTCCTCATGCATAATGCGTCACGGTAGAAAAAAAGGACAATCGTATGCGCAGCATGACGCGCGGAAGTTTTACGCTAAAATTACGCGCGTTATCTGTTTATCGAGATTTTTTGGGAACCGATCGACAGCTTTCCGTTTCCTTGATCGACCGAAACGGCGGGTGACTCGTCGTTTCCTCATTTCGATGACGACTGACTTTCGTCCGCGACAATGGTCTAGCGATTTTTGCGGTGAAATTTTGTTTTCATTATTCGTGTGGTAATTAGTGAAGTCTTGCGTCAGTTCGTAGGACTGGAATAAACAGTTGTTTACTACCGGGACTCGCTTATGGATATTTTCATTTGCGAAAGACGACGCCGCGCTCGATGTTGGCCCAACGATCAAAGGTTGACGAATTTTGACGAAAAATCTCGCCGAATGAGAAAATGTTTCTAATCCCGGTAGATCCGACAGATTTCGTCTGTAAAAAAAGCTGTAAAAATTCGCGACTACTCAAGAGGCTCCGTGCTGACAAAATTAAATAATAAAATTACGTGTAATCTTATGGGAAATGAAAAAAAAAATTAACGTATCTCCATAGAAAATGGTAATAAAAATCCGACATTTTGCACGCAGAACAAACTAAACTGTATTTATTATTTACACAAATATAGCAGTACTACCTGAACATCCTTAAAGCACTTTTCAGCATTTTTTCAGAGGTGTCCTATAAATGGGAGAAAATAGTTTTTTTTTTTAATTTCCACCATTCTGTTAATTTCTACCGAATATTAATATCCATAGCATACGCGAGAGCCACAGTCATACTGAATCTGAATAGTGTTCATTTTTTAATTTTAGTCGAGCGGTTATCGAGATAACAACACAACAAGCGATACATATATATATACTTGTCGAGGAGCTGCGTTTGCCTATTATTTTCGTGTGCAAAAATTGTTTGAAATAAATTTAAAAAAATTGTTTCGTGCCTTTTCAGAGTGTATTTGTTGCGTTGACCAGTTTAACATCGATATCTGCAATTTTGAACGTTTTAATAGATGTACAAAAATAGATTTAAAGAAATGAAAGAAAAAAAACGATAATTGTTCGGTATATTTTTAAACAGCAGCAAATATCTTGTGAAAAAATGGATGGTGCGCGAATTTTTTTTTCAACGGATGATCCGAATCGGCTCGATTTTACTCACGATAAAAAAATGGGCGTGCGAACATAACAATGAAAATTCCAATGACTTAATCTAGGAATGTTTTGATTTCGTGGCCGATGATTGATGTGTTTATAACGTGTTTATAACTTGTCGAGGAATGTATAAATAACTCGTCTATAATACCTTAATACTCGATATTCTCGCTCGAGATTAAATGATTCAGGGGAATGTATCAAGGGAACAGACAATTTTGTGTAAAAATATGTATAACGATTGCCTTGTGCTGAAAAAATGCCTATTAACCTGAATTCTAATCGAAGTAGATGAAAGTGACCTGAAAAAAGTGTCAAAAACGACGCTCGCCCCATTCAGCTTCGAATATCCGCATTAGCAGTCGCGTTCATTCACCAGTATTTCACAAAGATTTGGTAGATCACTTCCAGACCCAAAACTATCAATCAGTAAATTCCCACGAAAATGTATCATCCTCATTTTCTCGCCGCTACGCGACTGTTCGTCGATTAAAATTACCAGTCATGTTCGTGTTTTTTTGCGAAATAGAGCATTCTCAAATTAGAATTACGTAAAAACGTGCTTTCTCCTATTTCGTTGGCATAAAAAATGGGGGAAAATCCCCAGTTTTCGCAATTCTCGTATTTAGGCGTCCATCTTTTGCTTATTATGGCGACAAAATCCATAGCTATACTTCGGCTCAGAGCTCATAGCCCGGCAGATCGTGAATATCCTTTACTTGGCTCTGGGAAGCCAAAGAAAAAGAATTTTTATCACCGCAGACACTTTTTTCCGCATATTTATGTGCACCTGCCATTTTTATTTCCTATTACACAACAAATTTATGGAGCCAATGAAAAAAGTTTTTCACGAAAGGCTTCATGGAGACGAAGAAGTAAACATGCGAATGTGAGTAGTAGATGTTGCCGAAAATTTTTTTTAAAAATTTAAAAAATCCGCATGTTCAGGACAAAGCGATCGGGAAACGCCCCCATAGTTCTTTAACTTCAACGTCATATTTAATTCATAGTTGATCATTTTACTATCACACATCATTTGGCATGCGCGACATACATCCAGCGACCTTCGTAGGTGACATCGCATATCGAGTGCAAGGATTAGCTGAGACGCTCTTTTGAATAATGCGATTAAGTAACGACCTCTTCATCGCATGCGATCGATAATAATCGCTAATATTCAAATCAACAAGCGTTTCATATTGGGAATAAAAAAATTACAAATATCCTCGACTCCCATTTGACACTTATAAATAAAATTGTCGCCAGTTTTTTTCGAAAGAGGAGAAATTTATTTCAAAAACGTCGAAATCACTGATTTATTTCCACATTATTGGCCCATCCACTGTACAGATGGCACACGCTTAAAATCTATGACCTCGTAGTACCGACGACCAGCAAAAAATGGAATGCACAAAAAAAAAACATTGATGTCTGATTCCTGTCTTTTATTTACGTACTATCAAACTCCATGTATTTGCGAATATTCGAATAACAGGATGATTCGTTTCGGCACGTCAAGAGTGTGAATTTCATTCTCGATATTTTATATTGCATAAGAATTAATGATCTTCGCGAAATGTTACGACATGCTAATAAATCAAACAATTATAGACAATTTCTTAACGAGCTTATTTTAGAAGGTGGCGTCAAACATTATTTTTAGGTACGTATCGAAAGTCGTAGCAAGTTCAGACAAAAATTTGCTTATTTTTCAGTTAGCGTTTGGCTACACGCGATCAGTCAACTTGACAAATCTGGATCCGGTATCTAGCGACATCTAGTTTTTGCTTTATCTTTTTCGGCAGTACAAAATCACGGCTTTGCAAAAACTGAGCCGATAAAAAATTGCAAAAACCCGCAACTGACATCGATATTTTTACCGCATCATATTCCACACGTCAATTTATTGCGTAAACTAAAATTCCTGCCAAATAATCGGCATTCACTTGTTTTTGAAGCTTTTGAACGCAAAGAAAAATTGTAGAAGGTTGTCGTTTTCCTTGAGAAAAATATTTCCGATTCCGGTATGTCCTCGTGTTTACGGGAAAAAGCAAAATTGGCACAAATCCGTACCTCAAGCGATACCTACATTTGTACATTTTCAAAATTTTACCTTCTAAAAATTTCTCGCAATACTAATCGAGTAATAGTAAAAATACGAACACGAATTATAACAATAACAATATCAATAATAATAATAACAACAATAATGAAATATAATTAAATCGATGTCTGCTCTTGCAACGAGAAAAGTAACCACCTATGTTATCATTGAAACTGTTGACGAATCTACGTTACCGACGGCGCATCGTGACGATTGCGAGTTCGCTTTCATAGATGGCGCTGTAAGTCTCTGTCAATTTGGAATAGTTATCCTATTCTCAATCGAATTTTTCGCAGTTACATTTCTGCGGGGAATTTTCAATATACCAAGCTTGAAAGAGCAGATTCGATCAAAGGTTTGGGATGGTTCGTATTTGGTATTGGGAAAGGATGAATAGCGTAGAGGACGGAGTAAACGCGTGCATTTTGACATGTCTGAGATCGCGCGAGACGGTCGAATAATTTGGCGGTACGGTTCGTGCGAGTTCGCGGGTGGTCGGGAAAGTTCGTGGTTCGTGGTTTCAGCGTCGGCTGGTAAAAATGTCGGTGGACGGCGACGTTGGCGAGTCGTTGGCGTTTTGGTCGGCGTCGTCCGTAAAAAATGATTGAAATGACGTTGTGGTGGTTGATCGGTGAGAAATCTGTGAGAGTTAACGGATCAGTGAATCGCGAGGTGAACTCTATGTAATATATCGATATCTCCGACCGCTAAGAAGAAGCCGGAGCTCCGATACACGCATGTTCGCGAAACTTGATCGCTGCGATATCGTTGCACGAACTATTTTTATGACCACCGTACATCACAGTCGCTCGTTGTACCACGGAAATTCTTATCAATGGTGAGTTCATCGTCCGTTATCAACGCTAACCTACCACCCTACGTAACTCTGTACGTCACGACAATGATGCATGTGTCATGTCGTGACGAGAGTCGTGCGTCATTTGTTTCCACGCGGACATGATATAACATGTGACGACGTAGCGTCGCCGAATCATCGTCACACGTTCACGAGCCGCTCATGCATTATGTGTAGTACATTTCGCGAGGTATCTCTCTCTCTCTCTCTCTTTCCTCGCCGCGTACTTGTCACGTACAAGTAGTTGTATCATTCATCACACAACTGACACGCGTCACACGATCACGCGAGGCATACTAAACGAGTTGCGGCAGTAAACAATGCTGATGTCACTATCCCACCGTAAGAATCTACAGCGACGCAAGATACAATGTTGATCGATGAGATTCATTTGTTTCGCCAACCACGCACGAATGATGAACGTATGTATGCTGTGTTATGTTCGTTAGTTTTCTGCCGCGTTTCGCAATAGCTGAACGAATCTCGATGATTTTGGTGTCGATGCATTCGTTTTGATCGCGCGATTAATCGGACCCCGATTTTCTCTGGGAAAAATTGACCTTGAAACGTCACGTTGACGAACCTGATTCCATATCGTCATCCTCGTCGCCTCGTCGTTATGGGTATCGAAGGGAAAGTCTGGAGGAGACTAAAAAGTAGTTATTCTCTATTAAATATAAATTGCACGAGAATTGTAATGAACAACCAGCCATAGTCATCCATGACGTGCTTGTCCATTTTCACAATCAATCATTTTAACGATGTGAAATGACAACTGCGACTATTTTAGTCTGTCAGTAAGCCAAAAGTACTTAAATATTTGTGACTTACACTATAATGTTTGACTGAATTGCGTTTGTACGTTTCTTCCACTCTCGAAAACTTCAAATATTTGTACATGAAAATCACAACATTGCAATTCCAATGCAGCGATCTGAAACTTCAACGAATTTCCACGGCTTATAACGGAGCATTTAAGAAAAATCATTGATATCGATAGCTTCATGATTCGAAAGCACCAATATATACCTAGATCGAGGGCACGAGCCATTTGTTCTGTTTGATTCCCAATTTCTTCTCATCTTTGGAAGCTTTTCAACGATACTTGGAGCTTTATCTCCTATTTTCTCAACTGATACAACTCGATTCAGTTGAAATTTTGTTAAATATCATATCCGATTGCTAGAGTAGTTTTTGAAAATACTGTCATCTCATGGTTTTGCTATAACTGAGAAACTATTAATGAAATCTCATCGTGAGTTGAAACGAATGTATCCATCGAATCGAGGGAATTCGGTGCGATTCCTCTTTCAAATTAACGATAATCATAGCAAAAGATTGCAAATAAACTATAAAAATGACTTACGACAGCACAAGGGGAAATATTTAGAAATTAAACTGGAAGTCGAATGTTGCCTGCAGCAACTGTATGTTTGCCATCGATTATGCAGTTCACCATGACTACGTTCATTTTCATTTGTTCTCCATATCCCCCATGTAAAATCTGAGAAAGCGTTCATAAATCACTCGACTTTTTCCCTCGATTTCCACCAACGCCCCCATCGACGATTCTGACACGCTTCAGCTCCGCCCGTTGCCAATCTCATGAATATCATCCGACAGATACAGTAAAACTAGATTGTATTTGAAGAAGAAAAAACATTCTTAAAAGTTCTCATATAAGGAGAAACGAATCACATATTCCCAGGAATAATGGTTTATTCAATCTGCAATAATTTTTTTCTTCAGTATTTTGTGTCTGCCACCCTGAATTTTACCATATTCAGATTCAGCGACCAGACAACCCCAAGTTCACTATATTATTCCAATTCTCATGCTGCATTCACATCCAACGACCCCAAAAACTAGTATATGCTCAAGTTTTGTTGAAATCGTTCTAAAATCATAGGGAAAATTTGCAATATTGCAATTTGGGATCCCCACATGAATAAAAGAACCGTGAATTCAGAATAGGCACTTCGTAACCCTGTGCGTGAAAGTGGATTGAACGAGTTCAAGACACACCGAAGATGGCTTCCATTTTTTGAAAAGAGAACTGCAGATGCAGCTCGGAGCTGAAGAGTTAGATTACAAGTAGAGTCAGCGTGGCAAAAGTTGGGAGCAGTCTATCATTACAAAGTTGGTCTGACGCAGAGACGAGTAATCGTGCTTGTAAGATTTCTGGAATGGGCCCCAGGAGAAATCAACGTAGTGTTTCGTAAGCCACGTGACAAAGCACTAGGCAACTCCCAATCCTTGACTTGGTAACAAACCGCGACTTTGCTCGCCGCTCGCTCAATCTTCGTGCTTGCGACGAGATGTCCCTCTCGTTGGATGCTGATGCTTGCTGGAGGAACGCATCAGTTGCCAACGTTCCCTCATTTCTTGGGAGCCCGCCACAATTTGGTGCGACTTGGGCTCGTCGTGAAGTTAGCTCTGGCATAAAATGTATGGATGGTAAATTTAGATCGTCTTGGGAATCGCTGGCTCGCTCATTTTTCTCGTTATCGGCGGACGTTCATCAGGTGCGGAGACAAGTACCAAAAGCTGAGTCGATACTTGAAGTGCGACGCGATTAATTGATCCCTTCCACGTAAAATTCATAGCTCTGTGTGTATATATATGGATATCGGATAATATCAGACATTGGAATTCCCCCAGGGTCTAACTTTTTCTTCTCGATAATCAGAATCTCATCAATTTCATTCCTCCATGCTCGAATTAGCATGTAAATCCTCCTTGGAGTGGACTTCCAGTTCAGTGAACTGCAAAATAAACGAGTTTTGGCAATTCTTCGAAATGAATCCTTCAGTAGTCGCGTCATGTCCATACTCTGTCTTAACACCTAGTGGCTGGGGCAGAGAACATGGGTGTACATGGGAGAACATGGAAACGTAGCCTTGCAGGATCTGTTGGCAGACTTTGAACTACATTTCCTGTGACAAATATCAACATAGAGGCTAAGCTTCCATGTACATGTGTGTTCTCTGGCTGGGGTCAATGTGACCCACGCGGGTACCCAAGGGTTAACGATAGCTACATCCAATCAACTCGCTACTTCTGCATTTTCTTTTACATACAGGCGTACACACTTTTTTTACACAAAATTAGTGTTACTCCAACTTATTCCGTGTGTAGTGATACAGTAACACAGCTCTGTGCTGAGAGTAACAGAGCTCTGCGTTAAAAGTAACACCAACCATTGTTAAAATGCTCTAGAACGGGTTCACCGAATTCTGCACACTAACGTGTTGTTTGTAAAAAGTGTTAATTTGAACATCTTCCGTGTTTCCTCTGATAAGCTGATAGATATATATACATGTAAGTTCTGTAAAAAAATGGCGGCAGACGTTGCAAGTAGCCCCGGACGCGCGGATGGAAAAATATTACCTATGCCATCCGAAAGTAGAGTTGAAGGTGTGCACAGTATGTCGCAATAATGCATTGAAAAACACCACGGAGTGATTATTTCCCAAATCAAATGAAGCGGTTTAATAGTTATCAAATGCGAGAGCAAAGAAAGGATTATGAAACTGAAGAGTGAACGATGCGATGACTCGAAGGAGACAGCTGAAACTCGTGAAACTAACGATGTTAATTTTTGACTAGTATTTACTGAATTATGGCAAGTGCCAGCGAAACGTATGATCTTACAAAATATGAGAAAACCCGCGATTGGCCGAGCACCGTTCAAAGGTCTTTTCCAAACGACCGGAGTTCCATAAAAATCGGCGGCCCACAGCGTGTCTGGGATGGAAATGAGATCCGGTGCCGTAAATTCTGAGGAGCAGAGCGAAGCAGGAATGATTATCGTGTGCGAAACTCCTATCATTATCCGACTCGGCTATAGCGCGGCATCGAAGCAAGTAGAAGACAAAGGACGACGGCCGTGTTCGCGCGCGCGCGCTCGGTCGATAACGTAGGTAGCGGCGGAAAGTTTTTGTTCCCAGCTTTATTTTGTTATCTTTCATCCGCCGAGTCAGTCCGATGGGAGGCAGAGACGCGACCTGAATACGGAGAGGAGCGAGACAAGCGAATGGCGCTTGTCCGTGCCTAGATTTGTGGCGAAGCTTACACTTTCTATCGGATCGCGAAGAATGAATAGCGAGCGCAGCGAATCATGCATCATTGTAAGCCCGAGCTCTTCAGCTCTCGCGGATATCTCCCTGCTATTTTTAGCAGGTCGAGACCACTTCGTACCCCGACTAACTATACCTACGACTTCTTAACGCGAGGCCACCTCGAACATCCCGACGTAGCCTCGTCGTGATCTCGGCTCGCTTTTCAATTAAGTGCGACCGACAGTAAAATCTGCCCTTCCACGATTTCCCCCCCCCCCCCTCGTGTCAAGGCTACGGAGATTCGTAAGAAAAACACGTCGGGCGCACCATAGCAACTGTTGCCCCGGGATATGGTCGAGTGGTCGTCGATTCGCTCGTAATCAGCAGACTGTGACGTGACCGCTGTAAAACTACGTTTTCCCTTGCACGAAGAGATACTAACGATCGTAACTTCCTCACGTTTCGAGACACCGATAAAAATACGTTTCGTTCCTTGTAACGTGGCAAATTCGCCATTTTTCGCACGAACTGAAACTGACGCCCCGAATTGGTCCGTTCTATTGACGAGCCGTTTTTTCCTCGGCAAAAAAAAAAAACACAATCGCAACTCGGTCGGTAAAGAAGAACGCGATCTAACAATTACCATCTCGCGGTCGATAACGGTGTTTTCCACTTCGTCGGTAAAACAGCGCCGGGCGCTACGAATTCGTCGGTAAAACGGCGCTCGGAACGCGTCGGTAAAACAGTGCCGGGTGCTCGAAATTCGTCGGTAAAACAGAGCCGCGGCAAAAAAATCTCTAGGAAAAATGCGATAGATTGCATTTACGCGGAGCTGCTCGTGCAATTTAGGGCAGTGCAACGGATTCGAGGAAACGTATCGCGAATAAAGCAGATTTTGGCGGTTTTTGGGCGATTAGAGGGAAAATGGCACATTGGCCGTGCGAACGATAGGTAAAGCCTCCGGAAATAGTGCTTTCGCCAATTCGAAGCGCCGTGCGAATTCCACTCGACGACTCGTCTTGCGTAGTTCACAGCTTCTATTTAATCGAGATTTCGTTCGACGGTTCGAAAATGTATAAAAAAAATAAACATACCCATATGAGAATTGATGCGCTCGTCCAGGTGAAGGAGCAGATACGTCGCGACGCCCGGTCGGCCGAGGTCCAACCGGCTGCCACGAGGTCAAGGAAGTGTTGCCGTCCACGTAGGCGCTTAAGCCGTGCACAAGGTACTCGTTCATTTATCCAGGATGCTCGGGACGTGCTTGCCAATTATCACATAACTATATACATTTATATACGTACATATATAGCGCAGTTTTGAATTTGCCTCGTTTCTCCGATTCCTTTTTTTATCTTTCTTCCTATCGGTGGCGTACGCCACGCGTATGCCCCAACTAAACCGTTTCATTTCCCGGTAACCATTCGCTTTCGTGCCCGTTGGACCGTAACTACAAATTTGGCGTGGAATGCCCCATATGTATGATAAAATATTTTTGCTTGGGCGCGAAAAAAAATGGTTGCCCCGAAACGAAATTACCCATATAATATGTATCCGTACCTTTTGGAATGCGAACTAACACTCGTCACATTATTGGCGGCATGCGATACGAATAATAACAACAATAATGCTGACGAACGAATAACAGTCGCAGTGATAATTCGAAGATAATTCGTTAATAATAATAACGTAGTCGTCATTTTTTTTTCTCGAATAATCACTCCTTCGTTTTCTCTATTGTTCTTGATCACGCAGCTTAGGAATGAGGCACTATTTTTAACAGCATAAACTATTTGTTATCTAACAACTTTCCGCTAACCCGCGTCCCGTCGATATTCATAACGGATTGACGAAAATCGGCATAAAACAATAATGCAATACAACAATAATAATACTGGTCATTTATTGTCGAAGATGTAACTCGTGTTCCATGATTCACTGTACCTAACGGAGAATCGACTCATTGCTAGGAATTTTTATATTTATTTTCCGTGTTTTCACGCCGATATTCAGCGAATTCGGATTGCGACCATATCGGACATTTTCCACTCGTTGTTTGCATATTTCTTACCCAACGTATCAACGTCACTTTGTCAGTTTCATTCCATCGATAATAACAACGATAACGTCATATATCGCGCGTACGGTGCTTATCGAACGACGATTCGCGCTTCTCGCAGTATATACCTTCACCGGCTCATGTATAATTCTCTCGAGCGAGGGAATTACACGACGTGACAGCCGACACCCTTGGATATCATCTCCCAGGTTGCATCGGACCTTTGCGAGATATTATTCGGAACCGTAGTTGGAAAATACCGAGAAACAACGAAGAAAAGGCTCTCGAGAGACCAGCAAGGTCGAACGTCGTTATTGTAGCTTCACGCGCTGAGATCTAGTCGTTTTCCCGACCCTCCGTCTCCCGCGAGCGCCGGCGACCGACTGACGCTCGCCCGTCCCCCACTCCTCGCCCCTGCCGCGAAGCGCGCCACTCGTCGCTCGGTAGTTCCCGAAACTCGGGTCGAAGCTCGGCTCTGACCACTTTATTTTCAATTCTTGGCTGGTTTCAGTGCTAAAAATGCTGTCGCAGAAGCAGGCTGAGGCCGATGGTAAGGGGCAGGGTGATAGTTGTGGCAACGGATCGATGTCTCCCGGCGGTACATCCAATGGCGAAGGATCGAAAGAATTCCTGTCGACGGGAAGGACGGGGCGACGAAACGCTCTGCCCGATATTCTTGGACATCACGCTGACACGGATACTGCCGACCTTCCTTCCCGGCTCGAGGCTCTTACCACGAAACCGAAACATGGTTAGTCTCGCGTACGATCAACCGTTGAGGTATCGTTACGTAAAAAAATCGTAAGATAATTCAGGGTCTGTAACACAAAGTTACGATAATTTTCTCTTTTTTTTCAAACTTTCCCACCGAAAGGGAAAGTTTTACTATGCTGCCCTCTGTTATTCGTGTCTCAAACTTCTGAACGCCCTCCTCCTTCGTTCGGTAGCTCAGTGAACTGAAGCCTGAACTACTTTCATGCTAACTCTGGTGCCAATAACAAATATTTGTACAAAAATTATAATCTAGATATTTGCAAATTAATTATTGTATATTATTATTATAGTAAGCATAAGAGCAGTCTAGGTTTCAGATAATGCTTAAGACACACTTGGGGCGGCGCGACCGCTGGGCACATTTCCACATTTCGGTTGCCTTCGGTGTAAGACGTGATTTGCAATTTGTATAAATTTCGTCGTACGCAAGGTCAAGAGCACGAGGTTTGACACTCATTGACAACGCAGGTCCCCTCTTTTGTGTCCAGAGCGTTCGACATTTTCTCGCTAGCATCGCAATGATTGATTGTTCAGATTTTAAAGCTGTATTCAAACTGCATATGCTAGCAACCTCGCATCACGACATTTATTTGAAAAGTAATTGATGTTCCTGCCAATTTTGTAGTTGCTGTTTAATGTATATAATTCAATCAGTTTGGTGATAAACGATGCGAGAAAATGTTGATCGTAAACTACTCTAGGCTCGAGTGAAGAGCAGCTGGCAGTGTTGATCCAGTAGCTTGAGGAGGCCTATGGCTGTCTCAGAAATGTTCGAGGATCCAGAATCAGCGGAACACGACGATTCTATCGGATAGTTGAGTGGGGTTGGCGCATGTGAGTCACGAGAGTGGAATTCGCAATTCTTTTTTCTATTTCTAGACTCGGCAAGTTCCAGTGGAATGAGTCAGGATGGAGCGTCGACGTCTCAGCAACACACCGGGTGACGGCGCAATCCATCGAGCCAAGCACAATTGAAGCTTGAGTCACATTATTCCGGTTGGGAGGAAGCGGCGAAGCGACTCAGCAGTAAAACAGCGTTGCTGTGAATCGTTGAACCAAATCACGAATACGTTGGCAAAATTTCGATTTATCTCGCGCGTCGATATTCGGATATTTTAAAATAACTTTGAAACTCCGAACTCGAATGTTTGTACAACGAGGCGAGGAATCCTGCTGTATAAATAATTCTCAACTTCGTTTCCATCTTCATGCATCGTCGGAAGATTTACCAGCGCAACGTGTCGATTCCTTGACCAACGAGTCGGTCCCCGTTGTTGCTGTAATCCACGTCGAAACGTTGCACTCTTCTAGTCCTTTTTTATTCTCATACTACCCAAGCTTTGGAGCAAATCTCTATATCGCGAAATTATTTCATCAACCACGTCAACGAAAACTTGCTGACGAGTTTCCAGGAAACGGAACAGCAAGGACACAAGAAATTATCTGCCCAGTAATTGGATCAACTTACAAACATAAACAAATCATAACTCGCAACTGCAGGCCACGAAGTGCGGGTCACCAATTTCGATCAAACTCCGGAGAGGCCTTCTTCGTCGGAAGAAACCAACAAACATCTTGCGATTGGCTATTGCGATTGTATCCCTATTGCCAAAGCAATAAACTGGCGCAAGCGAGCGAAAACTTGGTGGTGTGACATGGACTGGTGGCGCTGTAGTCGTGCCGTCCATGTTACACTTGGACTCTTCGTGCTCCTGCACTCGTTGCAGTAGAAACGTTTATCGTGAGTACTGCTCAGTGAAGAGTATGGAAGGTAGAGTTGAGGAGAACTCGGTCTCTGCCTCGAAGAAGTGTCGGTGAGATTGCGTAGCTTGAAGATGGCGTTGCTGCATCAAAGGTTCGGAGACAATGGCCAAGTTCAGATGTACTGGCATGGCTCACGAGCGCCAGTCTGGAAAACTATTCAACTACTATCCTACGCATTCTGCGTAGACAGAGAGAAAGATACCTCCTTACCTCTGCCCTACATAGTCAAGAGGTGAAAAAGCAGAAGCGCAGGATTCCAGTATTGGAGTTTGGTGCGTAATGTGACCGAGTGACACCAGGAGCCGATGCGAATGGAAGATATTGGGATCAACCAGGGATCAATAGATGAGAGATCCTGTGTACTAGGACAGTGGCAACGATATCTCCAGGATACCACGTATCTAAACCCATGACTGTCGACTTCGATTTTTGTATACACGATAGGCATCTAGACAAACGAAGCGCCACATCTCCGACGAGGGTGTGTATTCAGTTTCTACTATTAACCCTTTCGGGCCGAGGCACAAACTGGTCTCGATAGCATCGAACTAACTATGCCATTCATAAACCCGTGTTCTTTCCTTTGTAATTTGCAATTGTTTATAGAAAAATTATTTAAACAAATTCTGCAAAAAGTTGCTATTTTGAAAAACTTTTATCATAATTTGGTTAAATAATTTTGTATAAACAATTGCAAATGACAAAATTCGGTGACCCGCATTTCTTGGCCTCCTCTGCTTCTCAGACGGAAGAGAACAAGACCTACAGCCCATAGCTAATTGATAGTAGCTATCGGTGATCGAAGAACTAGCGGCTTGATCAATGAATTGTGAAATATTGAGCACGGTCCGATGATTTGTAAACATTATATTTATACATACCTGCGTGAATCACGCGACGTTGCGCAGTTTATGGTAGTCAATATTTGAGAGGCTTTAATCAGGTGAAATTTGGAATCCATATACTTACGCTCCTCGAATCTGTGAGGCTATGTATCCAGTGAATATGGTAGGATTAGATATACACGTATGAAAGTAAGTATATGTTCAGTGTGGTTGTACGACGGGATGTCGAGTTCGATTTTTATATATGCGCGAGCTGGATTCATTTTGCCACTCGGTACTCGTTACACCCACAGAATGTACAGATTTCCCGTTTGGAAAATATTTTTCGTACACGAAGGAATTTGGGAAAAGTCGTTCGTTATTCTCCTTTGCACACTGCTGCAAAGTTCGATTTCCCGCTCCGGCGAACGGGAGGTAAACGCCACTTTCCTGCACCGAAGAGGGCGGAAAATCGAGCTTTCCGCAAGGAGGGAGGGAAACGTAATTTCCCGCCCCATGTGACGAAATCTGCGACTTCCCTCCCAATTTCTTTCACGTGCCCCTTTATTTTTCATTTCCCAGCCGCTTCTGTCGAATATTTTTCACGACACACAAATAACGAAACGAGCCACAATAAATAACCGAAGGGTTGCAACAAAGATATCTTCTGTGAATAATCCGACGGATCTCTGTCAAAAACGTAACCGGCACAAATCTACTCGGTGCGCAAATAATGACATGCACGCAATGGGAATCGAATGTATGCTAAAATTGTTCTTCGAGTGATAGATTAAGTGATAAGATTCGCATTTTTTTTTCTTCTAGTTCCGAAAGATTGACTGCGCTTTTTTTTTTATTTTAGCGGTTGTTTGTACTTAAAACTTTATTCGGAGGATTCGAGTCGCTCCGATCGAAAAGTATTAAACGATATTCGAGGCATCAGCTTAATATTTGTAATTATATATAGTTATAGTTGTAAGCGAGGGAAAAATGATCTGCTTTGGATTAATATTGTACATAATAACCGTAGAATTCGCAGCGATGGACCAAACTTGTTATGCATTTTTCACACCATAAAAATCGATCCTAACGCAAAAATTCGACGACATTGTAAAACAAATATCGCTGCAGGTATATCGTGTTTGTGTAACGTGTTTCCACGTAAATATGTATTTTTTATACCAATGTTAATTGACAAAAATGCTTTGATAAAAAAAAATCCATTTATTTCACTTTCAAAATTGGATCAAAAACACATTTGAGATGCTAATAATTCGAGCTACTGCTCACTTGTAGATGCGATTTCTTCCCTTTTGTCGGGGAGCAGGAAACCTAAAAAAAAAACGCGTTGATGATTTTTTCAATGAACTGTAATATTAATTGTAATATACATATATACAGGGTGAGTCATTTGAGTCGTCCAGACGAATATGTCAAAAACTAAAAAAGATACAGGAAAAAGTTGCATACAATACTTGGAGGGTTTCGAAGGGGAAAAATGACGATGACACGCGTTAACTTCCGGATCCTGCCATTTCCGAGATTTCGCTAGGAACTTCAGATTTTAGATAGCAAACGAATCTTTCGACTTTGAGAAACCGATGGCCAGAGCAAAGACTAATTCGAAGACGAACAGCCAAAGAGAATCTAATTTTTTTTAAAAATTCTATAAAAAGTTTTTTTTTCTTATACATTTTTTTCTTATACATTTTTTTTCTCATACATTTTTTTATTTTCCGTCGGTCAAGTGGAAAAAGGTGTTTACAGCTCTGAAACCCTACTTTTCAGCAAAAAAACTTCCCTGACAAAGTTGTACATCTCTGAGCAAGGAATATTTTAGTGGAAACGGAACTACGATTTTATTCAAAAAAATTGGTCCAGTCGCACAGCATCACCAGTGTGATGCTGGACCGGAAAACAAAATTCTTCGCGGGGCCCTCTCTGAACCGAACAGCTTTTGTAGCACACATTTTCTAATTGAGGCGCTAGATCGCCTGCAAACGTAACGCGTACTTTACATTTGGACACCCTGTGTATATATATATATATATATATATATATATATATATATATATATATATATATATATATATATATATATATATATATATATATATGTGTGTGTGTGTGTGTGTGTGTGTGTGTGTGTGTGTGTGTGTGTGTGTGTGTGTGTATCGTATTATATCAACTGTATGAGTGAAATGCTACTGCAAATTGTTGTTCCATCGCTGCGATTTCTACGAAACCGACTGAACGTGTTGATTAGGTTCGGCTGCGAAACTTGCTTGGAAGGAAGATGTAGCTGGCACGATGATCTACCGGTGCACCGCGATAGTTTTATATGCGACAATAGTTATCTAGCGTTTAATTAATATCGTTTCCCATAACGAAGAATAATCGTCGTGATACTGATAAATTACTACGTGTTTTTTTTTTCGTCACCGAGCAACGAGAAACTTCGGACGAAACGGCGAGTCAGCGAGAGGAGTGGAGTGCGGAGAGAGAGGACATTTTTTTTTAAATTTATTTATTTTTTATTTTATTTTATTTTTTTAAATTTTTTAAGGGAGAATCCTTCGTCGTATCCGTTAGTATTACTAGAGGGAGGTGAATCCCGGTGATTAGAGGTCGACGGGAGCAGATTTAATATGCAGACGCGAAATGGGAACCGTATAAATTTCGGATACAATTTCTCATTCCGCGTCGAAACGAGGCGTGTGTATTATAGGTTTGTATTATAGATAGTTTTCACAATTTGTTCGTCGATATTTTCTCGTCGGCCTATTTTTCGCCGCCGTTAAAGAGGAAGGGTGGGAAATTCGTTGCTGGAAACACCCTCGTTGCCCCGCGGTATCGGGCCGCGGATCGGAAAATCATACGGTTCGAGCGAGGGAACGCCGACGAGAAAATTTCAGCGGAAGGCACGAGGAAAGAACGATGTTTGATCTCGCGCGTTGCTTCGACGGCGGATGATCGAGGCGCGCGGTGTATTCGTACAAAGAAATCGATGTGATGAATAAAACTGTGAAATGAATTGATAAGAGGCGCGTGGTCGTCTACCTCCGTTTCCCTTCCGCTTTCGCTGGAACTTACTCGAGTTTTAATTTGAGCCTTATTCGCAGAAATACAAGTGCACGTTTTTTTTTTTTTTTATTATTTCTATTTTTTTTAAGGGATTTCGTTTCCATTTTTTTCCCCGTAGTGCCAACGTCGAGGAGCATTTTGAGCCCAACGCGCACTCTGTAGCTGCAATATCGACGAAGATACGATTTTTTTCGGCACCGCTCGCGCATTGCTACGAAACTGCTGAACACGCGCGCAGAAGCTGGTACCGCGAATCCTGTGGAAATCAAAGTGCTGCTCTGAGTTTTTTTGGGTCGCTGAATCAGCTAATGTGTAACGATGTAATTCCTGGCGAACTAACTACCACAGAGCGATTCGTGGGAAAAAAGTTGGAATTTTCTGCAACTTTTGTGGAAGACTCTAGAGCTCGCGACGTGGACGGAGGACGATGGCAATTTTAAGCTCTGCCAGTCGTGATAACGCGATCTCTATACGCTCGCCAAATTCGAGGCAGACGGAGCTTTCCTTTTGGCTCTGCCTCATTTTTCTTCGCGAGTCCGCATTTGTAATAGCCGTCGAACTCGGACTGTCAGGTGTAATAATGGCAGCTGTCGACGCAGACGGTGGGACAACACCCGTTGTCCTCGTCAAGAATTCTGTGCCGATTAAACCTTCGCTCGATCACTCAACGCCAGTCGAAACCTTCGCATGATGTTTCGATCGCGCCGAATGACGAGGAATAGATTATTCATCCCGACTCATCGTCGGCAGCGGATAATCTGCAAAAATCCCTAAATAAAACTCGATCCAAAAAAAGCAAAAAAAAATCAAAATCGTGTCCCTACGATAACTACAAAATGCAACGCGTTCACAAATATTCTGTTGAGTTGTTCTGTCTGTAACATTTTTATTTGCAAATGCAGAGTGATACGAAATTTGGGTTTCCCGTGACAAATGCAGCTACATGGACCAGTGTAAATACGAATATCGACTGATTGTGTAACTTTTACATACCCATTGCTGTAATTGTTACAGGAGTTTTCCCCCCAAATCTTTATCGCACTAAGTCTCCTCAAATTCGTTCTGCCACCAGAAATTTACATAACCCTCGGAGCAAATTCGATTTTGTCCGGACTCGCAACGAGAGTCCCGATGAGTCACTTTAATCAAAACTTTATCTGTGTTTTTCACCTCTTTATCAGCTCTGGCTTCACTTATCTTTTTTCCCCATCGTATCGCCAATTTTCCTCGGAAAAATAAAAATACTACTGCTACTACTACCCCTACCACTACTACTACACTACTACTACTACTACTGCTACTACTATCATTACCACTATGACTACCACTTCTACTACTTCTACTACTACTACAACTATTACTACTACTACTACTACTGCTACTATCATTACCACTATGACTACCACTTCTACTACTTCTACTACTACTACAACTATTACTACTACTACTACTACTACTGCTACTGCTGCTGCTGCTACTATTACTACTATTACTACTACTACTACTATTACTACACTACTACTACTAGTAGCAGTAGTAGTAGTAGTATCTAGCAAACCAGGGATGGTACTTTTGGACAAGCAGGCAACTCATTGTTCGTCGTTGAATTTTCTGCCCCAACAGAAACTAACATTCCCGTGAGAAACGTGCCAAATTTATCCCACCGATTGGTGAACAGCAAAGCCTGTACCTTGAACATAGAGTGAGGATGGTTATCCTATTTACTCATTGTTTTTACCATAGCTGGTGGCTATGGCAGGCCATCGCCCGAGGGCCTTCAGCCAAAGTAACATTACAATTTGAGTTGTACAATACAGTGCGTAGGTAGTATGGTGGTGAGGTTTGTTTTATAAAATGGCTGTGGAGGATGCAAAAAAACAGCTAGTGTACTTGGTGATGTGAGGGATGAAGCTGACACCTGTTGTGAAGGTGAGTACGATGAGGAGTGAGCTAATCGAGTTTCGCTTAATGTATTTAGTTATCATAGTTGCTCAATGTGAGTAGGTCGCTAACGAGTGTTCGTTTAGGGTGTTCATAACACTTGTGCCCCGTGGTGCGTTTGTGGACAAGGTCAGCTATCGCGCCCAGTTTTGTCTTCGCGAATTTGGTGGTCACTGCCATCAGTGTGGCTCTTATTCGTAAAGTCTACCGTGGTTGAAAATAGCGTTTCCAGGGTGTCGCAGTTTCTGAAGTATCTGGAGTATTTTAGCGGTGCTTGGTCCAGTGTTTTGTGGCGTTGTGTGTCTTTAGTCCTAGGTTTTCGTCCGTCACTCTCCCGACATTTATTCCCCGAGAGTCATATTCGTCTTCATCCTGTTTACGTGTTCTGTCAGCGTGCGTTTGCTGCTGGTGAGCTCGGCGGGTGTCTATCCTAATTACTCTCGTCTTGGGAGGAATCTAGGACTCGATGCTCCCGGAAACGCAGAAGACACCAGCTCGCCAAGACACGTGCACCTAACTAGCGATGAGCATGTAGTCCTTGGGCCTCTTCGCCTCTTGAGGCAACCGAATTTGGCCGAGGACCACTGACCTCGATCTTCGAAACTAAGTGCCCTATCGCCTAGCACCCTGGGCGTGTCGGAGCTCCAGGACCGTTGCGACGAATATTAAATGAATAAAAATAATAACAACAACAACACCCAGCTACAATAATAATAACGATAGCGCGTGTACGCGATAGGCACGAGCGTTTTGGCACAAAGTTGTGGGATCCCAATGTTCCACTTTCCTCGTCCGCGTCTATTTACCCGTGCACTTTGTTGAGGTGGCTATTCGAAGCAGAGTTTTGCCCCGCGGTGAAGCAGCGTGTATACACGATCCGCGCGCGCGATAAGATATAACCACTGCTACTCCTATCATTCAACAATAACACGGTGTAGAAAAACTGGAGAAGCGAGCCGACCTTCGCCGTGAAATTTGCCGAACGATCAATAAGCTTTGAATTTCGCGCCAAAAAAGTGCTACTTTTTTGGAGGAGGAGGAGTATGGAGAAATTTGAAAAATTGCCACGTATATGAGAAAGAAATGCTGCAAGTTTCGAGAGTTTGCCAAACGATTTGTGTCGCATAATCGACAATCGAATTTCCTTCGGAACAAAATACTCGCGTCGTGAGAAGAATGCCGATGGGGTGGTTCTTTAAGACCGACGATGTTGAACGTGCGTTCTGGGTGAGTTGGGTATGAATAAAAAATGTGTTTAACGTAGCCTATAATTCGATGTCCCTCCTGCAGAATTTTCCTTGGACAGCTTTTTTTAGTCCAGCAAACGAGCAAGGGGTAAAAATAGAAATATGAGGAAATACGTCCCAATTATTCGATTTGGAACGAGGAATGAGCGTGCAGTAGGCTGCCAAATTATTAAGAAAAATACGCAACCTTTTTTTTTCGTGCAAATAATTGGCAATAAAATTTGTTGGTATTTTTCGTATCAAAGAGCATCGAATTGGGACACTGAAACAACAATTTACCAAAGCTTGATTATTTACTTTTTCTTGAAAAAAAAATGTTTCCGTAAACAAAATAAATTAACTAATTTATTAAAAAAACTAAATTTTATCGTCGTTATTTCGCACCGAAGAAATTCCGACGATCACGGAATATTCGAAGACAAAAGCGCGTTTTTGAGGAGGAAATTTCACGAGGAAAAAATCTGAAAAGCGTAGGTAAAATTAGAAACGGAAGACAGCGGTGGAAAAATAATTGCTGAACGACGATCGAAGAGCAATTTTCGCCGAGCAGATACATTTTTGACGAAGCGTTGGAGTTGTTAAAAGCTGATCTTTACACGCGACGTAACGAACTTTTCACTTCTCGTATTTTATCGGTAAACAATGGCGAAATGAGCGATAAATTATTGGAAAATCGATGATGTTTGTGTCCATTTGAACGAGGATTGTAAAAGACTCTACTGAAATTTATCGACGGTGTGTAGAGTTATTAGAGGCAGCGTACCTAATGTCCAACACTACATCGACGCCGCTTCCACAAACAAGCTTATCTCTTCGTTTCCGAGGATTAAGGACCGACCATTCAATATCATCGTTTTTATCGCCTACGGAAATCGTCTACTCTAATTATTTCGCCTTGCAAATCCAATTTTTTCAACTCGACTTTCCGACTTTGGAAGGATTTTTTTTCGATTTTTCTGCATTTTTTAAAAATTGTTTGGATTTTTCGTGAATTTTTGTCGATTTCTTTTAGTTCTTTTAATAGTTTTTTAAAAACTTTTTTCGGATTTTTTTTTGGATTTTTTTGTCCCAAAAAGGAGATCCTAGCTACTTGAAACTTGCGTGCTGTTTTTTTCCCTATCGGGGGAACAGAAGACGTCCGATTGGCTGCCGATGCCCAGTCGCGAATGAGAACCACTGTCGTATCTTCGCGTACATAAGCTCAGTGTTTCTGAAAGCTTCAACAGTTCTTGCGCGCAGCTTGACGAGCTCAAGCATCGGAGGCCTT
Organism: Arge pagana; assembly: GCA_963969455.1. Lineage (NCBI taxonomy): Eukaryota > Metazoa > Arthropoda > Insecta > Hymenoptera > Argidae > Arge > Arge pagana. The sequence continues at coordinate 3,723,345 of OZ018314.1, read as the reverse complement.
GGCTCCGCCAAAATATTCAATGTTTTCGAAATTTCGTATCTACCAGTTGACAAAGGTAAACGTTCGATTTTACCCGAAACTTCGCATTTTTACCCACTCGAATTCCGCCCCATTAAATTTCTCAAATTCGTCATTTTCGCCTCAAGTTTTCACTCCCAAATTCTTCACCAATTTTCGATTCCAAAACTCATTTTTCCACCCAAATTTCGCGAATTTTCCTCGTCCAATTTCAGTTTTCACCTTTCAAAAAAACACAACAAAACCTCAAGATTTATGTTCCAAATTTCATTGCAATTTTTAGAATCAGCAATTTGGATTCTGATATTCCAAAAAAAAAATGTGTAAAATTTTCATTTTTCGAATTTCAATTCTTTATTCTGCAAAATCAATTCTTCGTTTCTAAATCTACGAATTTCAATTTTTGCGCGTTCCATTTCCTCCGTAAAATCCCTGTGTTAAATTCCTCTACTTTGCCCCCAGAATTTCGCTTTCGAAAATCCAGTTCGAATTTCCATTTCCAAAAATTGATAATCAAAATTCAGTTTTTTTTTTCATCACCGACTTCATTTTTCGCTTTCCAATTCGTTTCCACCGTCCGTTTGTTTTCCGATCATATTTTCCCCAGCGTCCAAAATCGTTACGTCCAAAATCCACTGTCCCACTTTCTACGTCCGTCAGTCAAAAAAATTCGCGCGTTCTCCATAATCCATCCAATTTCCACGACAGAAGTACGGAGAACCTTCGGTCGCGAAATAGGGCCGATGAATAAGTAGATGAAGAACCTGTCGAAGGTCTGTGGAACGAGCGCGTTTCCAAATCCGAGTGGAATGCCGATTCCAGCATGGCGATCGTTGAAAGGCTCGGATACGCAGCCCGGGTGAGTGAAAAATTGTGCAAACGTGAGTAAAATTCTCGTTCCATGCTCTCTAGCGATTGAAATCAATTCCATTGTGGTGCGAGTAATAAACACATTTATTATGCAAAGCCACCTCGCCGGTCGCGTGCCCACGGAGCTGGAAGCTCCGTCGCGTCCGTTCGACGACTCGTTACGTATTCCGCTGTTATTCCGTCAAATTTGAATCGCGATCAAACATTTTTGGAAAAACGTTCGATTCCTCGGCAACGAACAATTCGCCGGTCACTCCTCGCCGTTATTTACAAAGAACGTGCCCTGTCAATTCCATGCCAGGCGACGCACCATCCTGACGAGTGCAATAACAACAATATCGCAGAATCGTGAATGACAAGAAAAAAATACGCCGTGTCAATAAACAATCAACCGCGAAGATACCATCGACTCCGTTTTACCCAACCCCTCGTAATAACTATCCTACAATAACGTAATAAATAGTTATCTCGAAATTTCATTCCATTTCCAACAAACAATTGCATACCTAATTATCAATTAATTCCTAATTCAAAAATCATTCGATACATCAACGAATAATTAGCTCAATAAATAATTACATTCCGTTTTTTTTTCACACACCTCGCAGCTAATCGTATACATTTTCTCGCATCGTCTCGCGTCAACCTGAAACCCGGTCTTGAAAAACGCTTCCTAGTAGCAATTTTCATCGACCGCGCAATTAATTACTTCCGGTCCATCTAAAAGACATTTCACTGGGTGGGAACAACGGAAATGGGTTCACAAAGCTGCAGGAGAATTATTCTATTAATAATTGACAAATAATAATAATAATAATAATAACAATAATAAAATAGCTTGTATATATATATATTAAATATATTATCTTATTGTTGTTCTCGGATTCTAGAGATAGCGTTCGACTGCGAGTGAGGAAATGAAGAGTATAATTAGATACTATGCTGCTAAAAGCAATAAATCACCTACAAATCGGTCTGTGGGGCGATATTTTTTTGTTCGACGTTTTTTGAAAATTGGATTTTTCGCCGTGAAAATTCGGGAACTTGATGAAAATTTAAATCATTTAAATAAGATATTTAAAATTGTTGTATATTTTTTTGGGATGTATTATTTAGGTGTTTGGATAAAAAAAATTTGACAGCATATACCCTGCGAAAGTTGTGTGGTGCAAAAAGCAAAGTTACAAGGTTACAAAGGACATTTTCCGAGAAATCGAGCGAGCGAGGTGTTGATGTGACAACTGGCAGCTGAGATACGTTGTTTTCAGGTCCATAAACTCGGATTTTTTTTTCGGACGGAGCGACGCCGCGAAGCATTCGGTGGCTATCGACGGTAGGTGAGGTTTTCGAACGATACGTTTGCAGTATTGCGCTTTTGCAATATTGATGCCATCGTGATTGGACTGTTACTCGATAGTCGTAGGGGCAACGGCGATTTCGAAAATTCCGGATAATCCGGACAGCTTTCACGCAGCTTTTCGACCAGTGCTTCTGTTGGCTCAGTGCTTCGCTGTTCTACCACTCAGCGGCATCAGATCACCGGATGCGTCCTACGTGAAGTGAGTTGCGCTCCGTCGGATGCTACTCGACGTACGAAACGGGACGAATAATGTCACGTGGCGCATTCCAATTCGCAGATTCAGATGGAAGAGCGTACAAATCGTCTACTCTGTCATTTCGCTGATCAGCGCCGCATCGCTCATGTCGTGCACCATCAGAAGACTCGCGACCACTGGAGTGTCTCCGACGAAAACAAGTAGGTGCCTCGTTTTATCTGGTCACGTGTTTGATCTTGAATCATTGTATTCGTTATTCCCAGACTTTTTTCGACGGTTAACCCCAAGCGTTGCGAGAATCAGTGGACCGTGGCTCCATTTTGGTACATTTGGTACATTTTGGACCACTTGGTCCGTTTTCGATCACCGGTTAGTTTTGGTCCACTTGGTCTACTTTGGTCCACCCGTCCATTTTGGACCACCTAGTTTAATATAGTCCACCGGTTCATTTGGGTCCACTTTGGTCCACCCGTCCATTTTGGACCACCTAGTTTAATACGGTCCACCAGTTCATTTGGGTCCACTTTGGTCCACTCGTCCATTTTAGACCACTCAGTTCAATATGGTCAACCGGTTCATTTGGGTCCACTTGGTCCACTTTGGTTCACCCGTCCACTTTGGACCACTTAATCCAATATGGACTACCGGTTCATTTCGGTCTACCGGTTCATTTTAGTCCGCTTGTTCCATTTTCGACCACTGGTGCACTACGGACCACTCGATCCATTTTGTTCCATCGATCCATTTTGGACGACCAGTATAATTTTGATCCACCGGTCCGTTTTGGACCACCTAGTCTACTTTGGTCCACCCGTCCATTTTAGACCACTCAGTTCAATATGGTCAACCGGTTCATTTGGGTCCACTTGGTCCACTTTGATCCACCCGTCCACTTTGGACCACTTAATCCAATATGGACTACCGGTTCATTTCGGTCCACCGGTTCATTTTAGTCCGCTTGTTCCATTTTCGACCACTGGTGCACTACGGACCACTCGATCCAGTTTGTTCCATCGATCCATTTTGGACGACCAGTATAATTTTGATCCACCGGTCCGTTTTGGACCACCTAGTCTACTTTGGTCCACCCGTCCATTTTGGATCACCTAGTTCAATATCGTCCACCGGTTCATTTGGGTCCACTTTGGTCCACCCGTCCATTTTGGACCACTCAGTTCAATATGGTCAACCGGTTCATTTGGGTCCACTTGGTCCACTTTGGTTCACCCGTCCACTTTGGACCACTCAATCCAATATGGACTACCGGTTCATTTCGGTCCACCGGTTCATTTTAGTCCGCTTGTTCCATTTTCGACCACTGGTGCACTACGGACCACTCGCTCCATTTTGTTCCATCGATCCATTTTGGACGACCAGTATAATTTTGATCCACCGGTCCGTTTTGGACCACCTAGTCTACTTTGGTCCACCCGTCCATTTTGGATCACCTAGTTCAATATCGTCCACCGGTTCATTTGGGTCCACTTTGGTCCACCCGTCCATTTTGGACCACTCAGTTCAATATGGTCAACCGGTTCATTTGGGTCCACTTGGTCCACTTTGGTTCACCCGTCCACTTTGGACCACTCAATCCAATATGGACTACCGGTTCATTTCGGTCCACCGGTTCATTTTAGTCCGCTTGTTCCATTTTCGACCACTGGTGCACTACGGACCACTCGCTCCATTTTGTTCCATCGATCCATTTTGGACGACCAGTATAATTTTGATCCACCGGTCCGTTTTGGACCACCTAGTCTACTTTGGTCCACCCGTCCATTTTGGATCACCTAGTTCAATATCGTCCACCGGTTCATTTGGGTCCACTTTGGTCCACCCGTCCATTTTGGACCACTCAGTTCAATATGGTCAACCGGTTCATTTGGGTCCACTTGGTCCACTTTGGTCCACTCGTCCATTTTGGACCACTTAGTTAAATATGGCCCACCAGTTTATTTTGGTCCACCGGTTCATTTTAGTCCGCTTGGTTCATTTTGATCCAGCGCTTCATTTTGGACCACTTGGTCCATGTTTTTCCACCGGACCATTGACTAAAACCATTCGACTAAAAAATAGTTCGACTGAAACAATGTGGATACAAAACTGATGTAAATGATGGGTGTGAATTATTGCTTTCTATCGCTAACGGTGCGAAACGTCCGAAAAATTCGCAATTTCGTCGAGATCAACGGAGTTTTTTTTCCTGCTCGATCAGCCAATCTCTTCTTTTTTGGATCAACCTGCTTGACCACGCTGTTGTTTGTACGCTTGGCCATGCGATGGCCGAGTTTGGGTCTGGCTTGGGAAAAAGTTGAGAAGGAAATGGCGTGCAGATCGGGCAAAGCGAAGCGGATGACCTTGAAATTGAAAATTGCCATCATAACGAGCATCGTGATGGTTCTTGCGCTAGGTGAGCTCGTCTGTCGATTACGCGCCAGAGCTGCTTCGCGTGTCCGTAGTAATCTGCGAATTTTGGCTATCCACAGTCGAACACCTCTTGTCGATTCTCAACGGTGTCTTGACTGCCAAAGAATGCGCCAAGCTACTCGGCGAACGCGACATCATCTCCATGTACTTTCAAACCGCATTTCCATACGTCAGTATCCATCTACTTGTCTATCTTGCTTTGCACTGGAAATCCGATGTTTTTCGATCCTTTATCGCCTCAGGTCTTCGCCATCTTCTCATACGCCGTGTGGAAAGGAGTTCTTCTTCAGCTAGCAAACGTTCTTAGCACCTTCTCCTGGAATTTCATGGATCTTTTTCTCATGTTGGTGAGCATCGCTCTGTCGGATCGATTCCGACAACTCAACACGCGACTTTCCTCCACTCGAGGAAAGGTGAGTATATTTCCTATGGAAAGTCTGATTTGCATCGATAACACCTCGTTGCATCGAGGATCTAGCATCCAGAATCGAGGTGCTGCACGGAGAATTCGGGCCCCAATTCGCAAAACGTAGTTTTTGGTAAACGATAATTAGTTTGGAAATTTTCTACGAAAAATTAAAGGACGTCACTCGAGTAAACAATTTCTCAGCCAAAATATACGTCAATAATGAAACAGTGGGTTTTAGGAATCTGGCGAAAAAAGAGCATGAGGCGACTTAGGACCTCGGTCCGTGTAGCTCCTCGATTTCGAGGTGCCTTCACGAGTTCGCGAATGCACGATGCATTTGTTCTGCAATTGTTTGAAAAATGATGCACCCTGTTCGATGAAAAAATATGGGATCGTTAGACGTCGATGTTGAAATCTTAGACGTATCTTGAGGCATCGCTTGTTTGCTGAGTGGCATCTTGTACTAATGCGTATCGGAACACCAGCGTTGTTTCATTGTTCAGGCAATGCCTGACTGGTGGTGGGCCGAGGCCAGAGAAGACTACAACCGATTGGCAACTCTAACTCGACGCGTGGACTCGGTCGTCTCGGACATCGTCCTCTTATCCTTCGCCAACAATCTCTACTTCATCTGCATACAGCTGCTGAACTCTTTCAAGTACATTATTACCAGATAACCTTGAAGAGGTTTTTTTCTACCTGACTCGAATTTCACTCTCAGCGACGCGCTTCCAAAACGTCCACCGTTTTTTTTGTTGTTTTTTTTTGATGAAATTTGGTATATGTGGGTTTTTGAGATCGCTGATCACGTTTTGATCCGCCATATTGAATCTGCCATATTGTATTTCAAACATCTGACAGTGGATTCGTAATCAGTGACCTCACAAACCCTTGTATACCAAATTTCAGAAAAATGTATCATATTTCAACATTTTGATCCCCCATATTGAATCCGCCATTTTGTTTTTCCATAATTTGACCGCGGATCCGTAATCAGTGACCTCACAAACCCTTGTATACCAAATTTCAGAAAAATGTATCATATTTCAACATTTTGATCCGCCATATTGAATCCGCCATTTTGTATTTTAACAATCTGACCGCGGGTTCGTAATCGTCGACTTCGAAAACCTGGCATAGAAGCCAAACTTGAGACCAACTTACCATATCTCATTCGTACAACTGTTCGCCTAGCGACTGTTTCTCTTAGCTCTTGGAACACTTCATATGTCGAGTATGTCGATGTATTTCCTTCGATCACGAGCATTATTATTATTATTACTACTATCGTCTCGGTAGTCATGAGTGAATAGGGAGCACGTATTTCTGAAAATTATTACCACGCGGTAATTCTTCATCTCTTGCCCGCTATTGCATTCAGATCGAATACAATCTTGCAGACCGATGCGTGATAGACTACAGGCCATTTACTTCTGTTACTCCTTCGGATTTCTTCTGGCAAGGACTGTCGCCGTTTCAATGTACGCAGCATCCGTGAACGACGAATCTCTTCGTCCCTCGTCAATTCTCTACGGCGTGTCTGCATCTAGCTACACGACCGAGGTTAGCCTCATCGAGATTCCACGATCTATAAAGATAAAAAAATACCAGAGGGTGTCCTTTTGTTACAGGTCCAAAGATTTCTAACCCAGGTAACGACGGACAACATAAGTTTGACGGGGAGACATTTCTTCTCCGTTACCAGAAGCCTTATTCTGACAGTAAGTAGTACAGTAAGTGAAATTCCAAAGCATAATAAGTAAAGTGTATGTATCGAATAAATGTTACAGTTTTTTAAATCATATCCAACACTTTGCAGTTCTGCATCTCAGTGCTACTGTTTTTTTTTCTTCCATCTTATTTTGCTACAGTCGTAAAGAGTTGACGACTGTGCATTTGCTCTCAAGTGCCACTTACAGATACGGCCATGTAATTAGGAACGATAAACGTTTACTGCGACGCGCAGTACACTTTCACCCCTGTATTTATATTTTATGAAGAGGAAGCCCAGTTCCTCGTAGTCGCAAACATCAAATACTATCAATTAGATTGTCCTTGAATTTTACCACAACAAAGTGATATGCTATAGCCAGGGTGGGTTCAAGAATGTGGGGCCCCCTTTTTGAAGCTATAACTACATACAATATGTCTTCTCTCAATTCAAAATTAAATGCTCTACAAAAATGCCCATCGCAGCTTTCACTGCTTCGTGTGTATCTTAACAAATCAATTTCAACAAAATTCGCGTGGGGATCTGTTTTTTTCTTTTTTTTCTAGTATTAGGCATGCAGCGCTGATTGTGAGCAAATATTTACACACTTTTTTTACACTTCCGAAGAGCTGCACAGCTGTCAGTCTTGTTATGAACGTGTGGTAGATCGCACTGCTACAGCACTTCGCATCACATTTCCAAAGTTAATAACCGATTCGTGTTGGTTTTCTCTGTTACAACAGCTTGCTGGGACCATCGTCACTTACGAACTAGTTCTGGTCCAGTTCAACGCGATGCAAAGCGTCGACGCGGAGACCGTCAACTATACCATCGCTTGCGCAGTATAGTAGCCGATTTCTAACCTCAAAAATGTTGAATGCTTAAAAATCTACGTAATTCCGGCGTTCTCGGTCTCTTCCCATCTGTGAATCTATTTCCGTTGCTATTTTACCCATGAATATAGTTTGCTCCGAACTCGTGCGCCGATCACATCGTTGCTGTAGTCGTCATGTGTCCTCTTTGTGTACAGTTGCAGTAGTAGTAGTAGTAGTAACGAGTCGTAGTTTGCTCGTATCTATTGTAAGCTAAGTGTTTATCAAGAAACTCGAGGAATACCGTAGCAGTAGAGATAGTAGTCCACTCATGCTCGAGTAGTTTGCTTTCCCGTAGTAGTACTGCATCTGTCCCGTGCAAACAGACCTTGACGTTGTTCACAGATCTTGAACAAGCCACCAGTAGACTCCGAATTAAAACTCTCTGACTAAAGTCACCACAGAAAAAGCCACAAGGTATCCATTTTTCCTCACAGTCATCGCTAGGACTCATCGGGTTCAGAACGCTCGATACTCGTTTCCAAACTTCAGCTGCATACCGTTCAGCTTGAGGCTATTTGGAGGTATATCACGAGGTTGAACGTGACTTTCGACAGAGCTTTATCTGTCTTTATCTGTCGCCTTTGGCTATGACCCCATGCCAAACTTGAGCAACGTTCCATCAGTATCCTCGTGACCTTGAAGGCTTAGATATTCGATCACTCGAAGAACGAAACGAAGATCCTTGGTGTCTTATACCAATTGAGCTTTCATCGTCCACGAACATTCTCATGATTGCGGAAACAACATGTTTCTGAGCTTTCATACGAAAGCTTCGAAGTGTCAGTCATGCATCGTTAGTCCTGGTGCTGTTCTCTGTGTTGTAGTTCACGTGTCTTCGTGATGTTAGTCGTAACGAAGTACGTAGTACGTTACAATACTTCTCGAGTGTTTTTGTCGTTAGAAACTTATTTGCTAGTCTTCCTACTGTACCGTAGAAGTTGCTCTACTAGATGTAATAATCCTGCTACAAACTTCCCTGCTCTGCCAGTTCTGTCATAGGTAAGTCTTCTGTATCGTGGAGACCATTGCGAAGAGATTCCCATTTTCACTGGCCCTGCAAAAAAAAGAACTGCAACCTAGCTAAACGACACATAATTCAAGTCTGTCTCAAGTTGGACCCCTTCTGTCGCAAAATACAGTTTGTACCCTCAAACTTTGGCAGCGGATTCGTAATGAGTGGTCTCAGAAAACGTGAAAAGTGGTGCTGCTGTTCAGGTACTTACACAACAATTCTGAAAGAGGACTTGGACGACTCTTCTTGAGTTGGCTTTTGGACTTCCATCGTCTCGATTCTATTCGCAGCGGAAAGAATGGCCTTCGGTGAAGTTGGGAAGTTCAATCGACCTCTTCGCGATGGTCTGATGAGAATTCTTCACGTTTCTGCAATATCATGCAACGCAGGAATTCATTAAACTCTCTTTTCTAGAACTACACCCTGGATCAATAGTCACGGATTATCGGTTTCACGAAGAGCAGAGTCGACACAGCGGATGCACGAAGTCGGAGTAGTCTTCAGACTTCTTCTTTCGTAAACGAAGATCAGCAAAGACTGTAACCTCGATCGCAAATGGAATTTCTCCACAATTTGAACTTGGCCTTTTAACGCTGAATAAAAGAATTATTCGGGGGGCTGATCCCAGTAGTAATCTCTATTCATATCGAGGAGTTTATCCAATAATTGCATAAGCACGCCACAAAGCCCAACAATGAAGCCTAATTCTTATTTTCATTTTTTCTACCAGACTTATCTAACGATACTGCAAACCCACAAATTGTCTAACTATATTGCAAACGAATATTACTTCACGCTGCATTTTCGTCGCATCCATGTTTTTCGCACAATAGGAAATAGTAAAAAAAAACTTACGACATTTCGACGGACAACGTTCCACGGACGAGTTTAAACAAGAATTGGACAAAAGTGTGCATCTTACAGAGAAAACCACACCAGACTTACCTGTCTGCCAAAACACCTGCATACGATGTCTTTGTTATCTTTTGTAAATTCAACGATATCACATCTGATTAAACATTTATACCCGAGCCTTTCATTCCATCCATCAAATCCGCGTCGTCTAGCAATATCTTATGACAAGTTCAATTACACACTTACATTCGACCGCTAACCGTTATCGCGTGAACGAAAAATGGATCGCGCGAGTGCAATCTAAATGTTCAAATAGTTTTTTACAAACAATTGCACACATCGACATCGTTCTATCATAGATAAACACGTCTTAGATCGTCTGTTGACAAAAAAGAGGGTAAACCCATTGTTGGGTAAAAATGGAGAAAAATTGCAAATAATTTGAGATATAATTATTATACCGACTGCACGTGGCTATGGGTGAAATTTGCTTAGTAATTATGCACTTAATTGAGTAGTAGACTCAACTGTTATAGTAGGTGACAAAATTATTTGGGACAGTAAACGAATGCTTGTATCTTCTTGTTTACCTAGTTTTCCTCCTTTTTCGTGCAAATAATTGATAATAGTTTTTGTTAGAATTTTTCATACAAAAGAGCATCTAATGGAGATAATAAAACAAGAACATTGTGTGTGTGTATGTGAAGCACTTCGCAAGTCTACACTACAAGGAGGGTATGGAATCTAACAATACTGCGGAAGTGATGAGCCGCTGATTCTTGCGAGTTTGTTGCATTGTAAATTGTAAAAAATTGCATTGTAACTGAAAAATTACGGACTTAATCGGAAAAACGTTCGTACAAAAGTTGTTAGCGTTGACGTGAAGAATTTTTTAGTAGAAGAAAAAGTTATGTTCCAATTTTTGAAAAACATGTTTGCCATTGTAACTCCGCCATTTTGAATTTCAGACTAGAACCAATTTTTTTTTCAAGCGTTCAAATTTGAACCGTACAAGTTTTACTGGAGTCAGTTTTTGATCGGAGCAGTATTCTTCGAGATATATCAGGTGGTGATTTAAAATTGGACACGGTATGTATGTCTATCTGTATAAATAAATCGCTTCGTTTATTTTATATTTATTTGAGAAATAATTGGAACGAACGTTCGCCAGCACAAAAATGTAAGTTTCAGCAAATAGAACCGCTGGAAGATAATTTTCCGAATCCGGTTCAAGGACATTCGCTCGACAGGGAAAAAAAGTCAAAGAAGGATTTGTTGTAATCTCACCGCGGCGCTATTTCGAGAACGGATTAAAAATGATGCCAGACGGGGATAACGGCTGCACCGAGTTATCTATTACATGCCCCGATTAACTTGAACAATGGAACTTCCAAACGATACGTATCTCTTGTACCACGTAATGCAACAGACCTTGACATTGAAAGTTCAAAAACAAAATACGCACTTGAAATACAAAGTGCGTCGAACAAAGTTGAGGTGTCATCAGAGCCGCTTTAAACCACGCAGGGGCCCGTGGGCACACTGAAATTTGGGGCCCCTGCACGAAGAACGAGGTGCGTGGGTGATAAAAAACTACTTAAATATTTTTTAAATACTCGTATTTTGGTGTTTTGATGATTAGCTTAGCCGTACAAAGCGAAAACACGAAATTACTGGTTCAAGAAGCAGAACGAACAAATTATTATTTTACTGGTTTGCACTGCTCACGAATATCACTTTCAACACACATAATTGACTAGCTAGTAAGTCGTTCTTGTAACAGAGTCGTTCGTCATTCATTTGCAGTTCTTCTGAACCGGAAAATCAGTGTTCTCCACTACAATACGTGACCATTGAAGACAGAAAGTTCCTTGTGACCGCTGGATGGCACTGAGATTTTCTTCTTATATTCTATTAGTAAAACGTTCACTGTCTACTGAATAGTCTACTCAAAGATCTGGCTTGATTGGCAGTTTAGAAACGCATGTTGAAATAACCTCAGCTCTTGGTAGGGAAACAGCACATTACGCCCTTCGCCGAGTGGCGCACGGTATTTTTCAGCATACCGTGCGGAAAGTGATATTCAATCCTGCGCTGAGGCACGGAAAGTGCCACTTTCCGCCCGGAGTGATGAAAAAGTTAGTAAACGCTGAGATTCTGTTTTTGTCATCTTAATGACGAGTCGCGCTCTTATACGTCAGCATTTCGGGGCCCCTGTAAGGCCAGTGCCCCGTGTGCTCTTGTGGTAAAGACGGAACTGGTCGTCACAGTCGAGTGACCGTGACTGTTGTTTCTTAGATTACGCTCTAGCCACATGGACTTCAACCATGTAAAATATGGCAGTAGCTTTGGCCTTGGAACTGAAGACCACTTTAGGTAAAAATGGGCAAAAATTGGGAAAAATGGGAAAAATCACGAAAACCTAATTCTTGACAGTTTCCATGCTTCAGAAATTCGATTGTTTACAACTCTAACAAATTGAAACGTGACAGAAAAGTGTCGCATAGCTTTTCGTCGGCATTTTCCCCGTAGAACGGATTGGTGTAGCCATTTTTTTAAAAATAACAACTTACGTCATAATTTGTTTAAACAATTTTTTATAAACAATTGCAAAGGACATCAGAAAAACGCGCATATTTTTTGTTCCCATTTGCCGATGAATGGCACGGTTAGCTTGATGCTGTCTGGCCCAGTTCTTCGATGGGGCATGATGAGTCGAATCGGAAAGCTTTTGTTCCCACTGTTTTTCTTACCATCGCTTTGTCCCCGATGGCGACGCAGTAACACGACTTTCGTCGTCACAAACGACGCGGCTCCGGAACGAACTGCTTGGCGGGTAGTTCAAGTTCGAGGCTAACCCCACCACACACCTCGTTGTCCAGATCTGCGATGGTAATTACCAATTTGAGCAGATCGATCGTTCAGGCTTTACGGCAGTTCGAGGCAGGGTGTCCGAGTGAACGCGGTAAGTGGATCTCTTGCTCTAACTTTCCCCAATCAAACACCTTCCGACGCAGACGGCATCAAAGCTCTCGGGATTCCTGGTCATAACACACTTTGCCAGCTATTTATTGTTCAGAGGTCGTTAACGTTTGCTACCTTTTGTCACCTGCGTCAACAAGTCGTTTTGCCACAAAGCGCTCGGTGTCTTCAGTTACCGGTAGCTCGCCATTCATAGAGCAGTTCCGTACACACGACCTCACAGAGTTCTGGATATTCTCAGTATTTTTGTTAGTGAGCTCTCAGTTTGCACTATTTTTCAGTTACTTGTTGAAACACTGCATACTCATCTGCTCGGTCCCTCCTGGAACGTGGTCCACCAGCCAAAAACTGAGTCCTGAGTCCTTCAACGTCCATTACAACTCACGACTGTATCGCCTAAGAACCTCTGGAAACGCTTAAGGAAGTTCTGGTCGATGCAAGACAAAATCGCAGCAGTGGAGAGGGGCGAAACTCGTGTAAGCAAAACCACAAGAACGAACGTCAGCTCCGGGACTTACAATGTCTTCTTTCAATGGCCAAAATGGGGTTGAGTTTGTGAAAAAAAAATCGCAGAGTCAAGCACTGTAGTACAAAAATGTAATTCGTTTAGCTTTGCATGAACAAATGATCGTTATAATGGTGATTTTTTTATAATATTCTTATTATAGTATCGAACCCTGGAGTCCTTGTTGTGTGAAGTTAACAGCAGGGTTGTACATGATGCATGACATTGTTTAATTCGGTGGCATTTCCATTAACCATTAAATTATGTTTTGAATGGGAGAGATTTCCAGTAAACATTGAATTTACGGTCGATAGCCACTTGATTTTTCGAGGTAGCCCTCCATTGGCAGACAAACTCCGAGTTCATGGAACTGGAAGCAACGTACATACGTCGTCATACTGTGTCGACGCATTCCAACGCCATTGATTCATTTCTTGTTTCGTCTCGTTCGAAATGACGAAGTCTCTTTCTGTTTCCACTCCTCTCCGCTCCAAGTCTTTACACAAATGTCTGGAGCGTTTCGTTTTACCACCCCCCACAGATTATTATGATCATTGTCACAAGGATGATGGGGGGGAATTCATTTGCCCAAACGCCTCGTTGTAGTCGAGCTAACAGGAAGCCAGTTGCGTTTGCATTTGCGAGGTACTATTATTTACAAAATCGATCGTGCAATTCTCGAACTACGAATTACGAATCTCGTATCCTACGCTGTTCCAATTGCTCAGCCTTCTCCACGTGACATTGGGATTGTTGGGTACACATTATCAAAATTTGAATCATTTAGAAGATATTTCTTCAGAAGTGGATAAATGTTGACACAAGTGAGCTACCACTCGTATGAACGAAGCTGATTCCAAAGCATGAGGCGAAACGAAAGAGGACAGAGACACGTGAGACTAAAGAAACTGAAGAAAATAACGAGATTTTGTCCTAGTTTCGAGAAATCACGTTTCCTTCGCACACTACTACGCACACGAACGCGCACACGTGGACACATGTTCTTGCAAGCAGGTATAGATAGTCTCAGCTGAAGCATTTACACTGGGTGCCCCATTTGTTAGAATCCACCAAAATATCTGCTGAGGGGGGCCATGTCACTTACATGGGTTGTAGGGTTTCGAGGGGGACATTTGACGCACGCATTGCTGTGAGCTTTCAAGGTCATCCTGCGGGCACAAGGCGTTTTTTTAAATGGCAATCGCATGTTTCACCCCAATGAAACTTGTTGGTCTGATTGTGAGTTCTGGTATCATATTGAAGACTCAGACTCAGTAGATACACTGCATTGAACATAACCCAGAAACGACGACACAGAAGTTGCACAATGGAGTTGGCCTTGAAACCAGGACTCAAGGTCAACGGCAAAGTCACCATTATTTCACCCTCTCCACATACTTTTTCACCACCCTTTACCTACCTATACATTAGAGAAACAGTGATAGTAAGATCTGTATGGTGTTTCCAAAAAAAAGGACCACAAAAAATGGTCTTAATTTAAAAGTTAAATTTTTTAAAAAAATGTCTCAATTTCATTTCACCAAAATTTGAAAAACAAAAAAAGCATTAGCTTAATAGGTAAGCTTGTGCCTGATCAAAGGATTTCACCTTTTAGAGAGATTTTGAAATTTTTGGATCACTATTTCAACAGACATCGAATTTCGGTTTTTCGACCGTAACTTTTGAAACAATTCGATTCACGCGAATACGATATTGGAACGGATGCCAACACAAATATTTACTTTACGGTTTATAAACTCGAGAGCTCGATTTCGCGGAGTCGGACGGTTGGGTTGGAAAAACGCAGTTAGCGAGCGAATGTCGCCGTTGATAATTTGACATTGAAGAAAGTTGAGTACAAATATTGGAATGTAGTATTGAGGAAGGTCCCCTTCCATTATCTCGACGTAGCTTCTAAACCGGTCTGATAAGACGCGATATACGAGTGCTGCGATATGAACACTTGGAAACAATGTGTTTTCTACGCGCCTTTTATTTATAAACAGTCGGGGAGCGACGAGGTGAATGATTCATAGTAAGGAAACGTCCGGACCTCGTAATAATCGCTGGACGCCATGAGAGAGACTCGATGATCGTGAGTAATTCCAATATTTGCTCTTCAATTTACTCGATGCATTTGAGATTCGCTATCCAAGTTTTTTTTCCTTCGAAGAAAATTGCAAATACCTCGAAAATTGCAAATATTCGGGAATCGCAGCCTCCAGAGAGAAAATTACGACGAAAACTTTCGTACACTTTTTTGTCAAAGTGCATACATTTTTTTGTAAACTAAATACTTTAGAGGATATTCAGAAAAAACTACAATTTTATCAACAAAAAAACCTAGATGGACATGCGGCACGTGTTGTGTAGTTGCTTAAAACCGAAAACGAAAATTCTCCGTAGTTTTTCGTCCGAGGAAGAGTTTGGCAGGGTGTCAGAAAGAATTTAATTTTTAACGACCGCTCTAATATTTTTGTGAGATCGTCCGCAGAATGGCTGGTGCTCCTACTCTGATAGAAACGAGCCTCGAAGCTTCGTGGTTTTGGGATCTTAGCAGTTTTAGAATGTGGACTGACTAGTTGGGGATTTTGCTTCGCAGCGCCATCTACTTCCGAGCATGCGTCGCAACAAGTCCCCGCGGCGACTCGAGGGAGCTGCTCTCGAAGCTCTCGCCAACGGCATTGGCCGATCCCTCGTCAACTTGCTGCGCGGCGCCGACTCGTCGAGACTTCGCGACGGAGTTGATTTTGCTAAAGATCAGTTATGCGGCGTCGTATGTGCCGAAGCTTACAACCGACTGGTCGTGAAGATTTTGGAGCGTTTGTCAGCAGATCTGAAGACCTTGGAGAACTATTACTACGAGTACAAGCATGGGACGGATTGGTTGGACGTGATACTCAACGAGAGGCTCGAGAATTTGGAGCTATGGCCAAACGTTTCCGAAAATTTGATGACCCTAGTCTGGACCAAGTTGAACTCCAGCTTCGATTGCCTGAAGAAGCTGCGAACCCTTCGTCTCGCTCATAGCAGCGTCGATTGGAGCTACAGCAACTGGATCTCGGCTATGGAGTTCGCCAGCAAGTTCTCACCCTGCACTATGGAGAACCTGACGACGTTCGTTTATCCTCGTTATTGTACCGACGTCATACTGAACGTGATCTCGACGAAGGCCCCGCATTTGCAAGTCGTGGACATTCACGATTCTCCGCTCATCTCCAGGCAGGGCCTCCCTGCCCTCCAGAGGTGCTCGAAGCTGCGAGCTCTAAACGTCGAGAACTGTGTTGGCATCTCTTCGGAGAACGTGGAATCGCTTTTGTCGAGCAACGAGGAGTTGCAAGCTTTCACGATATCCCGATATCGCTCGACGATGGCTTGCCCATCGCGCCAGGTTTATCCCCGCATGCGGCATCTGTGTTTGCGAACGCCGGGGGCCACGAGCGAGGACATCAATCGTCTCGTTGGGATGTTCCCCAATCTTGCCCACCTCGACTTCGTGGCCTACAATCGAACAGACTTGCGAGAGCTCTCGCTTCTGAAGAATCTGACCGGTCTGAAAATTCGAGGTTATGTTCGCAGCGCGTGGAAGCCTCTGCTCTCCGCGATTGGGTCGAATCTCCAAAGTTTCGGGATGACCGGTCGGATCCAAGCGATCGACTTGAGATTCATCCACGACGCTTGTAGAGATCTTTGCATTTTGGAAATCGTCGTAGATTGCGAGGACAGCGACTGCTTGTTCATCCCACCTTTTGAAAAGCTGAGGAAACTCTCCGTAACGTCGGTCCCGATGAACCGTAGCCCCTCGCTCCAGATCGGCCCAATGTCTTCGTTGGAGAGTCTCGACGTTTCTGGACTCTCCCTAACCCTCGATAGACTGAAATCCATCGCACTGGATTCGAAAAGCTTCCCAAAGCTCAGAGAAATCATTCCCCGTGACATGGACAACGAACAGCGAGAGTGTCTCAGAAGTTTCGTGCGAAATAACAACTTGGATCTTCAAATCTCCGACGATGGACGAAGAAAATAACCGCGCAGCTTTGTAAATAAACTTTTTGGCCCCCCCCGACAAAAAAGATCTCTTATAATCATACATAAAAATCTATAATAATTATAAACATTATATATCAACTATATGAAATTCATCTATTATTACGTCCATATAGTTATACATAATTTATAAAATAGTCTTTTTTCTACACAATCTTTTTTCTCGGGAGAGCTTCCAAAAAGCTTCGTTCTTACGGAAAACTTCTTTCCAAACGAACAATCATTTTGTACAATACCGAACGAGTATCGTGAGACGTGCAGTTTCGTCGCGAGTAATTCGTTCGCACCCAACAAAGACGTTGGGAATTAATCATGATAAGGTATACGACCTTTTATCGACGTGGTCGGTTTAGGGTCTGAGAAAAAAAACAAATACGCATCGAGCAAGTAGTTTTAGTCGACTTTTTTATACCCTGGTATTTAATAAATCGTTAATCATTGCCATTACGATTTCACTGACTTGATATTGTGCTATGGATGATAATAAATTATTATCATGACGTCATGCCAAGTGGAAGATAGGCGAATGGCTTGCAAGTATAATTTGTATGCCGCGTAAAATATTCGACCCACTATCTGGTTTTTCATCTTATCCATCTTACTGTGATATAAGTACTGTGATATGACCTTGTGACAACATTATTTACGAATAAAGTTGATTCACGTCTGTGATACGATACGTCGATAGGTTTTTCAGGCGTTCGACGAATTTCCTTGGAGAAATTTCGCCTATTTCAACTTTTAATAGGCAACCAGAACTGCAATAAGTAGGACAAGGTGGTCTGAGATGACAGATTTTAAAAATTTCGAATAAAGACTACGCGTAATTAAATCGAAATAAATAGCCAACGAGTATTAGATAAGATTTTATTAGCTATCGATAAATACTTTCCAAGTTTAACAAAAATTATCTTATTCTAGTGAAATAATGATAAATAAAAAAAAACTGCAATATCCATCTGGCCCAAGCCCCGTGGGTTGCATGAATACCAATATTCTTCCTTTTTCTCACCAGATTTACGCCAGCCAAATTTTGGAAAACACGCGTGGTGATCGCGTTGATCGGCGACTGGTAGGTCGCAACGTGTTCGCTGAGGGGATTCCCCCGTGTGGGTAGTCGCGCCACTGGACTGCGAGTAGTGGAGATATATAGACTATGCCGTCCCACTCTCCGTGCCTTCTCAGCCCACCTTCCTCTAGAGCCGTAGAGTTTTTTTTATTTTGTATAGTCGTGAAAAATTGGGGAACCAGAAGAACTGGGCAATTCGAGCCTTGAGTCTAGACAACATCGGTTTTGCATGCATGTTCATCCATAGTGCAAGATTTTGCATCCCACGCTGTGAGATAATTTGTAGGTTAGTTAGCAGTCATGCGGGGCAACTGTGCGCATCCCCTTTATTACCGACAGGACTGCTGGTAAAACAGCGAGGGGGTAATTCTGTAAAGCAGGGATCCGAGCGGCCATTTACCGATACAATTTTTAAATGCTGAAAAATTCGTCAGATTCGTTGTTTCCAGAATTAAATTCGTCCTTACATTGTAAATAAAATGAGTCGAGTATCGTGTATCGAATCAGAGTCGCATATTTCGATGCTAATTCTGATTTATTGCTAGATTAAACTGCAGCAGGACGACTTCGTACGTCAGGATGGCTCCTGCGACCTGGAAATAATTTTTTTTTTATAAATAAATTATCAATGCGATGTTCGTGAGCAAAGGAGTCGCGATGCTTACAGCTAGCATGAAGTTTCTGGTGATCGAGAAGAAATTCAGTCCTGAGAGAGCGATGGTGTCCGTCGATAGTTGATACTCGAGCCTTTGAGTCTGCAAATCCAATAAATGACGTGGCAATTTTTCGGGAATTGTTGGTCACGTGGATGACCATTACCTCGATCGTGTAAGTAGTCGAGGAACAGGTGTAGAGAGCGGGCAGGGCAACGCGACTTTGATCGTTGATGCGAGCTGCCAGGAGCGTGACACCGATCGTTCGACCAATCAGGAATCCGAACGATGCAAAAAAGTAGATCACATAGACGAGTCCGTTGTTTTGAGGTTCACTTTTCGCATGGAAGCAGAGAACAAATATCAGTGGAAAAAAAGCAAGTTCGACGCAGTCAGAAAAAAAATTATATACAATTATACATGAGAAATTGGCCCTATATAATTATACACAATTTTTTGCAATTTTATATAAGATTACTCATAGTTATTGATAATTATATATAATTATTACGGGTCAATTTTTTCAAAAAATATAATTAAGTATATAATTGACCCTAGGACCCTTCTCGGGGGTTCCCCAAACCCCACTAGATGCAACGGCCAAGTAAGCAGCTGGTTTCGTTCTGGAGTGATGAACAGTGCACGACACTCTGGGGTTAATCATCTTTTTCCTGGCCAGGAGCTTACGAGATTCCATTGAGGAGTTGAAGACAAATGAAGTAGAGATTATTGGCGAAGGACAGTAGAACAATTGGCGAGATGTCACAGTCAACACGTTTGACGAGAGTACTCAACGCTGCGTAGCATTCTCGCATCGTTTTCCAATCTCCGATAGTCAGATCATTCTTCGTCGAGGTCAATTGTCGATTCAGCATCTTATATCTCTGTGCCAGACCTATGGATACCTGTAAAATTCTGAAATCATTGCGAATTCACCAGTCGTTGATTTCAACAAAAAAATCACCGTGTGCCATCTTACCAACATAAGGAAAACGTCTGTGAAATTCCATACGAACGTCGCTACCTTGCTGACGATGAAGAGATACAGACCCCATGCTGGACTGTAGCCCCCTGCAACAAACGAAGAACTCGATCAATGAACCGCTCTAGCGAACTGCACGAATCAGAAAACTTACACAGGTTGATTATGAAATCGTGAGAATTGCGCGAGTATTCTTCCAAAAAATCAGCCGCTGTCGCGTTTTCGCTCTCTCTCCAGTTCAGAGTGCTGTTTACGACGCTGACGATGTGTTCCAGCAGAGCGAAGAGCAAGATGGCGATGGAAATTATTGAAAATTTCCATCTCAGCTTTGGTTTACCCCACCTGGCGATGAAACAAAAACCGTGACTCGCCTAACCTATCACATATCATCAGAAGAATGCAACCAGCTTTGTACCCCTTAGACACGACTACACTCGAGCTACTCTCAGAATGTTTCTAGTTGGTTGGAATTTTTTTTTCATAGTTCTGCGAACGCGAATTTGTGATTATTATTTTGAATCTGTTCTCAATTTTACTGCAAACAAACATAGTACTGCCGGAGGGCTATTTTTCTCGGAGACCGGTCACTACGCCTTGGAAAAAGAATTTCGAGTGTGAATTTAAGCAGATTAGTGGAATTAGGTGTGAATATGAGGAATTTCGTTCCACAAACCTTGAAGAATCGATGAGACGCTCCACGGCTCGCCATTCGTTCTGTAGCGACGGCCATCGTGACGAGAGCCAAAAAAACAGCAATAAGCCAACCAAACTGTTTCCATAAAAAACAGCTCCAGCAGTCGCAGTTCTGATACCACCTGAAATAAATATGAGTTCGAGACTTACATTTGACTGAGTGATACAAAAGAGAAGCAATAACGGAATCTCCAGAGATTCCAGAGAGTTCTGACGGTAATTGTGTGGTTTTATAGAACGGTGATTCCCCGCTCTGCCGACGGAATTTCGTTGGCACGCTCCGTGCTGCCATCTCGACAGTGTCGTCGATTAGCCATATTCTGGACAAGCGCGCTACGATTGGCCAACTTTGGACAATCGCGCTGCGATTGGATAATTCTGGACAATGTCGAAAACATCTGCACGACGACGCGATCCTGTTTTGTTTACCTGTCATTTCGAATGCCGTGGTGGTAAAGGATTTGAACATGTGAACGAGGGCGCCAATCGTCACGATTGTCAGCATAGTCGTCAAGACCAGCGCGTACGCGGTGCGTGCCGACAGTTTTCGGAACACCAACGCTCTCGGCGACGGTTCGAGGACTCCGTAAACCGGAAGTACGCCGAAGCATTGTGCAACGATTAAGATCCTCCCGACAGCGGAATGAAAGCTCTCCGGATCCTGGATAAAAAATGAAAACGTTATCCTCCATCGGAGATCGATTCGCAGTCCGATCAACGTTTGAAAATCGAACGATTCCTTCGTTTGTTTTTCATTGGCTTGGCGGGAAAATACGAATCGCACTTCGACTCACATCGCTGCCATCGATTAATATTTGCCGCGGTAGCTCGTTCCCAACGATCTTCTTGGGCTTCAAAGCATTGGCTTGATTAGATCGAGAATAATTCTTCGCATCCGGAATATTTCCTCTGTTCTCCATCGGCCATATTTTTCGAATATCCCCAGCAGTAAAATGGCTGCCCTTCATCGCGACTTGTCGATCGTTGAACATTTTCATGATTGCATCGTCGCGAACCTACGACAAAGAAATTCAAAATGGCCGTTGCGCCCACACAATATGAGCAGTGTAACATTAATAAGTAATGTAACGTACAGTGATATTAATAATTAATGTAATAAAAATTCAAAAACTGATGATCGCAGCACAATTTCCATCAACTTCTTCTAACAACCATTAGAACAACATTTTTTTGTGTCAGAAATTTATTTAATTTTGACCCAGTGAACACGGTAATGTTGCAGCAATGTAACCGATTGTAACTGGCAACATTACCTCGACGTTACATGTAAGTTACATGTGTGTTTAAATCTCCTACTCAGCAATGTAACCTGCTATATATACGGCATATAACAGACATATTGCCAGGTAATACGTTATATATCAGTTATGTAACCAGCATGTAACAAATGGCACTTTACGTGTAAGTTGAAATTTCCTACTCAGCAATATGTAGCCGGTATATAACACTCATATTGCAAGTGTTATGTAACTATTAATAATAATATATGCTATTAATAATAGCATATAACAAATGGTACGCTACGTGTTCCTTCCTCGTTACATACCAGCTTTGTATCAGAAAAATAACACTGTAACATTACCTGTAACTTCCATGTTACGTTAAAAAATTTAATTACATAGTTTTCTCACAGAAATGTGGTAAATCCTAGTAAAAAATGGTTGTGGAAGAGTTTCAAGAAATAAATCAATAAAAATAAGCCACGATTATCATGAATAATCATATTAATTATATTGTTATTATCATCAATATTATTTTTATCATGATTATTATAAATTTAAAATCACGTTATTATTATAAATTAAATAAAATATACGAATCTTTATTATAATAATAAATAAACGTTTATTTTCTAATTTCGTATAAGTAAATAACATTTTAGTAAGAAAAATATTATTCAACAACTTTTTTGAATAATAAAATCAGTAAATCGTATATTAATAAATTATAAATTCCAAAATAAACTTTTTATCAGTAAATGTTATAAATCATTAATTTGAATGTTAAATATTATTCGTAAACTATTCACGAATGTTGTTTTCAAGAAATACTTGTTACCTACCGTCCGATGGAAATGAGTCGTCTTCACTGCAGTATTCTTTACTTCGCCGCGACATTCGCCGAAGGAATATATTCCAAGGTTCCGTTAAATAAATATTTCCATTGCAGTTCTTTTTCCTTTTAGCTCAATCGAATTGATTTATTCAAACTGACGTCACTTTCGTCAACGGTGAACACCGGGTGCTGAAAGTGTAGCCGCGATAACGAACGTAAACAAAGCTATGGATTCGCTGTTCAGCGCAGAGTTGATCCTTATTTTCATTCGGCCTGCAATTATATTTTTTTGGTTCGTATATCAAAGGTATGTCACACGAATTGTCGAAATCTAAGGGAATAAAAAATACACGACTGACCGATTGCCATTTTTTTCCGGGGAATAAAATTGGTTTGGAGGAATTGATAAAAAAAACAACAAGAACGACGGTTGTTTTTCAGGATTATCGAACGAGCTTCTCTCTCGTGCGGACGATCGTAGCGATAATGTAGTTGTTATCGACGCGATCCGATCGACATTATGAACGATGTTTTCGTAGCTTCGCGGGAAAAACAATGTTATCGCTATTATTGCAATATCCCGTTATTATTTCCACGCGTCGCCGAGCAAAATTCAAAAATGAAAGCTGGAGTACAGAAAAAAATAGAAATAAAAATATCACATGGAAAAAAAATGATTGGCGCACTGAAACGTGAAAAATGTGTATACTTTTATCAACTTACCTGGAACGTTGATTTATTATCGGGTTTCAAACCTGATGGATGGATGTTCAATATTCGTTTATGAATCATCTTATTTTCTCGTACAGATAAGACTGGATTTTTGTTTTTTATAACAATACAATATATTTTATTATTAAATTAAAAAAATTATTTAATGATTATTGAATGAAAATGATTATTATAACGCACTCGGTCTGTCTACGAAGCGGAATCACTTGCATGCGTATACTCAGCTGCGCGTTGCATTCGCGTCTGACACTGACTGGCGTATACTACTTCGAATAAGAGTATTTCGATCCGTTGGATACGAAGCAAGGTGAAAAGAAATCATGCAGCGATGTCCATGGAGAAAAAGGAACGTATGATCCGGAAATCAACGAAATTCGAATTTGACCGAACTGATCGATCAGTATTATTCGCATTTCAAAAATGGCGAGTGACCAAAAAAATTATAATTATCAGCTTTGATAGAATTTTGCAATGTATTTTTTTACGGTGGTGAGGAAAAAACTTCACGCTCATTTATAAAAATACGCTTGATAATTAAGTCATCCTAATATCTTTCATTTGTACGCATAGATTACAAAAAAAATGTAAAATACCCGCCAATTTTTTAATCAGCCAGATTTTGAATCCTAACCAAGCAAACGAAAAGAATTCAATTAATATAAGAAGTTACAATATTTTTTTTAGTGTTCTTTTATTTCTCATGCGCTGTTCTATGTTCAATAGTAATTTTTACGTAATATTGTCGATAACTAAAATAATACATCCATTATTTGTGATGATTGAACAAGGTACAATAATCTAACTCGAAGTACAATAATTCGACCGCCTTGAGTACATCAACCCGCCCTACACGTCTGCCGACCAGTGTAGCCTACGTGGGGGTTTCCCGCTAAAATTGGCGCGGCGCGATGTCGGAAGGGGAATTACTCGGGCTTTTTTAGGGGTTTTCGTCTGGCGGCCCACAAAAATTCGGTCGTACAATTACAAAAAAGCTCACGTGCAGTTGAAAGTATCATTTGCTAATGATTGTGGATATTTGAGAGCAGAACCTATCTGTCCGCAGACCTGGCATAGGAGCTAGCAGTTCGACGTAACTTTTAGGGCGCGCAAATTTCAAGCCTTGGCGACACTGCTGCCGCCACCGCAGTCGACGCGAGACATTCCGTGTTTACGGTGGTCGTGCGAAGACATGATAACAGCATGGCGGGCGACAGTAGACTCCCTACACTTCGGCGTCGTGCATCACGGTACAAAGGTTCTAGTTATGTGAGAAACATCTGACGCAGCTTGACGCTCATTGTCACGGAATCCACGTCGAGTGTTGATCGCACGTTCGGGACGTTCCAGTTTCAAGGTTACCCAATAATCCGATCGAGTAGGGTGAGTTTGTCTTTTGTTTCACTACTTCGACGCGCGTAACGCGATGCTTCGACATGTGACTGTGTACCGAGTAGCGTCCGTCCAGTCTATTTCTTATTACGATAAATTGAACTCGCGTTCACGTTTACGGACAAGGTTTTAGAATCATTAAATATGAAGAAAACTGCAATCAATTATACAGAAAACGTGGTTCCCTTCGATGTGGACGAGTGCCGCGTGTAGTCGGAGTTACCCGCTCTCAAATCAGCGAGACAACGTGTAACGTTATACGGACGTTGTGCTGTGATTTCTCGTTATTGGCGACGCTTTACTGACTAGAATAAAGAATATGTCTTATGAGCCGGTTGGAATTACATAAACGCTAAAGCCGATCGTTATTTGTAACGTTGGAGTGACTATACCATTTTTGTGAGATAGCGACAAGCTTATCTAGCTTACGCTAGCGGCGCTAGAAGTGCCTCGTCCGATAGCTTCGCGGATGACTTTTCCCTTACCAGCTCATAGCCATCCGTTCGAGGTTCGTCGTTATCTCAATTTCGGCACTGATCGAATGTTTCTTCCACCGCGTGCTTGGATTATACTCCCTCGCCCTCCCGACCCTCCCGCCCTCTCCCTCTAGAAATCCGACGTGTTCCAAGCTTAGGTGATTCGTCACGAAGAATCAGATGTGAAGAGATCTACACATTGTGGTAAGCGATCGAATGCTATTTCTCCTTATCCGATGCTTGTCCCAACGTTAGTGTCCTTTGCGGTGCATTGCGTATCATTGGGTTCTGAATTCTCGTTATCGGTGACGCTATACTGGCTAACGTAAACAATATATGTGGGACACGGTCTTGGACCGATACCTACGGTTAAATAAATAAACAATGTGTCTTATGAGCTGGTTAGAATTGCATAAATGCAACATGCGATAACATCAATGTTTCGTTCGTACTGTGAACTTATTGAGTTTCGGAATGGTATATGTACAAGAAAGAATATGTAAACATTTCATGGATGTCATAAGTTCGACTGCTACTTAAGAAAACTCGTGCTATCGCTCTACTACGGTATGTCCGGAGACTTTTGCATGGAAGTGTATATAACTTGCGTTTTTGGAATCTATTTCACGTTAACCCTGCCTGACTCAGTTTGAACACGGCTAATCTGTATCGCATGGATTTGTTTCATGCCGCGGCCATATTATTTTGAACATTTATTGTCAAGGACTTACTTCGTGCTTCGACCAAGACGAGCGAAATTTCAAGAGATTTCTCAGAAATCATTGAGTGAAAATAACTCTACGTAATTCAACGCGTGGAAGAAACATATTGGCTTCTGGTGGAATTTGGAAAATGTGTTCGACCGAATATATTCTAATAGAATATAACAGTTATGTTTAGGATTTTTCAAGGACGTTTCGTTTTATCGTAGTCACTGGGATATAAATACAAATCTGAAATGCTCGTACGTTACAAATACATCGATCTTGAAGTCACGCGTAGGTTCAATTGTCTACCATCCGAGAACTTGGAAGGAAATGTCGATATCTCAATTCAGAATATCCTTTCATTCGTTCAATTTACTGGTCTCGTCAACCATCACTTTTAGCATCTTACTTTCATTGATTCACGTCTTGCAGGTAATGGATAATTTGGCTGTCCACAGACTCGAGCAGCCATGTCGCTTGGAGATTTTAGCACTCAGTGTTCTGAGTACGTACGTCGGTTGCCAAGTTGCTCAACTTGCCCGACACTGCGAGACCTCGATGCTCCGTTCGAGTATCGATATCCTGAAGAGTGAAATCTGCATCTGCGTACCTAGCAGCCTGTTTGACGAATTCTTTAGGAAAGTACTGGAGAAAATATCTTCAAAGATGAGCGAACAGGAGACGAAACTGCGTCTGAAGCAGCACGGAGCGAGCTATCTGGCAATAATAATGGATAACAAGCTGCAAACATTGTCGGAATACCCCAAGATTTCGAAGGAACTTGTCAAATTACTGTGGTCTAACATTCATTGCTTCACCAAACTGAAGTACCTCGGCATCGAGTTGTACAGATTTGAAGAGTCGTACTTCCGACAGGATGATATCTCTGCGTATTACTTGGACATCATGAGGCGGTGCGACTTAAGACAACTCACAACGTTCTCGTGCCCGAAATATTGTACGAACGATATTCTGAAAGCTGTTTCAGAGATTTGTCCGAATTTAGACACGTTGAACATCCACTATTCGCAATCGGTCACGCCCTTAGGGCTCCGCAGCGTCGAACAATGCTCCCAACTTCGAATCTTGGATATTAACGAGTGTACCGTAAATTCACAGAGCGTCTTAAACGTGTTATCGGCGAACGAAAAAATTGAAGTACTCACTTTCAACAACAGGAATAACGAAGGCTTCGAATATTTCTTCGAGTCAGGGATCGTGTATCCGCACCTTCAGAAATTAGAGTTCTTCAAAGTATCGTTAAGCAAAGCCAATCTTCGTGACGCGATGACGATGTTTCCCAATCTACGTTCTCTTGCAGTCGATGATATCGTCGATGACACTGTCTCGACGAATGATCTGGGAGATTTGCAGTCCTTGTATCTCTATCGCTACAACATGCACCGCAATGTGAATGTACTAATAATGTTTGGTGAAAAAATTGTGGCCTTAACCATGACTTGCGTCATCGAGCCGAACGATCTCGAGCTGATCTGCGAATGGTGCGATAATCTCCAGGTTCTACACGTTATGGTCTGTTCAACCGAATCTCTACCTGTAATAGTCCCACCATTTCGAAAGCTCAGTTGCCTGACTCTTGCCGGTATAACGGACTGCCTGAGCCGCGCCAATCTTATATTTAGTCCAATGTTGTCGTTGGAAAGCGTTTATTATTCCGGCTTCAACTTTCCTGTAGACAAACTTGAATCCTTTATGTTAGATTTCGAACATTTTCCACGATTATCTGAGATCAGTAACCCCGACATGGGGCGAAAAGATCAAGCGTACATTCGATGTGTCGCCAAAACGCACAATTTAAAGATCAATTTAATTTTAGGAAAAAACTGAACATTTTTCATGCCAGGTGCAGAAATTTCCAAGGCTAACCGACTGCCAATGGTCTTTGTAAGAGCAATCAGGAACGAAACGTTCGCTCGATCGTATCTATTCTGCTTTCATCGTTACAAATGACTGGAATCATCTCGAGTTGGTTCGGTCGAAGCTCATTTTATATTATGATTATCTGTGATATTTTGTTTCAAACAGAACAAATATAACGGATTATAGTTTTATACATCGTCGATATAACTCTAAGCCTTAGGATAACATTGTGAAAATTTATATCTTTTATAAGTTCTATTTGTAATAAGAAATACATCGAACAGAATATGGAGAATCGCCACGTGAACCGACAGATGTTTTACTTTCTCTTCTTTCCCAGCGGACCTAATTTTGTTGCATTCGATGTACTGTCGAACGTTCGGCTTCCAGTTCTAGTTATGATTCATTGCCATATCAAATTGTAGTAGTACGACTTCGTACGTCACGATAGCTCCAGCGACCTGAAATCGAGTTCGACTCTGTTCAGTCCGACGATCAGTGTTGCATGGTAATCTTTACGAAGCTATAGCTCACCGCTAGCATGAAGTTTCTGGTAATCCAGAAGAAACTCAACCCCGAAAGGGCAATGGTATCTGTAGCCAGTTGATGTTCTAACCTTTGGGTCTGCAAAGCGATGCAATAAATTTTCACGATGCACCGACAAACGATGGATAATTTGATAAAATGACTGGAAGCTACCTCGATTGAATATGTCGTCGACGTACAAGTGTAAAGAGCGGGTAAAACCACTCGACTTTGATCGTTGATGCGTGCTGCTGAAATCGTTACGCCGATCGTTCGCGCGACCAGGAATCCAAAGGATCCAAAAAAGTATACCCCGTTGATTAACTCTGCGTCTTCGGATTTCCTTTCGTTATGGAAAATCAGATAACATTGTTAGAAACTAAGCGGAGAGATCTTCATTTTCAATACGTTCCACTCCACTTGGAGTTTATTCCAATTGTAATGCATTTTTACTCGTACCAATGCGAGAAGGCTAAGAAAGATTTTGGACTATATCTGGATGAAAAACTTACGAGATTCCATTGAGCAGTTGTAGACAAATGAAGTACAGATTATTGGCAAACGACAATAAAACGATCGGTGAGACATCGTCGTCGACCCGTTTAACTAGAGCGCTCAGAGCTGCGTAGCATTCTCTTATCATTTTCCATTCCCTCGTGGTTGGTGCCGCGGTCTGCTTGGAGGTGATGCGACGGTTCAACAATTTGTACCTTTCTGCTAGACCTGTAGACACCTGCAATTCAAGGCCGTTACAATTTTCATATACATCCTGCCGTGGCGAGCATGATTATTATATCTCACCAATATGATGAAAAGGTCCGTGAAGTTCCATATGAACGTGGCTACTTTGCTGATAATGAAGATGAAAATACCCCATACCAAATGATAATTCCCTGGAACAGCGAACAGAGAATCAGACTGACGAACAATTAGAAAGCAATGAAATCGTCACGCCATAAATATGCGACGGCTTACAAACGTTAGTTATGAAACTGTGAGACAAGTGCGAGTATTCTTCCAAGAAATGATACGCCGTTCCGTTTTCGGTCCCACTTTTGTAGCTCGGCGTGTTCTTCAACACGCTGAGAACGTGCTCCACGACGGCACAAATCAGTACAATGCCGGTGATTATTGAAAATTTTAGTCTCAGCTTCGGTCGACCCCATCTATAAATCAGAACCGTGTGGAATACTCGCGAACATCTTACATCTTGTTTGGAAAGTTATCGCATATATGAATAGTGAAAGCGGAAAGAGAGTTTGGTTCGTGCCGAGATGAGAAAGCCTGCGTAAGCGTCGACATATAATAAGAGTCTGAATAGAACACGTGTATCGAGTATTTAGGAACAGAGGGGATGAGAGAATAAAAACCTCAACAAGTCGACGAGCCGTTCCACAGCTTGCCAATCGCTTTGCAAGGATGCCCATCGCGAGGAGAGGCGAAAAAACATCAAGAGCCCTATCAAGCTGTTGCCATAGAAAACGGCGCCGGCGGTTGCTGCACCGATACCACCTGGAAGTAATGAAAAAATTGGATTAACGTTATGAGAAAACTAATATTGAAACCTAAAAATCACGAGTTTATCGTTAATGGTGCAGAGCAGAGAACAGGTGATTTTTTTTATCTAAGCCATGATACGACGGGTTGCTTCGCTGTCCATCATTTTATCAGTTGAACTCTGATCCCTTTCAAAGATAATCCCAGTTGATTGATATATTATCATATTTTTGTACCGGAACTGCCGCAACATTTATCCTGCTCGAGCCAGTTGTCCGCGCACGTTTTATAACCCACAAATGTTGAGACTGCCAAGCTTCTCGTTGTTACGGCATTGTCATTTGGTAATACGGTGATTCCCCGAGTCTCCACCGCCCGCCTCCCGCGGCCGTAGCGATCGCGCGCGCCGGTTGGTCGCGTTGCGGACAACCGCGCTGCGATTGGCTGATTCCGGACAACTTCGAGAACAGCCGAACGTCGATGCTCCATCTTACCTCCTAGCTCGAACGTCGAACTGTTCAGGGACTTGAACATGTGAAGGAGAGCGCCAATCGTCACGATTGTCAGCATAGTCGTCAAGACCAGCGCGTAAGCGGTGCGCAACGATAGTTTTCGGAACGCCAACGCTCTCGGCGACGGTTCGAGGACTCCGTAGACCGGAAGTAGGCCGAAGCATTGGGCCACAATTAAAATCCTCCCGATAGCGCAGTGAAAGCTCTCCGGATCCTGGATAAACAATGGAAACGTTATTCTCGACTCGCAGTCGGGTCAACGTTTGAAAATTGAACGATTCGTTCGACTGTTTTCCGTTACGCTTGGCGGGAAAATACGAATCACGCTTCAACTCACCCGGCATCCATCGAGCCCCTTGGGCCGCGATATCTCTTTCCTCGCAATTGTTTTTAGCTTCAAAGCATTCGCTTGATTGCAGCGAGCATAATCGTTGAAATCCGCAACACTTCCGTCCCTCATCGGCGACCACTGTTTTCGACTGCCCTCGTTAATTATCCGGTCAATTTTGATCGCGTCCTCGCGAACCTCGATCGTTTTCACCGTCATATCTCTCGCTTCGAGGCAAACCTGCGGTACACAATACTAGTACGTAACTTACGGTTAATTCCCAACAGCAGTACAGAAAGTCCAAATATTTTTCTACATCGTCAGAAACAAAAAATACACTCGTCAACATTGGTTGATGTTATAAATGATATACTTTCTGCCCTAGGGCTTCACTTTCCGCCCCAAAGCTTCACTTTCCGCCCTAGGGCTTCACTTTCCGCCCTAGAACGTAAAAGAGCCACTTTCCTCCCGCAAAAAAATACACAAAGAGTCGTACTCTCGGTGCAGGTAGGAGAAAAAATAATTTTAAACAAAAAAAAAAAATACTTCATCACACGATACACGGCAGAAAAAAAATGCTTTTTCAATTCCACCACATTTCGACTATATACCCACCATGTTTCACCCCGGAACATCGAAAATCACTAGAAATAGAATGTTTTAAGCCTCTTTTTTGTAAAAAAAAAATTGACACGTGTTTTTTTCATACGTGCGAATAACTTGACGCGAAAAATTGGGTTTTTCTCGCTGCGCCAATCGGCACTGCGATGTTTAGAAAATTTTCATGCGTCAATTGGCACGGATCGGTGCGAAATTGTTGTCAAAATAAATTAGACAGTCCACGGTTCTCGTCATATTTATGTAAACGTGGCACGATTTTCACATCTTTGGTCGCAGTTTCCAATTCTTGATGTTGAAAACATCTATTAGACGATAACGTCGATGGTATTAATGGTGCGACGAAAGGCGAACACGTGAATAATTTAGAATGATACGGAACACGGGTGTTTCCCCAGCACGTGCTCGGCGCGTGAAACTTGCGTGGCTCAACTTTAACCGTTAGTTATCTCTGTTAGCACTGGATTCAAGTGTATAGTATACCAGCACCGTTAACTCACCCTAAAACATCCCCACGCCCCGAAATTCTCAATATTTACGGAGAATAAATTGCAGCGAAAATTTCGCGAGTCAGCACAATCGAAATCTGCTGGACGTTCGAATAAAAAGCAACGCGATTGCTGAAAAAAATTAGCCTTCCCCGAAAATTTATAATTGCAATACATCAAATTATTACAATATACTAATAACAAGGTGTCTACGAGTCCTTGAAGATCATGAGATCCTTGAAACGACCTCGAAAAAAAATGAGATCCTCGATTTTAAGGAATGTCCTTCAAATATGCTTGAACGAGGTGGGAAAAATCTTAGAAATACAATTCATACCGCATTCAAACGATTCGTATTCCCCCAAGTTTTTGCTGCCCGAACACGAAGATCGCGAGCATGATAATTGTTCAACTATAAATCCGAGACTTTTTCCTTTCTCGAGCTATTCCCGAAAGGCGTCGGAATAGATCCTCGTTGGAAATATGAAGAAAAAAAAATTCCACTTTTTTATTAGCAATTAACGCGGTTAAAAAATTCAAAACTTGAATTAATCGTCGCGGCACGCCGACGGCCGCCATGCTCACAATTTTGAATATTTGCAGTTGAAAAAAATAGGCAATCCGCGTAAAGAATGGTAGAACACGACGGTGCAACCCGGTTGTGACTAGAAAATTCCGCACGGCCGGAAAAAAATCGCGAGTACCGACGTCAATTCACCCGCACGCTCGACGAGTTGTCATTTTTGAAAGGTGGCGCGAAAATCTAGAAAATCTCGAAAATCGGCCGGGAAGTCGAGGGCGAACGCGTTTGTGCAAATGTTTGTGCTCACGTGCGGTTGAAGGAATCGGCCTTCGAGATGCGAAGCGACTCGGAGATCAGCGCCGGACTCGGCATCACGCGTGCCTGGTGCACAGCTGCGTCTGACATTGACTGGCGTGCACTACTCAAGCCGAGGGGCTTGCTGTTCGCCAACGAGATTCGCGCGGGCTGGCAATGCGCTACGCGCGGGTTGGCAATGCGCGACTCGCGGGCTGGCAATGCGCTACGCGCGGGATGGCAATGCGCTACGCGCGGGATGGCAATGCGTGACTCGCGGGCTGGCAATGCGCGACTCGCGGGATGGCAATGCGCTACGCGCGGGATGGCAATGCGCTACGCGCGGGATGGCAATGCGTGACTCGCGGGCTGGCAATGCGCTACGCGCGGGATGGCAATGCGTGACTCGCGGGCTGGCAATGCGCTACGCGCGGAATATACACCGAGG
This sequence comes from Arge pagana, assembly GCA_963969455.1. Classification (NCBI taxonomy): domain Eukaryota; kingdom Metazoa; phylum Arthropoda; class Insecta; order Hymenoptera; family Argidae; genus Arge; species Arge pagana. Next base: position 3,690,187 of record OZ018314.1, on the reverse strand, counting down.
GAAAAATCGGCGCTGCAGCTGGAGCTTCGAAAAAAAAACTGTTCGAGATGCAACAACTTTACATCTTCGTTTCAACTTTGGAAAAAAACAACTGACCGTGAAAAAAAAGCTGAAGTCTGCAAAAACCGGTTTTTTCTTTCTATCTGATCCAAATTCTCGGTCCTTGATTATTTTGAACTCGTGTTGAAATATATTGGCATTTCGCAGGTTTTCACAAATTCTGCGCAACTTGTGCACTAAAAAAAAAAAAGAAAAAATCACATTTTCGATATTTTTTAAACGGTAGGCGCAAAACGCAGATTTATCGCGCGGTACTCGTCGGCGGCGTTATCGCGGCATGGATAGATCGCTATCGCGTTGAGTGGAACGAAAATGTGTATATGTATCGACCTGTTTACTACGCTCGAACGTGACAAATATTATTCCCCTCGGATAGGAGCAACGATTATTCGATTGACTGCGATCGATGTTGGACACTGATTTTATTTCTGATGGATGGTCGATGATTTTCACATCCCCGATACACCGACTCAAAAATCGGGTGGGAATGTTCAAAAACCAGGAAAAAGATTTCTAAGATTTTTCCCACCTCGTTCAAGCATATTTGAAGGATATTCCTTAAAATCAAGGATCTCATTTTTTTTTTCGAGGACGATTCGAGGATCTCAGGATCTTCAAGGACCCGTAGACACTCTGAAAACAGGACTATGTTCTCTAGTCGCGGTTACATTCATTTATTCAGCATTAAAAAAAAAAAAATATATCCAAAATTAAAAATGTTTAAAAAAAATTAATTTTTTTTAGATTCAGAAAAATAATTTTATTCTGACAAGTTTGAATGCTTTGGAGCAAGTAATTGTGGACGTTTCATATCTTCGCTCAAAAAATGTCTTGGTTTTTTTTAATCGATATTGGGTCGAGATAAAACTAAGTCGAGTGTATAAAAATTGTGTACGGTCATTTATTATAACAAACATGTGAACATGGACGTTTTCCAGGTATTGGAATTTCCAATTAAAAATCAACACTTCGACGCTGAAAATTGGAAATCGCAAAAAAAGGAATTCTTTCTTTCTTACTTTTATTTACCTTCCAACATTTCTCATTCTGTTTTCTTATCATTTATACATTTTGATGACGGCCAGCTCACCCATGTTTTTGGGAAATATTTGAATACGAGGTTTCGCTCGCCGAGTTATTGAAAGTTATCATTTCTTGCTCGTTAAAAAAAATAACAAAATAAAAAAATCAATTCTTCGGCTCAACAATTTTTTTATCACGTCAACAATTCCCGCTCCTTTTTTTTTTTTTTTTTTTTTTTAGCGGAGACAATTTTTTTGCACCGCCCATCTCCTTATCTCGCGACGACAACGGAATTGAAATGCTTTGGTCGTTCGCATTTTCGGGTTTACTCAACTTTTTATGGCATGTGCGATTTGGAACAAATGATCGAGAAATGCTACGCGAGTAATTTGAGTGACCATTTAATAATTTGGAACGACGAACGGAATTTTAACAGTTAAAAGCAAGTCTCATCTCTCGAGAGACGCAGGATTAAAAATGATTGAAAAAATTTCTCGTTTTCCACGTAAAAATCGATGGGCACACGTCGACGATAAAAGTAATCGAAATAATAAAGAAGCGAAAATACTTTGGCTGCTCGGGGCGCGATCGGTACTCTTTCGGCTGGGCATTATAAAAATACAAGTGTGCGAAACGACGAATCGGAGCTGCCATCGTTCCACCTTTCGCGTCGCTTGCCAAATTTTTCCACCAACTGCGACATTTCGATTCACGATTCGTTCGACTCCGTGGTATTTGGACTCCGCGGCATCGGATGAAGTTCTGGTCGATCGCTGCACCTTATGCGACACCGATGCCAGCGGTTTGAAGGTAATTTCTAAGATGGATCGCGTTCGGTTCTGGTATTTGGCCTAAGAGCCCAGGTAATTGACCGGGCGACAATTTTCCCAATCCCTGAGCCAGATGCAACCGCACGTCGCCGATAGCTGTAACAAATTGGCGAGCAAAACGTAATGAGAGAACATCGATAAGCTCTGGAATTGACATCTAATCTAACGAACCAATGGAACCGAAGTTTCTACATGTCGGAGAAAACGAATATGCACTCCGTGCCGAAACAAGAGACCAATCTAAAAACTCTTTCGGTATATCGAGATGAACATGAGATATGAACACGAATTGTCGAAACGACTGCGATCAACCCTTTCGGTCGCAGTAGCGTCGCACCTAGACTCTACCGATGCTGTAACGTTATGATCGGAGTTCACTAAATAATGGGGTTTATTTTTCAACGAAAGGTGAATATTGCAACTATAATTACTTTGTAGAGGATCTTTCTTGGGATTTCCAGCGAATATCAACTGGCTATAGGCTGCTTGGTAGCCCGAAGCGTCGTCGATTTCAGGGAACATCTGATCTTCAGGAAGCGTGGTCTCATCTTGCGGTAATTCGAAGAACTCTACGAGAACAGCCAATAGCCTAGGATAATAGGCGTTGTAGGGGCTGCTCAGCATTTCGGGGCATTCGGTAAGTAGATTCGAGATGCCTACGGCTACGATCTTGCGCTCGATCTCGCCGGAAACTTTCTGGAGGTCGGTGATCATCACACGATCCACGACCATTCCAAACATTCTGGATGAAAAAAAGGAGAGAACATGGATCAGTTCGTCGACGATGGGAGTTGAGAAGCTTGAAATGTTAACGGTGCATTTGTCAACTTACTGAGGTTGGATTTGATCGATTATGGTGACTAGACTACTCGGTCCGTATTTGATGGCATAGAAGGCGAAGAAGACGATCAGACCTTTTACAAATTTGGTAGTCTTGGAAGATGTTAGTCGTTGAAACAGTAGGACAAATACCTGCTTCATGTAAGGCTCGAGCACCGTCCTGAAATAACAGAGCTTTTAGTAAATCAACACTCGAGTACGGGAAACCGGTCGTTAGCTGGAACTTGCTCGATACTTACGGTGGGAAGTACTCGATGATACTTTGCATCAAGAGAAATCCTTCGTGATCGTTCGCTTTGGATGCAATCAATTTTTGGAACACGCCAAGCAGCCCACTTATTTTGTCCTGGGCAATGATTTGGTGAGAACCGTGGCTGACGAATGCTTGGAGTAATCGATTGAGCGGATGAATGTTCGCCTGACGTTCGAAGAGAACGGGAGCCAACAGACATGGAAATAGGGCCATGTATGATTCTGGGACGTCGGGACCCGTTTGCAATTCCAACAACAACGACAATATTTGGAAAACGTATGGAATAAATTCTGAAACGTAAATGATACCGTGATAACAAGGGATACTGTAAAAAAATAGCATTTTCAAAGAGAGAGATCAGCACTACGCGATGTTGCTGATAAACATGTTTGGGATTTACTCGCAGTCAATTCTCGAAATTTAGTAGTGACTATGGCTTAACACTTTTGTCAGTAGTTTTTTTCCATATGGGCGGAGATCAACTCACCTTGTACATCTTGCTGTAGGATCCCTTGAAAAATAGGGAATAAAGCCTGTTCGAAGGAAGTCACAGCGGTGGGATTGGTTTTGCAAACAATTCTGGAACATAAGCAGAAAATATGGGTTCATTAGACGGAGTTTTGTACAGTAGATTTGACAAAGATGTCGCAGCATAAGAACAGTCTGATAAAAACTCACTTTATCGACAAGCTCAGCGTCTCGAAGAGGTAATGGTTGAAATGGGGTTTTCTTGGATTTCTGGCAGCCAAGCTCAACTTTTCGGTCAATTTTGGCAAAAGTTCACCCAGGAACGGCACGACTCTTTCTTGGAGTATATAAAACGTCCTCATGACTGCTTTCATAGCGTACTCGTTTTCTTCCGACCCCGGCATTTCGAAGATCGCGAACAGACCTTTCAGTAATTGCGCGGCGAGCGATCCGAGAACGTCTCCTTTCACGCTGCGAAAACAACACGTCGGCAGAGTAATAATTTTTTCTGCTACAACGGAAATGTGAAACCATCGATTGCTTACATATTGGTGCCATCCACTCCTTTTAGTACGAGTATTTTTTCGATGGCACACGCCGCGTAAGTGTGGACGACGGTACTGCTAGCTGTGAGGTGTCTCACAAAATGAGGTAAGCTTCCAACGACAATTTCGTTTGGCAATACGGATCTGAAGATCATCACGAATTTTATCGCATCCGCCTTCAAGACGGAGAATTCATTTACTGCAAGCAGAACAAGACGAATTTCAAACGAATTATACAAATGTTGCATTTGTGAACAGTTTCGAAACTGGATAAAAGAATTAACTGGCTTCAAACACTTTCGTCGTGACGTTACCATTTGCTTTGGCCAATTCGGGTTCGATGTGCTGCGCGGCAAACTGTGGCAATGATACAAGTTCGCTGCTTTGCGTTACACCGTGTTTTTGTGTCTGACCTTTACTCGCGCTACTCGTCACCAAGTAGAGAGCAGCGTCTTTACTCCTCCAGTTCTCCGCTGGCTTCTCCGCGTAGTTTTGCAACATGACCTAGAAAAACAGAACAATAAGAATGAATTGATCTTTCTATCCTTTCTATATATATATATATATATATATACTGATTTGATGAATTTTTTCGCCGATTACCTGGATGTAGGATCCAAAAATTTCCATGATTTTGGCTTCAAAATATTTAGATAATACTTTTACTAAGTCGCAGGCAGCTCTCCTTCTGGTATCGACGTCGCTACCTTCGATATCCCTTCTAATGTACTCTTCGGGATTTTCTTCGAACAGCTCGTGATCAGATTCTGCAAATTGTCATTTAAAGAATCAATTATGCTCCGATAACACGATTAAACGACAATGATTCGTCAGTTTTACCTCGAAATTCCATATTCGGAATGATAACTTTCTCGCAAATGCTTCCCAGCGTCGTCGGATCTTCGAACAAGTGCCTGTACTGAGCTCGATCGGCGACGGTCGCCAGGAATTGGAGCGCGTTCGAGACTAGCTGAAATTCACAACACATTGGAAATAATCTTCCACGATCTAATCGCTGAGCAATGTTGAATTACCGAATCGAATTTCGGTTGTTGGCCAGTCGACGTTAGGAGATTCCAGATCGCGGTAACGAACTGTGGCAAATATGGCTGAAACTCTTCGTCATATTTTTGGGCATAGAGACCGACGTTGTCGCACACTTGGGATTTCAACTGCTCGATAACACCAGCATCTTCGTCATCCTAGAAATAAAAATGAAAAACGAAATTGATGCAACATTCTCTGCGAGTTCCCAGTTCTCACTTACCGCAGTATTCAATGACGGGACATCGATCATGAGTAATGCATGGAAATGCGTCATCCATGCCGCCATATTGTCTTCAAAGAACTCTGGCAAGTCCTGTAATCAAATTAATCGTTATCATTGTTCCATAGAAGGCAGCTCACGGCAGGAATTATGTTACGGAGCATGCTCGTGCTTACCTGGAAATTTAACGAGTAAAATACTTTGCACAAAATAACCAAGGAATTGTAAATAACTTTTAGGGCTTCCACGTTGTTGGCGTGAACTTGTGTTAGATTAACGGTAGCCTGAAATGGACAAAAAATAGGCATATCTTTTACTCTGTAACAATACATTCTCGATAAATTCCTAGCAATCTTCGTATCCAACGCACCAAAAACAGATCCGTCAACGGCTTGGCAAATTGTTCGAGTACAAATTTGATCTCCGTCCATAAACTCTGGCTCTTGAATTCGTATCGGTAACGTTTGAAGAGCGAGTGAGCGGTGTGTAGCACGCCGTTGATGACGTGGAAATCTCCGGTGTTGAATTTCTCTACCATTTGATCTATGAGCTCCGGCCATTTTTCTGGGAAGTCGTGTCTCCCGATTATGGAAACAGCATCGGACAATTGTTTCTGAATAGATTCCGGAGAATGCAGCATAAGATTGACGATCAGCCGTTTAATGGCGACGCGATCCTGCGCGTGTATACGATCGTCGGTATCTTCATCCTGAAAGGCGACGTTCATTTGTTTCGGTTTGCTTTACGGGTGTACGATAAACTTACGATCTTCCAGTTGCGTTTTATATAGTTTTTGAACGCTACGGCGCCGGAGATTCGTATCATAAGATCGACTTGCGCTTTGTCCACGAGATGAAGAAGCAGCAAGGGATAATTTTGGTTAACTTCCACGGATTCTAGGAATTTTTCGGCTAAATACACAATCAGAAAAATGTTCTTAGGTCATTTGTCATTTTTCAACATTTTGAGGTTATGCTCACCGGGTCGTCGTACGTTGGCATCGGGACTCAGCGTTTGTTTTAGATATTGACTCAACGTTAGAAGATTCTCGTCGGTGAGCTCCATGATCTTGTGCTATTACGAACTTCGGGATATGTCGGATAATAGTACAGACAGTATCCTTTACGAGAAGTAGAAGAGACGGTTAACAACAGACATAACCAACCACCGGCTTTTCTCTCAAATTAAATTCAACGTTTTTCTCTTGGCGTGATCTGCGTTCTTGCCGAATACAGAGACAGAGACTTGAATGTGTTCCGAAATCGTTGTTGCGATAGTCTATAGGGTAGTGAGGTTAAAGCTCGGTCTACGATAGACGCGTACGCAGGGTCGTACAGGTGGGCGCATCAATGCCCGGGCCGGCTCAGTTAAGTTGGCTGCAGTGTGAGAAGCATATACCATACGAACGCAGCGCAGCCATCTTAACTTGACCGCCCCAGGCATTAATGTCCACGTCTGAACATGCAGGTCTGGAAACGAAGCCAATTTTGTACAGTGCAGGTGGATCTCTTATGGTCCCGTGAGTTAGTGGCCGCGGCATAGCGCAGCTACGCAGAGAGTTGTCAATCACTGTTTAACAACGCCGACCTGGCGGCCACAAAGCGAAATAGCTGTACGACCGTTAGGGGAATAACCCTCAGCAGCGTCGTGTTCTGACCTGTATGTAAGACCGTGCGCATACGTTCCCGTTCCCGTTCTTATACAGAGCTTAACTCTCTGTATAAGAACTCTCTATACAGGGTGTTACTAATTACAATAAGTAGTCGATCAGGTGCGCGGTACATGGGTAAGACATGGCGGGGAGGGGGGGGGGGGGGAAGTGACGAGTAACTGCGAGAGCAATCCGCACTGGAAAATAACATTTTCGGATAGAAAGTTAACCGAAAATTAAATGCAAGCTGAAAATCGGATTTTTAGTAAAATGAACGACAGATTTTTCGCTACAGATTTACGACAGGACTTGTACTATTCAATTTTTTCCGTCCATTTGACTACAGAATGCGGTAGCAGCTTTTCGATAGATTGCCCTTATCTTGGCTATCAGGGTACTCTCACGAACAGAGATGAACGTTGCTAGATCGTTGGTAAAACGACTCGGTCGGTACAGTAGAGATCTGGAAAAGTTTTACCAACATTACTCCCTCAAAACGAAACGCAGGCTTACGTAACCTTGGTGAAACAATCCTGAAACGGGATTCCTACCTACAGAGACAGAAGACGACGCCGCGCATGATCATCGGTACAAGCGTTTTCTGACTTATCGACTGTAAGAGACCGTAAAACATGCCTGTCAGTGTCTCGCTCTTCAGGTCTTTCGGTGAGCTACGATAAGCCATCAAGAGTTCTTCGTCGCGGTGGCTCAACATGCCGAGGTAAAAAGACTTTTGATTTTTTTTTCCATGAGCAGGACACTGAAAAACGTGTGAAAAATACTGGCACCGAATTTCGTACGATCTTCGAAAGTAACTAGGCTATCAGAGACTTGCCGGGCTGGTTCAAACTGAGCAGGCTTCTGCAAACACGATAAAGGTCACAGATGCCAACATCAAGGTTACAGAAGCCACAGAGATGTAAATTACAGTAATTTGAATATACATACATGCATATGTGTTTTTCACTTTGTTAGCCACCTTGACATAACAGGTCTTCTTTCGATAATTTGTGTCGCAAAAAAACGAGACCCGTAGCTCAAGTCTCGAGGTTTTCTATTCGATCTATCACGACAAAATTTGTTCTCCGTATCCTCGATCCAATAGGATTCTCAACGTGGAAGCTTCGAGCTTTAACGCGAGTTTCCTACGGTTGCAGCAGCTCAATCGGTTTTCTACAAGTTGAGGCACCATTCTTTGACATCACGTTATAGTATCGAAATAAATAAACAAATAAATAAATAGATAGACAGATAGGTAAATAGATAGACAGGTAGATAGATAAATAGATAGATAGATAGATAGATAGACAGATACATAGATAGATAGATAGACAGACAGATAGACAGACAGATAGACAGACAGACAGACAGACAGACAGACAGACAGAAAGACAGATAGACAGACAGACAGACAGAGAGGGCGACAGACAAACAGACAGACATACAGACAGACAGACAGACGGACAGATAGATAGATAGATAGATAGATGGATTTTTCCCTTTTTCCCCCAAATCCTCCTCCAATTTTCAGGTGAAAATCAGGCAAAGGTGTTCCACCCCGAGAAATGGCCCTAGCATAGCTCAATAAAATGAAATAAGATAAAGCAATATTAAACAAACAATAATAAATAAAAAAATAAATGAATAAATAAATGAATAAATAGATAAATAAATGAACAAACGAGAAAATAAAGAAATACTTTTGCAAACGGCGATAAAATGGCGAAATATGCGAGGCAGTCGAGTCTGGTATCGGAATTGGCCGATGGAATACGTACTCGATGTGTTACGCGGTAATTGCACAGCTGCGATATCGACGCGATTATCCTCCCGCGAGTCGAGGATCCGATCCGTAAAACGGTCCTGGTACGTTTCTATACTTATATTTTATTATCAGCCATAAACGATAAACTTATCGTCGCTGGAAACTGTTTACGAAACGCGGTCACAATTAGTCAAGAATATAAATTCTTACCCGAGGCTGCTGCCGTTGGACTTGCTCGTTGTTTTATATCACCGGAATAAATCTACTCTTCGGGATTGATGGTGGCATTTAGATTCGAGAGAGACAATCGCCCGTAATAAAGTTCGTGCGGCCAGAGTGTCGGGGGCGGGTGTTCGCCTTCCTCCTCTCGTCGCGCCTCTCGTTCGCCTTTCCCTCCGTTTCCTCGTGCTCGCAGAGGCGGCGCGTGTCGACGAGAGAGGGCGAGACGGCGAGGCGAAGAGCGAACGAAAAAAAGAAACGGAAGAAAAACGACAACGAGAAACAAAAAACAATCGTACAAAAAAATGGGTATCGCGGTATAAAACTAGCGCATTCCTAGGGGCTGAGGCTAAACCGTCGAGGCACCTTGCGCCAGCTGCCTACCGCTACGACCAAACGAAACTCAAAGTCATCCCTTGCTCGGTTCTCACCCTTTGTGAGAATCTATGGCACGAATCCTCGAAATCGTGCTCGAGGCTCCCGCGCAACCTTTCCTCATCATCCTTCTCCTCTTATTTATCGCCACTTTACTCGACGCGTGCTTTCGATAAACGAACGTCACGCTCCCGATTCGTTCCCGCGGTCCGGAATTAAATCCTTCGCCTTTGTTTCGCGATCGGTCGTCTTCCCTCTGCAGAGGTGAAATAACACAAGTTTCCGCCTTCTTCTTCATCGACAAACAATTTTCGCGTTCGTTTTTCGTCCTGCGCACGAAAATTAACCAATATATTGATCAATACACAAATGACCTTGAGAATTTATAATGATAGTGTCCCACGAAATTTGGATATAAAAATAGGAGATACCCTAATAAAAAGAGTAAATATCTGGAGTCGTGTTCAACTTCGAATTGAGACAAGCACGTCGATTATATAATTAAAAGAACCAAATCTTTGACCTCGGTTTGCCAAACTCTCACGCATAATGACGCGAAGAGCCCTACGAATAAGGCACGTAATAACATGCAGCCTATTTTACAAAGACTGCACCCTTTCCGTTGCCCTTTCCTTTCTCCTTCTTTTTCTCTTGCACCTTACTGTAACGATTGATTTCATCTATTTAAAATAATTATTAGATTGGATTTGCTCCTATAACCTAAGGAGAGAGTACATGAGCTGAATAATCATGTGATTTGCTTCATAAGACACAGTGATCAGATTTATTCGTATGATTGATATGTTAAGGTCGGATTTCTCAACTGTTCATTCGCACTATCAGTCATTCAACACTAATTTTCAAAAATGATAAAGATAAAATACGCCATTACATGATTGTTCGAATTCGACTAGCCAGTTTTAACACCTATTTTTCTTTGTTTCGTTCAAATCTGTGTACAAGTTCCTTCAAGTTATGATGCAAATTAATAACTTATCTTAATTTGACAATTAGTTGTTCAAATTGTCAGTTCTTGCGATGACGGTGGCGATGTCGAGACATTCCAAGTGTGACCGTTATATTGCCCTTTCCGTGGTGGTGGAAGTTTAACGTTTGATGTAGTTATTTGGTGTATTGCTTTGCTAACTTGAACTCGTACAGTGACAAAGTAATCGATGATAGTTTTTAAAATTATGACTTGGCACAAATGAAATATGATTTCGGCGATTTAGACTTCTGCGAGGAATAATTAAAATGTGTGCTAGGCCTGGCGTCTTCTCGCAGAGTGACGACGCTTCGCTCTTACTTTGTCGAGTCGATTTCGTTTCATTTGATAGGCCTCGCGTATTACTCGCGTCGTTGGTCAATATTCTAGCGCGTTATTTGATTCTCACATTACTAGCTTAAAATTTTCACGATCTGTTTCCTACCATCATATTCTCCACGTTGCTGATACTCTATCATCATTATCACCACACATATATATATTTATCTCGGTAGATGTTGATGTGCGTAGAAATTTGTACGCATGTAAACAACCGGAGTGCAACTTCGAACTTCCAAAATTCGAGCGCGATTTGCGCAAACGTGCGATTTTTGCGCTTTTTCGCAACGTCGAGTGCCACTCGTCAGTCGCGATATGATCGGTATGTTTCACCTTCATGACGCCTGTTGCCACCGCTGTAGGTAGGAAAAGCCGAAGAATTCGAGAGAGAGAAATAGACGGGGAGCGGACTATAAAAGTTCGGGATGAAAGTTAGATTTTATCCGTGACACCTAATTCGACAGATAGTTGCGCCGTTAATTATCCACGAAGATCAGAGTCGGTCTGATATTTCGATCGTAAATGCTGTACAACTCTTAAGCGACGCATCCGCCAGAAACATGGTTTTGGAGAACGGAGCTCCGAGATATTTCGTCCATCTCGCAATTTTGAATATTCGTAGCTGAAAAAATTATAAATCAAAGGTAAATAAATGTGAATAAAAAATTTCGTAGGGGAGACAAAAAATCGCGAGCAACGACGGCGGTTGGACCGAGCTGCCCGCTCAACGCGTAGCGGCTCGGGTCAGTATGACCCACGCGAATATTCAAGTTTTGGGGTCCTTAATTTTTTTTTTTTTTTTTTTTTTTTGGGGAATTTGGAAATTGTTGAGCCTCTGGCAGCAGGAGATTCGGAAAGACGACTTCGGGGACCATTCTGTTGGGGATAGATCGTTCGACTTTGGAGGACTAGAGCGGATGTTATCCTACGCCGTTGATATACGATGCCCGAGTGCGTAGAAAAGCTCGAGCAGCACGCGTCTCGCCATAAACGAAGGCAAATGTGGGGGCATAAAAATGAATGTCGTTCATCGTGAAACTGCTGAAATGGAGAGACAGCTGAGTGTGGAGAAGGTACGTCCAGGTATATCGGTACGGCCGCGCGGAGGAGGGCGAGGAGGAGGTGGAGAACGGGACACGAGCGGGTATGTTCGAGCACGTAAGCAATAAAGCGAAGAAGGTGGTAGCGCGAATTATTTATCATCATACACTTGACCCAGTTACGAGGTAAAAACGGACGTCCATACGACTTACGGATACCTGTAATTCCGAGATCAAGATGATGCCGAGATCCCTGCCCGACGACTCCCAAAGTCCCCGCTCGTATCGGATCAATTACCGGAAACGCGCCGCGTGCTCCTCGGCTTGTATCGCCGCGCAAAGTTCGTTATCTTAAACTGCGCTTTCGTTCGTAACTCCTCGTTTCTGACGCAACGCAAAGATTATCTGAACTGACTCGTTCATTTCTGATCAACGATTTCGCATAATTGCACGACCATTCGATGTACGGAGGGTAAATTATACCGTAGCTATTGACTACCGGGAAGCATAACACGCGGAGTAGGGATTAAAAATGCACACCAAATGATAAATAATACGCCGATGAAGTTAGCAAACATTTAAGTCTCCGTTACATTTCAAATTTTCCATCAATTCAACAACAACGAACAATAAATTATTTTGACAAATTTGGGTCTTCAAATTTTCCTCCCCCATATTTTTTGCCAATTTTCTCTAGCGATATTCGAGTTATTCGTGAGAAAAAAACTTGCTGATTTCTTATTTCTGATTTCCTTTGATGCCGAATAAACAATTGAATGAAATTGAATAGATGAATAAATAAAAATTAGTCTAATATTTCTTCCCATTTTTATTAGTGATCAAATATTTTTTAAGCACCGTAACAATTTATCCAATAATATTTTACTGTAACAAAAATTCAATGTTTTTCGATAACTTATTTTTAAACGAATTTTTCGAATAATAAATGGACAAAATATTCGCTCCATAAAATTAGTTAATTACTGAAATTATCTGCCTCACACTAAAACAAGTTTGTCCAACTAGGGGAAGACTAATTCCACTAGTTTTAGTTGGCAATATCGCGGGTAACGTGTCGCAATGACTCGGGTAATTTGCGTATAAATATGACACGAGCATTACGGTGTTACCTGGTGCTCGTTACTCGGGGGGTTGTATTGGTGAAAATTAGCGCTAGCTCGGCACTGACGTTCCCTCGTTACTCACTTTTTCTCAACTTCGCGAGAAACCCTCGATCTTTTTGGAAACTATTCGAACAAAGCGACGAAGAAGTGGGCAGATTGTGGACCCTGCTTTTGGCAAGCTTTTACTCAGCTTTGGTCGTTTCTCGTTGGATAACACACCTCGACGAGTGACTTTCCGTGTAGAATCCGAATCCGCGGTCAGAATTCGCCCATCAGGTCCAGCTTCGAAGATATTGGAGGTTACGTGCGCGAGAAATGGCTATTTTTGTTATTTTGGAGGTTAGGACAGCCTGGGGACATTTTTTTAATTTTTCGTACCCCTTCCATCGTCTAGCAGTGCTCTTCCCCTTCAAAACGACACCTCGCACGGCGCCACATCTCGTTTCTCTCGAGAGCTATGACCGGCCAATGTTTCCCGTGCAAGATGGCAGCTCCAAGATGGCGGATTCAAGATGGCGCGCGATTTTCGGAGTTTGCGGCTCGATTCGGCTGAGGATTCCTACCCGGGGGTTTTCAGGGTCGCGGAAGCCGATTTTGGCATCAGAATATCGCTTAGACCACTACAACTTGCGATTGTAGTCAACTCATCCTCGAGATTTGGCGCGGTCAGCAGCTCGTCCAGCGGCGAACGAGACGAACGACCGCGTACGCAGGATCGTATGGAGAATGTGATGCGGAATACAGGAAAGACGAATACTCTTCCGGAAGTGGGCTTCGGTATCTATCGTCGCGGTCTACGATTGGCTCGCCCACGAGGATCCCACACGTCAGGGTTAGCCCACGGATCCGGGGAACAGCTTCGTGGTAGCGGAAGAAATCTTGCGTTCCAAATAAATCCACGCTTCGTGGAAGAGTTACAGCCATTGACAGTTCTCCATCGTTTAGGATCGCACATAAACTAATGGATATCTACATCAGCCCCATTCTTTCCTCTCGCAGATCCGGATCAGCTCGAACCTCCGATTCTCCTCCTTTTTCCATGCCTGTTCGACATATGCCAACGACGTTCAATACCTGTTGCCCGTGCGCAAAGCCCAAACGACTTTCCATCTCGAAAGTTCCATGGATTTGTTCTCGTCGTGTCAACAATTTTTCACCCAAAAATTTCGTCGCCCTTCACCAAAAATGCAAACGAATTCTCCGACTTTTTTACTCCAGCAACAGCCAGTTTTTTGTAAAAAAAATGTCCAGAAAGCTGGAGTATCATGATACTTGATTTACCTAACGTTTCCAAAAATCTAGAAAAAAAATATTTTTCCACGTTTTCCTGGATTTTTAGGTATCGCGGCGTGCACGCGCCAGAAAAAACGGGGGAACGCGCGTTTGTATTCCCTGTCCCGGCGATGAGAGAAGCGGGTATCGATCACTGCGTTGACATGCGTACCCAGATGTATATTTTTATTTTATTTTATTTTAATTCGAATTCCGCAAAGTACCAGGTTATTTCACCTCGGTTTGCCAACGTCGCGTGTCAACCCCACTTTACGAGACTATTTACGCCCGGTAATATCACGTTTACTTCAGTTTTATGCAACCCGAAATTGGTTCGAAGAATCTGCCTTCACGTTTCTCAACTTTACGACCAGAATAATTGTTATAAAAAATGAACGCGCATTGTTTTCTATCTTCTATCGAGAGTGTAAGTGCATTTCCTCGAAATACCGATTTTAAGATAAAATTTCAAGCCACTTAGTCGCATTTTAACGGGAATTTCCAATAATTTTTATCGTCAGACGTTGGAAAAAAAACAAGTCGGAAATTCGATCGTTAATAAAAGTTTAACACCAACAAATTGAAATTGCCAACAACAAAAATGTTTCACGAGTTTTTGTCATAATTTTTTCCGTAGCAGTTTTTCGAAATTCGTTTTTCAACTTTTCATCGATGTCAGCATTTTTTATAAATTTTACAATTAATTTTTTTTTTTTTTTAATTTTATAGGATCATAAAACCTGCAACTATTTTTATTCGGTCAAATAGTATGGAAGAGTGTTTGCCGAATAGTGTTGTGAAGAGAAAAAAAAGAATTGTTATGAAGGCGAAAAGTGTCGAGGATTTGTGAAAAAATTTGATGTCGATGACAAGTTGAAGGAAAATCTGTTACACGCCGCGGCTTTGATTGTGGATAAAATTTCAGCATTAGAAACAAGGTGGGCGAGAGAGGAAAACCGGAATACGAAATAAATACGAAAGTCGTTGAAAAAAAAACGCGATGCAGCGACGATAAAGGAATCGAAAAGTTGACAGATTGACGACGAGATGAGGGGAAGGATAGCGAGCAGACCAACTTTCGCCCGCGCACGAGCCTCTGCGCACGCGCGTCCGACCGTGTTAACGCCGCGAGTATTACGCCGAGGCGCTAGACCGGCAGCATCAAGAGGATACAACGCATACACGCGCGCATACACGGCGAGCGCCGAGAGCATTCAACGGAGTAAGCAACGGAACGGTATAACAGCAGCAGCACCAGCAGCATAGCACGCGTCCGCAATGGGGCGGCGCGCGGCACACACGAGGAACGGGACGGATAGACGGGCGGGCAGACAGAGAGACGGTCGGTCGGACGGCAGGCACGCTCTGTCGTACGCGCTTACCGGGCGCACACCAGCGACGGCGCTACGAATACACGCAAGTATATAAAACTGGGAGCTTGGGAGACACTCGGCAGTCCTCGGAGGCCCGCATGCCGCGCAGGTGGCCCTTTCACAGCCACCTGTATCAGGCCTCTCTCTCTCCCTCTCTGTCTCTGTCTCTCGCTCGGCTGGCTGGAAAAAGGAGAAAAAAAATCGTACACGCGTAATACGTCAAGAAAGTCGTTCCCCCCGAATTCGGTTTATTTCGCTTTTATTTCTGTTATTGCCGCTGCTATCGGAGGAGCGCTGATTAAATAAGCGATACTCCTCGGAAGAAATTTTCGAGCACGTTATCCGACTTGGGGCGTCGAATCGAGTCAGAGAAAAAAAATAGAAATGACGAACAGTATTTTCGAGTACAACTGAAATTTATTTTTCTCCAAATCGCTTCACCCTTTCCGAAGGGTTTCGCTTTTTGGAAAGGCGGTTTTTGGAGAGGAAAAAAAACGACGGGGTAGCTCGTGTCGTAGATGGGATCTGGGTTATTGTTGGTAGGATTTCGTTTTTATCTGCCCAGCGCATCGGAAGGGCCACATTAGGCATTGTGTAAGGCGATGTAGAAGCGTTCGATGGTGACATTACAGATTGGTTCTTTATTCGAGTTGATTTTTTTATTCGGTTTTTAGGGATTTTCGGCGCGTTCGACTCGACGTGGAAGTAAGAGCGGGCATTGTCGAGCGATTATTGTCGACGATATTTACTCGGGCATAGACGACTGGCGTATACAAGTTTGTAGAACAAACGTTTCGCCACATCGGCCATCTTCGAGTTTGAAAAATTAATCCGTCACATCTGGTTGAATTGGTACCAGCTGTATCAACGGATATAACAAAGCTTCCCAATTAACGTGTCAACAAACCCTGAGAAAACCGAGGGCAAAGGAAAGCTCCCATGAAGCTGATATAAGTGGATAAACATTTTCTCTGGCCCTGCATTTTTATCACTGCAACTTCGACAACGGAAAAAAGCAGGGACGTTGGGAATAAAATAAAAACCGACAGGCTCCATTTTTTTCAAATTTGTTTGGACGAAAAACAGAACAGAGTGCCGAAATAATTTGACAGTAGTTTGGAGTTGGTCGAAAAATCTGGTGACTTTTAGACAGGAATGAGAAGTCGATGGAGCATCCGGAGGAAAATAAAAGTCTGTACGCAGAGCGTATACGAGGCGTCGAGCGGTCGATTATTTGTAGCCCCGCAGCAATGTTGTAAATTTAAAAGTACGGAGCCGAAAGCAAAGTTAGTTGAACCTAGCGGTCCGATTTCATCGGAGTCCCGGAATTTCAGGTGGTCGTACATCGCGTCTGGTTGGTAGTAACGAGACCGAAAAGAGAGAAATTAAGGTGAAAAAAGGTACGAGAGCGGGCGAAAAAGGGGGAAATTTGGAGCTAGATTTCTTCCTTACCGACCGGGCACGAGAGCGGGCCGCGTGGTGGGGGCACGCGAGGCGCGCGCGGGCCCCGGCGGTGGCGGCGGCGCGGTCGTTCATGCATGGCGTTACATCGAAGAAGACAACGAAGAGGGTCTTCGCATCACCTGCGCGGCATATGGTTCACCTCGGAGGGGTGCTATCCTATCCAGAGGATGAATTCACCGGTTAATTTGTTGTGAATCCCCGCCGCTAGCTCGTGCTCCCCGTTATATACCCTTCGTAGTTCGTACTTCCGGTGCTTGACCCGACGACTAGCCCCGAGCTATACGGATGGACGGACGGACGGGGTCTCTTCCGAGCTCCCCCCTCATCTCTGGCCCCAACGACACGACCCGGGCTCCACCTCTTGCCCTCGCTTACCTCCACCTTGTCACGCTTCGAAGGACCCCACGAGACCTGAACTAAACACCCCGAAATCCCAGGCGGAATGATTCACCCTCGCCAGCAGCGTGTGCCGCCACTCGATAGTCCATCCGACTTCCTTTTCTCGCCCTCTTTCCCTCGCACTACCTTCCTTCGATCGTGCGAGTTCGATCAAGGATTTACGATTGCATCTCGTTGCCAAATCGACAACTCATCGCTTCGCCAATCAAAGTCCTACGTTGGACCCAAGTGAGATGAACGCGTCGCAGTGTTTCTTATCGGTTCGTGCTCATGTTTTCTGAGTGCCAACACCACCGAATCACTCTTAACCCCTCGGTACTCCCGTCATTGCACACACCTTGTCTTAATATATACTGGCTTGGGTCACTGTGACCCACCAGAGTACTGCAAGACCAAAGGGTTACTTGGGCTTCCTTACTTGGGGTTCCTCACCTAGTGGGCTTACTTAGACTATTCTTCCAAAGTTTTGAGCCAATCGGATTAAAACTCCTAACACGTAGTGGCACGGGTCACTATGACCCACGCGAGGACTGAAAGGCTAAAGAGTTACTTGGGCTTCCCACTCTCAAAAAATCACTTCACTTTCAACTTTTCCATCCAATAGTGCACTAGGTCTAGACTATGTTTCCAAATTTTTGAGTCAATTGACTTACAATTCTAGGAGAGAGAGCCTTTAAGTTTTCCCCCGATTATTCAGCGGCTATACAGCGTGGCCCCGTTGATTGGCTATTATTCTGAAAAAGTTTTGAACGTATTTGTGAAGAACTCGTATTGTGAATTATGTGAGTCTTGGAAGAAACAACTGGATTCGACAGAATTCGAACAATGGGCAGAGGAGTACTTAGAAAAATATACTGTTTTTTAGACTAATGCTGTGCCACTCACCAAGGACCAGCTGGTACTACGTAAGTAACGTCTCGTTTTTCTCGAAACACTATTCTTAAGGTCGGTGGACAGGATTTCTCACAAACTAATTTTGCAATTTTTTTTTTCATCCGACTACAACTGATTCTACAAGGCTGTATGTAGTGTAAATTGTACAAAACACGTACAACTGTGCCAAGAATTCGAATTTCAATTTTGCCAACAAAAAAATTTTGGTCAATCACTAGCTGTACTTATCTACTAACAGAGAACAAGTTATCGCGTTCACCGCGATTTCCAAAAATGTTTAGAATGCTGTTTTTTAATGATTTGGAATAATTCCGAACGAAAAACGCGAATCCTCCGGCATTACCTCTGGAATCTCGGATTTCCGAGTGCAGTCTCGGTGATCACGAATGAAAAGTCCGGAACGAGCATAAAATTGCAGTCCAACGGCACAAAACGATGAACCCGGGGCCATTAAATGTCGATTACGAATGTGACTGCACTTTGTATCGCACACGTGACTCGCGCCGACCAGCGATTACCAATGAAGCATTTTGGGGGGGTGAAACGGTTCTTCGAAAATACTCGACCACCACGAATGGCAGTCCTCTCTAATCCCACTCGGGGGGCTTCGACTTTGGAGATCAACGAATAAAATTCGAAACGATCGCACGCGTCAAACTGATATTACGCTGACACATCAAAGAGATGATTTCCAGACAGAATTCAATCATCTTCGGATTTCACCTCGTACACTCGTCGCTTACCTACGGATCAATCGACAGCATCAAAAAAAAAAAAAAAAAACAAAAAAAAAAACACTCGACACGAAAATTATCACCGAAAACGAGTTATTTATTTACGAATAAAAACAATAAAACATTTATACGAAAGCTTCAATCGTAATACCAATTTCATGAAGAATAAACCATTCTTTTTTGTAGGTTTTAATTTTACTGGTCGATAAATAAAATAAAGAAAATGAAGAAAATAATTTTTATTATAAGTGGTGTTTTATTTTGCGCAAAGTTTATTTATTCACTCGACAATCCGATTCTATTTCCCAGAGAAAGTCGGAGCTCCTGTGAAATCGGACGCTTGGACCATCCGGTTTTTAAGGACGAACGAGAATGGAATTTCACATGTTTTCACGGCACGTCGTGTAATTTCCGAAAACTGTCGACTCCTGACGAGTTATTTGTTATTTACGAAGATTGCGCGTGTCGATTGTCGATAGAAGGAGGTTGCGCGGAGCAGGTGCCCCTTGTACTCGAGCAGCCGTACCACCATCTCTCGAGATAAGTTACGCTCAGAAGAAAGATGTACCGGCTCCTCGACACGATTCCAGACTGTCGATATATTACGCTCACTTCCTTGCATCTATGTTTTATTTATGACGCGAAACAGCGGTTTTTTTACAACGATCCTCGGATCGCGATCGACCTTTGCCGATTTTCCTTCACCGAGCCTCCTTATTCCAATTACTGTCAGCCGTAATATACATAAATTACCCCGCCATTGGCAACACCCCGACCTTTTTTTCGCGCCAAAAAATCTGCCCTGAATGTTAATTCAAGATAAACACTCTGCAGTAGGTATAGATTAAACGTACCTGTCGCAGATAACGGTGCAAAGAACAACGCAATTTTTTGGAGGGTTTTTGATTTCTAGGGAAAAAAAACCTCGAGATTTTTTGAGGTTAGGATTGGAAAAAGAGGAGGACGAGTGCGGTTTTTATTGGGTCGAGGCTCGGAATCGCGAGACATTGTATCTCCTCTCGTGCCAAACACTCTTATGCGTAATTTACATAAATTACGCGGCCAATGGCAATGCGCCAATCTTTTTTTCGCGCCAAAAAATCTGCCCTGAATGTTAATTCAAGATAAACGCTCTGCAGTAGGCATAGATTGAATATTCCTTTCGCTGATAACGTTGCAAAGAACAACGCAATTTTTTGGGGGGTTTCTGATTTCTAGGGAAAAAAAACCTCGAGATTTTTTGAGGTTAGGATTGGAAAAAGAGGAGGACGAGTGCGGTTTTTATTGGGTCGAGGCTCGGAATCGCGAGACATTGTATCTCCTCTCGTGCCAAACACTCTTATGCGTAATTTACATAAATTACGCGGCCAATGGCAATGCGCCAATCTTTTTTTCGCGCCAAAAAATCTGCCCTGAATGTTAATTCAAGATAAACACTCTGCAGTAGGCATAGATTGAATATTCCTTTCGCTGATAACGTTGCAAAGAACAACGCAATTTTTTGGGGGGTTTCTGATTTCTAGGGAAAAAAAACCTCGAGATTTTTTGAGGTTAGGATTGGAAAAAAGAGAACGACGAGTGCGGTTTTTATTGGGTCGAGGCTTGGAATTGCGAGACATTGTATCTCATCACGTGGATCTGTTCGAGCTGATCCGTCACGTTGCGGGGATTCGAATTGCGCCCGACTGTTTTTCGAGTAGGTACTTCGAAGGCGGAGAATCGACGAGCCATTCGATCCTCGTCTGCCACGATACTTCGAATCGTCATCGGACTGCATTTCTCCGATGACAAAAAGGAGAAACGCTTGAAAATATATAAAGCTTATATGGGAGAGGTAATTTGTCAGCGAGGATCGCCTCCGACGAACTTTATGCCACGTCCAGAAATGCGATCGTGCGCTCAACACTTCCGTGTGTCGTCCGATCAGATTGACGGACGAAAAACGAATCCAGAGTGACCAAAAAAGGTGAACGTGTTTCGAAACGGTAAACTACACATAAAATGCCACTCGACGTTCTCACGACCCGATCCCCGCATTTTTTCCAGCCATTCTCACGAACTTTTCCGTAAGTTATTTCTCAAGCGCAGTTAAAGAATAAATATTGTTTATTTGATTTATTTTAATTACGCTTGAGAAATAAATATTTTTAGTGGAAACGACGACAGACAAACGGAAAAATGGTGGATCGATTAAAAAATCGGCGACATTTCGTGTCTCACCGAGTCCTGATTATCAGAGTAAAAAAGTTTGCAATTTAAATTTTTGTCCTGCTTAAAGATCGATAACTCGCGAACTATCGGTGATAAAGACAGTTACGAGCACACCATTGGAAAGAAAATTTGATTTTCTACAACTTTTTTCTCATAAAAAATCATCCGAAGATCGTTATTTCGAAAGTTACAGAGCTGTAAGCATATAAATGAGAGAGAAACAACATCATTTGGACTTTTTTGCCTGTAACTCGAAAATTATAGCTCCTATAGCATTTGTTATAAAGAACTAGTTTGTAGACAATTCAATTTCCTTTCCAACGATTACCAACATAACACGTTTATCTGCGATGGTTCAAAAGATATCAGCGATTTTAATTTCAAAAATGTCAAAAAACTCTTCATTCTTCTATTCACGCAGGCAAATGGGCGAAAAATATGTGTAATTTCGCTCTGTTGTCGGATGGAATGAACGACAGGGCACCGTACCAACTTGGGACGCGATAAAATCGGCCAGAATTTTGGATTCTACGCGGGTAACGATCGGCTTAGCGAGTATTTCCTGCTTCTCCGGCATCAACTATCGAAGAAACCTGGAAAATGGGGGGAAAAATTGAAAAAGAACACGGATAATAACGAGAGGTTGGAGCTGCGAAGTAAATACCAGCGAAGATGCGAGGTTCACGTGGATTGTTTGCTCGAAACGGTTTCTAAATTGGGAACACAATGCGATTTGGGCCTTTTTTTGGTGGAAATCGCCGAAACGTCGCACCGTTCAAATTTAATCAAGCGAAGTTTGCCCGTCCAGTCGTTCGCTTGGCACGCGTGCCATGTGTCCTGGAGCCCCCAACCTAGAGCTCATGCTTCAACGGTTCGTCGGGGTTTTCTTTCGCTCGATTCTCTCAGTCGTTTCCCCCATCCCAGTCCACGTTGTTTCCCCAATTCACACCGCGATCTTCGTGCCGGCTCTAACCCCGACGAAACATTTTCCACTCCGGATATTTGTCGAGCAAACAACTCGGAAGATCGCGAGATCATCGTTCTAATTTTCATTCAGAGGAACCACTGGAAACACGGGAGTTTCCGGATTTTTCACTCGGTGTGGTCGCCAAAGCGATGGAGTCGGAGGGAAAAATGGAGGGAGGGGCAAGAGCAAAAAAAAATCGGGATCGAGGCGAAGATAGAGGTGGGCGAGAGGAACATCTGACGCCGATCACTGCTGGCTGGAAGTGATTAGCAATTAACTTTGGGCGGCAGGAGTACTCGGGCAGAGCTTGGGGTACGGTTATTGTGTGTCGTTGTCTGCTTCCTCCTGCGTGGGGACGGGTGTTCCGTTGCTCCGAATTCTTTCCCCCCGATCGGAAACGTCATGTGTTGCATTAATTGGATAGTGGTTCGAAAAATGAAGCAACAAAGATTCATCCCCGTTGAGAAAAACCGTGCGAACTTTTTCCGTTACCGCAACAAATTAGGTCCTGGATGCGTGGGGCTGCAACCAGACATCCTAGATACTCTGGTACCTAGACCTGGTACTTAGCTGCGAAAGAGCAGCTTTTTCCATCTGCACTAGACGCCACACCGAGGGGAAGAGGTGCGCCACGTTCCCTCTGGGTCTGCTCTCTGGGTTATTTCTTGCAAGTGGGAAAAATGGCGGAAAATTTAAACATTAGTATGATCCTGGCTCATGTATCTCTTAACGCCGGAAAGTAGAAGCTATTCACAGTTCTACCAACTAAAATGGACGTTTTTTGTTTTTTCCAGATCAGCGGTGTGGCCATCGACCTCGAGTGATTCTGTGGGAGAACGAGCAGCTCTAGCAAACTCTTTGTGGGCTATTGAGGGGAGTGACTTACGAGGTAAGTCGTCGAATAAGGATGTATTGTTTCGTCGTGTTCTATGGTCGCGTGGCCCTACGAAACGACGTGAGCAAACAGACCAGCCCGACATCCGGACTAGCGCGGCTCAAGGCGGCCCTGAAGAGTGGTCGTCGAATGTTTTCAATTTATTAAGTTCGCGTCACTGTGAAAGGCCCGATTCAACTGTCTACAAATTAAAATAATTACTTCTATTCTGTACGACGATGTTATACGTTTCCACTACTCCGCTTCTTTGCCGAGAACAAACAACTGGACTGCGAAGGTCCGAGAGTGTCGTATAGAATCGACTTTAACCTCCCAACGCAATTAGCCATAGGAGATATAGCGTGGAAGACTCTAGCATGCAACGTCTTCCCACACTAACTCGATCCTCTTTCCAATTTCCAGCCGTTCTGATACACTGCCGTGCTCGGGCAAAGGGCAATAAACTCACTATTACTGCCTACTATTAGTTTTAATGCCCATATATTTTTTCAATGATTTTTTACGTATCAATTATGAACCAAATCACAAATATTATCTTCGAAAAGATACTGATTTTTTAAGTTCGTCAGGTATTTCAAACTGGCGTCCAGAAAACCCGGATTTTCAGTACGTGATAGAGTCCAGCTAACTATATTCTCTATGCAATTGTAGAAATATTGAGAAACGACGAATTTTGCGTGACAGTTCAAGTGTTGTTCGACGAATTACCAACATTAGGCGAAGTCTAGTACAGTATGTAGGTTGCACAGACTCGACCTCGTCTCATCAAGGGAACAATAATTTTGGGGTATCGTGCTAAAGTCCAGAACATTATAATTCCCATGTCCTCATCGGGGTCACGAAGAAATTTACTGAGTGGTCGCAACGGATTGCGTATGATTTAGTGGGAAAGACGTTGACTTTAGGAATATGCTAAAGTCTAGTATACTATATTTTCCATTCGGTCAACGATGTAGCCCAAAACTCCATGAATTCCTTCGGCATATCCTCGCTAAAATCTCTCGTAGAGGCTCCAGGCGATACGATCAACGTGCACTTTCAGAATATGCTAGAGTCTTATACATTATATTCTCCATGCATTTGTGGAGATAACGACAAATTGCGGTGAGTTTTCGCAGCGCGTCTCCCAACGTCCATCAATGAGTGATGTACCGCGCACAATGACGTCTCCGAGCGATATGCTAGAGTCTAACGAACTATATTCTCTATGATGATGCGAAAATACACGAAAAATGTGAGAAACGGGGTGAAAAAAAATGTGATACCGCTCGAAAAATGATCTTATCGGCTGATTTCACTCGTCGGGTCGTACATAATTTTGGAAACATGGCAAAACTGTAGATAATTGACGTTTAGGTGCATTTCGACGAATAATCATCCGAGCTGCGGTGAGACCAGGACGAAAAAGTGCGCTGCGCTTCTGGTCTTCGAACTACTACGACGATGGTGGAATTTTGGGTGGAAAAAAATTTGAGAAATTCGGACCATAACGACGATGGGCGAAGTCGAGAAGAATTGGCCGCCACGTGTCGGCGCGTGCCGACGGTGGGCGGGAGCGAGGCGACTCAACGGCGACCGGTTGCTGTTACGGGAAAACGATCGCGCTCGAGCGAAACGCTTACAAAGGTTATGTAGGGTAGTCGAAGCACCGTTGAACGCGCGCCGCTCCAGGAGGATGAGTTATTTATTTGTTCCTCGGCTCGTTAATTTTATCACCATAATTAAATAATCGATTTACGATACGCGATAGATCGAGACGGCGCGCCGGATTTGGACGGGCATACGGAATATAGTGAGCTGGACTCTAGCGCGGTAGCGGATTTCGAGAGTCTGGGGAGCGCGGTCGCGCGGACTGGGTTCGAATCGCTGATTCGAGATGACCCGACGGATTTCCGTGCCATGGCGATCCAGTCTTCTGTCCCCGGAGCCAATTTTTCTGCTGCGAAAAACTCGGAGGCCCATTTTTTTTTCGTCCCTCGGAGTTGAGCTCAAGTTTTCTGGTCTCCAAATTTCGGTGTAGATTCGTTTTTGGATTTGGCGAAAATCCTCCCAGCGCTCGAAGGGGCTCAGCTGAGGAGCTATTTGTTATTCATTCGCAATCGATACGTGACTCAGAAACAACATCTCACTCCAGCGACGAATAATAGGCTCGGTCTCGTGCAAACAGTAGTTCTCCGCAATCATAAAGTTATGCAAAAAAGGTGTTAGATGTGGTATTACACGTGAAATGACTCTGCGTGATCATATATGATTACCCAATGTCAGTTCGCTTATACCTACAGCAGTCCGTACCCTTCCGAATACGGGTCATTCTCGCGCACGTACGTGTCATTATATCAGTCGGATATCTGCTGATAAATATCACCCTCATCTCTGCGACAAACTTCCAGCAATCTGCTGCCACCCCCGAAATGTCTACCAATAATTGAAACGAATTTCCCAACCGCTATCCGTATTTACAAACGCCGTGGCAAACTAAATAATTGCTGGAAAAATAACCGATCATTTTTGCCCAGCAGCTTAATCCATCATGCTGTGTTTCAGCTTCACTTCACAAAAATTAATTTTTTTTTTTAAAAATTAGGAACATTCTACTGCCTCGTCCAAAATCAACGAAACAAAAAAAAATCACGAGTTTCATAGTTAACCTCGTGTTTTTTTTTTATTCAGATGTAGATGTTTCAGTCGAAATTAACTGGGGCGTTATTCCTTGAAAGTCCACGAGCGAACGAGCGAGGCCACCATTTTGTTTGTTTTGCAAAACAAACAGGCTCTAGGTTAACTAGTAAACTAATGATTTGTTTTTTGTTTCGATATCTTGTAAAATGTGAGACTGGGTCCAGTGAATATGGCAGAAACTATGAATTTAAAAAAGAAAAGATTATTCATGTATATGTGTATAAATATGAACGGTATATGTATGTATGTGTGTGTATAGTTCATACGCGGAGGTGGATGTTGGGAGGACGTTTGGGCAGAGTGACGAGGTACGGGAATTTCGCGAGAGCCTCGAGGGGCGTGCGGGAGGTATCGCTGATGGTGGTAACATATGGCGTTTGTTCGTAGCCAACGACTCTTCTGGCGAGCGACAGATGGCTGAGCGCGTGGCCACGGTTTGTTGCTTTATTTCTTCCGAAATTCGTGGTTTCAAAGTTACACGAGCCTTCGTCGATTCCGGGCATCTTTCCGCGCCGCTCTGCGAACGCGGTGCGAAGGGACAAATTTCGATGTTCTCCATCTCGTTTTTTCGATATGCCATAGCCTCGCCTATTAACCCATTAAGGCCCGGGCAAAAATTGGACCGGATAGCGTCAAACAAGCCGTGCCATTCGTGGGCCAATGAAAGAAATACCCAAGCTTTTAATTTTTTCATTTGCAATTGTTTATAAAAAATATTTAAACAAATTGGGATAGAAATTGTTATTTTGTAAAATTGATCGCACCAATCGATTCTACGGGAAAAATTACGAGGAAAACCTATGTAACACTTTTTTGTTGAAGTACAATTTGTTAGTGTAAAACAGTTATAAACAAATGCACGATGGAGAGTAAAAGGGACAACGCCAAATCCCAATCAAAACTCGGGCCATACTTGGACACTCATGGGAAAATGGAAAGAAAATATCCGAATTTTTTATTTTATCATTGGCAATTGTTTATAACAAATTATTTAAACAAATTATGATAAAAATTGTTATTTTGTCAAAGTGATCGCACCATTCTATTCTACGGGAAAAATTACGACGAAAACCTATGTAACACTTTTTTGTTGAAGTTCAATTTGTTAGTGTAAAACAGTTATAAACAAATGCACGATGGAGAGTAAAAGTGACTACCAAATGGCAAGCAAAACTCGGGCCAGATGGCGTCAATCTTACGATGACATTCATGGGAAAATGGAAAGCAGACATTCGAATTTTTTATTTTATCTTTTGCAATTGTTTATAAAAAATTATTTAAACAAATTATGACATAAATTGTTATTTTGTAAAACTGATCGCACCAAACGATTCTACGGTAAGAATCATGACAAAAACCTCATCTTCGCTGAATTTCCATGTTTCAGAAATTCAATTGTTTATAACCTTTTTAAAATGTTTATAACAATTTGAACTTTGACAAAAAAGTGTTGCACACGTTTTCGAGCCAATTTTTCCCGTAGAATCGAGTGGTGCGATCAGTTTTTCAAAATAACAACTTTTATCA
This sequence comes from Arge pagana, assembly GCA_963969455.1. Classification (NCBI taxonomy): domain Eukaryota; kingdom Metazoa; phylum Arthropoda; class Insecta; order Hymenoptera; family Argidae; genus Arge; species Arge pagana. The sequence goes on along the minus strand of OZ018314.1, from coordinate 3,662,988 downwards.
TAATTTGTTTAAACAATTTTTATAAACAATTGCAAAAAACACGGATATCTTTTCCCATTCGTCTATGAATGGCCCAGCTAGTTCGACGCCATCTAGCTCAGCCTTAATATGTTAACAGATCAATTCAAACGTTCCGAAGAGGGAAAAACAGACGTGAAGAGGCATGAAAAAAACGGTAGTTAAACGAATTTCGCTCATATTTTACGAGGGCCCATCGGTTTCGGAATAATTATCCGGGCTGGTTGAAAAATTTTTAGTGTAAATTGGTCCGCTCGTAAATTGAGCGGGAGGAGCGACGTAGGCGGTTAACCACCCGTCGCTGTGCCTTCCTTCGCGATGCTCAGAAGAGTCTCCGAGGTGTTTCGACAATGCTCGTTCAATTATTGAGCAACGTTTAATTGAAGGTCACGTAAACACCGAGCATCAGGGGAAAGCGCGCGGAAAAAAACACGAGCAACTGACAAGTAATAAGAAACACTGGCGAGTCAATAAAAATGCGCGCAAAAAATTATACAACCAGTAAGAAATTATGAATAAACGCCGAGAGAGAGGGAGAAGCGCGTATTCGTAAACATTCTTAATTGCTCCTCGGTGAGAAGATTTAAGGCAGTGATCTGAGACGGGAAATTAGTCGAGACTTTTATTGCGAATGTAGGTGATAAAATTTATCGGGCAACAATTTATTCATGGGTGTTGGATATTTTGCGAAAATAGTGATAAAGCAGGAAAATTTTAACAACGTGTCTAAAAAATGTATCAACAATTAAAATAAAATCGACATATTTAAATAATATATTTCCCGATAAATCATTTAATTAATCACACATTTTTGAACCACGAATAAAAAACGTACTCGGTCTATAAAAATAGTTAATCACTGAAATTAATTTCTTGAAGGTTAAAAAAAGCTTGTTCAATATTTTTTTCATTTCTGTACAAAGGCTACAGGTTTTTCGTGCAACTTGAAAAAAATCTGATTGACAGGGGCTGAATGGTAAAATAAGGTTACCATTTTACACACAACTCGACCTGACATTTTTTTGAGAAGAAATACAGTGTCCCAAGGAGAAGTGCTAGTAGACACGTAACTTTGGCGTGGGAGCTCCAAAAATTAAAAAAAAAAAATCGCAGAGAGTCCATCCTACGCGCAGAAGAGTGTAGAATATTTTTTTTCAGAATTTTTGGAGACGTCGAAAAAAAGAGGTGGCTGGGTCGAGAAGAGTTGCTGTGAAGATGTGAACCGGCGTAGCGGAGAATTTCTCTTCTGTTGCGGTTTCGCTCTTCTGTCTCGTTCCTTGCTCGGAGTAAGACCCTCGAGACTTAAGGCGTAAGACCCAGGACGCCCGTGCATGCAGGCACCACCTGCTGGCGTTTGAGTCCGTTATGCAGATCTTATTAGAGACTTTAGAGCGAAGAAGTCAACGACCCTCGTCCACGAAGTCGTTGTCCACGAGCGAACAGGGGAGGCGAGTAGTTTTGGATCAACCCTTAAGACCGTTCCTATCTCCGGCGCGCTTCTTGGCCGAGAGTCGCGCGATTTACGACCTCGGATAAAAGTCGTATTTATTAATTTAGATCCGATCGTCGTTCGCGGGATTTAATCGTTCGATAATATTCCATTGGGCGTAAAAACGAGGGGTTGCGCGTGGACCCCGGCAACGTGGAGCGGAAGTGGTTGGAACACTATCGTCAACCTCATCGCCTGCGCCAAACGATCGCAGGCCTCGTATACAAATATAAGAGGAGTGGATCCTCGCTCCCTACGATGTACCCCATACGATGACAATTAACTTAATCGTATGCATAGTTTTGCAGGTGTATCCTAGAGTTGGAGAAAAACATCGACTCCCGAGCCTCCCGTTACCCACGGTTCTTCCTGTCTCTAGTCAACCGTGTGAACCGGCCGATCGACATTTTTCGAAACTTCATTTCTGAAGGAACGATCGTCGGATAACGGACCGAGGGACACGAGAACGCAACAACAATTATAAAATTTTCTTGGACCCGCATTTCGGACGTGGGAATTGTCCATAGGTAGGTAGACTCGGATGCTCGTTGGAAACGTATAAATTAATCGAGGACGTTACCCTGTGGCTCCGTTGCTTGCCACAGTTTCTACGTGCGGGCATCGCTGCAGGCGACTTTTATAACAATAACTATGACGCGTTACGATATATTATTATTAACTATGGCTACAATCGATTAGTGGTCCCAACTTCCAACTCGGGGCACGTCGAGTCGCACGTTTTTGGAAATATCTCGCGAACGCGTTGAGCTATGGCAAAACGTGTCGGATAAAAAAAAGAGAGTGAAAAACGTTCTATAAAAAAGGTCCTATGCGTTATATTCGTAAACCCAAGGGTTTGGGCAGAAAACATCAATGAACTAGGCGGGCTTGTAGCGGGGGTGTACTGTTTTTTCGCGAGGGATCGTTTACTGTTTTCTCGTCGCGTCGGATTATTTCGCGATACGAGCAGGGGGGCGTGGCAAAAAGAGAGTCGAATTCTCGCGTGGAGTGGATAGTTGTGTTGGGGATAAAAATATGCGCTACGAGGTGCAACGATTAAATAGTGCAAAAACGACTTTACAGTAGGGGTCGACGAGGAAGTGATCTTGCAAAGAGTTGTGGGGAATGCGTTGAGATGAGTAGTTCTCGCTATTCGAGTCCGTTTCGTACACGGCGAGGAAGAAGTAGACCCTCGCTATAAGCCTGTGCGGGACAGTAGACCCTCCAGGCACGGCGATGCCGTTATCTCGGAGATGGTCGAGTTTAGGAGAAATTTGCAAGGGGAAGATTTTGAAGAGGTTAGTACGTGCTGCAAGTTTTGTTGGAGACTATTTTTTGTATTCTCAATTATCGTCGAGTTATTTGCCGGAAACGCTGAGGAGGATTTTTTGCAGAGGTAAGTTTTTGAGACTCGCCGATTTTGGTTGAGTTGGACTGGATTCGGCGCGTATCACGGGAAAGCTGTTTCCGAGAAAGAAATGGGGACGAGAACCGGCATAGGTAATTGGCAGTAATTGCGTCGACGGTCCCCAATCGATGATTCGAAGCGATAGGATGAGGAAGCACCTCCTCCGAGGGTCGCGCACAGCACAACTGCGGCGTGAGAAAGATGGCAGATGAGTGGAAATGAAATAAACGAAGGTTGTTGGCTAGCCGGAAGTTGGGGGTCTGGCTCGATTAGACATCGAAGATAATGGTTTGAATTTTCAAGAACCATTCGGAGGGGCGAGACACGGCGATAAGGAAATGGCCACGGGATGCTCGGAGCCGCTCTCGGAAGTCGGTGGTATCGATAGCTCCAAAGTCCCGTGTGAATGCTACTCTTCGCGTCATAGATCCACGCAGGTGGATGAAGGACGATGGGAGACGTGGCAGCAGCATCGCGGTGAGACGCTGCCCCAGGGAATCGGCGGTGGTTTTAGGTGCGTGAGAAAACATTTAGCTCGGTGACCGAATATTGTGAGAAGAAACTGTTCGCCGACGAGCAAAATGAGGCATCGGTTTTTAAAGGATGAGTTATCGGTTAATTGGTCGCCGCGGAGAACCCGCGGGACCGAAGGAGCCCAACAGGTCTTTGGCTCCTCTGGCAAACGAGATTTTGATTCCTCGTGGTTCGCCAATCGGGGCATAAATTTTGCTTGCTCGCGAGTCTGGGAGGTTGATAAGCAAAAAGCAGGCCTCATTACTCCGGAGACATTATTTTACTGGGATGTCCAATGAAGTTTCGCTCATCCGTAAAAAGATCACCCCGTCAAATAAACACAACCAGATGATGGGCGAAAAAAACGTGGAAGCTGTTATGTCTCCATAGATGGAGCACAGCCGAGACCAAAGACGACCAGCGGCGGCCCCGAGCCTTTGACAGTGTAGCACGTATCAGGCGATGTTTTATGCTTCCATCTTCATCCAGACAAACAGTATCGAGGCACCATCCACTTCCGCCATACCCGAAGCCCCGAGCTTGGAGATATCTCGGCAACCGTTAATCGACAAGGACGTGATACTATTTTGGGGTGAGATTCTCATCCCACACGACTCGACGTCTCTCATCCAGGGGCCTCGGCTATTGGTATATTTAATCGTTCACCATGGAATGTTTTGCTCCCAACGACTCGTCATCCTCATCGTTGTCGTTCCACGATACTCGTAATGCTCTTCTTCATCGATGCCACCCACCGCGAAGACACGATTAGGGGTGTGCGAATATTCGAATAGCTCCAGCTTTTCGAATAGTTCGAACTTTTTTTCGAATTTTAGCTAAACGTTTGATCTGTGGTATTCCTAATATATTTACGTGTGTTTACCGGGGTGATTTAAAGAAAGGCACTTTTTTCCTCCCTGACGGACATAAAACTAAGTCCCTGAAAATATGAACTCTTAATATTGAGTAGTCCACTTTTCTACTGCCCATAAGAATAACACGCGAATAATTATTTTTGTTCGTTCTGATTTTTGTAGCTAACGAACGATGCGTTGTAGAGTAAAGTTCTTGGCATGGTTTTTGAGAAAATTGAATGTCCTACAAAAGTTCCTAGTGCGGCGTAGCTGTAATCTGCACTCTCAAAGTTGTACGCGTCACTACATCTGATTTTTGCATGAAATTATTGCATATTTGCCGTTATTTCATAAATGAGTGGACTTACATGAAAAATGTCAATGACAAACTTGTAGGAAATGTAGTTTACTACAAAAAAGCTCCTATAAGTTGAATTGCTAAGATCGATACTTCTCGAGATATGGAGCGTTAACTGTTTCGCAACATGAAATTGTGGGATGTATAGGTACACATCATCGATGCATACACATTTAATGTTACGAAACAGTCAACGCTCTATATCTCGGGAAGAACCGATCTTAGCGACTCGGCTTATAGGATCTTTTTTGTAGTAAATTACATTTCCTACAAGTTTGTCATTAACATTTTTCACGTAAGTCCACTCATTTATGAAATAACGGCAAATATGCAAGAATTTTATACGAAAATTAGATTTAGTGACCCATACAACCTTACGAGTGCAGATTACAGCTATGCCGCAATAGGAACTTTTGTAGAGGGTTCAATTCTCTACAGAAACATGCCAAGAAATAATCGTCGAATCGATTAATATCTTACATATTGATCGAACATTTCTCACAGTTGCTGAAGAAATAAAAGGAAATAGTCGATACTAGTCAAAATAATCCATTCAGTTTGGCTTAACAATTTCCAGAACTAGTTTGACCCGTGAAATTTCTAGATACCACAAAAGAAAACCAAATACGTTGTTTATAATTCAATAAATAACTCGCGTCACAAAATCTGATCTGATTTTTTTCATATTAAAATTTTATTGTATTTTTGAGTTGAAAAAAAATTAAAAAAAATTCATAAATAAAAGGAAGATAAACAATCGAGTGGAAAAGATGAAGGGGATTCTCCTGCCAAGGGTAATTCTAGAAAACCCACATCACTTTTTTCAATATTCGACCGATTGGATTACGATAATAATTATGCTGATACACATTTCATGATTGTTAATTAATTACTTTTTTTCAACGACGACGGTCGAAATAATTCGGAAACGGCTCTGCCGTCTCTTACGTCCATTCCCCTCCCAGAAATGGATGTGCGGCAAATTGTAATGGATGTACAGGTAGCTTACACCTGTGCGGTGCTCGCAGCCACAATTTCTCTCGACGCCGAGCGTCTTAGGTAACGCTTAACCGATAGAGGAACACGTGCTCATCCGGAGTACCGAGCAATTAAGATGGCAACACGTGTTCCTAGTTTATTGAAATTCGACGGTTACGACAAAATAGAACGAAACCATTCTAATGGACACGACTGCGCAACGAGTACTCGGATCTGCCTGACACGCAGCTGGGGAACCTTCGACACATCCTGTTCGCTACCCAGGATCAACAACATTACGAGCATCCTTCCTCGCGCACTCGCGAGTGTCGGAATATGAATGCTGATCTCGAATTTTCTACGACGAGTTTCGAAGCCACTCGCTTTTTTCAAACACCGAAATCAGACGTATTCTCCGAAACTGAATTTCCCCGAGCCCTTAAATTTTTTTCAACGGCCTCAATTTCCATTCGAGTTTTTTTCCTCGTAGAAGAAATTTCCATGCACCGTTGAAACTATTTTTTCAATGGGATAATTTTTGGTTGGCAGCTAAATTAATTTTTTCAACGGGATAATTTTTAGTTCACCGTTGAATTAATTTTTTCAATGGGATAATTTTTTTTTGACAGCTAAATTAATTTTTTCAATGGGATAATTTTTGGTTCACCGTTGAATTTATTTTTTCAATGGGATAATTTTTGGTTGAACGTTGCATTTATTTTTTCAATGGGAGTAGTTTCGAATTGACCATTGAATTTGGTTTTCGAATGGGAGAAATTTTCGTTAATCATTTTTTTTTTTACGAGAAATATTTTTTTTCACGTCCATTCAAAAGTCGAATTCTAATGAACCGATGAATTATTTTTTCATTGAAAATTTTAATGGCTTTCATTGAGACCCGCCGATACTTAGCCTCGGGACCGTAATCCGATCTCCTTTTTCCCAGACGCCGCGTCTCCGTGGCCGCATCCTTCGGGGATCGCGTGTCCGCGCGAACCGTAACGAACCTCGAAGTCGGCGTAACGAGTCGGTTATAAATTCGTGCGGACGGTGATTTTTCGATTCCCGATTTCATTCGTTTCGGGGATGAAGGGTGCCGTCGAAGCCAGGAGCCGTCAGGGTGTTGGGCGTAGGTACTCATTAGAGGATTAGAACCTCGAACCAACCATTAAGTCCTCCGAGTTATTCGGAGCTGCAAGCTGCCAGCGGCGTCGTGTCGGATGGCACCTTCGCTGCACTCCCGCCGCGGCCGTAATCGTAGAAACCAATTAGTTACCCTGGGAATAATTACATCTTAATCACCGCTCGCCTCGGACTTCGACAAATTCATGCCCGCAGAAGGAAAAAAAAACATGATTTTCCGAAAAAGAAGGACGAGAACGAGAACAAGAAGAAGAGAACAACGGGGACGAGCAACGATCCTGGATGACGCGATTGTTTCGTACCTACCGAATCACCCTTCCGCGATGCGTTCGGCGTTTGCTCGCGACGAGCCACTAGAGGCTTGGATAATCATTACTTATGATTAGTCGCCACTCCAAAAGGAGCCACCAACATCTTCGCTCAAGATGAATCCATCCTCATTATTTGATACTTACAATATTAATGATGAAAACGACAATAATAATAGCGACAATAATGACAACAACAACACCAACAACAACAACAATGATAATAGTAATAATGATAACGATACTGGTGATGAAAATGATAACGATGATGACGAGGATAACGGGAACGAGAACAAAAACGATGATGATGACGGCAACGACAGCAACAACGACAACGACAACGACAACGACAGTGACAGCGACAGCGGCAACGACAACGATAGTGACAGCGACAACGACAACGACAACGACAACGACAGCGACAACGACAACGACAACGACAAAGACAAAGACAAAGACAAAGACAAAGACAAAGACAAAGACAAAGACAAAGACAAAGACAAAGACAAAGACAAAGACAAAGACAAAGACAAAGACAAAGACAAAGACAAAGACAAAGACAAAGACAACGACAACGACAACGTCAACGACAACGACAACGACAAAGACAAAGACAAAGACAAAGACAAAGACAAAGACAAAGACAACGACAATGACAACGACAACGACAACACAGTAACAATGACAATGACAACGACAAAGACAACGACAACGACAACGACAAAGACAACGACAACGACAACGACAACGACAACGACCACGACAGTAACAACGACAACGACAACGACAACGAAAACGACAGTAACAACGACAACGACAGCGACCACGACAACGACAACGACAAAGACAAGGACAGTAACAACGACAACGACAAAGACAAAGACAAAGACAGTAACAACGACAACGACAAAGACAAAGACAAAGACAGTAACAACGACAACGACAACGACAAAGACAACGACAAAGACAACGACAACGTCAACGACAACGTCAACGACAACGACAATCATAACGACAGCGACAACGACAACGACAATGACAGCGACAACAACAGCAACAACGACAACGCCAGCGACAACGACAGTAACAACGACAACGAGAGTGACAGCGACAACGATAACGACAACGACAGTGAGAACGACAACGACAACGTCAATAATAATAATGCACATACTCTGACCTCGGCGCTGCTCATCGAATAAAGGATCCTTTCATCTTCCTGTTGGAATTTTCATAACGGAATATCCAATTCTCAATTTATTATCCTTCAAGGTGTTACACAGGTATGCTAGTAAAAAATGTTTTTTCAATTCTTTCACATGGAAAATCAGCATTTTGACGTTCTAATTTCAAATATAAACTCCATATTTAATATATTTATCGCATCATATCTCCGTTTCTAAGATATTTATTTCGAAAATAATCCGAAAACATTATAACTTGGGGGAAAAATTTAATTTGTGATGTTATCTTCTAGTGGTTCATTCTTCATGCGAGATCAACGATTGTTATTCCTTTCCAATTGGAAGAACTCAATTCATTAGCCGCGGATTTCGACGAGTAATCGCTTCAGCGACAATTTCAATGAAATTCCACTTCCGGCGAATGATTCCTGTGCATATATTACGAATGTTAACGAGTAATTCTCGCTACGCCTTGATCGAGGATATCGAACACCCGACTCCGGATTTTTAATACGAGACGAACGCAGGTAGACGAGAATATAATTTACGATTTCTCGCCTACCGTGATTATAGCTACTCTCCCTGTACTTACGAAATTCCCGAAGGGATCCGATCGTGATATTTTATACCGGCCAGAGTTTTCTTCCCTAATTAATATCGACATCGAGCGAGAAAAAAAGGTCGAGGATTGAAATTGCCTTTAAAAATCTTTGTCTACTCGAGTGATCATCTCCTAATCAGAGATGTACACTTCGTGCCTGAACTCCACGAGCAAAATGTCGCAAACCCCCCAAAGTGCGACCAATCCGCGGGGGTAACAAGATTCATGGAGAATTTGCCACCCAATTTAAAGGAAACATTCCCAATAATCGTATTTTCAATTCAGATCAACGAAAATCACGCTTCAGCATCGTGCTTCGGTGCACTTTCGTTTCCCGGAACTTTCGTCTGCCTTACAGCATGCCGAAGAGACCGACGAAGCTGGATGCCGTCTTAATTAAAAACGAAGTGCGAAACGACGAGGAGTTTTGGGACACCGGCGAATGAATTTCGATCGAGCGGTTAATCGCGATCGATCAGTTTTATAATTGAGTCAACGCGGATCTGGCTGCGGATGAGTCGCAGCCGTGACGCTTCGTTACCGTTTTTTTTTTGTTTTTTGTTTTAATTGGTTTTTTTTGTCGCCGTTGCTTTTTTCGCCGCTGCTGTTTCTTGCGCAATTCGAGCGACTCGTTAATTATTGACACGGGGCAATTTTACATACGCTCCCGAGGAACGTCGGAGCACCGCGACTTCCGGCAGGACGGGAACACGAAATTCTGAGCGCTGATAAGAAATCGCTGGTCGGGGTTCACAATACGATGCGCTTTGGACGTGCTGTATATACAGGTAATTAATTTCAATCGCCGAGGATAGATCCAGGGAAGATATTAACATGTTGCTGTCCCCGTTTTGCCAGGGCGAAGCTCGACCTAGAATCCCGACTCGACTTCGAGTAGCGATTAGAAAATCGAATTCGGACCGTCAGATCGTAAATCCAAGTCGAAAAGTGCAGAAACTGTTTTTGAAAAATTGCAAAACAACTTTTTCAATTTTTGACTCGCCTTTTTTTTGGCGCTCGTTTATTATTATTTTTATTTTGGGAATTGTTATTAATTTTTTCCGGGGTTCTCTCTGCCTCGAGTGTTCGTATTCGCTGGCTGATTTTTGTACTTGTTCTCGAGTTGTTGTTGAGTCGAAAAAAAAATCCGGCGGTCGTTATTAATTCGAGCGGAGGGATGAAAAAACGCGCATAAATTAATTCGATAGCGGGCAAATAATCGAGCAGCATGATTATTGCTGGGACAAAAAAATCGGGCGGTCCGTTACGCAGGTAGGTCGACTCGATCGCGATTACAAGTTTCCAGGGACGTACGCCGTACTGAATTTTATCGGTAGTTACTTTCAATTCAATTATTAACGCGCGAGGCGGAGGGCAAAAACGGGAGACAACTGCTGGACGAAACGATCGCTGATAAAATTAATTAGTCTCGTTAATTCGAATTGACAAACGAGAAAGCACGAGGACGATTTAAATTTCATAGGAGAATTGAGGGGCTGCGCAGGAAAATACGCGGACTAACGATCACGAGTTTCCGCGGGGAGAGCAAAAATTGAAAAACGATTTTCTGTGGGAAAAAAACAAAACAAACAAAAAAAAACGATCAAGCGGATAGCAGGAAAAAAATGACTGCTTAAAACAAATTTTCTGGCTGTAGTTTAGTTTATTTTGTAAAACAAATGAGCCACATTTATTGTAATACGTTTTAAACATAATTTTCAAAAAAATGTATTCGCTGTTTTTTTTTCAGGTCTGCTGGACGAAGAAAAAATTGTTGCGGATTAGAAGATTGAAAAAAATCGAACGCATTTTTTATCAGGACGAGCAAAGCCCAGGTGGAGCTTTTTATAATTGTATGATAATAATACATCGTAATATTTCGTGTTGTTATTATTTAACGTTTGTATAATACTGCACACTCATACAGATCGAGATTTTTTTTGGGTTTTATTTTTCAGACGAGTAAAAGAGCCGAAATCACGTGCACCAATTTTTTGAGAGAGTCAGCTTCGGCGCTATTTTCAAAGTAGTTTGGGAAAATGATCGTGATTTCTTCTCCTCGTTACGATTCACTTCGGACGTCAATTATGCGAACGTTCTTTGTAACACCGCAACCTCGTTTCAGCAGGGTTTTTTTGCTCTCGATAAAACGCGACGAGAAGCCTGGGCATCGCGTCGTGAAGCGAAGACAGTACGAATTACTTAGAACTGCAGTCTTGACCGCGACGCTCATTTCCTTAACCTGCGACGAGGTGGAAAACTGAGGAAAACGACTTGGAATATTCTCTTCGCTGTACTTGGCTACCTTCGACTTCCTCGCCCGGTTGGTATGAGCCAACAATTGAATCGGTCTCATTTGGAGAACAGCATAGGTAGGTCACGTTTTTCTGTAATCGATCGCGATTAACTCTTGGCTGAACGCTACGGCTACGATTGGAGCAATTTTGATGAAATTTGCATGAGGCCACCTGAAAAGTGTAACTTTCAAAACAAAACCAGAATTTTCAAAATCGGTCCAGGCGTCGTCGAGTAATCGGCGAACATACATAAAAGCAAATACTTTCAATTAAGTATCTGTAATACGACTGAACCAATTTTTATGAAATTTGCATGGGACCACCTGGGAAGTATACTCTTTGAAACAAAACAAGAATTTTCGAAATCGGTTCAGGCGTCTTCGAGTAATCGGCGAACATACATAATAACAAATAGTTTTATTCAAGTATCTGTAATACGACGCAAGCGATTTTGATGAAATTTGCATGGGACCATCTGGAAAGTATACCCTTCAAAACAAAACCAGAATTTTCAAAATCGGTCCAGGCGTTGTCGAGTAATCGGCGAACATACATAGAAACAAATACTTTCAATTAAGTATCTGTAATACAACTGAACCAATTTTGATGAAATTGGCATGAGACCATCTGAAAAGTATACTCTTTTAAACAAAACAAGAATTTTTAAAATCGGTTCAGGCATCTTCGAGTAATTGGCGAACATACATAAAAACAAATACTTTCCATTAAGTATCTGTAATACGACTGAACCGATTTTGATAAAATTTGCATAGAACCACCCGGGAAGTATACCCTTCAAAACAAAACAAGAATTTTCCAAATCGGTTCCGGCGTCTTCGAGTAATCGGCGAACATACATAAAAAATAGATTCCGACGAATCGAGAACCTCCCCCCTTTTTTTCAAGTCGGTTGAAAATGCACGCGAAAGGTCGTCAAAGATGTGCATGACGAAGGAGGTACGCACAGAAACTTGCGAGCAGCGGGGAGCGTAACATACATTCGGAGAGATGCGAGTAGGTCGTATAATTCGTGAAAATATCGGTTTCGCGAAGCATCGGTTCGCCGTGAAATGGAAACGGAACTTGGCAACGAATACCACCGAATGAACGAAAACATTGCCAATTATCGGTGTAATTCGAGTCGTGTAATGGTCGAATTTAATTGAAATTTATTCACGTTGTTGTAGCATTCGAGAGAGAGAGAGAGAGAGAGAGAGAGAGAGAGAGAGAGAGCGAGAAATAGAAAGAGAGAGAGAGAGAGAGAGAGAGAGAGAGAGAGAGAGAGAGAGAGAGAGAGAGAGAGAGAGAGAGAGAGAGAGAGAGAGAGAGAGAGAGAGAGAGAGAGAGAGAGAGAGAGAGAGAGAGAGAGAGAGAGAGAGAGAGAGAGAGAGAGAGAGAGAGAGAGAGAGAGAGAGAGAGAGGCGGCGTACCGATCTCGCGTGGCGCGTGCCCAGGGCGATCGTTTCTTTGCGGCTCGATCCCGGTGTCGCGTGTCTCTGGTCAATCGACGAGTAAAGAGAGGGAGAGAGAGAGAGATTCGACTTTCGACTCGTTGCACGAGAGGCACATGCTCGAAGCGCGCGTCGAAAATAAAAATGACGATCGCGCAGCATACATACGTACAAAAACTCGTACGATGGGTGGAAAAAATCCTCGTGACGCGAGCGATCAAGCTGTCGAAGATATAATAAAACGGGACCGGTGCGCATCGCGATGTACACAGGTGAAACGGTTAAAAAGAGATCCTCGATAACGACGTTTAATATAAGTTTCTGGAGGTAATGAGGAATGGACATGGAAATTCAACGTTTCGACCGCGATTACGATACTCTGCAGAGAAATATTAGCAACTCTCACGAACCACCTCTCACCTACCAAGTATGCGATACGATGAGGGGGGCACACCGGGGCACGGCGCCCCCTTAATCCTCTATTCTAATTTTCTTTAGCTTTTGACCATTGGCTGCAGGTTATTTTGCCGTATTTGAACTGCGAATTGATTTTGCGGGTCATTAGTTTGCGATGATTGAAACAAAAACTGGGGCACGGTGCCCCCCTCAAACCCCTCAATTATTATTATTATTTTGTTCAGCTGTCGACTATTGGCTACGAGTTATTTTTATCCATCTCGAACAAACGCATTATTAGTTTGCGATAATCGAATAAAAAAGCCACCACAAAAACTGGGGCACGGTGGCCCTCCAAACCCCTCAATTATTATTATTATTTTGTTTAGCTTTCGACTATTGGCTACGAGTTATTTTTGTCCATCTCGAACAAACGTATCCTAAATTTTCGATAATCGAATAAAAAAGCCACCACAAAAACTGGGGCACGGTGGCCCCCTCAAGCCTCTCAATTATTATTATTATTTTGTTTAACTTTCGACTATTGGGTACGAGTTATTTTTGTCTATCTCGAACAAATGCATCATTAGTTTGCGATGATTGAAACAAAAACTGGGGCACGACGGACCCCCTTTGAAAATATATACATACAGATACATGTATTGTTTCCCTTTCAACAACTTTGCACGCTCTACTTTTCTGGAAATACAAAAAATCGACGAACTATTAACGTAAAGGAGTTTATTGTTGTCTTTAAGTTGAATAAGAAACAAAAGTCAAACTTTTGAGGGGGTTGGTCGTACCCCGGTTTTTTCTACGCACGAAGGTTTTTCCCCTTTCTTCAGCCTGTTTTATCTCTTTTCATACTTACAATCGATACCAAAATGGATGCCTATTGTATAAATTGTTAAAAAAAATCAAAATATGTGTACCATACATACACGTAGAATATGCTCAAAAACAAATACATAAATAAATAGATAAATAATTAAATAAATAAATGAGTAAATAAATAAATGAATAAATGAATAAATAAATAACTAACTAAATAAATGAATAAATAAATAAACAACTAAATAAATAAATAAATAGATAAAAAAATAAAGAAATAAAGAAATAAATAAATAAATGAACAAATAAATGAATAAATAAATGTATAAACAAATAAATGAATAAATAAATAAATATTGCACGATTGTTTCCACGAGGTTTACGATTTTGGAGGAGAACGATGGAATCGAGGATGGATCACGAGTCATTCGGAAAGATGACGAGCGTCGTCGAAGAGGCTCTCGTTGTCAGTTTTCTTGAGCCGATCGATTCCGAGCCAATTTGTTTCACGGATGTTCGGAATCCGGCATTATCCATCCGGAGGCTCGTTTGCTTGGCGGGAACGACTCGACAATTATACGCGTTCAGATCTCCAAGCCAATTAGCACGGGAGCTAATCTCGAAGCGAGAAGAAGAGATAACATCCTGTTCGACTCTGGATCCCAAGATCGAACACCTACCACGGGCGTAATCCCCGAATTAATTTCGGCTTCCCTTTCGAAAGAGAGGTGCCGATCACTAATTGCTCGGAGAAAAACGACTGCAACTTCGGACGCGTCGTCGTCGTCGTAGGAGAGGGAGAACATCTGCCGCGTCTCGTTTCGATCTCGACGAGAAGATCCGTCCCGAGGACCGATCGCGTTGTCCACTCGCCTCCATCAACATCTCCAGTCCAAACGCGCGAGATTCTCGCCAGAAAATATCTCCCAAGCCACTGTGCGATGCCGGACAGAATTTTTGTTCCAATTATTTTTTAGCAATTATTATTTAAAATAATTATTATTAGGAAAAATGTGTACCCAGGGAATATGTTGTAATTTCTAAGCCTCGAGGCAAGTTGCACAGGTAAATGTGTCGCTCGTACAGCTTCAACAGCTCTTAGGAACTCTTCAGCATCCCGCAGCTTTTTCTTGGGCATTTATAGAATTAAGGAAAATGGCAAATAAATTTGGAAAACAGCTGTAAAACGTGAACTTGAAGGTGAGGCGAAATTACCTAAACGTCGTCATCTAATACCGTTTTTTTTACTTCGTACTTCGGGTTTTTACTCTGTAGTTGGCCACTAGAGGATGCTGCTGCTCCTCTCCGGTCCAGCGGAGCAATTTTATCCGGGAAGTTCTCGCGGAGATGATGTCGGGCAAGCTCCTGCGCTGGACCGAATATTCTCGAGATATCTGGGTCAGGTCCGACCACGCGCTAATTATTTATATTTACTCCGTGATTGGCCGGTGGCACTTGTACTTACCTCGGACAAATGTCGTTCGCGCGCGATCTGTTCGCATCTTGTAATTACATGCGTGATATACAGCCTGGTACGTGGTGGCCTGACCAGTCCCGTTTCACCGTCAAACGTACCCTCGCTTATCCGGCGTCCGGCGAAGATTCACATCTGGCGACATCTCATTCATCGAGATAACGCGCCTGACAGACCATTTTTTTTTCTTATTCTCGACAATGTACATCGCGACACACTTACGTCTGTCAGGATGCCTCGGAACTTTCGAATCTTTCGGCACATGTGTCATTGATATGCGAGAAATGTAGCTCACTGTCGGAGGAGCCGCATCGCGCTAAAAATTAGCCCGACTCGAGACAGTGCAGATTTAGCATGGCAGATATAATGCTGGGACTATAGCATACGTCGATATGCGAATCCAATCGCCACGAATCGTTCGGATTCAGAAAAGCTCAGCCCCTCCGGTACGAAATGGGTCATTTCGACCCTGTTATCGACTCTGACCCAACATTCTGACAATTTTTCCCAAAATTTCATATTGTTCGGAAAAAACTTTTTTTGGGGAATTTTTCAAGTGTGTGAAAAACTTCCGAGACACTTCTGCTACTTGTAGAGTGCTTTAATATTAGTCGTAATATGCCTCTGAATTTTTTCGAGTGAACAAGTTCGATAGTTCGGAAGTTGTAGAAAGTCAAAAAGTGGACAGGGTCAAATTGACCCGGAGTGCAGGTGGTCGGAGAAATAAGAGTTTACTCGAAGGGTTAACTAAACTCCATTCGATTCGTACACCTCAGAATCAACGTCGTGGCTCGTATTTCATGAAACTGTGTTCCAGATAGAGTCTTACACGTTATAGTCCCATAAAACACTCGAAATTAAATTTTCTTCGAACCGTTATGCATTTATTGCATCGTTCCCAACGATCCCTGTCTTCCCAAGGATCCCTGCCTTCCCAAGGATCCGCGGAGCATTTAAAAAAATATCAATAATGCTCAACTAACTGAAATAATTATTGTTAACAACAAATTAGTATTTTAAAAAAGCAGAATTTTCGCAATAGATCCATGTCAAGATCAAATAGTAGCTACCACTATCTGAAAAATTGTATACGAAATTTTTCAGGTCGCTGATTATGAATTCGCTGACAAATTGTTGAAATTCAAAATGGCGGATGCAATATGGCCGATCAGAATGTAGAAATGTGGCGAGTTTTTCTGAAATTTGGCATATAACGGCTTCTGAAGTCACTGATCACGAATCTGAGGTCACATTTTTAAAATACAAAATGGCGGATTCAATATGGCCGATGAAAATGTGGAAATACGTCCGTTTTATTTCAAATTTCGTATACAGGGGTCGACGAGTTCGCTGATTTTGCCATTTCGACAACGGACCCATAGTCAGCGATCCGAGCCTAGAAAAAGGCGACGAAATTCCTAACCTAAAAACTTGATGTTTAAAAAATGCGTTTGCAAAAATGGCGCCTAGAGTCTTACGCATTATAGCTCCATATGAATTCTCGCCATGGGAACTTTGGAGAATCGTTGCGAGAATCGTATACCGTGGGACCTAACCTACAATCGAAGAGACGCGTCGCGTTCGAAAGGTCGCAGTTTCGGCATACGAGATATAACGCGCAGGACTTTAGTATACGATAAAAACGGCGAATAATGCGAATTTGACTGGCGGGACCTCGATATCCTCGTGCATCATCCAATTTTTTGATACTGAATCGGGTTTTCAGCGTGATTCGGATAGAGTCTTGCGCATTATAGCCCCGTTGCCTGGCGCGCACAATATCTTCGCAAATATTAGCTTTGAAATTGTACGAGTCGAGGAGGTTGGGGAGACGTGGGTCGGCCACCGCATGCAGGAACAGGTGTGCCAAGCTGTTTTTCTCCGTGTATATCAAAGCTATTGTCTTTTGACTTTTAACGATAGTCGTATATCACGTCCAGCCATCCCACACGACGCCGCCGGCTTGCCACGAGTTCCGAGCATGCGGGCAGACTTGACTGTACGTTCGTAGATCGGAATCCAGGATTGAACGAATAAATGAACCTGATATCGTTCCTCGAACCACGAACGGGTCATATCTAGATGTCCCAAAGGGGGGAATCTCGATCTAACTTCTTTTCACATACATCGACGAAGATAATCAAATCATTTCTTTTCCCGCACATGAATTCTCCTCGTTACGACGAAGTCGAAAGTCGAAAGGAGGTTTTTCGCTGGTACACGTAAAATATAAAAACTATTTTGCAAACGTTCATTTCCCAAGGTCAATTAGTTTGTTCAATATTTATTTAATAAAAAAATGTATTAAAAATTGATTCTATTCGAATGAAGTCATTCGGCGTCGTAAAAAACGAACATTTCGGGATTTTTGCTCTACCCAATCAGAGTTTCAGCTGCACGCGGTCAACTCGAGAATCGCGAAAATATTAGGGGTGGAATGAGTTATCATCCCTGTTGAAACTGGAGCCTGGAGTTCTGGGGCCGCAGATTTTTGAAAATATCTCGAGAACGGTGGACTTTTTGGCAAAACTGTTTTCTACAAAATTTAAAGCCAACTAAATTTGCTACATAACAAAACGAATAAGTTTTTTTTGTAGGATTAACCGTTCTCGAGATATAGCTTCCCGAATAATCGCTGGTAACGTTTTCCACGTCGAGTGCAAGCTGCGATGCGAAGGACGTTGTATCTCGCGAACGGTCACTTCTGCGAAAAAACTGTACGTATCTTTTATGTTGCAAATTGCGTCGGCTATAAATTTGGTTAGGAGCAGTCTCGTCGAAACGTCAACGGTTCTCGAGATATTCTCAAAAAAATGGTGTGGTATGTAGAACGAATTCTGGTATTCCCCGAAAATCGCTCGGTGCTTCGCGACAGGAGGAAGAGAGTCAGCGAGGGAGCAGCTCAACGATGCGTGCGATGGCTACCATACGCGTCTTACCGACCGAACGAGTCGAGAAATATTAATTATATGGGATTAAGAACGCTTGGATAACCGACTCATCGAATTCAAATTCGAACGCGTGGCCAGAGAAGAAAGCTCGTCCGCCTGTACGTGGCCAGAGACGGACGAGCGTGAAGAAGGCAGAAGCAACGCGGCCGGGTTACCAAGCTGACGCTCCCGTGCTCAGAATGTGTGTAATTAATATACAAGTTTCACGGTGCAGGTCCTTAAATGTCTGTATAGTGTGACTCCCCGAGTGAAAGTTTTATGGCTGCCCTATGGCTATTCCTTCGTGCAACCGAGAGCCCTTCGCCTCGCCGAGAAACCAGGCACCGAGACGCGACGCGCGACTGGCACGCGCCAAAAATAAGAGACGATAAAAAACGGACGGTGGGATTCCATATCTTTTACTCCCTGCCAAATTGGCGATTTCCGTTACCCTCGACGGATCCGTTGAGCGCGCCGCGACTCATTGATTTTCTCGTTTTTTCAACGACACAACACGTCTCCATTTTTCGAAATAATTTAGTTTCCTCGATCTCAATCTTTTCAAAATGTCGGAGCTTTTTAGGCGAAAGTAGGAAAGTCGATGAATTTCGTTTCCATTCTTCCAGTTATGCGATGTGTCGAAAATCCGGTGCCTTGGATTCGGACCACCGCGGATGTCCTTCGGATTTTCTATTCCAGACGCGATACGGGTCTAGGTACTCGGAGGAATATCCCTGGAGTCGTACCACGGACTTGTGGATCCACGTTTCGGCTGTATTTCGAGCGGAGATTCGTATCGCCGCCGCGAGAAGGGAAACCAACGACGGTGAACACAAAGCAAAACGATTCGTAATCAGAGGCAAGGACGCTATGCCGTTACAGTTTCGACGCGCAGGATGATTTTGAACGGTTGTAAATATACATGCCGCGACGCGCGAGGAGCCCACGGGGCTGGGGTAAGACGATCACCTGCCGCACAGGTGCCCCCACCTTCACGTTTCGTTGCATCCTACGTATTCCTGAGGTCACCTTATATTACGCGCGAGCAACCTACGTAACCCGGCCAACCTCGGTGACGACGCTCGAACCCCTCGGCACACGCGCGCCTGCTCGTCCGAGCTACCTGCCTACCTAGTTGCCCACCTACTTGCCTGCCTAGTTGCCTACCTACTTACATACTTGCTTACCTAGTCGTGTACGTAGTTGTCTTCCTAGTTGCCTACCTAGCTGTCTACCTAGCTGTCTACCTAGTTGTCTACCTAGTTGCCTACCTAGCTGTCTACCTAGTTGTCTACCTAGTTACCTACCTAGTTGTCTATCTAGTTGTCTATTTAGTGGCCTGCCTAGTTGGCTACCTAGTTGCCTACCTAGCTGTCTACCTAGTTGTCTACCTAGTTGTCTATCTAGTTGTCTGTCTAGTTGTCTACCTAGTTGTCTACCTATTTGTCTACCTAGTTGTCTATCTAGCTATCTACCTAGTTGTCTACTTAGTTGTCTACCTAGTTGCCTACCTAGCTGTCTACCTAGTTACCAGGTACGAACGAAACGTTACAGACTTCGACGCTCGTTGCCCCCACCCTGCTGTCTCCCCATTTCTACCATATATTTATGTATCCTACTTTTGGTAATCTCACTTTCAGTTAGGGTCCGTACTTAAATTACGTAACACAGTTGGGGGGGGGGGGGGGGGGGGGGGATCGGATTGTTAGTGTTTGTTATGGCACGGGAAGGGGTTCCTTCAACAGTTGTGGGTAATTTATGTGGAAATAAATAAAAAAGTTTTTGGTTACTGATTGAATAATGTAAGTTCCACTTCGCAGGCTTGACTTGAGTATAGCCAATCTTTTACTTGCTTTTACTATTCTGGAAGTGAGGCTATAGGGCTGTTCTTGATGTTAGACCACTGCAACGTCAGAGAGAAGTATTCTCTTTTTAGGTACAAATTCAAGGGAGCGTATACTATAGAGTTGATAATTATGAAAGGAGTTTGAAGATGGTGTGCTAGAGTTCCTGAGAATACACAGATATTACGTACAAGATAGTACGGACGATCTGTTACATAGGGAGGTAGGGGTTGACAAGTTATTATAAAATAAATTATACGACAGTAAAGTTAGGGGATATTTAAATATTGTTTTAATTTTAAATTCAACTGATTAATTAACGATGAAAAGATATTGAAAAATTAGATGCAATAAGTTTTTATTGGCATAAAAATATACGCGTATTTATATGTGAGCTAAGAACGGTGAGAAAACGTATAATGTGTTTGGCCGATTCAAGGGTGGCCTTGGAAACAAATTTTCCTGCACAACTCGCGACACGTGATGAAGATAACGCGAGAAATAGAAATCCATAGAGATATCGGCACTCCATTTGAAAATATGCATGCCGATTGTCGCATTATGCAATTCGCATGTCGCGATAAGATACAACGACTATCGACGCGACTACTTTCCTCGCCTGGCGTTACTGCGCATTAGATAGTTGTCGCGTGGAATCGGCTTGTTGAGAATTTCTGGAAATATGCAGAAACTGCGACTTCGGCGAGATGAATTGGAAGTTTGGTCGAAAGACGTGACTTGAAGTACGACGCGTCGTAGTTTTTTTTTTTTTTTTTTTATGGGATACGCGAAGGAAATCCTCAGCGATGAAAAATGAGTTGGCTTGGACTTTTGCGAGGATGCGATAAATCATAATAAATTTGCATGCATCGTGGATTTCTTATCTCTGGAAATTGTACATTCCACGAGAATATGAAATGGATGAATGGATAATGCGGCGTATAACGAAATAAACGTTGAATACGAATATACGAGCGTGAGCGAATTTTTCGAATAGTGTTGCGCGCGAATATCTGGAAAAATGCCAATTCCACGAAAAAGTATTGGAAAAAAAAGAGATTTTTACAAAGCTTCGGATCTGTCTAAATTCTAACCCTAATTCCAAATTTAAACCTAATTCTCAGTCTGACTGTAACGCCAACTCTAAGTCTAACTCAGACTCCACCTCCAACCTTAATTCTAACTCTAAATCTGACTCCAATTCTCACTCTAACGATAACCCTGATTCCAATTCCAACTCCCACTGAAATTCCAACTCCAACTCCAACTCCAAATCTGACTCTGATCCGGCCCAACCCAGCCCAACTCCAGATCTGACTCTGAGCTTGAATCTAACTCTCACTTCAACCATAACTCCAACTCTGAAGCCTTATTTTTTCTAACTATAACTCCAAATCTAACTAACTCTCACTTCAACTCTTACTCTAACTCTAACGCTGTGTTGAACTCCAACTCTGAGTCTAACACCAACTCCAACTTCAGCTCCAGCCTCCAAATCTATCTCCAACTCTAACTCCAACTCTAACTCTGACGATGACCTTGAATCCAACTCTCACTTGAACTCTAACTCCAACTCCGAACCCTTATTTTTTCTAACTGTAACTCCGAATCTCGCCCTAACTCTCACTCTAACTCTAACGCTATCTTGTACTCCAACTCTGAATCTAAGACTAACTCTAACTTTAACTCTAGCCTCCAAATCCATCTCCAACTCTCACTCCAACTCTAACTCTGACTCCAACTCTAACTTCAACACTAACCCTTACTCTAATTCTCAATCTGATTCTGATTCTAGCTGAGACTCCAACCCAAACTGCAACTCTGATTTCGACTCCAATCATTCTGAAAATGGAACTAGACATGGAACAACCATTCATGCTGTGTTCTCCAGGTATCTACGGAAACAACATTCGCGCACTTACATTTCATATCTCAGCTACCATAAGCCTCTCGTATCATTTCTGGAATATGATTCCAAATATAAAATGAGTGATTCTAGTGCTGTATCATTAACAACCGTCCTTAAATAAACACTATATAATCTACTATTTCTGTGTAACTTCTATCATTACATTTTCCTTAATTTCTCTAAACAAAATCTGAAAATCCCCTGCCAAATGGAATTCCCCGAGATTTCCAGCTTTTCTCTTTCCCTACACACCCTGAGAATATATCAAGAAAAAAATTGGATGTAACTTGAAATGAATAAATGGATAAAATACAACATTTCTGGGGCTGTTGTTCGTCAGGGTGCTCGATTTCTTGTCTGAATTTCTCGAAGAGTGGGGACCAGGTCGATTGAAAGAAGTCGAAGCCCGGTGCTGAGGGACCAAGATGAAGAGAACGAAGCTCTGTGTCTACAAACTCGAGCATTTCAGCTTCGTCGTTTGCGTTTGCATCGGCGAATTCGCGAGAGCGACGTGGAAAAGAAGGACAAAATCGACAGGCATTTCTATCTGTCGTGGTTGTTCCTCTGCGGGGCACAGAAGTGCTAGAGGTGTATGAAAGCCCACATATGGCTGGGAGTCGTTCGTCGCTAATACGCGATATTTCATCGGATATTTGCATGAGAATGAGCTGAATTCTTTGGGAACGTGCCGACACTCTCGTGACGTAATACGAACGGTGTAAATAACACGGGTGATTCAATTGCTACCGCCGCATCTTCGCCCCTCGCACCGCTTTATTATTTTATTCAAGCGAACACGCGTCGGAAAGCGGCGAAAAAGATCGCTCCCAACGACCGCTTCTTCGCCTCAACCTCCGCCTTTTTTCGCCCCGGACGATCGGTCGAATTTAAAGATACCGGAATTTTCATCCGCCGAAGGGAATTATCTCGGTCGCAACATTTCACCGCGAACTACATCGAAATTACCTGTAATACGAGGTGCCCAACAAAAAACTTATAACAACTCTTTTTGCGTTAAATCTCTTCCTGCTTTATTCAACGACCTCGCCAAATCTGCGTGATCCTAATTGATCGTTTGTTTTTCCCCCTCCCATCCTTTTTCTCCTTTTTTCACCCTTCGAGCAAATTTGTAAAATACGGGGTAAGATAAACGATCGAAAACACGAATCGATAGCCAAGGTCAACGAAGGTCAATCGCATTGTTGTGGATCTTGACGATTTTTTTCTGTGAAAAAAAGTAAACGGAATCGCGAAAAAGTCTTTGATTACAGTTTACGATTCATACGTCACCCACCTGAATCTTACGCCGCACTGTCCCGTACGATGAGGAAATATTTTCTAGAAGTATACGAAATATGTCGTATTAGACTTTAGCATATTGAAAAAAAATCCGTTTCTCCATGATTTGCACGATTCCCAGCATTCTTATCGCCTAATTACGCCCAAAAAACCGACTTTTCGAAATCGCAAAAATCTGAAGGCTATGGCCTTCAAAAATTCTGGTTCTTCGACACATCTCAAAATCGATCGCCGATTCGTTTTCTGATGTATTTTGAGGCGTAGAATTGAACGGCGTAGGTCCCAGGTCGATATCTCCAACAGGAAAGAAGATACGACCAAAAAACTGACTTTCCGAAATCACCAAAATGGCAAGACTATAGCCTTCACAAATCTCCAATTTTCGACGCATCTCAGAATCGATCGCCGATTCGTTTTCTGATGTATTTTGAAGCGTAGAATCGAATGGCGTAGGTCCCAGGTCGATATCTCCAACAGGAAAGAAGATACGACCAAAAAACTGACTTTCCGAAATCACCAAAATGGCAAGACTATAGCCTTCACAAATCTCCAATTTTCGACGCATCTCAGAATCGATCGCCGATTCGTTTTCTGATGTATTTTGAAGCGTAGAATCGAATGGCGTAGGTCCCAGGTCGATATCTCCAACAGGAAAGAAGATACGACCAAAAAACTGACTTTTCGAAATCACCAAAATGGCAAGACTATAGCCTTCAAAAATCTCAGATTTTCGACGCATCTCAGAATCGGTCGCCGATTCGTTTTCTGATGTATTTTGAGGCGTAGAATCGAATGGCGTAGGTCCCAGGTCGATATCTCCAACAGGAACGAAGTTATGCCCAAAAAAACCGACTTTTAGAAATCGCAAAAATCTGAAGGCTGTAGCCTCAATCTTTCGATTTTCAGTAGTATCTATCAGGGTCTGAGTATTTTCAAGTTCCGTTTGTGCACCGATGTAGCACGTCCAACGAATATCGCTCCGAAGATGGGGAATATGTTGTATTAGACTCTAGTATATCCGCTCCAAAGCGATTTCCGCGCAGTCTTCATCCCTCATCGATCTCCATCCTTGACAGTTCGAACGATGAACTTCGTTTCGTAAAAACTGAGCGGGACGTTTTTTTCTCAGCTCCGCCATTTTGCTAAAAAATGGCGCTCGCGAAAGTTCGATGCAGCCAAGGTCATTCAGGTGGCTCGAACGAACAAAGGTGTTTTCTTATCAGAGTGGACGTTATGCCGACTCGAGTTGCTCTCTCCTTTACGATTCGACTGTTCTCCATTCTTACGGAACAAACAGCTACGTCTCCTTGCTTATTTCACCTGTCGAGTTACACCATCAGATCGTAATTAATCGCGTGTGACTCGAACTTTGACAATATCTTCGTGCATTATTCAGCGTCGCGTGACACTCCGACGCTGATATCAGATATAATTGCCATTCGGCACCGCGTAACTCCACGGACGTACCGTTTTCACAATTTCAACCTTCGAGCACGCCGCGCGCGTGTCTTGGGAACAAAAGACCGATTGATCCGTAGACTCGAGTTGTCTCACCAATCTTCTTATTTTTTCGCGTACATTAACATTTTTTTTTTGAAAATTGAACAATTTATTTTAATTATACAATTAAATAATCAAAAGTTTCGTTAATTGGAGGAAAAATTTGGATTTATGGTTCAATCAAATTGGAAATAATTCTACTATCTCAAATGCATAGTTGTTGATTGACTTGAAATGGCTCGTTTAATCCACAGGCGAATATTTGATCTTCGAAAATTTAGCATGTAATTTATTTTAATCGGATAATCAAAATTTCTGGCGAATCTGTGGCGAACTTGGACGAGAAATGGTCCAGAAATTTTGGGACCATTTGGGAAAAGGTGCTCGTGTCTCACAGAGGATATCGGATGGCAGCGAAATGATTTATGGTCAATTGATGATCTCTCGGCAGTCGAATTATTCGACGTCGGCAATTAATCGTATCGAATTTATTTATCCTCGTATATCATCCGTCGGATCGATTTGAATAATTACGGTCATTTTGGGGAAAATACCGCCATCCATTTCCGCGTTGCATCGCTCCGATCTGACCTGGTCGAAATATCGCTGGTCAAATTATCGATGACGTCTCGACGCGTTGGCGCGTCGGGCAACGGTAGCCAAGCAGGATTTACGGGATTCCACGCCCGAGGACGAGAAATAAAGCAAAGAATCTCGAAGACGAGTCTCTGAAATCGTTGAATAGCGGCCACTTAAAATATTTCCATAAATTTCCATTTCCTGGTTCTTCCTCGAGATTTCGCGATGTTTCCTCATCCTCGGTGCCCCTCCGCAATTTTACAGCTGCCAAATTGCGTGAAATCGGTTTTTTCCTCGAAAACTAGATCACCGTCATCGAAATTCTCGCACCTCGTACGAATTTTTGACGCCTTTTATACAAACGTTACAAAAAAACCTCAAAAAAGGCGTAAAAATAATAAAGAAAAGTAAAAAAAATGGAATTCGATAAGCACTCGAAGAATTCGCTAAGTTAAAATTTCATTTCCATTTTTTAAGTCCAACCAACAACGCTATATCCAATTTCCAACGTGAATTTTACTTCACTCGGTCGTAACTCTCGAATCGTTGGTTTCACCGGAATTTTTGTGGATATCTTTTTTGTGCAAAATTCATTTTCCAACATTATTGTTCTTTACAATTTTCTCATAGGATCAATGGTTTAGCCGCGATAGACGACCGGGCGTACGAGCGTCGATGGAAGTTAGGCCCAAACGCTCGTAACTTCCAACCTATCGAGCGCACGATGTTGAATCTCATAACGTTTTCTGTAGAGAATTAAATTACCTTCAAAATCATTTTAAGCGCGTTATTTTACGATTTTTTCCAAAGAAGTTACGCCGGGTGGAAAAATGAGCTGACGATTTTCTCGGATACCAAAATTTTTTTTCCCATTACTTTCATCTTTTTTTTCAAACGCAGCCAGTTTTTGGTTACGCGAACTTTGGTGAGACTAGCCGACGAATCTTTTCGCGGATGGAAACCACGGAGAGATTTTTGGAACAGGTTAATTGAGTGGGAATCAAGCTGACCGCTCCAAATTCGGCGGGTTAATGCGATCGGGTGACAATTAAGCGGAATCATTTTCTGACCGCAGCTGCAACTCACTCTGCTGCTCGTATCCACATCGCGAGGAGGCTAAAGCGTCGTTGTCTCTCGAAAAGCGACACCTTCGCGTGTAATTATTAGGAAGAGGTTTCTCTCTTCCTCCGCTCGGTGGGTAATCAAACCTTCGATAATTATTATAATCGTTTGTGACTTTTACGATCGTTTCCATACGTTACACCTTTGCCTTTCGAATCCTCTCGTATCCGGCGTCATCCTCGGTGCGTAAGCTGGTTCCGAATCGGCGCGCGAGCTGCCCCAAATTTCCACCTCCGCGTACCACGAATTTTTTCACGTCCGTTGCAATAACGCGTGCAATATCAATTTTAGACAGTAATTCCCTCCTCCTCGCGTTCATACGACCAGCAAAAGATGAATTTATACGCTTGAAAATATTTTTTTAAAAATAATTCATAATTTGTTTTATTGTTCCTAATAACTTGCATACATGAGGCACATACGTGCAACTCCACCACCTCACAGCTCCCAAATTTGTACGCGACGTTTGCTCCAATTTGCCTGTAAATAGCGCACTTCGTTTCGTGGTACGTGGCCCAGTTTCTACCTGGGCCTCGGTGAATCACGGAGAATTGGAAGCAGTGTCCAATATTGGCGGAATTATCTCGTAATGATATTGTGAAGAGAAAAATTGGAATAATCAAAAATTGTTCGGTGGAGGCCACAACCGACGAGATCGCACCTGCGATGGGATTGGTGAGTGATGAACGGAATGAATATAGATCGACGTCCGCGGACAGGGACTAGGAACTAATCACAACGCTACCGCCAAAGATCATAATCGACGATGGTGAAGCGTTATGAGATCAGGTGAGCTTCCGAGGGTTGCTTCATTAGGACAAATCGAGTGGTTCTACAAGCTGCTACCAACCATTCCTCGAACCATCTCCCCCTGCCCGTCCATTTCGCCCGAATATCCCGCGCCGCGGACTCACCTCCGGAGAACAGCTCTGCTGTTCAAGAAAAAGCGCGTTTGTTCTCGCAGAACAGCCCAAAAATTTGCATCCAACTTCGCGAGGCGAGAAAGTGAATTCGGAAGGACGATGCAAATTCGCGGACAAATTCGGTTGGAAACCTCCGTTCCCAGCAGGTTGTCGCCGAGACGAACGATCCTTTACGACTGGGAATAAAACGCGCTTAATCTCCATCGCCGTGGACACTCGCGAGGCAGACGTCTCTTCTTATTCGTGTTTTTCCTCTTTTTTTCAGGCATCCAACGCGTGCGTCCTATCTGGCTTTCATCGGCCGTTACTTACGCTCGATTTCACATTCGCTTCGCTCAATTATTGTCGGATACCAACTCGACGGGTCGTATGGACGCGCGTGAGGAGCACTACGTTATAAAAATACAATACGCGCATACCAAACGTGCGCAAAGCGACCTCCCGATTTTTTCCACCAGCCCAAGTGGTGCACATCTTTTTCCCCACGTGACACATCGAGGAGTCGAATTTTTTCACCTATAATATAGGCAATTATGTTGGATATGTATTAAGAGAGTTCTGCTCAAAACTGAAAACGGAGAACTCGTTGAAACTTTGTAGATATGTAGCAATACACTGCCTAAGCATGCTGTAAAAATTACGCAATTTTCAGGAAGCTCGTTTACGAGGAAAATTATTAAAAAATTAACACCAAGTCTTAGAAGTCTTATTTTATTAATTTCCATATTTCTAACGAAGAGATTTTTATGTAACTTTGCGGGATCACTGTTTGGGTCTTCGTACTCTTAGGTGCCAAATTTACCTGCTATCAACTTATTAATTGCCTGCCACAAAAATTCAGAATTTCAATATAAAGTAGAGGCGTTGATCAGCCAGGCGATGAAATGTTATTCATGGCGACTTCCCTGTTTAAAGTTCGCGCCATTACCACTAATAGAACCATGCATTTTCGTTGCCACTTAATTTTGGTGTGGACATTTTTTTTTTTTTATAAAAAGAGTTTGAAGCTTTTGTAGAGGAATCAGCTTGCTACTGAAAAGTTCTGACGAGATAAAGCCAAACTTTTCGATGTCAGTTTTTGTCAAAAGCTTCGTCACACGCACACTTTTTGGCCTGGCTCAAATGCGCCGAGTGTGGGGGGCGACGAGGAACTTCGTTCCAAAAACTGGGTCGACTGGAGTAGCGTTAACAAAATCACGACATCGTTTCCTGTCGTTGATCAGCCGCTGAAAAAAAGTAGATCAAGGAATGAGATGAAAAAGAAGAGATCGAAGGATGGGAGCGGCGCGGCGTCTTTGCGGCGAGGTGTCCAGTGGTAGGCGACGCGTGCGCGCTCTGGCGGCTCAGCACACCCCGTGCATCGGATATTTGACCGTTATGTTTCTCACACATCCTCGAAAAGGATTTCGTCCGGGCGTTTGACGATGGCTTGTTGCGCCGTGGCGCATGTGTGGGCCGCGCTCATCCCATCGCGTCCGATCGCCTGCCAGATGTCACCGCGAGCGAGGAGAGTAGGTACGAGGCTTGCGCGGGCAACGGAGGAGTCAGGGCTACCAACGATCATCGTCCATCACCCACACACCCCCGGAGCTCTTGATCTCTCCGTCTCTCCGCAGGTGGGATCTCGCATCTCTCGAGGCATACGGCACGCACGCGCATCGTCGTCCAAGATCTGTGCGCGAAGCTCCGTGCGGGGGGGGGGGGGGGGGGGGGGTGGCGGCTGAAAAAAAACCACATTTGTAATGAAATACTCGTCGGAATGAGGTATATGAGAAACAAAACGAGGGGAAAAAAAGCAAAAATGGGCTCGGGCGACGTGCGCCTGTCGCGTGCCGGGAAGCGCCCGTTAGCGGGGTGAATGATGACACGCGTGTGTGCGTCCGTGTTTGGAAAGTGATGTCCAGCGAGGGGAACGGTATGCGTGTGTCGTCCGCACGCGAGCGTGTGCATCGAGGGTAACGGACGGAACGGCCTGCTTAGTCTGCGATTTTTGAACCGTCTTCCTGCTTTTGTTTTTTATTTTCTCCTCCATCGCAGGTTTTCTCCTTCGATCGGCTGTCTCGAAACTTGGGTAGCAAACTTGTACTCTTGTTTTTCAATAGTTGGAGCCGAGCTTCGAATAGTTTGTTTCAACAGTTTTTCAATAGTGCAGGCCCATTTTTGAATCGCACTATTCTGCGGCCATTTTTTAACAGATTGTTCGTGAAATAGAACCTCATTTTGTCAAGGTATGAAATCATCGTTTAGTCCAAATCGTTCTATGATAATTTACAAGTAGGTACTATTTGTTTTCTTCGGAGATATTTTCAATAGTTTTTTTGGTAACCATATTTTCGATAATGGGGAATCCTGGTACTGGCAATATGCTTGATTCGTCTTTCATTCGTTTTTCTCCTCGTATCGAATGATCGGTTTGTATTTAGCAATAGTATCTTTTTTTCAACAGTCGCATTTTCAATATTGTCGTCGCAGTTTTCTTCCCACGATCAAGCCTTCGTGCCTTCGTCACAATCGCTCGCGAGAATTGTCGTCAGGATTTGGTATCAACGATTTTTGATCATTCTTTTCAATAGGTTTTTGGACGAATAGTTTCAACTTGATATCATACTACCAATATCAAGAGTTTTTCAAGAGTTCTTAAAACGATTCTGGAAATTTATCAGTAATACGTTCGACAGTTGATACTACATAGCGTCGAGTGGTCATTTTCAATAGTGTTTTCAATAGTTTCGAGATATTCATTCCATTACGAAATATCTTGGCTGAGTTGTGTACCAAATTGTCTGATTATCGTTTCGTCACGAGTCTCGTTCGTGTATTCTTTTCAATAGTGTTTCCACTCTTCGTCTCACTTTTCGACAGATTTTCACTGTTGATTTTTGTATACAGATTTCCTTTAATACTGATACCTTCTCATAATTCCTTCGATCAGCTGAATCCGAAATCATTTCCAAACATTGATTTCATACCACGTTGAATCTCCCAAGATACCTCTGTATTGTTTTTCAATAGTGTTTTTGATCTTCGCGACCTATTCCCCAACATTACATTCGAATCTTGTCATAGTTTGTCGTCATTACTCACTTTGTCTCCGACATCCAGCTATGCATAGTTTTCCCCAGATAGGTGAACAATAATCTGCTCTATCAATAGGTTACAATAGTCGTTCGTGATCTTTACGTATATATTTCTCCCCACCTATTCATTTCCCCAAATATTCTACTCCCAACAGTTTTCAATAGTCGTTCGTGCTCTTCACGTATATCTTTCTCCCAATCTCTATATTTGCCAAAATGTTCTACTTTCAATAGTTTTCAATAGTCGTTCAGCTATATTTTTCTCAAAATCTCTATATTTTCCCACATTTTCTGCTCGACTCATCGCGACGAGACCGTCTTTCGTGATTTTACTCGCCGATCCCATGCTTTGACGAACAGTTGTCTGTGGCAATTCCATCTCAGCTACGCGTGCGGGCGGACGCCACACGATGTCGGTTAAGGCAGCTGCTAACAAGATATAAGGGCATCTCCTCCTTTCGCCATGGTCGTTGCTGCTTTCGCCGTCATCCACGGCGTTTTTTCCCAAATCATCGTCGTCGCCACAATAAAAACCTCTCCTACATCTTTCCCCCCCGTTTCTGTCCCTGCACGCCCAAAGCTCTGTGTTGCCGAGCTTGCGAGACTCTTCAACTCCTTTTTTCGCCTCCCGTAAGATTTTTAAGGGGGCTCTCCATCCAGGTAAACGTAGACCAGTGATACAAGAGATGGTATCACCGACGATACATTCTCTCTTATCTCCAATTTACGATGTTTCCCGGGAGTTACATCCATCCCGACGGCGCTGCTCGCCGCGGCGGTCCTCGCAACTTTCGGCTTTCGGTTCGACACGCTCCAGCGCCTCAGCGCCAAGCAAGGAGCGTATCGCGGGAAGGGGAAGCCCGTACGCTGACTCGTGGCGCGTGCCGGCACGTGCCTATCTCATTGGCGGAAGCATTTCGTAATCCTGGATAATCGAGATACGCCCAGCACGCGAATCCACGGATTTACAACTATCATCGCATTAGACAGCGATGAAGCAACGAAGATTTGGGTGTTGGTACTTCTCGAGCTACAGAAAAATGGCGGGGCAAAAATTTACGGGACGAAAGAAAATTGGACGTGGAAAAGTGATACGCGGAATGAAATTATAACGATTGTACGATTCGCGTTTGTTTTGATTTCGATTTTGTGTGTACGTGAGAACGCGCCCATGCCGTGTTTCTAATTGCATAGCTTCCGATGAACCGGAAGGATAAGCGTTCCGGTCTCTGGACACCAGGTGACGCGGCGGTGCGATTAGAACACGGATATTCGTCGAGGTCCGTTCGGAATGTCCGTTGGAATTGCGATCTTCGTGCGCCGATCGCGCTGCCTTCGCGTTCCTAGGAGTGCGAGTGAGAAACGAAGAGAAACGCTTGCGCCGCGCGACGAGAGATGGCGTGGGCATCGCGTGGGCATTATTTGTCGCGCGCGAAATGTGCTCGAACGGTGATTTGTTGCGTGTTAATAATTCTCATCCTTTTCGGGCGTTATCGAAACGCGATCGACGCTGCCTCGAGGCTGCGCTGCTCTCGCGAAATACTTCGACTCGCATTTCGTTTTTTACCTTCTCGTTTCTCTCTTATCGAGCCTCCGGCCGGACGCCTCGCGATCCGAGCGCACTAACGGGACACTCGGCAAGTTTCGTCGATTGGCCAAAATTGCCAGCTTCTTGTTCTCCACCGCGAACCGCGCGGCACAATTTTTCGCCAACAGTTTCGCGATCTCTCGCGTCTTCCTGTCGATTATCTCCGCTACAATCCGATCGCAATTTACAGATTCCCCGCTCTCTTTCGGGATAAGCGAATAAAAAATCACGGGAATCGTACAAATTCTACGCTTGTGATGATCCAATTCCGCGTTTCGGATAGAACGCGAAAATTGGTTTTGTAATTGAATTGGAATGCGAAGAAAACGCACGAGCGAATAAAACAACGACGATCGTTCGTGTGCGCTAAAAGCGAGTGCAAAAAAGCTTCGTTAAAGCTTATCAAAAAGATGATAAATAATAATCGTTGGGGAGGAAATGAGAGACTCCGAGCTGCCACCATCAAGGCTACAGCTCGTTGTTTCGACGCGTATTGGCGTATATATGCACGCAGGCCGGCGAAGAGGGGCAACGCTGTTAACAATTATATCGCGTATTATTTAGTTTTTTCAGTTTGATTACACCATAGAATTATTTACCGGTTCGTTACGTTGATAAAGACGATAAAGCATGCCTGTAACGAGTGTATAATTATTATTCAGGAGCGAAGAGCTTCGCGTACGCGCGTGCCTCGCTCCGTGACGCAAGAAACGAGCCGCATCGTTTTTCTAATCTGCACGATGACGCGCGTAGCGCATAATGTGAGTCGTTCGAGGCTCGTGACTATCAACGAGAACGATTTTTCGATAAATCGGCAGTGGATCCAATGCGATGGTTGTTACTGCGCCACCGACATATCGACTTCGTCCAAGGATTCGTATCTAATAGCTGATCGAATCCCCAGTTTATCCAGTAGTTGGACTTGTCCGGACTTGTCCGAACTTGTCCAAACTTATGTTTGAACTTGTCCGAACATATATCCGAACTTATCCGAACCTATCCGAACTTGTTCGCACTTGTCCCAAGTTGTCCGAAGTTGTCCAAACTTGTCCAAACTTGCCCAAACTTATGTTTAAACTTGTCCGAACATATATCCGAACTTATCCGAACCTATCCGAACTTGTTCACACTTGTCCCAAGTTGTTCGAAGTTGTCCAAACTTGTCCGAACGTATATCCGAACTTGTTCACAGTAGTCCGAACTTGTCCGAACGTATATCCGAACTTGTTCGCACTAGCCCCAAGTTGTCCGAAGTTGTCCAAACTTGTCCGAATGTATATCCGAACTTGTCCGAAGTTGTCCGAACTCGTCGGAAGCAAATGGGTAAGCTGTATGTAAGTACATTGATCTTGTACAGGTACAAGAAAGGGGGATCCGGCGATCTGTGGGAAGACACCGAGCAAGCGAAAATGCTAGGAAAGAAGCACTTAACGAGAGAACGCTAGACCAAAGTTGTTTGTACTCATTCCCAACAATTTGTATCGATTCGGTACTTGTCTCTAACGCTGCGCGGAGCGAACGGAAATACGGCGAAACCACTTCCGACGCGTTTTCCCACATGCCCGTTCACAGCTCACGGATCTGGATGACAAAACATTTTTAAAAAACTGGAAAAACGTAAAAAAAATATTGCATAGCTCAAAACAAGTGGACAAGTTAGAAACAGTCGAAAAAATTCACGATTCGCTGAAAAAAAACCTGGAAAAATTGGGAAATATCAAAAAACGTGTTGCATCGTTTAACCCGTATACGAATGATACAATATCTAGCGGAAAATCGAAGAAAATTTGTTTTTTCCACGAATCGGATATGGAAATCGTATCACCGTCTCTTTGTTGCGAACTTGCACCAGTCAATCGCGTGTAAGCTGTACCTACGGTATTCTAGACGGGCCGTATCTCTCGATCGCGATGCGTCGCCCAGGTATTCCTAATGCACATACCATCGTTTCCATCCACTTTATCCCCTACATAATTTAATACAACAAAGTTCTTCGTATATAAATAGGTAATTCGCAGAGATATTTGACCGCAGTGTGGTTCAGCGCAAACTCGAACGTCGTTACATATGTACGTTATGTAATATTTAACGAAGAGTCATTTTCGTTCGTTCAACTGCAATGCTATGCGATGCGCTGTCGGGTCAATGCGGAGCAAAAATGAGGCTCGTACAGCTTTTTCCACGACGCATCAAAAAAACGGGCAAAACGTAGCTTCACTCGAGAGAATTAGCGAGAATATCGTTCGATGCGGTTGAAAGGGAATTTCGTTGTCCTAAACAATCGATCCGATCCTTAATTACACGGCTAGTCCCAAAAAAAGTTGGTGAAACGAAAAAACTAACACGAGCTGAAACCGTTTCGAATCCTTGCAGTTTTCACCTTTTAATCGGCAATTTTTGAAGAAAATAATTAATTTTTTTATTTACAACAAATAAACTAGCGTCAGTCGTATCATCGGTGCGAATGTGGCCAAAGGGATTCGCATGCGGATAACACGTGGCGCCAAAGTGCCTCCAACGACAACGCTGCATTGTCTCAACAGATGTCACCTACTTCGATATTTTTCTCTTTCTCCGCTGTTTTCCTCTCCCTTCTACCGGTATCAATAGATACTAGCAACGGTAACTTGTCTGGCAATCAAGTGTCTTCCTTTCGGATTCCACCCGCTGCATTTCATATTCCCTCGTGCGTCCACGACTCTTTTCGTAATATTTCTACCGAGTCGGAGCTTTCCTCCAAAATCTCCGCTCCATTCCATACAACAATGTCTACGTTTTCACCTTTTTTTAATTTTTTTTTAATTTTTTTTAATTTTTTTTTTATTTTTTACACCATGCACACATCATATACATACATATGATGTGTGCACGCATGTCAGGTCTGCTGTAAACTGTCCAAAAAGGCTATCTTTAGTCTCTTTGCACCGATTTCGATGAAAATTGGTACCCTTGGGTTTCCGGGGTCACTGATTACGAATCCGGCATTAGATTTTCAAAATTCAAAATGGCGGGTCCAATATGGCGGACGTACAATTCTAATTAGTTGTTAATTATTCTGAAACTTTGTACTCAGGGGTCTTCGGAGTTGCTGATTACGAATCTGGCATTAGATTTTCAAAATTCAAAATGGCGCGTCCAATATGGCGGACGTACAGTTCTAATTAGTTGTTAATTCTTCTGAAACTTTGTACTCTGGGGTCTTTGGTGTTGCTGATTACGAATCCAGCATCAGATTTTCAAAATTCAAAATGGCGAGTCCAATATGGCCGACGTGCAATTCTAATTAGTTGTTAATTCTTCTGAAACTTTGTAGAAAAATGTGTTTTAATACATTGCAAGAGTGAATGTATAAAAGTGAATGTATGTTATGAGAATTCGTAAAAATAGCTTTTTCTTAACATCCAAAGTAGACTAATCCCTTGAGGTATTTTTGTGTTATTCTAGATAAACCTTAAATTGGCGGTACCGTACGATATGAAGTCAAAGCAATACCGAGGATCCGTGAATCATTACTTGTAATGACTCGTTCGGTAACAACGACAGCATCATTAATCTTTCGGCGCAATTGTTCCGGTGAAAAATGATTGGGAGTCGAGTTCTTCGCAGTTCACGCTGAGACAATCGTTGTGACTAGCGGGAACTCCGTGTGACTCGTCTCTCATATTTGCCTCTCATTTCCGTGTACGAGAACATGATCAATAGGTTCTCGCGGAGGAGAGAAAAATAACACCGGCATGCTCGCCGTGGGCAGCGAGAAACATTCGAGTTCGGACGAGTGACCGTTGGCGATCGGCGAGGGTGACGCGCTAGTGGCGTCGGCAGTAGCGCTGAGGCGGCAGGCAACGATCCGCTGGTTGCGCCGAGCCTTTCGCCTAGATATGCCAAACCTGCGACTAGAATCAGGCGCGATCGAGCCTGCGGGGGGAGGAACCGTTGCTGATCCGTGACGCGGCTGGCCAATGAGAGTCGGCGTTCAGCGCCAGCGCACTAAGCAATGCCCACGCCCCCTCAGCCGCCAGCATTCTAATCGGCGCTGAGGAATCACGAACGAATCGAACGAACGAGCTGAAAAAAAGCGTGGAAGATCCGATGGTAGGAAGACCGAGGGGGGAAAACGAAACGGAGGTGAAGAGAAATTGTGCCGCGATCGTCGTTGCTGAGGTGAAATAGGAAAGACGATGATCGTCCAGCGACTAGAGCGCCATCCCGGAATTGTCACTGTCGCTTATACGAGCGCGGAAAGATAACCTATGGGAAAATCTATCCCCACCAACGATTATTACCACGAAGCTCTTGGAAAGGTGAGCCGGTGGTGGGCGGAGCCTAGAGAAAGACCGGCGTCGAGGCGACAGGTAGTCTCAGGTAGCCACGAAACCGAGCTTCGCTTCAGTCAGTCAAGATCCTTACTCAGGTAAGGGCAGACCAAGAGCGGAGGTAACGTCCCGCTCCTGATGATTAAACGCGAGTCGCCCGATTTTTCTTTACAAAGATTTATCGAATCAGTTTAACACGATTTTTTGTTGCTTCGCTCGGTCATCGACAATTTTTACCCGACGACGTCCAACATCTTTTCACTCCTCTCCATTCACCCATTTTCCCCGTCGACTCGAAATCCAGGTCGATTTTTATTTCGCCGCAATTTCCACAAATTTCCATCAGGGTCAACGAATATTTTTCAATATTGACCCCCATCTTCGTCGACGCGAAGAAATTTTCCCGCAACCTCCACGAATTTTCCCGCACGACAATCATTTCTCGACGATTCCAACGAATTTTCCTGCCAGTTGCTGAATTTTCCTGCCAGTTGCTGAATTTTCCTGCCTGTTCCTGAATTTTCCTGCCAGTTACCGAATTTTCCTGCCGGTTGCTGGATTTTCCTGCCGGTTGCTGGATTTTCCTGCCGGTTGCTGAATTTTCCTGCCGGTTGCTGGATTTTCCTGCAGGTTGCTGAATTTTCCTGCCCGTTGCTGAACTTTCCTGAACACCGGTCGATTCTCTTCGGCGTCGATGTGATTTTCGAGGGATATCGCAGAGTTTTCCGAAGAAATCGGCAAAAACTTCGAAGTATTTTCCTGGGAGATCGGTGGAAAGTTTTGTTCGGGACGATCGGATCTACGTCGTCGAAAAGTGATTTGGATTGATCGATCGGGAGTGAAATATTCAGAACAGATACCGAAGACGTTTCAAATGCCGAGTGAAATCGTGGTTGCAGTTGAATCATCGTCAATATCGTTGCCACTGCTCGTTTTTTGTTCCGCGTTGTGACAGTTGAAGAGTTTTTTTGATTCACGTTTTCTCTCGTCACCTTTGGCGCTCCTTTTAACGCGCGAACGTGAAAAAATCGGCAGTGTTTTGTTTCTTCGCGTAACGATTTTGTGTGGAGATCGAAACTCCCTGCTGCAGAGAATCGGTTCATGAGGCCTGCGACAGAAAGGAGAACTTTGACGTCGAAGTGAAGTGCGGAAGATCGGCAGAACGTAATGTGTGGTGAGTTTCGTACGTCGTCCCAACAGATCGTATCATTCCTCGAGACGCGATCGATATTGCGTGTCGTATCCCAAAAACCCTGCAAATATTCGTTCCGATTTTTTACCGATTTATTGCCGATTTACCACCGATCATCCTTCTGTCCTCCGAACGGATGCAAATTTATTCCCGCTACCAACCGGTCAAACCTGTTCTTTCCATCAGAAAATGAATCCGACATTTCCGAAAAAATTGCTCAACCGATTTATCAAGTAACGATCTTTGAGACACCGGAAAAAATCGGTACTCGATCTCGTCAAAAATCCACCCTCGTCGCGAAAATATTTTTTCGAGCAGGTAACCGATTTTCTGAGCCAGAAAATGATATTTCGGTGTATTATTTAAACAATATTCCGTCGAACAACAACGAAATTATAATAGTTATATACAAAAGAGCAACAACAAAAATCGAGCTGTTTTTAAACCAGGAAAATCGGTTCTCCACCTCGTAAAAATGACCGGAAATCGGTATCGAAAATTCGATTCAGCCGCGAAAATCGGTTCGCCGATTTCAGAAATATTCGCTGACCGGCAAAATCTTCTGAGTATCGGCGTCGGAATATATTTTTCGAAAAAATCGGTTACATGCCGAAGAGCAAGCGAGCGATTGAAAAATATTGTCGATAACTTTCACTTCTGAAAAAATATTGTTCCAATCCGCGATTCGCTCAAAGCATTTCGGTCAGCCAACAACTCGAAGCAAAGCACCGTCAACGAAAAACAATCCAAGATCTGACGAAAAAAAGATGACTAACGATAAACGATTGTTCACGAAAATATTCCACGCACCGAGGGGGGGAAAATCGGTAATCGGGAAAAAATCCACGGATAAACACGGAAACGAGCGTGAAAATAAAAAAAATGCCGGAGATTAATCACGACTCGATAAAAATCCGGAAGCGTCGACATTTTTATCCGGCGCCATCAACCGTCACCGTTTAATAATTCAACGCCGTTTAAAATTCGTTCGGATTTCGTTGGTACCGCTACACCAAGTACATACGCGTATATATTTACTTATAAATAAATAATTTATTTATATTCATTATTTATAAATATTTTCACGAATTGTTATAATTACGCATAAATATACATCCATTATCTATATTATCACTCGTCTTCAATAAATAAAAAATCTGGGAGAAAAATCAAACGAAATGGCACGAAAAACGATACCGATCGCGTACCGATTTCTTGGCCGATTCGCCGATTTTTGAGACGGAAAAGGGTGGAGTTGGCGTACAAAAGAGAAAGAAACCCCGCATGGGGTTGGCACTCCGATCGAAAGTGGCCGGAGAGTGAAATCGGCGGAAGCCACCTGCTGCGCGACGCCTTCTTTCCGTCATTTCCGAACTGACTTGACGCCCGGCCGATTATTTCGTGTTCCGAAGTGTTCGTGCCCCGCGGAGAATATCACAGCTTCAACCGATCGTTTCCTCTATCGCCCTCCATCGCTGCTCGTCCGTTTCCCCTCAACCCTTCGCTTTCTCGCCATCCTACAATCATTTCAGCTCATCGACTCATTTTTCCTCCTTTTTTTTACCCACGCGAATGAAATTTCCCTCCTACCTCAATATCACAGCTTCTTTCACCCCCCATTTTTCATACCACCCCCACCTGACAATTTTTTCTCGCCTCTCAATCGCCCACCCCTCCTTCAACTTCACCAAAACCAAAAACTGCGATAATCATTTTTTTCCTCACCTCAATCCTCTAATATCCTCTTCAATCTAGTCCAATTATAATAATAGACTCAACACTACTATTCCACATCAAATTTCCTTTTTTTTTTCACCCCACCTCAGTTTGCTCGCATCCCTTAGCTACCCTCACAGCAAAGCCCCAATTTGTCCAATTCATCTCATCAAACTTCCCACGAGCTCAGTTCTTTGGCGCGAAGATTGACACCGGTTCTTCTGGCCACGTAGATCCTGTAAACGATGCAAACGTACCCTCAACAGCATCGTGACCTTGGGCCACTTTGCAACTGGCCCACTCTCGGAGCTTTTGCTCCGGATCTGTAGCTGTACCTACTCCCGGAGTGCGATTCGTTCACGTACCAATGCAAGCTCCTTTCTTTTTCCATGTTTCCCCAGAAACGGCTGGTCGTCCTTGGCACGTGAAACAGGAGTTACATACGGGAAGCGGTGTACCAACGGGGGCCCTGTCCCCCCCAGCCACATTGTCTCCACCGATAAGTCCCTCGGCTCACCCATCGTCACCGTGGAGCCCGAGTCCCGGGCGCAGCTACAGCAGCAGCAGCAGTAGCCGAAGTAGTTCGACTTCTTCCGGTACCCCTTCAAGAAATCTGGATCGCTTCAGCGCCTTCACGCTCGTGTCGCATCATCAGCAGCAGCCTGGCGGCGATCTCCGATTGCCAACGCTGAATCTGCCTTCGGCCTCCAGTTCCGGTGAGCCAGCTTCTTCTAGTCTCTCCTCGTTTGTCGCAAAGACGTTTGTCCTTAAGGAGCGTTTCTCCCCTTTCCCTGACCCAGACATGCGCTGCGGTCTTGTTTATGGGGGCTACGCCGCCGGTCCCGCTGCGGCGCTACCATGGTGGGCTCATCACGCTGCGGCCGGCTTGTTACTACCTCATCCGCTGCTACCACCGCGAGTCCCGAATCACCGTCAAAATTCTACGGCTCAATCGTTCACCGAACCACCCAGCCCGACGAGAGCTGGATCCCCCTTGCTTCACGGAAGTGGCTACACGCCGGAGAAGGCAAAAAATGGTGAGTCTTCGTGTGCGAATATCCCTTTTCTATAAAAATACAAACGTGGTGAAAGAACTATCGCGTGTAAATTAATACATTTTCCTTTGGCCTCCATAAAATAATTACAGTAAACTTTTTAAAATATCTTGTCTCCGGATCTTTATTTCGCCGCGATTTTTTTTCAAATGAGCAGCCAAAAAATATGAAAAATTCGGATTTCGAATTCTTTTTCTTTTCCTCGGAAGTAGGGTAGGTAGTTCTAAAAATGGGCTCAAAATATGTTCTAAAAATACTCTCACGATGGGAAAATCCTAATACATCGAAATTAATGGATCCGATGAAAAAATCGGATCGGTGTATTTTCCATCGATTGCCTCACGATCGATCCAATCGGTTCGTTCACGCGTGCCGCGTTAACGCGACTCGCAGTAATACGTGAGCCACTTTTCTTTCGATTCGGCACCCGAAGAATTCACACGATCGAATAGAGTCGTCACGATTCGTTCCGCTCGAAAAAATTCGCGCCAGATTTTGTAAACTTTTCGCTCGACCGATTCGGCTCAATTGCCATCTGTAAATAAATATCCAGAATGATCGAAGAAACAGATGTGTCTGCCACTTGGCGATTGTTTTTTTTTTTTAATTTAATTCAATTTTATTTAATTGTTTTCACTCTATTGTATTTTATTTCACTGTATTTTATTTCATGTTATTTTATTTTATTTTATTTTATTTTACTTTATTTTATTTTATTTTATTTTATTTTGTTTTATTTTGTTTTATTTTATGTTATTTTATTTTATTTTATTTTGTTTTATTGTAGTTTATTTTTTTTTCTAAGCTGTGTTCAGAAAAATCTAAGAAGCATGGGGCAAAACTAAGTATATGTTCTTGTCTCGTTATCGAGGGAACGACGTTAGAAGGTGAACCGGTGAATAATTATATTTAAAAACTCGTCGTCGTAGCAGAAAAAATCGGTTTCCGTTGGCGACAACTTTTTGCCGCGCTCATTCGAAGAGAGGACAAGCGAAGCGGAGTGAATGAAAAAGATAGAGAATAAAATTGGTTCGATTGCGTTGGCCAATTGCACCGAGGGAAATATTTGTTTGCTTGGGTGGTAGATAAAGCAGCGGTTACATCAATTAGCACAATTAAGCGAATATAGGAGAACACAATCGTAAACAAGTTCCGCGGCTGGTTAAACGTGGCGATAGCGTCAAGGACACTTCTAAGTATTGTCAGGACGATAAGAGGCGGCCGATTGGTATGGAAATAGCTCGAAGAAAAAGATGCCTGTTCGACGCAGAAATCCCCTGTAATATTTATCGACCTCGTAAACATGGACAAATCGTCCTCACCCTTCGCACAGTTTACTCAGAGTCGTCGTGCCATTTTTGCTTTCAGACGAGGAAGCACCGCTCAACCTCAGCACGAAACCGAACGAAACCCAAAACTCGTCGAGGAAGTGCGAGATCTGGTCTCCGGGATCGGTATGCGAACGGGAAGCGAATTGCAAGGACACCGCGAGACCACAATCGTCCTGGAGCCCGACCACCTCTTCGACGCCAGCTGTATCGAGGCTCGTTCATTATTCCCCGCTGACGCCACCCTCTTCGTCCGAAAGAACGTTTCAGGTAATTGTCTCCGCAATTTTTTCACAAACGCATAAATTAAACGTCAAAAACGTGGATTATCGTCGGAAAAATGCACATACTCCGAAATCCGCGCGAAAATCTCGTAGAACGGCGACATGAGAATAGGGTAGCGCAAATGTAGCGCACGATTGGAAAGGTGAAAATCTAGATTGAAGCTGCGATCAAAGTGAAAACTCGTGTCTGAAAATAGAAAACGCGCTCTAAACCCAGAAAAATGCGCTCGGATAAAAAATCTCGCTCGATAGAGAAAAAATCGTGCTCGAAAGAGGAAAAAATGAGCTCCACAGAAAAAAAGCGCTCGAAAGAGCAAAAAAATGCACTCGAGAGAAAAAAAATGCACTCTAAAGAACACAAAACGCGGTCCACAGAGAAAAATTGCGCTCGAGAGAGCAAAAACAATGCGTTCGGAAGAAGAACAAAAATGCGCTCAGGAATCCAAAAAATGCGCTCCATAGAAACAATGTGCTCGGAAGAGTGAAAAATATGCTCGAATAAAAATTTGCGCTCGCAAGAGCAAAAAAAATGCGCTAGAAAGAAAAAAAATGCGCTCTACAGAAAAAGCTCTCGACAGACGGAAGAAATGCGTTCGGGAGAGTAAAGAAAAATGCGCTCGAGAGAGAAAAAATGCACTCGAAAACAAATTCGCTACACAGAAAAAAAAATTGGGCTCGAAAGCGCCAAAAATGCACTCCATGGAAAAAAATGCGCTCGGAAGAGTGAAAAGTGCGCTCGATAAAAAAAAAATTGCGCTCGTAAGCGCAAAAGAATGCGGCCGAAAAAAAAATGCGCTCGGAAGCGCCAAAAAATGCGCTCCATGGGAAAAAATGCGCTCGGAAGAGTGAAAAGTGCGCTCGAAAAAAAAATGCGCTCGAAAAAAAAATTGCGCTCAAAAAAAAAAAGTGCGCTCGAAAAAAAAGTGCGCTCAAAAAAAAAAAATTGCGCTCGAAAAAAAAAGTGCGCTCGAAAAAAAAATTGCGCTCGAAAGCAATTAGAAAATGCGCTCGACTAACGAAAGTGAAGCTTCGAGAGCCTCGCTCGCGTAAAAATCGTGGTTAGAGACGAAAATTGCAAGTGGAAAACCTGAAGCGCATTCTGAAATGTAGAACGCGCATATAACGGTAGATTATGTTAACGAGAAGAAGATAG
The DNA here is from genome assembly GCA_963969455.1 of Arge pagana. Lineage (NCBI taxonomy): Eukaryota > Metazoa > Arthropoda > Insecta > Hymenoptera > Argidae > Arge > Arge pagana. The sequence continues at coordinate 3,619,873 of OZ018314.1, read as the reverse complement.
AAGGCGCGTCAAAAACGTTTTAGAAAAAAGTGTACCAGACGCGACAGGCAATGGATTACGTCGGTAATCTGTTTCCCCCTCCCCCTCCGGGTGAAACCGTGACCGCGTTATTTATTTTCATTTTTCCTTTCCTCGCGATTTTCAACTTGATCTACGCGCCGTAACGAGGCCTCAGCCGTTGCTTATCGCTCCTCGCCGATACGTTTTCCCGTTATCGTTTCTATACCATTTCCAAGTGGGCAGGGTAATAATTGCGAGCGCAGAAGTTGCACGCGACGCACGAGAATCGAGAAGTTGGAGCGCCAATCGAAAATGCGATGCGCCAATCGGGATCCCCGTGGCGACGACACTTTGCGCTCGCGTTCGATTTTCTTCGCGTGGACATCGAATGCCAGGGTGTAATATCCGCGTATTAAACGTTTCCACGCGACACTCGCGTCGCGCTCCTGTATAACCTGACGTAATTGCGCTCGACACATATCTACGTATGCGTTATTTGTCGACTGGCGTCAAACCGCCGAGCCGAAGTCGCCAGTAAAATCGCTTTTGCTCTCACTCCACTCTACTTCTCACCGGCTTTATAAAATATTACCGTTCGGCAAACAATTTCCTTCCGAGCGTCACCTCCGCGATCCTCCCGCTAGACGGAGAGAGCTCGAGCCCGAGCTTGCGGCGCGTCCTGGCCACAATGAAGGCTCCTCGTAATCGTGTAATTGTCGCCTAACACGAGGCACTGACCATCGCCGGAACAATTTGTCAATCTGAAATCTACTGTCAGGCATCACTGATTGAACCCCTGAGTCCATCCACGGCTAGGTCGCCTACGAATAGGGTCTCCGGCCACGCTATTGCCGATATCCATTCGAAAGCTCTCTGCCCTCGCCTCACCTAATGCTCCGAGCACACACATCGAGCCAGCGTAACGCTCGTACGAATTATCTTCATGGTTGCCGGTATCCATTTCGTTGTTTACTGTCAGCGCGACAACAGTGATTGCCACTATTACCCCAACGGCATACCCACCTAAATCGTCGTAAGACTGATTTTCCTTGATTTTCTCCAAACTCTACTTCGTTCTACTTACCTAAAAGCTTCGCCTTACCCCGTAAAATTGACGTTCTCTTGCTTTTTCGAATCGATTCCATTATTTTGTTGTTATTTTTTCGCTTTTCTCCTCCGTTTCCCCCCCAAGACTCGACGTCGCGGCTTCTCCGCAGTCTTTTCACTATTGTGAATCGCGATTCGTTTGGCGCGAAAGCAGCTCTTTGTCAAGACAATCGTATGACCGGAAGCTCGTATCTTTTCTGGCGGAATAACAATAACACCAGCTCCGGCACACCTCCGTGACGTATAACTAGTGAATCGAGAACTTCCTTGCAATTCTTATGCAACTCTATTGAGCGAACAGACAGACGGTTGTGGATGTGGGTACCGTTTCCCATTTTTTCACCCCACTCCGCCCACTTGTCCAGCTCGAAAACGAACCATCCGGCGGGCAACGAGTTGGAGAGTGTTTTTGGGACGGAGGAAAAAAAATCTGTGGTCGTAGGCGTAGCGGGAAAAACGGTAGACTCTGTGATCCGGATCATCGGGTTTACAATGCTAATAAATTCCAGCGTCCAACTGTGTTAACGCGATTAATCATTTTGTGGGCCATGGTTATCGGATTTTTTGTTGGTCTTGCGATACGTCTACAACGAGCTACGATCTGCCAGCAGCCAGCGGACGTTTGCAATTTATTGGAAAAAAAAGAGGCAAACACCTGTGCTCACAATAATTGTCGCAATAATTGTGCCTCTGGCCGACCAACGCGGGAAGACGCGCGACTGATCGGAGAGAATAATATTCCTCGAATCGCCGCGAAGAAAGAGCGCGAGAAAATTGTGACCAATGCTCGCTGACAAAATGATTCATATGATCGATTAACCAGAGCAAACATGACGAGACACCGCAATTATCGACGTGGCGCCGCGGTTCCGACTCCTTGTTTTCCGCTTTCTCTCGAACCCCGTCACCCCGTCACCCCGAAAACCCCCGCGCCCTGACGAGAGGAACTTCAACCGTTTCTATCCTCCTTGTTTCAGTGCAAACAATGCGGCAAAGCCTTCAAGAGATCGAGCACTCTCAGCACGCATCTCCTCATACATTCGGACACGAGACCGTATCCTTGTCAGTATTGCGGCAAACGTTTTCATCAGAAGTCCGACATGAAGAAACACACCTACATTCACACCGGTAAGTCGCCGAGATTCCGCTACTTGTTCTTCCATCCATTTTTCTTTTTTTTTTTGACCTTGAAACTTCCACTTGTCCGTGACCTTGACACTTTGTTAATGTTCTGATTCGATGTCCTACTGGCATGTGTATGAATAATTTTTCTCTTTACACTCTTCGTCGGGTAATTTGTTCCTCTACAAAAAAGTCCCCATCGATTACCACGCCAATATCGCAGTTGCAAAGATAATCGCAGTTTTGGACGAAAATCACATTTTTTTTTGCCGACCATTTTTATTTATTTTACGAGCGAAAAAGATTCTCTTCCGATTCTTTTGGTTGGGAGGAACGATACAGCTTTTTTGTGCATACAATTAAACACTCAACAATAACTATTTTTAAAAAAAAATGCTGCCCCAATTTTTTCGACGTGCAACATATTCAGTATAACAAGTCGAAATGTGGAGCGCCGCGACCTCGTTGACTATGAGAGCCCTTCGCGCCGAACTTGGGACTACTTCATGCTGCTTTGGAGAAAATGATGCGAAAAGTGGCATGTTCGGTTCGAAACTTGGGCACAAGCGTTTCCAACCGTTTTTGGTAATACGCGAAACCAGCACGGGGATACAAAGTAACGAACTCGTTACAAATATTGGGCTCGCTTCATTCGTATGACTCAGTGGAACTGGAACGTCCCAAATCATTTTCTGTGCGGTGATCGATGAGAATCTTGACACTTTCGCGTAAACATCTACGCTCACAAATCATTATTCTTGTCTCTAGCCTCGTTAGCCCCTCCGTTTGCCGATGACGCAAACAAGCGCAAAATATTATCCTTCCAAGTTGCGCATCTGCACAGAAAAAAATAGCACAGATTCCGGCGATTTTGTGTTTTGCTTTACTTGCGAAATATTTAAGGACTCGAAGATGTATCAAAATATATCTTCACACATACTTGCAACAAAATAATGTTAGTAAGTCTTTTTTTTTTAATACATAAGAGTATACAAATTGCTTCCCAATGAAGAAACAACGTGTGTGGTACTTTAACTCGCGACGTTGGTTTTTATTTTGCTAGTGCTCGTGGCAATTTTGGTTTGGTGCTTTTATTCCTGTAGAGTTGGAAATCGGTGCTATTATACGTAGGGCCGTTGAAAAGTACCGTTTTTTTCGTTTTTCGACGAGCTTCTGTGGCCAGAAGGGGCTCAGCGCGATGGCAGAAGTAGAGCGCAGGAAAAAATGCTTCTGTTTGTTGCGTTGTGGCGGTAAAAAAAAAGTCACGCGCGTGGTACAAAGCTTGTCAAAGAAATCAGACGTGTTTTCATCGGAATCATATCATCAACATCATCGTATTTTATTATTGTCTGGCGTATCGCCGAGTTGGGCTCGGTCGGGTATAGATGCTAGTGTTATCGTTTGCTCGTTCCTCGTCTCTGAATCTTTTGTAGTTATAACGATTCCTCTCTAGTCCTCGCCGTCTCGCGCTTGACTGACAGCTCGTAATTATTATCGCGCAGTATCAACAACCTTAATGGTATTAAAAATCAATTTCAACGCGTTCGTATTTCCCACGTCCGCCTCGTCGATTCCTCTCACTTTTACCCACCACGCCAACGATGGATCTGACATTTTTAATAAAAAATTGAACGAGATCGTCGTCTCATCCAACCATACCGATCCGTGTAATCGGCTTAGAGGCTCAGCGTATTGATAGATCTTCTTCGAAGGAGGACTCGCCCGATGCTATGTAATTTAGGTATGAATGAAACAGTGACGGATCACCGTCGTTTGCGGCGACTCAGGCCTAGGGAATGAATCCCTTTTGAATTTATTATAGATTGGGTAATGCGAAAGGCGATTGGTCACGTCACCGAGAGAATAGGTCGCGTAATTCGGGGTCATAGGGGAAATTGTAGATCGTGCCCACGTGGCCTTAGATATCTCCGATAGTTCTCAAATAATACGCCATTTCGTACCGTTGCAACCGCTCCGTTCCAATACGACACATGACCTCGCCATCGAGTCGTAGATGTTCACCTTAACTGTTCACGTTTCAATCCTATCGTACAAGTTCATTTCAGATGTTCAAATTTCAACACCATTGTACGCGGTCCCTTAACTGTTCACGTTTCAACGCCATTGCAGAAATTCACCTTGACCCTTCAAATTTCAATCCTATTGCAGATGTTCACTTAAAACGTTCACATTTCAATACAACTATTTCCGAGGTTCACTTCAACTTATCGCATTTCAACGCTCAGCTGACCTCTTATTCGAATCGTAGATGTTCACGTTTCAATCCTATCGTACGAGTTCATTTTAAATGTTCATATTTCAATCCTATTGCAGATGTTTATTTGAGACGTTCACATTTCAATACGACTATTGCCGAGGTTCACTTCAAATGATCAAAATTAAATCCAATTTCACGCGTTCAACTTTGGATGTTCACCTTTCTATCCTGTCGTAGAAGTTCACTTTGAACGTTCACATTTCAATACCAATGCGCAGATTCACTTTGAATGTTCACGTTTCAATGCCACTGCAGCAATTCACCTTGACCCTTCGAATTTCAATCCTATTGCAGATGTTCACTTAAGACGTTCACATTTCAATACCACTATTACTGAGGTTCACTTCAACTGATCAAATATCAATTCACTTGTACACGTTCAACGTTTCTATCCTGTCGCGGTAGTTCACTTTGACTGTTCAAATTTCAATACCAATGCGCAGATTCGCCTTAAATGTTCACGTTTCAATCCTGTTAAACGGGTTCGCTTTCTTTGACTGTTCACCTTTCAATGCTACTGCAGAGAATCACCTCAACTGTTCAAATTTCGATCCAATTGTTCACTATGGATATTCACTTTGAATATTCGCAATCATATTGTACAAGTTCGTTCGAACTTTATCAATTCTCCGGGAAAACTGTTGACTTTCTGTGCAAACCGTTTGATGTCACGATTAATTGTTCGGTTCACAATGAGAGCAAAAAGGATGATTGAGATTTCGTCGAATTAACGATTCAACGTAATTGTCAAAGATGAGTGTAGAAGAATATCTATGCAGTAATTGGTAATTAATAAACACAGGTAATGAGGACAATGAGACCAGGTCGCGGCGAGGGTGAACGGGGATACATCGCGCGGTGACAAAGTCTGCACTTTATCCCACAGGAATAATTCATCGTGCGGAAGCCTTCGTGAGCCGTGAAGCGTCGTGGCGTTAGGGGTAGCTTGATTTACACCGCGGTAGGGATGGCCATCATCAGATAGCGATTAGTTAACTATTAATTCGTCGAGCAAGAATCCCTTCCATATTATTTTCTTCGCTTTGTATAGTCGTGCATTCGACGACAAAAGACAACGTACGAGTTTGTTCGTCCGTGACCCAACACACTCGCGACTAATATCTCGATGCGTAAAGACTCCAAAAAAATATTTCACGGCCATATCCACATCTACCATGCGTGATATAGTGCACAAGAGTTTAGCATAACTCGAAACCGTACAGAAATTAGTCGAAATAACGCGACGACGCTTAGGCACTAAAAGCTCGACGAGCATCCCTTTACCATGAAAACCACCGATAATCTAAAATTGTCTAGGCGAGCATAAAATAATTTTAACTATCAAACCATGATCGTAGCAGCGATCCATGACGGTATTTTGATCCAAAACCACCCGCGAAAAATTCATTTCCAAACATAAGAGTGATATTTTCAGTTTCGGATATGTCATAGAGAATATTGTACATTAGACTTTAGTATACAGTCGTTGTCGCAGTACGACGAATCAAATAACCATTCTTCGACGTGTAATCGGCACAGGGACTCCGTGAAACTTGAGTTTCTGACAAAGCAAGTATATGTTGGTAGAATATGATTCACAGGATAGTTGTTTAAACATCGTTCTCTAAATTTAACCGAATCGAATTCTGTGTTCCTATAATTTGCATTCGAGTGTTTTCGAAATACCAATGGGATACCTTGAATTTATCGAAGTATCATAACACAATGTTGATAATTTCAAATGCGTCATAGCGAATATAGTGTGCTAGACTTTAGTATAAAGAGGTACCACGCTTACGAATGATCTATTGAGGATCTATTCAAGGAAAAGTCGACCAGTGAGTCCTACGCAATGATGTTTCTCAGGTAAAATCATCACACGACTGATTGAAAATTTCTGACAGGGAATATGTCGTATAAGACTTTAGCATATCGAGGTTCCACGCTTACAGATGATCTATCCTGGATCTATTCAAGGAAAAGTCGATCTATGAGTCCTACGCAATGATATTTTTCGGGTAAAATCATCACGCGACCGTTTGAAAATTTCTGATAGGGAATATGTCGTATAAGACTTTAGCATATCAGTGTATCGCCGCTACAGATGGCGTTTATTCGTTTCTGGTCGGACAAACGAGGTTTCTGTGGGAAACAACTGCGAGGGTTTCTTTATGGACGTTGAAAAACATATGAATTCGAGCTTCTTTTCGTATTTCCGGTGATGACGATCACACACGGTCGTGTTTAACAGTCGCACGCGCGCGAGGGGATCTCGCGACGGTCTGTCGCCTACATCCCGCGTACGATGGCGTCAATAATGTACCCACGTATCGCATACGATGAGTCGCAATCATTAGCTGCAATATATTGTCGAGAAAGTTTACCGGTCTTCCAGTGTAAAATCTGCGGCGAGGGTAGAAGCTCTCGTCTGCCCCCTCATGCGAGACCGGAAGTCTTACGCTGTTATTACGGATTTCACCCGGCCGGCAAACCTGAATAATTGAATCGTCGCGAAAGAATAAAAAATAACGCCGAGCACCCCGCCTCAATTTAATCGTTCGAGAATGACTCGATGAATTCTGTTCAACGTATCGTCGGCGTCGTCGTCCTCGTCCTCCTCGTCTAACCGACGAATGGGATGAGTCTGTGGGAAAAACGAGTGTTTGGGGAGCGCTAAGTGAGCTTCCGGTCGGCACGCGCGAGACACGTGCCGAGGCACGCGCCCGCCGCTTCCTCGGACGATAGCTAAGTTGGGTAGCTTCCCGCTAGAAGCTGCTAATTAAGTAAGTAGAACGACAGAGAAAAAAAGAGGGGAAACTTGGAGCTGGCGCAGGTAAAACGCGACGCTCTCGCACCAAATTTCAAAAATATTCCACGCCCACGATTTTCTCCACTTCCAATTTTTTCGCCTCGAAACCAATGGAAATATCCGCCATTTTCTTCCGTCTTCCGTTTCCCACTGGAATAAGTCCAATTTCCGCTTTTTTCGAAATTAATTTGCAATCCCAACAATTTTATCCTCGACGTGAACGTCGATTCTGCGTTCAAGGTCAAACTTTAAGCTCGCTATTGCGATCAAAAATTGAAAGGGTCAAAAAAATTATTTTCCCCGCCTCGTTCCTTAGGCAATTTCGGTTAGATTCAGCAAATATAATGACAACGTTGTACAAATATTCTCCTTTTTTTCACAATTTTCCCTGAAAATCTTCTTTTTCGCCTTGGAAAATGCATTTAGTTCGTAGTTCCGAAACTACCGGATGGATTTTCGTGTTCTATGGCTCAAAATTTTCGTCGATGATGTAGCTTTGCGCCAAAATAGTCTCACCTAGCGCGGGCGAACACAGGGGATGAAATCTCTGCTCGAAGATTTACAGTTTTTCGGATCCGTCATTCAATTTGCTGATTCGTATTGACATTTGCGGTGATAGTTTTATCTACGATCGTTTCCTCAGTCTCGCGTGTATTTTATTTCGTTCGCAGACATTTCTACATCGACTCGCCAGTTACGATGACTATTGGCGATGTTTGAACGTAAACCGGGTCGATAAATGCCCTTTCGATACACTTCGCACGCGTCACATGCGATGCTCACCAACGCGTGAAATTTCGAACGCGAGCAGCTAAAAATACACGAAAAAAGAACAGGGGACTAAATTATCCAAAGCGCTACGTAAATCGAGCTCCTATAACACCCGAGTCACCGATAACCTGTCTACATAGCAGTCGATAATAGTAGCTTGCGTACGTTTCGCCGCTAATCGCGTTACACAGGAAATCGACTCCGTCATTTTTGTTCTTTACCTGTCCCAAAAACCTTGGAAAGCTACCACACTTCCGGCAGACAGATTTTTTTTTTCAACAACAACTTTTTGAATTTTTTATTTAGAGATTTATCCATTTTTTCGTGAACCAGGATTTTTTCCAGTTCTCAAAAAGTAGACCGCTCTTTTTTGTGCTGGAAAAAAATTCACAACGGTTCTCCGGCCCAAAATTCGAATTTTCGTTCCTCGAAAATTGGAGTCTTGCAGGTGGTAATTTTTTTTTTTGCAACCAGGTGACAAAAAACGTTTTGCGAATGGAGTAGGCTGCAGGAAAGGCGTTTTGATCGGGGATCCATGTCGAACGTTTCCTTCGTATTATCTCACCAGAGAAACGCTGGGAGTGATACCGTTCATCTAATTTACATGTTAAAATTCATTAAACGCTTATCGATTCTAAAAAAAAATTAAAAAAAAAAAAAGTCGAAATCTCTGGTAGCGATCAGCGGTGACGTAACGGGCCTCACGTGGAAGGAAAATATAAACAGGTGGTACGTTCCAAAGCTGTCTTCCTCGCGCGCGGTTCTCTCTTAGAATCTAATATATAAAAAGATTCGTTGGAGATAAGAGAGTCGTGCGCTGGCCACCTGTGGCAAGCGCGGCCATATCCGGGCCAAATTCTCGCGTGTAAAAAATCATCTGGGTGAACAAAAATTCGGCGCTCCCATCGCGTTGGAAATTGGTGATGGAAATTCTGCGAATGTTTTTTTTTTGGTTTACTTTTTCATTTTTTTCCTAATCTATTTCCGACGATGACGTTAGCAGGGACGATACGATCTAATGGCACTCCGACACAGCGGGGACCGTCATCGGCGTGGGGCTTCGAGAGGAACCAGGTGCATCGGCGCCTCGCGATAATCGCTGATGCCTGAGACTCGAAACCCGAATTCTCACGCATTTCGAAGGTATCGAGAGATCGGTAAACTGATTATCAGTCGACTCTTCGTGTGATGATTGATATTGACAGGAAAATTAGAGAAGCCATCTGCATTCGATAGTGCAACGCAGTCAACTCGATTCGACTCGGTACACGGTACACACCAGTTTTCTTCTCGCCGAGGAAACGAGCTTTCACCTTCTCTCGAGCTTTTTTCACCAGCTTTCGATCGCCCCATACGAAAAAACGAAGCTGCGCGAGAATTTTAATCGTGGTTTTGTATCAATATATTCAATAGTCTTCATGTTAAAATATTTTCGTTATAATATTGCACACTAAGGGAGCAAGAAAAATGTGCGAAATTCTCGGTGATTTTGAAAAGGCTGTATTTCGGTGAAAAATGGTCGTACGGAAGATCTCAAAGAAGCATTTTGGAGCTCCAAGATTCTACTTTCGAGGTTTTTTAGTAGACATTTTTTTGGAATTCTGGCCTACGCGTAATCCTGAGAAATATCGAGAATAAAAATTTCGAAAATTTTTCCTCATCTTTTTGTTAGTTACATTTTGTGTCAAGACGGAGGGACAAATAGTGATATGCACTGTGTAACATAGGAATCATTTGTACGTTACATGTAGCCCGGATTTTTATGCGTAATGTAACGTTGGCTACGTCAGCACAGCGAGGAGTACCACGTTGCACCAAAGAGAGTACCACGCGAACTGGAGTTCTTCCTATTTTATAAATTTCAGTTTACCACGTTTTATTTACCCATTTTCCAGTAAGCAATGTTACGTTAGGTTTACTAAGGGCGGACGGTACTGAGATTTGGGACCAAAAGTGCAAAAAGTCGATTTTTCGTTTTTGGCCTCGAAATCGTCTCGAAACTTTGCGCCACCCGTGAAAAATATAATTCTGGTAAAACTATTTTTCAAACTAGTTTACGCGAACTAGGGTTGCGTATTTGGAGCTTTATCGATGGGAGAACAAAGAAAGCTGCGGAGAATCAGATTCCATTTGAAGATTTCGTGGCTCGCGTCGTATTCGAATCGAACATGGCTAGATATATTCAGTTCTCTCTGCTATCTTCGCGGTCGAGTGCGTCTCGTGTATATTTGATGAGGACCGCACGCGATGCTTCGGGGGACAGAGCCGCTTTGGGGCTGAAAGTTATCTGGGCGATAAATCTGCGAAACGATTCGTCTAACCCAGCGAAAAATTTACGGGTTCGCGAGGCGAAGGTGAGGCGTTAATCGAAAAGGTGACGAGAGGTCGCCCGAGCTTTTTAATTCTGTAGCATTTAGGAAATTTCGTCAGCGAATGCGCAGAAACGAGGTGATAGCTGGTGATAGCGGCGCGAATTATCGCTCGCTTGGACGTGAGATGCGTGAAATTGCACAGACGCGTCGAAAATATTATTGTTGTCGCAAACTCGTCGTCGTTGGTGGGAAAAAAGTGCGAAGTGGCGAAGCTCCAAACGTGCATCTCACCGTGCATTGTTCTATTAATAATTTCGTTATTTTATTTTTAACTTACATTTTATTTATTTATTTTATTTATTTATTATATTCACTTGTTTATGTTTTTTATACATTTTCTTTTATTAATAATTTACATTTCATTGTTAACTTCGTCCTCGAGGAGCCCAGAATTACGAAAAAAATTAATTAACGCGAGTTCAGCCCGCGACAATATTTTTCAACCGACGATTTCTTCACGCCGCGACTCGCGAGTTCTCTTGATTGATGACGCGATTGGCCAAACGTTTTGTCGATTCGCGCGCGCGGAGGGAGGAGGACGCGATTCGCAAACGTCTCGTCGAGGCGTAAACAGCCTCGTTATAATTTAACGATTAGGTCTGAGGCAAGGGAAATGAAAATTTGTCACTGTATCGAACGGTGAGTAATATTTGGAGCGTCTCCCCGAAGTCGATACTCCTGGACGTCGCGTGACTCGACTACGTTTGCCTTGCTAACTCGAAAATGGTCAGTTGTAGCCGAATGAACGTGGTATGATAATATACGCGGAATTTTGTGTTCTTTCCAAAAAAAATTACCCGGACTCGATTAGTGCATTTGTTGATGAGAAATCTGCGAAAATGTAAGGCAGGAACATGTTGGGTACATGAATATAGGGGTGTAGAGACGGATCGGATGAGGATAGCTGGATGCGCTATAGTAAACTTTTTTTGCGCGATTGCATCTGCGTTGGAGACATTCTAACAGGATGTCGATAGCTATCACGGTTCTCCGGATATGAACGAAATTGTATAACGACGATTCGGCATGTTGATATGTTTGTTGATGTATCCACGAATCGGATGAGAATAGACGAACGGACTATACTAAAACTTTTTTTGGGAATTGTATCCGCATTAAAAAAATTCAAACCGGAAGTTGATAGCTATCACCGTTCTTCGGATATGAACGAAATTGTATAACGACGATTCGGCATGTTGATATATTTGTTGATGTATTGACACATTGGATGAGAATAGACGACCGGACTATACTAGAACTTTTTCGGGGAATTAAACCCGCGTTCAAAAAATTCAAACCGGAAGTCGGTAGCTATCACGGTTCTCCGGATATGAACGAAATTGTCTAACGACGATTCGTCATGTTGATACATTTGTTGATGTATCTACGAATCGGATGGGAATAGCCGAACGGGCTATACCGAACTTTTTTTGCATATTCATATCCTCGTTTGGAAATTTCAAACCGGAGATCGATAGGTGATCGCGTTCACGAGTTGAAAACGCAAACGTGCAACGCAAATACATGGCGTTGATATATTCATCGATGTACTGGCGCATCGACTGGGTTTAGCTGGACAAGCTATACCAAACTTTTTTGGCAGGTGTGAGTTGTCATTTCAAAAACTCAAACCGGAAGTCGATAGGTGTCATGATTCCGCAGGTACGCATTAAAACGTTTAACTACGAGACATGGCGATGATGTATTCATCGACGTATGACCGAATCAGCGTGGGATAGCTGAAAGGACTATACCAAACTTTTTTTGCACGACTGAATCCCCCGCCTGAAAATTCCAACCGCAGTTCGTTAGGTGCTTTCATTCGTGAGATACGAATAAAAACGTTGGATAACAATTAATCGGTTTGTCATATTTATCGATATATCAGCTAATCGGTCGAGTATAGCTCAATAAGCTATACCACACGTTTTGCGCGTAATGAAATTACCGTTTAAAAAATTCAAATTAGAGTGCGATACATCTAATGGTTCGTAAAATACGACCGGAATAATTAGTCCGAGAAAGTTGAGATAGTTCGTGAAAATGGCATACAAGCATTCGTCTTCGTTGTCTGAAACGATTGTTACGTCTGGTGTTCGCGTATTATTTCAGACAAAGTCAGCTGTCGAAAGAGGCGAATAACAATCTTAGTATAGATTTATTGTTTTCCTTGGATCGGCGACACAACAACAGCAAATATTATTCGTCATTTCCACGTCGAGAAACGGCGCGAGATAGAAGCTGTGTGGGGAATGGAATAAGATAAACAGGAGAAACGTACGGTGGCAAAATTGCGCAGGTCGCGGTCGAATTATTGCCGTAACGCTATTTGTCACTCTGCTTACTCCATCCGGATATTTTTCCAGCTCTCCTCGTCGCCGCGTGTGTTTTTTTTTTGTTCAGACTAGCAGCGATCGGTTGACGTAAGGAAAACAAAACGTAGAAATCGAAAAAAAAGTAGAGCGAAGTTACGCGTCGACATTTTGTTTAAAATTTTCTGTACAACAAAAAATTTCATCCCACTGAAAAAAAAATTCGACCGCAACGAGTAATGAGATTTTTATTTTAAAATGGCGACGAAGATCTGGACAAATAAGTGCAGCTGGACGTTTTTTTTCCTCGCGTCGAAGAAATCCTCTTGAGAAAATAACAGAATCAAGACCTCTGTTTGTCTGGAATCAAATAAAAACATTACTACGAACGCGATCGACAGCTGAGAATTATTTTGAAAACGCAGGAAAAATCCATTTCGCGCAAACGTAGGGGAAAAAACGACTTGTCGCAAATTTTCGAAGCCTGACAATTTTTCAGGCTCATTTTCATTACGCTGAAAAGTGCTCGATGCGAAAAAATGACCGACGGACAAACAATTTCAGCTCAAACTGAGCAAAGAAAATGACGAGTATTATTGTCATCGCCGATTAAAAAACGCCGAGCGGTTATTTATAACGAGCGAAGAAAGATCAAAACAAATGGGATGAAAAATAGTTCTGAAAAGTAAAACGCAAGAAAGTATTGAGAATGAATAAACGAGTTGGTTTGGAAAATGTATTTTGAAACGGCAAAAATGGCAATTTCGTACTCTTCTCATCGATGTTCGTCCTGTTTTTCTATTTCCAGGCGAGAAACCTCACAAGTGCGTCGTCTGTGGCAAAGCTTTCTCCCAGAGCAGCAATCTGATAACGCACATGCGAAAACACACGGGTTACAAACCGTTCCAGTGCGGATTATGCGACAAAGCTTTCCAGAGGAAGGTCGACCTCCGGCGACATCGGGAGGGGCAGCATCCATCAGCCCCCGCGTTGGATTACCGCTCCCTCTCGCTGCCAGGTTCGATTTCGTTACAGCGAACCTCCACGGCGCTGGCGTCGTCGAGTCGTCTGCTGATACCGGTCCCAGAGACCAGCTGAGTTGCCCCGGCTGCTCTCGCCCCGAAGAAGGCCTTCCGGAGCACCGAGGATGCAAGAAAGTATCGTGATTGAAGCAACGACCCCCGCACGCGAGCTCTTATTGTCCCGAACTTCCGAGGAGCCCGGCACGTTTTTCTCCCATGCTCTGACCTTTTTTTTTCCCCATCAAATTTCAACCCCGTTTCATTGCTCACCAGTCGATCTCGTTACTCTGCGTAAACACTTTAGTATTGGGCTAAAAAATGCAACTTTGCATATCGCCGCCATTTCGTGGACGGCCGCCATCTTGTTCAGACGTAAGTTCGAGCGCGGATCTGGATTCTCGTGGCTACGGCACGAACCACGGGTGGGAGTTTCATTGCTCACCACTTGATCTCGTTACTCTGCGTGAAACACTCGAGTATTGGGCTAAAAAATGCAACTTTGCATAGCGCCGCCATTTCGTGGACGGCCGCCATCTTGTTCAGACGTAAGTTCGAGCGCGGATCCGGATTCTCGTGGCTAGGGCACGAACCAGGGGTGGGAGGTCGTAAAGTGGGCGATGGGGCGCCTCTGTAGAATACCTAACCTCAAAATTGGCCCAAATGCAAAACCACGGAGATCGACCCAGACAACGCGAGATATGTACCTTATCGTTAGGTGTATCGTGCATAGATTCTCCGACTCATCCGCCCGAGCTCGGCCGAAATATCGCGATTTGGAGGTTAGAATTACCTGAGATTGCCATTATGCAACGCAATGAGGCTCGGAGTCTACTTGGTTCTGGCTGTAGCCTCGCAAGTGCCCTGGAATTGAACTGATTTTCATGACGGGTTATTTCAATAGCTCGGGCGTATGAAAAAGTGGATAATCGACAAGCTGCCATTTTGTCATGAAACTTTATTGTCACGGTACGAATGAGAAAAGAGCCGGCTATCGGACAGCTGGTATTTATCTACTTTCTATCCCGCAAATTGAAGTTGGTAGTTGGGAATCTGGCATGCAGGTCATTTTCGTGCCACAGCTATCGGCGCAACAGGCACGCTGACTGCCACGACTGTACATCCAAAAGACTAGCTTTACATTCGACGCCTTGATATTTATTTTTTCAATAAAACTGCCGATAACAACATTGTTTCTCTTCGTAGAAGCTTCAGATTAACATTTATCTTTCCAATGATTCATCTTGCTCACGGCTGAGCCGTTCGAAGAGTATTATTTTCTCGGTCGTAAACATCCCCCCCCCCCCCAGCTGCTTACGGGCCATTTGGATGTACTTTCCGTCCAAAAAAAAATCGTGCTCCAAATCCGTGAAAAAAATGTCGCTGAATTTTTTTTCAGCGGTAACAGGATTACCTACGTGTATGAAACACGAGTTGCTGAAAAAAATAATGCCCGGCTCCCCGGAAGTGGCGCGAAAATTTCAAAATGTAGTAGTCCAACGGCGTGGATGCGGAAGTAACTTGCCTGCGAACGTACCGTCCAGCTCGATGACTCTATCGGCGCAAACTATGTACTAAGCTTCGAGTTTTATCATCCCTAGATATCCAGATCGTGTTTTTTTTATTTCTCCCCCTTTTCTCGAACCTTCGTTCTTTCGGGGGGCCAGCAGAGTCTGGGTGGAAGAGTAGAGAGAGGAAGCGTTGCGCAAGTCGGATGGAAGTGTGCCCCGAGTAAGAGAATGTCACCAGCATACCTGAATTTCGTATTTATTCCGTATTTGTGGTTGTCAAATAAATCGTCGCAGGTGTTTCGGTATTTGCGAAAGACATCGGGCCCCCGATGTAACGGAGGTAGTGAACTGATACGGAATGAAAAACCGGAAAAAAAATTGTCCAATTTTCAAATGTATACGCACCACGCTCGGCGCTTGCTGCTCCGATGATTTGTGCAAATACGTGAATATAGTCCGTAAAGCCAAAGTGGCCCGCTCTAGGGGATCAACGCGTACAAGTGTATACGATGTCGTAGCTATTATCCTTAACGTTATCACCATTATTATTAATACTATTATTTCTATGATTATTATTACCACTATTATCATTAATATTATTATTGTCATTTTTTTTTAATTTTTATTATCATTAAACATACTAGTGCTATCATTATTCCTTCATGATGAACGTACTATCTCCGCGATTCTCTCGATACCAGCCGGCGTCGTTTAGCCCCTTTGTACCTCGTTCGCCGTCTCGATACCAAGCCTTTCCCGTGATTTTGCCATTTAGCATCGACTCACGTAAACAGGAGATTATTTAAGAGATTTTTACTCTTCGTGGAATAACGCGAATAGTTGTGGCAACATCGAATTTTTTGTTGTCTATTTTCTGTCGTGCACGCCACATTCGTCCTCGGTACGTAGAAATTACTTCGGTGACGGGTATTCTTGAAGTTAGTTATTTTTGTCTCGGGTAGTACGGATATACGTCGGGCGAGTGGTCAACAAGATGGCGGCCGCGCGCCTGCAAATGGCGGGCGGACAGTTGGGAAGCGCGGTTCCATCTCGCGAGTGGCGCGCAGAACTTTGAATTCAGAGGGGGAACGTGCGCGGAAAAATAACGTATTGCAAATGGCGCGTGTAGAGCAAAATGGCGTCCTCGGATCTGGGGGAAATCGTACGGTTGACGTCACGAGTTAACCTCGACGCGCTTGGAAAACGAGAGGATGACGGGAAAAGAGTGGTAATGGCGGACAAGAAAATGGCGGTGAAGCGAATGGCTGGTAAAAGGAATGGAAATGTGCAACCCGAAGTTGGTAGGTCGTCGATGAGCTTATCTACGGGCGCAGAAATTGAATAATTATTCTCGACAGCGGAAGCGTTGTAAAAATTCGAATCGTCTGGCAAAGAATCATAACGGCTAGAGAACCAAAGATAATGTTGTAGGAACAAAACGGAGCCCAAAGTCGATATCCTTGAGGTTTTCCCGGCGTGAAACGCAAGAGAGAGAGAGAAAAATCGAAGAAAGGGGACGCGCGCGACTATGGCGGCCGGCTCGTACGTTGGCGGGAAATTCAAATCTGTTCTCCAAGTCCAAAACGGAGCCGGTCTTTGGCGCGTGGCGCATTCATAGAATAATTTCTAAATTATCCCTACCTTAATATATCCCCTAGCGATAAATAGATGCGACAAAGGCTCAGACAGGACAATCTAAAAATAACTAGACTACGATCCCTGTTTTTCCCTTCGTTTTTATTACTCAGTTTGACGACGAGGCCCGAAGTATTGACCCGAAAATTTTCACCGAGGCATGAACAGGGTTTCAGAAAATACAGGAAAATCCACATTTCCAAAAACTTCATAGACAATAATTTCGAAAAATAATGGAACCAGAAAAGCTCAAAAACGGTTTTAGGCAAACTTTCCAAAATATTCGAGGACCAAATGAGAAGCTATCTAAACGAGAAAATCTGAAAAAGCTCAAAACGCTGTAAATAATCGACATTTGTGGAGGAAAAAATTGTGAAAAATCGTTAAAAAGTAGCTGACAAATGCTCAAATGTAGAAGATGCGGAGGAAAAGAGAGTCGTGCTACTGGATCGCGAATACTGATGACGAGGATAAAAAAATTAAGCGAAGGGTCGAGCTAGAATTTTGGAGGCGGGTAAAAAAAAACAGAATAAAATCGTTGATAGAGCAAAAAACTGAAAACGAAAAGGAGAAGAAAAATGTCGTACTGATCTTGAGTCCATGTATAAATGTAAGTGAAAATTGTGTAGAAAGCAAAGAAAAGAAGCGCAGGCGTTCTCTTCGCGTCTGCATCGAGTTGTTTGTCTGACCATGTTTTCTCTCCGTTTCCTCGTCTCTTTCTCTCACTCTTTTTTCGTTTTTCCCCCTCGCCGTTGTCGTTCGAGGGGAAAAAACGAGGAAAAAAAACAAAAGAGACGCGAATCGCGAGAAAAATAAAGAATAATGCCGATGTTTGCGCGGAAAGTGTAACTGTATTATACATATATTACGTCGTTGCTTAAAGAAGAACATGACTTAATATCACAAGTGTAACAATTTTTTTTTCACCAGAAATCATTTCGATTACGATTATTATTATTATTATTATTTCAGGTTTATCGTTAAGAGTAAGCGAGTGCCTAGACGCAGATCTATTTCATTAATTGTAAGGCCAGATATGAAGATTAATGTTAATATCGGTAAAACCAAAAAATATGTTTATTATTAATTATAATGGAAAAGATATTGATTGAATAAAATTGTTTTTCTTACGAGATCTCTTTCTTATTTACCACACCTGTACGCGCGACGAACCAACTCTCATGAAAAACAAAAAATCGCAATCGAAACCTCAGCAAAACACTCGTCAGAGTTGCTCGATTACTGCAATTTATATATATTTAGCAATGATTTTCAATCTCCATGGAATCTGCAGCCAATGCGTCGGAACGTTCTATTTTTATACCATTTTATTTATTTTTTATTTATTTATTTACCTATTTATTTATTTATTTATTCATCTATCTATTTATTTATTTATCTATTTATTTATCTATTTATTTATTTATTTACCTATTTATTTATTTATTTATTTATTCATTTATTTATTTATTCATCTATTTATTTATTTATTTATTTAACTATTTATTTAGTTAATATGATTTTAAACAAATTTTTTGTCATGTTGAATGATTATTAGAAACCGTCAAATTTTCGAAATCCAAAATTCTCAGAAACCATTTTTTAAGCATCAGCTGAATTCATTGTACACGCAAATGTATTGTTTCGAAATCGTTGCGCGCGATTTGGGCTTTGACCCCGCTGGCGTTAACCAATCAGCGAGCTGCTTCGCTGAGCATGACCGAAGAGGGAGCACGTGACGCTGTCATGATTTTTTCACAGCTAGTTTTCGTCGCACCGTAGTCGTAGCGAGCGAAGCGACGTAGATAATTTCAAGTGCAAATGACTGACGGGCAAGGTGCGGGCCTCAGTCACGTATAAAATGTCAATTATCTATGCTTGGTTCGCCGGTGCGTGGAGAATGATACGCGTTATTGATACAGATGCGCCGAGTCGAGCGCGAACGTCGGGGTACGAGGGACGACGTAAAAGGAATCGACTCGAGCGAAGAAAAGCCCGAGAAAAAGTGTGATAGTCTGATTACTGCTGCTACACGCTCGCGTGACTCCGGCGGCGGAGCTCGAAGAGTGGTAATACGCGCACCCGATCATTCCTGCCATCGAGACGAAACGTTTCATCAAAGAAGCCACGAATTCGAGCGAAGTTTCGTCGAGTTACATCAATTTCAAGTCTCGAGGTGGAGAGTCCCGGCCACCGCGCGGCCAGCGCCATGTTGTGCAGCGCCGACGGCCATCTTGCGAATCTCCCGCGACATATCTCGCCCCGAAAGTGAACCAACAACACCTCTGCGTGGCACTGCGAATGCAGAGAACTCGCTTCCTCGGTGAAAAATACTTTTTCGAATATCACGACCGAGTTCAGCCGATGATCTCATTCCGAATGACCGAACTCTGCTACGATATTTCCACGATTCTGAACTCAGTTCTTCGCCTGACTTCATCCATCTGGTGGGAACTGTTATTTTACGATCGGCTTAATTAGTTATTTGCAATTATCAACCGATCTGAGAATCGTTAGACGTCCGAGAAACGCAAAAACCTCGGAAGTTATGCAAATGCGCAATTAAAAATTACGATCGCTTGTGTATCTCGCCGCGAAGCAGCCACGTCGAACGACTAAATAATTGTTCCTTGCATGACCGACTGCTCCTCGCTTCTGCGGTCATCCGAACTCGGAAGAAGCGTATTGCTTGTTATAAACAACCATCGATTCATTTCTTCCACATTTCACAGCATCCATTTTTCTCTCTCCAATTCCTCGTTTTTAACCTGATTTTTTTTTCTATCCAATTCAGATCGATTATTTTTGCCAATAGATAGACAGATAGATAGATAGATAGATAGACAAACAGATAGATAGATAGATAGATGAGTGGATAGATAGACAGATAGATAGATGGATAGATGGACAGTTAGATGTATATATACATAGATAGACAGATAGACAGATAGATAGATAGATAGACAGATAGATATACGGGTAGATAGATAGACAGATAGATAGATGCAAAGCTGGATAAGCGTTGGAAGATGTTGTTACATACAAACAATCATGCACATCAAGCTAATAAAAGCATGTTAAAAAGCTTTTTTTTATATTTATATTCGCAGTTTGTTGGTCACAGATATCGCGAATAATGTAAACAGCTGTTGTGGCTACATATGCATGTTCCAATAAAAACACATCGCGGCGCAATGACTACACACCATCGCCGGTGTTTACCTGATTCAATGATCGATCGACTACGATACGCGCGAGACGTCGAGCGACTGCCACTCACAGAAATACTGACGCGTTCCGAATATCGAAATTGCGAATAGGTATTCACAATGCGTATATTTGTTTGTTTGCTCGTCGAACTCCGCTGACGTATTTCATTTTCTCTATTCCCATCCACATCTCGAGACCAGAAAAGGGATTTGTCAATGGGAAACGACGAGACCTGTTTCGTTAACGTTCTCATCGCAACGGAGATGAACCATTTGACGCGCACGTTTCGTTATCGAAATTTCGCAAAGCATAAATGTTTACAACGGGACGAAGAACAATTATAGAAATTTATTGCATACCCAAAGTTGAACAAATGTCGAAGGGAGTCGTTTGACTACGCAAACGAAACTTCCCAACAGAACTCGACCAACAACAATTAAATGATTGTTTCGAAACAATTAACATGCTCTCTGAGAATCTACACGAAAATCCTTATTTTTTCGTGCAGCATTATTTAAAAATATTTTTCTGGGGCGGAAATTAGATTTCTCTCCGTTTCTTTTTCTCTCTTTTATTGAGGAGCGGCGATTTTTCACGGGAGGCTCACAAATTACACGCTTGAAGTCGATAAGTTTCGCTTATGCCGTGGGGTAAGTTTCCGTGAAAGAGGCCAACAGCGCTCTTCGAAACCGACAATTTAAACTTCTTATAGATTTGTAAATCCCTCTTGGCGGGGATCGTTAGAAGTCTGGCTCAGCTGGAAAAACAAGCCTCTGAAAACCGTCTTCCGAAACGAATTATTCGCTAAATATTCACGTCTAACTGTGCCCACGCGGGCAATCAACGTTTCGTTAGCAACCCCCGATGATTACGGCTGATGAGCTGCGTCGCTTTAAAAATTCATGGAAAAACTGTACGATGCTGATTTCCACGGTCGACGAAGAAACCAACGCCAGTCCCGGCGCTAGAGATCCGGAAAAACACTCCGTTTAAAAAAAGGAAACAAATAAATCAGTACCTAACAGATAAAGTTACTTAGCGTTAGAGAATATAAATATTTATATAATACATATAATCTTCTGTACATGTTATTTGAATTCTAAATATTAATATTTATATTTTGTAGACGGAAGTTGTCTACCGAATTGTAAACTTTTCAGTTTCTATTGTCAAAGCTTCCAGAGAGAAATAATCAAAAAGCTCGATTTCACACGGGCTGCACGTTTTTGGCTGGCCGGTTAAATATCTCCGCAAGTATCGACGTTGGGGAAAAAAGTTTCCTACAAAAAGTGGAGCCCTCAAAGTGTTGTAAAAAAGTGATCTCTTGGGTTTTCCACGTCCGAGCAATATTTTCGTAGTTATACTAAAATTACGTAGTTCCTATTTTTCCCTATTTTATGCAACTGGTTTTCTTCAGTGTCGCGTCGCTACATATCCAATCTCATGCAACTTTCAAGTGATGCACATCGGATAATGCTGGTACCGGCAGCACTCCGAGCAAGTGATTTTTGACAGACCGAAGTCGAACGCTTATTAGAAAAAACATGGGTTCCCGTTGAAAAAACAAGCGTGAGCTTCGTTTGACCTTGAAGGTGTCTTGCGAAAAAAATTCCACCCGCGTCATCGAACGATTTTATCCGCATGCTGAAACTTCTGTCCTAACCATTTTCCCATTCGACCTTGCGCGCTGCATGTTATGGGCGAGTCAAGGTCAAATCCTTGCCACCCTCTTGCTGCTAATCTTCCGCAAACAGGAGGTTTAAATATTTTTTTTCTATTAGTATATTTGACCCATTGAATTGCTAGTAGTTCTCAGAAATAAACATGGTGATCTGTGAAATCCAGGTTGATTTGACTATTAAAATTAATTTTCCGAATGAGTCAAAAAGGTAATCGACGTTGCTACCACAGTCGGTAAATTATCAACATCTAGTCAAAGACCACCCAATGACTTGTTGCCTCCAATATTTCTCAAGCAGAGCGAGAATTCCACAATATTTTGTCTTTCGACAGTTTTGTCTCGGAAGACCTGCGGGCGGGGACCGATCCCGCTTGACATGCGGCGACGAGCGGCACGCGGTATCCTTCGACGGGCACGTGTTTTCCTGGGAAGCATCGGATTACCCCACTGTACATCGCCACAAAAGCTTTATATATGTAGCGTGAGGCAGAAACAGCACTCGCGCGAAACTCCAGCGCCGACGATCATCCCGGCGGCCGCGTAGCGGTGAAAGCGGGAACTAACGACGAGTTCTCGCGGCGCTCGCAGTCAGCAGCCGCGCGACGTGTTTGCTCTCGCACAACTCGTACCTCCGAAATCTGCGAATTCCCCAGATACAGCTAATATTTAAATTATCGAGGTTCATTTACATTCGCGATTGGGCTGAGGTCGTTAAATTTCGAATTAATAACTAGCGATTCTCCGTGATAGACGTTAATACGTTGTCTACAAATTCGCGTGAAAATGAATATACTTAAAAAATTCGAAATCCCGTTGATTGAAGAGCCCAAAAAAATGCAGCCAAACATTGAAGGAGAGAAAAAGCTTCAACTTCCAATTATTAATTTCTGGCTCATTAATTATTAATTATTAATTATTAATCTATTAATATTCATTTTCAAATTTCCCTCTCGTGTATTTTGTGCACGAAGCGTTCGAGCTTTTTGGTAGACCAGAAACGTGCTATTACGATTGGGCTGAGAATTATGGTTTTGGTGGATTTATTTTTTTAAAAGCTTATATCAAATGAATTTATTATGTCAAATAAATTTTCCGGATTTCGAGTTATTTAGATGTCAGATGTTGGAAGCGCGATGCACACGCCTCGTTCTTCCTGCGTCCGTCCCTGATCGGTAATATTGACGTTATCTTAGGCATAATAAAAACACCTGTGCAAACAGCTTGGACTCATTTTGCCTTTAATTTAAGTATCACAAATTTAACGATTCATCATACACGTGTGACGAACGCGCTCGTTCGAAAACGTTTGCTCGACCAACCCGATTCGGAATTTCGGACCAGCGACGAGTCACCATTATGCCTCGAATTTCCTTAGAAATGATTAGATAGATCCGAGAGCTGCTGCTCCCATTGACATCGAAACTCTCCGTTTCGAAACCGTTTTTATTATTATACGCAGCAACGTGAATAATTTCCCATTCGTGGAAAAGATATATCATTAAGCACACATTGAAATTAATTTACACGAATTTTTGTTGGAATAAGTTAAATAATGACAAACTCACAAGTATTCATTTATCAATTCACGGCCTCTGGAACGAATTCTCGGAACAATTACCTCGGTAAACAATTTTCGAAATATCCCCATTCTCAAAGAAGCTTTCAATATTTTGTTCACTTTTATATATTTTTTACCTGCGCGCAGCTAGTAGCGTTTGGATTCAAAAAATACGATTCTGCGGCTGGGACACCAAAATTTGGGCTCGAATCGGTGTATATAATTTGTGTATAAGCTCTGTTACTCTATCGAATATTCGCAGAGGGACGGTGGTCAGAGCTTGCAAGCTCGAGGCATTTTCAGGATTTTTTCGTAAGGCAATAATAACGAACGACCATATTGAATCTTTGTATATATATACATATATATATATATATATATATATATATATATGTATATATATATATATATATATATATATATATATATATATATATATATATATATTGTACTACGCAAATGGCATACAAAATCACGTTTACAATTTTTAAACAATGTTTCAATTGTTTCAAAAATGGCGCTGTAGATGGCGCTCTCAAAGACCTAGTGCACGTGACCTAGAGATTTTCTCCTCGTGTGAAAAATAAAAACCAAGAGAGATTTATTAATCTGTTTAAATTATTATTATTAAACTAATTTTTCCCCATCAAGCACATTTTTGTTTTGTCTGTAATTGCGGGAAAAAAGCTGCACTTCCAGGCGCCTAGGGGGGCAAGGGCCAGTTTGGCCCCCTCTTGCTGGCGACTCAGAGTTCTGGAAGAGGCAAAGAAGGAGTCTTCGAGAAGAGCGGTTGTTCCTGGGACACGACGAACGACTCGAGGCTCTAATAGACTCGACGAGACCTAACCTAAAATATCAATTCGCGTAATGATGGTTGTTCCCGCGCGAATGAATCGTCTCCCAAGAGTTTCGAGATGTTGCATACGCGCGGTCGGGCTGACAGGTGCCAAATCGTTGGCATTAGCCGACAGCCCAAAGCACTGTTTCGTCTCAACGTTTTGACGGTTATTATTAATTTATCATATGAATAAAAAGGCCCGGGCATCTGTGCTTTGGGATAGAATCGCGTGACGGCCACGATGATAATGACGAAGGACGAACGAACGGTCACCAGACTCGTTCGATAAATGACAAAAGACTCGCGAGCTTTAGTCGACACCCTTGTTAGCCATCCCCTTTCGAAACGTCGAGGAGAGTTATTCCATCGCGCTAAATCACCTAGCACCTTTTCTATGCCGTCTCCAGGAAATCGAGACGCGTCTAAATAGTGGTCAAATTAAATTAGGGTCCGGTCCAGCTTACCCCAAGGCTGAAGCCCCGTCACGTGAGGCGTTCGCGTTCCAACGAGATCTCCCTGTCGCGACCCTCGCCCCAACATCCAAAAATTTCAGGACCACGAACACCAAAGCCATATCAAATCAACGAACTCGATTCCCCCCAAAAAAAAACACCTTCGTACAATTTCAACACCCAGGAAGATAATTTCTCAATCTAAACTCTATTTACCACTGCAGATTCTCGCGTAGCACTAATTCCAGTCGATTTTCACGTGCAATTTACTCCTTTTTTTTTTTCTTTAATCCTCATAATTTTAACAGCCAGATGAATTCCTAGAAATTGAATGAGATTTATTTACAAAGTAGTAGACGAAGTAGTCCCATGGAAGATCCTACACAGACAATAATAATAATTATCTGTGTGGAAAATAAAATAGAAAGAATAACAACAAATTGGTCGCATTTAATGCGCTGAAATACGTAAGAGGCGAAAAACACCCACAAAACTGAGATAGTATTTACCAATATTATTATTGTCAGGTGCACTGGCTTTTCTTATTTTTCATTTTTTTTTTGCTCCATTAATCAAAGCTACACATTAGCTCTCACCCAGTTTTTTAGTTTCGTTTTTTAGTGACCTCGTGGAAATGAAGGTTTTCAGTTTTCACGTGTAATGATTATTCGATACAATAATAAAATAATAATTATTATTGTATAGCAGTGATGTAGTTGTTTTTAGTAGTGTTAGTTGTTTCAGTGTTTAGTCATTTCAGGTAGTAGCATGCTTTTATTTCCGGTAGAGCTTTCCGATTGTTGGGCTATCGTAGTGATACATTAGTGACTCGAATGCATATAATTGTTCCATGTTTAAAGGCAGATTCGTTGTAGCAGAGGAGTTTTTGTGTATCACTTTAACGAGCTTTTGCTGTGGGTTTTGAGCAAGTTCAAGTTATAATTGCATAGCTAATAGTACTATGTAGAAGAGCACAGCGAGCTAGCATTAACGTTTGTGTTGACACGGTGGTTTTTAATTTACAGATATTTGAAATTATTGATTATGAATATTATAAAGAACGATTATTTATTTTTTTAAAACTCGTTTGCTTGGTATGAATATGAAAAAAAATTAAGCAAAAATTATTATGCATTTTTTGCCACGCAGAGTGTTTTTTACATTTTTCCAGCTGGTTTAGGCGATATTTCAATTTTTATCGCACGGTTCGACTCCAAATTTGGTGCATATCCTTAAAACTGGTTTGTCTACGGGATGGCGGAGGGTTTTTGAGAAATTTGTATTTTTTCGGAAATGAGACGAGAATTAATGAATTTTCGCGGTGATGTTTGTTTTAGTTCTGGGGGGAGGAAATTTGGGTCGTCGATGAGGGTGCGCGGAGTACGAAGGACCGTTTTTGGGTATCTGATCGGGAATTATTTTCCACGCTCCTGATATTCCCGTCGACGTGGAAGCAGGCAGCGACGACGCTGCTCCGGACACTCGTGCGGAGGGGATCGATTGATGGGCTTGGGAACATATGTTGCGGGTGATTTTGTGGCGGAGAACACGATAGGAACGAGTGCGAGGAAAGGTCTCTCTCGAGGATCGATCGGCGCCCGCTCAGCTCATCTCTCGCAAAGCGATCCGTGATCCGAGCTCGTTACGAGATTTCAAAAGCTAGTTTGTGCCTCTAAAATCTTCATCTTTGCTCCCCGCGTTTGTGCTTTTTCTTTTCACCCCAGGAAACGGACCACCTGGGTCGACCTCTCGAGTGGAGAACGCTTACGCTCCCATTGTTGGCATCGATTCGTGGAAATAATCCAGAATTCGTTAAAAGGTGAAAAAAAAATTCCGAGAATTTCCCTTTTTTTTCCTCCTTCCTTTTTTTTTTTTTTTTTGCTCGCACCTCTGAAAGAAAGTTGATGCTCCAGAAAATTATCGCTGCCCTTCATTCTTCCGATGGTAAACACCGGAATATTTTATCTCGCCCCATTTTTATTTTTTTTTCATTGCCATTTTTGTTTCCGCGTTTTTTTGGCCATTTTTGTTTTCGCGTTTTTTTGGCCATTTTTGTTTTCGCGTTTTTTGGCCATTTTTGTTTCCGCGTTTTTTTGGCCATTTTTGTTTTCGCGTTTTTTGGCCATTTTTGTTTCCGCGTTTTTTTGGCCATTTTTGTTTTCGCGTTTTTTGGCCATTTTTGTTTCCGCGTTTTTTTGGCGTTAGTTCGAAAGGTAAGCGAAACGATCGCGATATAAATCGCGACAAAGTTGATCGAGACGTTGCTTTCGCTCGGTAATAGTACGCGCGTCGATGCCGTTTAGCGTCGCGACTCTGTTTCATCGACCGAATCGCCACAGGTGAATTATGGCCGATAAAACTCGCCGGGATACGAAGGAGCGTCTCTTAAGTACAGACTGCTCTCGAAATCCTTAAATCATCGCCTTCGATACCACCGATAAATAATTAATCGTCGCGGCAGCACTTTCCCTCGGGTGCTTCCAGAACGCTACTTCGGGAGTCCACAGCCCAAAACCTCAGATTTCCCGCAGTTTTCCGAACAACCTCGATCAGAGTGCCATTTTCCCCAAAGCTTCTGAGAAAATATTCGGATCCGCAGTTTCGCGAATGAAATAGCTCGGCGCACGTCAGACGAACGCGCAAGCAGATGAGAGCTTGAGCTCTTCCCTTTGGGAGCTACGCGATAAAAGCATAAACCTACTTTCACACTGACATCTGTCCCCGCGAGTTTCAAGGACTTTTCCACGTACGACACACAAAATCGAAGTGTATTTGACCTGCCGAATAGCACAGCACTTTTTCTCAGTGCTTTTTCTCTATGCGTTGGTGGCGCAAAGCGTCTCAGACTACACATAGCAGTGTGCCAACCCTGACAGCGTTCAAGCCCCAACGACCTTGCCCTCAGCACTTCGCACTCCATCCTCAAAAATCGTATTCCGTTGCTCACAGCACTGTTTCTGAGACCTGGAGCTGAAGAGCAACGCGATGTCTTTTTTCCGATTGCAGCAAGAAGTCCAACAGCGTCTAGATGACCGCGATGAGCCTCCATTTCAAAAACAATGTGGTCCTCACTACGGCAGAACGACCAAAAAAATTAAAAACACGCTTCACTGCAAATCACAATTTGGGTAACGAATACACTTTTTTGGGGGTACAAAAACGAAGAGCACCGCGGGCTAAAAAAAGACAACCCTCTCAAAAGCTAAACGTCTCTCTTCGTTCGTCATGAAAGTTTGTCGTGAACGTCGTCGAATCACCGTGACATTCGATCGAACGCCACCATTTGTCGCTCGATATTGTAAAGCATATTTATTCCCCGTTTTCTAATTCAAGACCGAGGCAAGCAGTTGCAATATTTATCAACCCTTCACGGTCTAGAATCACCCTCCGACGCCGACGACCCGACACATTCGCGCTCCGGCGTACAGCCCCGCGAGCAACGTGGCCATTTTTCCCTCCAGAATCGCGAATTCTCGGTTAATCAATTTTTTATCCGTTGATAATTATTGATACGTTGGTTAATTGTTATTAGTTACACGTGGAGATGGAAAATAATTTCGTGCACTAAACTCGAGCAAAATGAACGCGCGGGTTCTGGTCGTGTAGCATGGACCGACGTTCCCGCAGGCAGCACGCAGAAAAATGTCTGTCAAACTCGACACAAAACATTTTTTAACACAAACTTAGTGTTATTCCAACACGCACGAAGCAACCTTGAAATTCTCTAGAACTGCTATAGTGTTCTTTGTGACCGTGAGTTTGCACATTTTCTGTGCCTTACTCTGACCAGATGAGAAATATGTATACATACGTACATGTTCTCTACAAAATGGCGTCCGATGTTGCTAGTACAGTTACGGGTGTGCGCAATGTGTCGCAACATTTATCTCGACGGTGACTATAATACATTGAAAAACACTGTGAACACAAGTGAAGTGTTAGTCGTTTGCCCCAGTATCTAGACATTGGTCCAACCTGAAAAGGGAATAAAAATACATTAAGCTGTGAATCCAGAATAATTGTACAACACGTTTTTCGAATTAATTTGAGAGTAACACTTAAAAAGTGTAACTTTAAGACCAAGTTACACTGTTTTGCGTAGAAAAACGGACTGCTAGGACAACACTAGAATGTTGGATGCTCTACACAAAAATATGTCTACACTTCTCACATTGGCGAACAGGAAAGTAATTTTGGTTTTGTTTTGCGTTTTACGTGGGAATGACAGATTCTTTTAGCTGGATTGTTGGATGTTTGTGGAGTAATTTGAATATCGGATGTTCGGTAAACATCGAGTTCAGTATGACTCGTAAGTCGTATCTCTACACGGTCGTTAGGACTCGTAGTTAGACTCGAGTGCTGTAGATATTTAAATGCGAATAGAAGAACCGAGCCTCGCTTCTCTTGCTCAAAGATCCGCCCTTTAGCTTTTACCGTAATTGCGTAATAATAGATTTCCGCTAGGAAATGCGCTACACCGCACAATTGACAAAGGAATCATTTTCCAACTCGAGTGCGCAGCTTGCAACTGTCTCGCAATCAAACGCGATGAATTCCCTATTTCGCGCGCAAAAGATTCGCTCTTTTCGTTTTTCCATTCTCCCACCGATTTTTTCCTGCGATTTCTCCCCGCATAAATAAACGTAAGCGACTGGTAAAATTTCCCATATTTTTTTGCCCAGCCAGCAGAAACGGTATTTTTTCCGCGAATTGTCGTAACTTTTGGAAAAAATTAGCAAACGAAGCAGTTTTTGTGACGAGCTGTGTGAAAAAAAATAGAAACAATACCAAATCGGAAAACAGAGTCTAATAACTTTGGAACACTTGTTTGGTAAAGTAAACTGGACTAGAGACGAAAAAAAAAGAGCAACGAAATAGTCACTTTTTTCGAGATCTGGTCCCTCGACATGGTAATAGAACGGTGGATCGTAAAACTATGCAGATTTTGATAAGCGTTCTCTCGACCCACAATCAGTGAATAGAAAGGTAAATTCGTGGTCTGGAAAAAGGCTGGAAAAAACCCCTTTTTTCACACCAAAGTTACCTGAGAGTTGGAGAGCGAGAGGGATCGTGGGGGGTGGGATGTTTCCATATTTAAAGAAACGGCTGAATCGCTCGATAAATGAGATTCCTTCTTGTAATGTTAATGCATTGACCTTCCTGATCTCTGTCACATCCTTCGACTGGATAATGAAAAATAAATAAATATCTCGGAATACTCGAACCCTCGAGAGCGAGAGAGCGAGAGTGTCGGGTTCTCCTGGAAAACACGCTCCGAGGCGAACAGACAAGGAGGGCAGAGGGAGTGGAAAAAGAGGAAAAAGAGAACGGGGGAAAAAATGGGTAGAAGAAGGAAGGAAATGAAGAAAGAGCCGGGCTCTTTCTTTACAATGCGGTACAAATTACTGGAAATGTTTACCGTTCCAATCGTAGGACATATTGTTCTCCTACCGGTCTCAGACTCCCGCGCTATTCTCGAAAGTTTGATCTCGTATTGAAACAGGCTTCGCTGCTCGTCAAACGTCTGCGGTCACAAAGCCACGGACATCTGGTGCGTTAAGCGGGAAGAAAATCTATCATTTAACCAAAAACGTTTATTAAACGGGCCACTTTTTTTTCTCTCCTTCATTTTTTTATTCTCCGCCTCGGTACGTATCATCGTCATCGTTATGATTATCGTTATTCTTCCCGGTTTGCCCGCACGACTCGGAGGCGAGTGACTAGTTAGCGGTTGACCGTATCCGTGTCAGATGGCGATAGCCTCTCTGATAATCATTCTAATTTGGTTTCTCTCTCCCAATTTTCGTGTCTTTTCCCTTTCTGCGCGATAAATACACGCGTCCACTTCCATCGTGAGGTTTGGTGCGTTTGGGGGTTTCTGGGGTCGCGCGGCATCGAACAGACAACATCCTGCCTTTGATTGCGCGTCGATCGTTTCCTCGCTCGTACGTATAATAACGACACGTGAGATACAGTATTTATGCAGCCAACGATACTTCACCGTGACGACCGCCATAAATTATCTCCGCCGATTTTATTTTTCTTCGGGAACCCTCTCGCAAAACCCACCTCGTCTGTTGCCTCCGCGATCCAGATAAACTGCACCTGTAGCTGCTGGGCAGTTGTGCCGGGTCCTGCCGGGCTGTAGGAAAAAAAGAAAAGCGAAAGGAAGAAAAAAAAGGAAAAAACGGGACGCTGCGTCAAACGAACACTCGCGCGAGATATGCACCGATAGATATTTCATGCGCGGCCTCGCAAACTGACAGGCTGCAATGGTCTTTTCCGAGAAGCGCGAGATCGCCGAGAATCCGATAGCTACGGAACTTTCGCGACTGGAGATGAAGTGATTTCAACGCTTGTGACCGATGTTCCGATCGGCGCGTGTGAACATCGCGAAAGCTGGACGCTTATTTATTGGGGACAAAATCGACTGTGGCACGATATCGTGTCCGAAGAACGCCAGATGATACGACGTGGAACCATTCACGAAAGTTTTTAATCGAACGCTGTGGAAATTTACGCGCCCGTTCCACGTGCGTTAGGGTTGAAATACCAGCCGGCTGAGTTTCGGAAAGCTGACCGGTTGAATCGGCTGATTAGATGATAGTTCAACCTGATAAATCAGCTTTACACGCAAAATCGGCTGATTCCCTGTTGGTTCCGCCGGCTATAAATCGGCTTGACCGGCTAAATCGGCTGATTAGCCGATGATTCAGCTGGCTAAATCGGCTTAACCGGCTGAGTTGACTGATTAGCTGATGATTCAGCCACTAAAATCGACTGAACCGGCTAAATCGGCTGATTAGTCGATGATTCAGCTGGCTAAATCGGCTTAACCGGCTGAGTCGACTGATTAGCTGATGATTCAGCCACTAAAATCGACTGAACCGGCTAAATCGGCTGATTAGTCGATGATTCAGCTGGCTAAATCGGTTTAACCGGTCAAGTCGACTGATTAGCTGATGGTTCAGCCGCTAAGATCGACTTGACCAGCTGAATCGGTTGACGAATCGATGGTTCAGCTGGCTCAATCGGTTTAACCGGTCAAGTCGACTAATTAGCTGATGGTTCAGCCGCTGAGATCGACTTAACCGGTTGAATCGGCTGACGAATCGATGGTTCAGCTGGATAAATCGGTTCAACCGGTTAAGTCGACTGATTAGCTGATGGTTCAGCCGCTAAGATCGACTTAACCGGTTGAATCGGCTGACGAATCGATGGTTCAGCTGACTAAATCGGTTTAACCGGTTAATTTGACTGATTAGCTGATGGTTCAGCCGCTAAAATCGACTTAACCTGCTGAATCGGTTGACGAATCGATGGTTCAGCTGGCTAAATCGGTTTAACCGGTTATGTAGACTGATTAGCTGATGGCTTAGCCGGATAAATTGGTTGAGGATTCAGCCAGCTATCAATCGGCTGGAACAGCTGATTATCTGATGGTCCAGCCGGCTGAATCGGCTATATCGGCTGATTAGCTGATGGTTCAGCTGGTTAAATCGGGTACACCGGTTGAATATTGCGGTCACGAGATGAATAAATTCGGCAGAAACGTATAAAGCAGGTCAGACGATTCGTTAACGATGCATTAACGATGCGTTAACGATCTGTCGGTTGGGTGACACTGATCGCGACGGTGTGTGAGGGCAAAGCGTCATGAATCTACTTATTTGCGACGATGCGGAGACACCACAAATAATTCCGTTTGAAGCATGATTTGTTCGTGTTCTAGGGGATATATTCTTGAGTTAAGTATTTCTTCATGTGAGATACCCATCAAGTCCGCTATGGCTCGATAGTCACAAGTCAAAGAAACGAATCTCAGACGTCGTAAACGGATAACATCACCACAGAATATAATATTCATTAACACATTGTGAATAAAACACTCGAAAATTGGTCCCATCCCGCAGAGTTCTACAGTTGTATTACTATCGACAGTTCTAATTCTCCTACCTCAGAGCACCCCTCCGCGATCTCGACTATCTTGGAGCTCAGGACCCATTCCACGTGACTCAAGAGTTACGATGCTAGGACAGAGTTTGGAGATTTGTGAGAGCAATCGATGCTGCCTTGTGGAAAGAGCAGTGACCCGTCGTCTGTTTATACAACGTCGTGGAGTCGAACCAGGACGGGCAATTTGGAGATGTAGTCATTATTTGCGGGCTGATAGTTTGTCCGACAAATAATTTGGTTGTTACAATTATATCGCCGCGTGAGAATAAATACCATATGAATCTTCGAGACAAGATGATAAAAGGACAGAGCGTCTGAGAGATGGGGAACAGGAAGGTAATGAGTGTAATAAATGAAAGACGAACGGCGAACACGAACCAGTAGGGGCATGCAGAGAGTTTTGAGCAGGTGCTAGCACGCGCCACTGTATCATCCTGCTAGCATTTCATTCTACCGTTGCTCACCCCACTCCTCATCCTCCTCCTCGTCCTTTCCACTTCACGCAGGCCTCGAAAGGTTTACCGGGATGAAAACGCGCGAGCACCGGTTTCACCCCTCTATCCGTGCCCATTCGCTGCATGTTCCAGAGGATCGTCACTTGATGTCCAACAGCGAACGTGTTCAAAGTCAATACCGGGCCAAATTGCGCAAATACTATGCGTCGTGGTCTCATCTCTCACCTCGGATTCGTGCGAAATACTCGGCAAATCGCAGAGCTGAGTAAGCCATACCTCTGTATGAGAGGCATAAGAATATTCCGACGTTCTACACGATGGAATATTCGTTTTCGATGTATTCCCACAAAATACAAGTATATCTACTACTAGAGCCGTAATATTCGGCTGGTTTTGCCAGATAAATCGGCTGAGCCGATTTTATTGGCTCAGCCGGCTGAGTCACCATAGCTCAGCCAGCTGAGTCACAACAGATCAGCTGGCTCAGTCACAACAGCTCAGCCAGCTGAGTCACAACAGATCAGCCGGCTCAGTCACAAGAGCTCAGCCGGCTGAGTCACATTAGCTCAGCCGGCTCAGTCACTACAACTCAGCCGGCTGAGTCACAATAGCTCAGCCGGCTCAGTCACAACAGCTCAGCCGGCTGAGTCGATTTTCCAACTGATTACAATTGCTCGTACGAAAAACGTATCTTTGACCAAAAGAAATGTCTGCAGTCGCATTCTTTTTTGCCTTGCATAAGAGAGAGAGAGGGAGAGATGGATATATCCTACTTGCTGTGAGGATGTCAAGGACAGGTGAATAAATTCACCCTCGCACAGTTACCATGAAAGTAATGCTTGAATGTGTAAAATATCGAAAACTAGTACGATCCTCTGAGTACTATCTACGTATTAAATATTTTAGAAACGGTTCGTGCTTGTGAAAGGGAAAGAAGATAAATCGTGACGTGTTATCTTAAAATGGAGTTTATATTTGGAATGAGCAAGTTAAAATCTGTATGTTTCATGCGAGAGTTTTTCATCGCAGACCTGTGCTATCGGTCGACTGATTATTAATTAATAGTGTAGCCGGATAAATCGGCTGATAAACTGGTCGAGTCAATTTAATCGTCGAGGCGTCGGCCATTCAGACGATTGAATTTCTTTAACCGGATTGATATCGGAGTTTTAGTACCTATCTGCCAACCCACGCAGAATCGGGGTTCTTTGTAGTCGGTTGGTGCAATATCCAGCTCGGTGCATTTAATTAATGTGGCTGCACATTAAGTTGGTTAAAAAAATTACAAAATTCTCTTTCCTGTTCTTACGCTCCCAAGTGTTCCTGTTTTATTTTAGCTTCCTATTTATTTTTTGCACACAACCATTATAGCTGACAATTCCAGCTTTCCAAAACTGTATGATGTAACATTTGCACTATACTAACCTGCTCACTACAGAGGAATGGTTCAAATAATTTTGTATTTGCATGCTTTACCACAAGTCTCACCTTAATCGGTTGTTCCTAGTGCCTTTAAATAATTCACAAGTTTTGCAAATTGTTATTCAATGAAATAAATGTCCCTTCCTTCAACTAAAAAGTCTTCTAATTATGATATTAATTTCTAATCTAATTTCATTGCTCAGTTTTGGAAAGTTTGAAAAATCAGCTTCGACAATATACAACGATGTATGATAATATAAATTGAAATGAATTAGTGTTATTCGAATTTTGATAAAAAAATAAAGATTCCCGTATTAAATAAAGAGGAAACTGAAATGAAAGTGTTTCTCGTAAAACACTACTCTTGGGAAAGTGAGAAGAGAAAAAAATATTAATTTTTTTTTTTTTTTTTGGATCACACTCTGTAAAACGGGTAGCGTAATAGTCGTAGCAAATTCATGGTCTTGCGCGAAACCTCGAGGTTCCTCGATCAGGAAACGCTTCGGCATCCGAAGGTTAATTGTATTAATTACATCAACAAGCAGTCGCGGTCGGGCAGAGAGATATCGAGTGCGGCGCAACGTGTACGCGGCAAAAGGGCTCGAAGAAACATGGACAGCCGATGGTGTATGGTAGCGGAGCAGGCGAATCTTTAATTGGGGGTTCGCCCAATGGTTCACCTGCCCACTGCAATCACATCGCGATTGCCCTGCCAGCATCATTGTGGATCACCTTCGCGTCGCGTGTACCGAGGAGCGCGCGTGTAGGTGCTACGAAGCCGATCGGTGCGTGCCTTTGCCGTTATTCGATGCCATGAGCAAAAAGAGCTGCGAGGAGGAAGAAAAAATAATGGTGCTGCGAAAATACGCGATGAGAAACGGCAGGAATTCGTTCTTCGATGCCACGCCGACGGGATGACTTCACAAATTCAAAAGCCTCCTTTATTAGCTTTGCTAATCGCCTCTCCCCCGACCCCCCCGCCGTTTTCCCGCTTCGCCCCCGAGTATTTTATTTACCTCGGGTTTCATCAACTTTAATCACATTCGCCAACTTTTAATTGACTACCTGCTCCCGTCCCTTCTAATTATATCTCGCGGAATTGCAGTGATTTTTACCGACCCGGCGCCAAATACCCGCGTGCCTTTTTCACCCAAAACTCGTTTTGGTAGGTTCGCGTCAGCCGGCAGTTGTTCGCCTTTTTCGTTCTCTTCATTTTTTTCTCATCCGGACAGGGAGATTCAAAACTGATGGGAGCCTCCGCAATAAAGATTAGATTGGTATTCAGTCTGCTCAAATCGTGGCAATTCACGTGGCAATGACGTCTCGCCATCATCCTCCAACAGCCTTGAACGACCTTGTCTCAGAGGTCGTCCAAGGTCATTCACACTCGTCTTCGAAAGGTCGATTGGTGAACTACGATTAATCGTTCCTCCACAAAGGAGAAGTTGCACCCAGAGAAATAACTGTGAAACCCGCAGTCATAGACTCGTGGACCGCCATTTTGTTGACGGTCATTTGAAATGGCGTCGGTCGTGATCTGTACGTTACCGAGCATCTATGTGGCGTCCAGGTTCCGACTTGCAGAAGGAACTGAACGCATTTACATCCGCATCTTCGATTGTGACCCGGACGCGAATTTATATTCACTCGTATAGCTTGATTTATGCTGCTTTTGAGGTTATGTCGAGATACGTGATGCATGTTGACGGTATAGCGAGAAATCTGTACTGTGAAATTGAGACGATCTGCGAGAAGACAATGTTACTGTTATTAAAACTGACATATTGTAAGATTCCTGATGAAATTTGTTACAGCTAATGCCCAATCATGGTATACTAATATCTCTGAAACAGTTGCGTCCAAAATTCCGAAAAACTGGACCAATCCTCAAAACGAAAATGGCAAAACGGAAAAACGGACTCAAAGAGTAGAAACAATCAGGTAGGTAAACAGGCTCAATTTAAAAGAAAAAACAGTTTTTCAATTAATTTCACTCGTGTCAGATTTTCTAAGAATGTTCTCACAGCGTTTTTGCACAGCAATGTGCACCGTTATTCCGCCCATCCCTGCAATCTTCGGACAGCGCTGAACGGATACTTTCGACCACTAAAAATCAGTTTCAAATCTGACAATTCAAAAATCTGATGCAGCTTGCAAAATCTCTCGTCAGCGAGCTGTGAGCGAATTTCCGGTGGTCGAATGACAGAACTAATTGTAAGTACAATGTCTGGTAAAACGGACGGACTCGACTCTCATCTGGACAGGTACGCCAAGACGACACTTCGCCGGAAGAACTTGGCTGAAGATAAACACAGGAGCGAGTTGGCCTTGAGAATTAAAAAAAATGCAGAAGGATCGAACGAAGAAGTATGTACAGGGTTGAAAAGTGTGCAGGAAAGAACGAGGATGAAAGTGAGCATCGCGATCGCGAAGGGGTCCACGGCGTAATAGAACTGGTGGATGGAATCTCTTCCCTATGAGTGGTCCGAGTCACGTATAACGTGACTGCATAGGCATGTCCAGCATCGGATCTCGGTCCGTTTATACCGTGAGGTAAGATGCCACAATAATTAGGTATAATGAAGCCGGTAATTTGCTCTTTATCTCGCAACTGGTCGATTATCGGTTCTTGAAACTCCCGTTCGCAACGTCAACGAGTCGTAACGATTACCGTTGGAATTTGGAAATTGCAGAAGAATAATACGAGGCGATATCACATACGTGACGCGATGAGAATCGTGCCTCGAGCTCGATTATCCAGCGAGGCGGCCTTCGTGTGCGTCGTTCGTCGTAAATCACAGCTCCACCAAAATCCTCGAGTATCCAACCTGTTGAGCGTTGTTAGATACAGCCATCAGGCTCGGCTCTAACCTGTTGATACCATTCACCACTACCAACCACCACCGAACTTCCGCGAGTGTGAGTGGCCCTCGAGTACGAGTGGTAGAAGGAGCGTTCATTGTGAAGGACGCAAACAATGAGAGCCTCTTGCACTTTCGCCTGTGTGTATGCGTGGATTCGGTGGCCCATTCAAAGCCTGTCTCCCCCAGTGTCGGCATCCCCTCGTCTTCCTCTCTCACGTTCCATAGCGCGACCATAACTCTGGATAATCGTGAAAGGGAGGTCACAGATTTTCAACTGAAATGCTTAGTTACGGAATCAATGGATCATGTCACGCGTTATACACTCCCAAACCCCTTCGAGTGCACTCGAGTGTATTGACTACATTATCCGCTACCAAATCGTTACATATGCCTACAAAAGCCAAGAAGCACTTCACCGGACTCGGAATTAAGCTTGAAAGAAACTGGAGAAGAGATCAGGAGGTATTCTCTTGCATAAACACACACCAGCAGACGATGCTTCAAGACGAGGGGATTGAAGATGTGGATGTACAAAAAAAAGTTTAAAAGCAAACCTTGCACGAGAAATCTAAGCCCCACCCTCATTAGCCCTTCGGTACTCGCGTGGGTCACGGTGACCCGAACAACTGGAATGTGATTTAGTGAACGCTGGTACTATATCCCGTCCTAAATCCCAAAAAAGTGATATTCGGACATTTCGAGTGAGAAAGCCGTAGAAACAACGCGCATTCTACTCAAAAATGTATATTTACCCGTATGGTAACTGCCAATTGATCCACATACAGCAGAAACAAAGTAACAACGAATGGAGTTTAGGGATAACGCGTTGCAACGAAATTTCTCATAAGACTTCTATATCAAGCCGACTACAGCTTAGCCGATTGAGTGATTCGACTAATCAGCTGACGGCTCAGTCAATTCAATCGGCTCAGCTGGTTGAGTCGACTAATTAGTTGACGGCTCAGCCAGTCAGTCGGCTCAGCCGGTTGAGTCGGCTAATTACCTGGGGGCGTAGTCGATTCAATCGACTTAACCAGTTGATTTGGCTGAGTAGCTGACGGCTCAGTAAATTCAATTGGCTCAGCTGGTTGAGTCGACAAATTAGTTGACGGCTCAGCCAATTCAGTCGGCTTAGCCGGTTGAGTCGGCTAATTAGCTGGGGGCGTAGTCGATTCAATCGACTTAACCAGTTGATTTAGCTGAGTAGCTGACGGCTCAGTCAATTCAATCGGCTCAGCTGGTTGAGTCTACTAATTAGTTGACGGCTCAGCCAATTCAGTCGGCTTAGCCGGTCGAGTCGGCTAATTAGCTGAGGGCTTAGTCGATTCAATCGACTTAGCCGGTTGATTTGGCTGAGTCACTGACGGCTCAGTTGATTCAGTCGGCTTAGCCGGTTGAGTCGGATACCTAGCTGAGAGTTTAGTCAGTTTGATCAGCTTAGCCGGCTGAGTCAGCTGGATAACTTGACAGCTCAACCGGCTAGATCGGCTAATCATTCATTGAAATAGGTGCTCCGACTGGCTGAATACCCCTGCCATGTAGACACGAATTGGATCAGTGACGAGACCCGGATGGAAATCGAATCGTGCGAGAACAACGCTTCTCGAGTGATACATGCAAACGACCCAGAGCAGCCTGGTATCTGGTACCACCTCCAGCGATTTTGGGGCCGTCGACCAGTTATTGACTCGACTCTCGGATCTCCCGAAGCGAAATGTCTTTATTCGTTTTATCATCCTCTACCGCAGAGTTTCTGCCCGTTGTCGAATGAAGAGGTCCTCATCCAATTATCGATCGCTACTTATTTCCGTTTATAAGATCCTAATGACGCTGAGGTTTCTTACCGCTCCTACCTTTTTCAGACTCGCACGGCCTTCGATGCGTATTGTAGAACAAGTTGCTCCTTCTCAGCTCTCCGGACTCGCTACTTCCAAGAGATTCCGCTCCTGCTGAGCTCCGCCTCCGAACGAGTATTTTTTAACGACGTCATCGCAGCAACCTGCCTTTAAACTTACAAAATTATGACGCCAATCCAAGCCCAACTATAATCCTCAACGATCGTCGGACACGGTGATAACATCGGATATTTTTAATTAAAATCTTATCGAACGAAAGTTATTTGCGAAAGAAAATCACCGCTCTCAGCCAATTACACGCATAGTACTCAAAACAGCACTCCGATTAGCACACACTTCCGTTGCGCCAATAGCTTTCTAATTGTTTCTAGCGATACCCCCCCACCTCGTCCTATTTCCTCAACATTGCCGAACTATTTTCGCACATTCCCAAATAGTGTTTGTCTCATGTCCAAGGCCTCTTCTCTGTAGCCATGTCACGTACGATGCTGTCTAAAAACGCGTATATGAGAAAAACCCGATGTTTTCCGTTCGGACGTTTTTCCATAAGTGCCCTCGCCTGGGGGGTCGAAACGCCGATCCCTTAGCAAGTCGTGTATTGGATCGTGTCAACACCACTTGAGATGAGGCGTTGGCCAATGTTCCGATCTCGCGGTTCTGTTGAATATCGAAGGAAAACCGTCGTTTTTGACAAGTTATAATATATTAGAGTGGCGAATAGTGCGACCTATTTTAAATGATATGGTTTTACTGGTCAGGCACGAGACAAAGAACTTCGCTGGTCATTCGATGCACATTCTTTCGAACGTGGGATCGTCGTGTTACTCAATACCTTGTGTGTTTGGCAAATTTCTGAGTTATCTTTTACTAGGAACTGACCGTATCCCGAGTTACCCTTGAAGAGATTTGTGACTCGGACTGGTTTTTGTTTCTACGTTGAAGTTTCGGCTGCCTCTTTTACATCTCGTGCATGTACATACCAACGCGAATTTATTATTGCTATACTATTGTTTTTAAACGAACTGCCCTAGTTCTCATGGCGGTGCACAATGAGTCCCACCCATGACGCTCGCTATCTCCTTTCATTAAGCTAAACAGTTCTTATATATATAGAGTTTCATGCGTTTGGCGGCGGACGTGACAGCCAATGCTTCACAACCTACCCCCCTCATTTTATAGTGCCCAAACCCTGTTTTATTTCTGTGATCCCGAGAAATCTGTACCTCACCAGTTGAGAAACCGACGTGAGTCCTTCAGATAAACATAGCTCTGAGTATCACATTTGCATACGCCGCGTGATATAGACGTTAGATCTCGCGCGTGATGAGCTCGACCACCCAGCAGCTGCGGGTACTAGTTTCTGATCATAAAAACATTTATATCCAGAATTGACTACACAGCTTACGAGTCTCATAGCTGGAAACAAGTATATAAACATGTTTTAATCTCGGCTATAGTGAGTATAAAAATGACACCGAATGGCTAAGGAGCCAATGAATTTATCTAGCCTGTCGCGTTCGCCATAAAGCAACTGATTGAGCCCTACAAAAAAAAACAGATAAAACCACACTAGCATCTCTCTACTGAGTTCTACTTCCAGATACCAACGCACGAGGCCTATATGAAGAGGCATCAATCTGAAGAGGATTGTTTTTCTAGGTCTAAGCTCATGAATGCTGAATAGGTGAAGGACGATTCGTGGATAATTGAATTCAGTGCACGATGCCCTATGGAACGAGTCTGTCGGCACGGATATTTATCTTCTTCGCGTGATACTTCGTGGACCGTTTCAAGCAAATTCGTTATAAATCGAACGTCGTCTCGTTATCAGGGTAGATTCGGTATAATTAAAAAGTCAGCATCGAGCTGTTATTCATTTATATCCACAACGCCTGACTTGGCCTCGTTCGGGACCCAACTACGCGAAGATGGATCACGTATCGAGGTAACGTACCGTACCCGAACCGGAACCCTTATTCAACCAGAGAGAGTGTCGCCTGACACGCGACGAAGCCCGCACGTCCGACCGAGTAATACTGACGATCAGCTGCTGCACAGTTTCCAAACAGCCACCCAAGCGAGGACACGAGCGAGACACCGAAAATCAAACCACCTCGAAGTCATCCGCCTCTTGGCCTGTCCTCTGCCTCCGTCCTCTTCGCATCTCTCATTCGGACTCTCGCGTTTCTTCCTCGTCCCACGAAATTCAAAGTGGGAGTCCCGAGCCTCGTTGGCACACGAGTCGATCGATTGCTGCGACTCTTCAACCCTAGTCACACCTCTCGAAACGTTCACATCACTCGCGAGGGGTCACCCTGACCCCAACTACTTTGAAACGCTGTCACGTCGATTCTGTTCACAATTCGACTACGGGAAAATTCCTGCAGGTACTGTAAGATCTCTGGAACGAGCCCGGATTTGAAATTTGACATGGAGCTCAATTTCGGCCTCGCAAAAAATTCGCAAAGAGAAAAACTAAGAACAAGCCACTTCTTTCACGGAAAAAATCATAGCTGTCCCGAGTCTTGATACTCTTAACACTATTGCCACTCGTGCAATTCCAACTTGGGAATACTCACACTACTCTGCACTACAAACTCTGAAGTTCATATCACTACCCATCAAGCAACACTACAAGCTCGGCACACTGATACTCAACTGTGACGTACTCAAATCCAAATTTGCTACTTCTGCGAGTGTGACGACAACGAAAGTATACAACTACCCAAAGTCAAGCTAGAAGTTGCCACAAAGCGTCAACACAAAAGTCAGCTAACGCTGTCTTACCGGTCAATTCTCCACCTACTGAACTGAAAGCCATAGCTTGTTCCAAGGTCACCTCAAAAAAGTCCCCGAAGAAAGCTATTGCAATCTTCCAGAAAAATAGAGTAGTACGCCATAAGTCAAGCAACCAAATGGGGTACCATTGCATTGCGTATGGAGGGTCCGGATTCAGTGAATAACGAGCATGAAATGCTCGCATTAATTTCAATTGCGCCGTCCGTTTACTGCCCATACGTAACGTCGGCCATAAATAGCTCTGAGAATGTTATACCGTTCTGGAAATTGTCGCGTGGTCTACTTAACGACAGGTGAACGAAGTCGTAAAGTTTTGTCGCACGTTTTTGACTTCCGATTCGATTGCGGCTTGGAAATCCGGTCGATTTCTTTGTCCGGGTGGCGGATATTTTTTGAAAGAAACCGTCGTCAGCTGATGCTCCAAGGAGCATCGCCGCGCGGTGAACGAGACGCGCGTGCGGTTGGTACCGCAGCGCAGGTGGAGCCCCACGCAAGGAGAGAGAGGACGAGAGGACCGATTTGTTTCCTCGGGGGCCAACTGCTCGCGTGGCCCGTGCCTTGGCTCTTCGTACTTTGCTTCTCTCCCGTCTTGCTTGCTTCCTCGACCGAGAGATCGAGTCATCGCCACGCGCCATTCACCCGGAGGAGATCCTTTTACACGGTAATTAATACGCCAGACAGGTCGACTGACTGACGTCCCGCGTCTGTTAGCTGCCCACGCTCCGACATATTTTTATTATCTTTTATCTTTTAACGAGCCACGATTTGGCTTCTCAACGATACTCCTATCCGCCTCCCTTCTAGATGATCTTCCTCCTCCCGGCAACCTTCTGGACTATCACGGCGCGCCACCCTGCACCCCGCAACAAAAAAAACTGCGCGCAACCTGATTGCCGGATTTTTGCGATCCTCCATCGTAATGGAAATCTACGAGGACCAAGACTTTTGACCATAATAATATTTAGCCTGGCTACATGCGGGCAGATAGCGAACAGCAGATAGCCTATCTGGCCTCGACGACTTGACCGGTTGAAATCGAGTCAG
This sequence comes from Arge pagana, assembly GCA_963969455.1. NCBI lineage: Eukaryota > Metazoa > Arthropoda > Insecta > Hymenoptera > Argidae > Arge > Arge pagana. Next base: position 3,576,802 of record OZ018314.1, on the reverse strand, counting down.
CCGGCTACCAGCAAACTTATTCAGCCGGCTACCAGCAAACTTATTCAGCCAGCTAGCCAAATATTGCGTTTCCTAATATATATTCACGCTGTTTTTTTTTTAAATTCAACATTCCACGTGTTATTGCACAGCGGCACGCGAATAATAGAAATTCGAATCGCATAGTTCCAATATTCAAATAATTCGAACGTCCTTTATTCACTTTACTATTTACTGACTATTTCTTTTCTCGGTTGTTGAAAAGTTGACAAATTCTGTTTTCTCCATTGAGCATGAATAACACCAATTTTTGGCACTCTGTATTCTTTTTCGGTTATTTTGAGTTATTTTTCGCACTTTTGCACTGTCAATAGACAAGTCGAATGTGTATTCGCTGAAGATTTGGGGATCTGGACATTTTTGTAATTAGATTGTGTGGAGAGGAATCTCGTTCGTTGGCGAATACACGTGAGAAATTGTCGAGGAAGACGGTCCAGTCAAAGCAACGACTGGTCTAGAATTGTAAGTCGTCAAACACTGTATGGCAGTTAAAAAACGGTAAACGAGGAAACAACTCCAATCAATGGGATCCACTCGGTCGTCTTGCACTCCACAATTGTGCTGTGGAACCTATTGCGAGGAGCAGCTTAACACCGCGCGATCACGATGACTCGTGACTCACCAGAGCGCACGCCTCTCGATCGAGCGTAGTGAGACGGTGAGAAACGTGCCTCATTCAATAAAGTGAACGGCATGCCGCGCCAGTGCAGTTTGTCGCTGCACAATTATCTCGTGTTCTCTTCATTTTTACCGCCTGTTTTACTTTTATACGTCGTGCCTTACCAGTTTACCCGAACGCGCAGGTGAATTTCATCTGAGAAACCCGATACGAGCGCGCGCGGATCAACCGCGAACGAAGACGATGAGGATCGCGTTACATTATAATTGGCTCGTTTCCAATCGAATCTTTAGCAAATTGCTTTTTGCTATGGAAAAAAGTCAAAAAACAACCGGCGAGTTTGTATTTCTGACGGGAAAGAAACTTGTAAATGAAATTCGAGTTCCTAGATGACACCGACATCTGGTCGTCCTTTTACCATGGAGATAACCATCACGACACATTTTTCGATTCGTTAACTTTCCGAAAATGTAGATTCGCCGAAAATTATTACTCCTCTCAGATCCGGTTATGATCATCGGCCAACCTATTTCAGGAGACTTTCGCCGCGATGCGAACATCTTTCTTCCAATGGGCGTACCCGCTCCGTTAACCAATTTATATGCATGTTTTTGCCCTCTTCAGCAGACTCAATCACTGCCCAATATGCCGACGAAAAAATTGACTCGATACTTCGAACCGTTCGAATTCAATCACGAACCTTCGTGCCGCCTAAGTCAATAGGGTGGTCATGTAAAACTGTGATTCCATCGAAACTTGTGAAAAAAAATAATTCTGCTGTCCATTTTTTTTAATAACGAATCACTATTTCTAAAACCGCAATATTTATCGGGCTTTATCAACTACAGCGACTGAATATGCTAACCAACCGAGTCAATCGGCTAAGCTGGCACCTACTTATTCAACTCAGCCAGCTCAGCTGATTAACCGAGTCAATCGGCTGAGCTGTCAGCTAATTAGTAGACTCGCCCAGCCAAGCTAATTAACCGAGTCAATCGGCTGAACCGTCGGCTAATTAGTAGACTTAGCCAACCAAGCTGTCAGCTGATTAATCGATTCAGCCAACTGAACCAATTAACCGAGTCAATCGGCTACGCTGGCACCTACTTATTTAACTCAGCCAGCTAAGCTGTTTAACCGAGTCAATCGGCTGAGCTGTCAGCTAATTAGTAGACTCGCCAAGCCAAGCTAATTAACCGAGTCAATCGGCTGAACCGTCGGCTAATTAGTAGACTTAGCCAACCAAGCTGTCAGCTGATTAATCGATTCAGCCAACTGAACCAATTAACCGAGTCAATCGGCTACGCTGGCACCTACTTATTCGACTCAGCCAGCTAAGCTGATTAACCGAGTCAATCGGCTGAGCTGTCAGCTAATTAGTAGACTCGCCAAGCCAAGCTAATTAACCGAGTCAATCGGCTGAACCGTCGGCTAATTAGTAGACTTAGCCAACCAAGCTGTCAGCTGATTAATCGATTCAGCCAACTGAACCAATTAACCGAGTCAATCGGCTACGCTGGCACCTACTTATTTAACTCAGCCAGCTAAGCTGTTTAACCGAGTCAATCGGCTGAGCTGTCAGCTAATTAGTAGACTCGCCAAGCCAAGCTAATTAACCGAGTCAATCGGCTGAACCGTTGGCTAATTAGTAGACTTAGCCAACCAAGCTGTCAGCTGATTAATCGATTCAGCCAACTGAACCAATTAACCGAGTCAATCGGCTACGCTGGCACCTACTTATTCGACTCAGCCAGCTAAGCTGATTAACCGAGTCAATCGGCTGAGCTGTCAGCTAATTAGTAGACTCGTCCAGCCAAGCTAATTAACCGAGTCAATCGGCTGAACCGTCGGCTAATTAGTAGACTTAGCCAACCAAGCTGTCAGCTGATTAATCGATTCAGCCAACTGAACCAATTAACCGAGTCAATCGGCTGAGCTGTCAGCTAATTAGTAGACTCGTCCAGCCAAGCTAATTAACCGAGTCATTCGGCTAAGCTATCGGCTGTAAGTTATCAACAGCTGACAACGAGCTGCTCGTCAGCCGATCGCTACTGCCGAAGCCACAACCGAATGATGCTCAGTCGCCGAGATCCTCGAAGGGATTTCAATGCTTGGCCAAGAACCACTCGAGTTACAGCTCCATCCGAGTCTCTAGCTATCCCAAACGGTGTTCACACCTGAAACGTTCGCGATTCCTACACGACGCGAGCGTGCTGAAATAAGGTGTTCATTGAGTATATATAGTTCTGAAGGCGTCTACAGATGCCTCTATGTGCTATGAAAGCATCGCAGGATATTGGACTGAGGTCTCGTGTGCGCGTGCGTGTAAGCGTCGAGATACCCTAATTACAGGACAGCAAGTCAGTGGGATGTGGTAAAGGTGGATTGCTTTGGGCAGGGTTCAACGACTGCGAGAAATGAAAAGAGCTCGGGAGAGGCGAGGGTGGAGGAGCGTTGAAAATCGGAAGGAGATCAGATTTGGCTGATAGACGAAGACGATGCTAAAAGCGTTTGCGGCTGTTCGCAACCCGTATTCACGCTGGCGTGCAGGACCCCGTTCAGGCCAGACCTCGAGCAGCTGGTCCCCGAGTGCGATGACACTTGCAGACTAAGCCTTCCTGGCAAAAACACCCGTGCAACCTGCGGAGTTGAATGAACACGTGCCATTTCACGATTCTCCTCCATCCATTATGCGTTGCCAAAAAGACGAAAACTAAGAGGCGTCGACGCGTGCTGCAGCGCATCGTTCTCGCCGGTGACGTCATTGCACAGTATTTTCGAGGAGCGATGGGTCGCCGATCAGCGCTGCCTCGTCGTCCCGATCAGTCAACTTTATTATCGCGAACCACTCGCTCTTCGAGGGTGACGAGGCGAGGCACTCGCAATAAAAGATGTAACGAGATGGTTTATGACCTCGTAACGAGACAGCAACCATCCTGCGGAATGTCTACATCTCCTTCGTAATCATCGGAAGCTGAAAATGCCGCGAGGTACTCCAGAGCAAATCTGAGGCGGCCGCCTACTATAGTATACTTGCTAGTCTTCGTCTTACAGCCTTCGGCGACGGCCTCCGTCGCGCAACTATGCCGTTCTTAATGAAGCCATAAATTATTACGTCTCACGTTCAGATTACTTTAATAAGCAGCTCAAAACATTGTTCGGAATTAATAAAATCCCGCTCGAGGCCGCGATCGAGGAGGCGGATCTCTCTTATTCCTCTTATTCTTCAGCGATACCGATACCGATCACAGCTTCGTGCGAACATGGCTGACTCTCGTGGTACAACAACTCTCCTTCTGCCTCTCGTGACTCTCGTGGCCCAACTCTCTCACTCTCTATCTGGCTCTCATGACTCTCGTGATCATCATTGATCGGAGCTTGCTCATTCGTACCACTGCATTGATTCGTGCAATCTCTTTGACCTCCAATGACCTTGGCCCATTGTGTGGTTAATCATCGAGTGCTTACGCGTAAAATGGTCAGGGTCTTGGGGCCTTGGAGTGGCCGATGCATTTTCGGATCTAGTCAGCCGGGGAGTGGAATAGATGATAAATGATCCGGTGGGCAAAGTTTAGAGAATCAACTGTGCGAGGGAGAATCTTCCAGATCAAATCGAAGACGAGGTCCTTGATCCCTTCTGCCAGTAGGCGGACGAGTGGTGTCTTGCTCCGAAATCACGTACCAGCTCTCCTAAAATTCATAGCTGTACTGGACGAGTTGATCTTGATACAGCATCGAGATACTAGCTTGACCAGGCTCCAGCAGGACGAAAAGTATCAGACCTTCGTATCCCACGGGATACTCGGCAAAGTACTTTCTTTGTCCCAAGGCTGCCTGCTTTTCCCTCGAGTCAGCAAAGCTTCGCTCCTTGTTTCTTACGCTCACTTCATGCGGACCCCGTCGTCTCTTCTTCCGGCTTCCATGTAGTCGACGCACCCGACCCGGGGCGCATCGTTGATGGACTCCTCCTCCTAGTGCAAGCTTTCTTCGAGCTTAGGCGGAATCTTCTGTAGATAATTTCTCTACACGCAGAGTGGCGCAATGCGATGTAACGTAATTCGCTGAAAGGCGATGCCTCGATAGCAATCGAGGTAGACTGCGTATCACTTTCCTAGGACGGGTACAAGAGGACAGCTCGGTACACGGTTATTTATTTTGGACGTATAATACATCATTGTCTACGCGTCTAATTTTGCCACGTAATTTACGTGGGAACTTCGATTTCGGAATGCATTTTTGGAAATATTAGAGATCGTGGTGTGAGTCGAGAGAGACAGCGCGGAGGAATCAGAAGGTGACCATAAGTCAACCGTGTGACCCGTGGGTCGTGCGAGCTGCGAAATCGCATGTTAAACCAGAAAAAGCTGACGTTCGTGTTATTTAATAGTTAAGCAGTTACAGCAGTCACGATCTGCTCGATGCTTGTGTACCTGATGCCTGATATCCGTCGGGCTTCGGATTGCATCGAAGATTTCGGTTGACCCCTTCCCTCCACGCGCGATCATGCATCCACGCACGTGTCGGTATCCCGGCTCATGCCCGTACTACATATAGTTAGTGTTTTGCCTAATTATACCTCAGCTCGGTATAATAATCGAGGATCGCCTCGATACATTTAATTGACGAGCAGCTACCATCGACAATTTGATTGCCTCCCGTAATCGCTTATACATCTTATCTTCTTAAACCCTACACGTTCGTACTTTTCTGGTCATTTCATTCTTTAATTATCAAACAACCCTCCATAACTCATCAACCCCACCTCTTTACTCCGCCAAGGATTCTTTGTTCCTCGCGATAATCATAGCACGGTTAATTAAACCGGACTCAAATTTATTCCTCCTCGCACCTCTTCATGCTAAGTGCGATGCCACTTCCCTCGCTCGCGCGTCACGTAATATACACATGTTTACTCGGGGCAACGTAAAAATTTGTCCAGAAATTAAAGTGACTAACGAGGCAACTGGCCGATGCGAACGGTTTCTTTCACTCGTCGTTTTTCATGCTCCCGATTCCAATCGTCAGCAAATGATACGTGTCGAAGACACGTTATCAGTCGATAACGTAGAAGCACATTCGACACATTCACTAGAAAATACCTCGAACGGTGTCTTTGATGTAAGAAACGTAGTAAATGTAAAATACGCGCTAAACGTAAGAAACGTAGTAAATGTAAAAAACCGAGTAAATGTAGAAAACGTAGTGAATGTAGAAAACGTAATGAATGTAAGACACGTAGTGAATGTAAGAAACCTGGTGAATGTAAGAAACTTGGTTAATGTAAAAAACGTAGTAAATGTAAGTGAAGCTGATGGAATTTGTTAATTCAACGAGTTTTTGATCATATAGGAATTTAATAACGCGTATGTGAAAACCGAGGAAAATTCGTACTTTGAATACGAGTTGAGAAAAATTATTTTCGATTAGTTTTCGCGTCCGATTATACTTTTATTGAGGTTATGTAACGACTATGCGCGGTATCAGATTTCGCCCTTCTTTACCGGTAACCTGCGACCGCGTAGTGACAAACAGTATAGATTCGAAACTCTCTCTCTCTCTCTCTCTCGCTCTTTCTCTTTCTCCCTCGTCTTTTATCAAGCCGTATCACTTGACCAACGTAGTTTCATGAAAAGGGTATGCAGAACTCTATAATAATGCTTCATCAACGACTGACTAATAATATGCTCGTGTCGTTGGAGCACGGGCTTCAATCTAGAATAAACAAAGGACTATCGCGGTGCCTGTCTCCTCCTCGTATCTTCCGCGTGAGATCTCCCTATAAACGCGAACCCCATGCAATGGCGCGCTCTCGCGGCGGATTACGCGACTGGCCAATCGGCGCTAGTTGTCGCCGCGCAAAAAGTCTCTTGCGCGTCGCGTTCTATCGTCGATTTTATACTATTTGCACCGCGTGCATGTCTCCGCGCGAGTTTAATCGACGATCACCGCGACGGAAGCGTGTTGCAGCAGCTTGAATTTATTTCATGCGAAATTACGACCGTAACCTCATCAAACTTATATGGAAATTCCACCTATGATAACTGCACGAAACTATGTTTACGATGCCAGAAACGTCGTAAAATACTCGCAGTAGCCACCGCATCGTACTATCTATCGCGATATTCTTCTCTCACTCCGCATATCTAACGGGGAAAACCGGTCATTGTTTCGTGGCGCGACGCTCGGTCGGTAAAACAGCGAGGGCGACACCTATGAAGCTCATTTTCGTCGAGTTGGGGATGATTTTTCGACAAATATCCGTTATATCCGATATTGTTCAATCGCTCGCCCAACGTTTCGAATCGTTGGACAATTATTGAAGCGTAATTGGAAACGAGGGACTCTTTCAAACACGTCAAGTGGAGAGGTTAGGTTCATAAAAGTAATTAGTTACGTCCGTATAGGCAGTCACGAAGGTAGACGAGCAAACAGACCGTCTTTTCACTAACCTCTTTTGTTATCAAATAAAAGTCAAGTCTTCATGTGGAAGCTTCGAGCCATCTACGAATAAAATCTACATGAATTACGATTTTTTTTTTCTTCTACCTCCGCTTTTCAGATACTCGCGAAACTCACGTGACTCTGGACAAATATCCCTCGCCACGTGTATTTTACATCGAAAGTTTTACGTGGACTAACCGACGCCTCCTAACACCCTCGGGCGACTATCGATGTTAAGAAAACATGCGAGCCTCCCAATTCTTTCTCCTCCCATCGTTTTTTCCTCTCTCTATACATCCATCCCCTACCTCTCCGTCTTACCTTTCATTTCCACTAGATTTTCTCCCCAAGGTTCCATTTTTTTTTCATCTTCGAATTTCGCCCCCCCCCCCACATTTTCTTTTTCTTATCCGTATTTCTAGCTTGATTGGTATTCTTTTTCGGGGGAGGTGGTTCTCAAGGCCTTTGCCCGCTCATTTCATCGCAGAAAAGCCAACGCGCGTTGTTTCCCGCCCTCCCATCGTCGCCCGCTATTCCCATGTCGCTCTTCGCTTGTGTCAATGCGTGCGCGACAATTAGTCACTGTCTGCCAATTGATCTTCGAGCTTTTACGGTTTACCTGGGAATTATTAATTTTTAATCCACTAATTTCACACCGATGCTCATTGACGTTTCAGCCGCGATAAATATATTAGGGTAACTCTGATCAGATACGATCTCATCGCACGTCGCTAATATTAAATTGGACGCAATCACCATCGTCCATCTCTTTTCTCGCGATTAGGAAATTTAAAAATCAATGATTTACCGCCAACGCGGCGCTGCGGTCGTGGGATGCCCGCCCCCCGCGCCGATTCCCGCGCAACAATCTATCATGACTCGAAACACACGAGGACGCGCGTTCAATTTTGTTGAAAGCTTCCGCTCGACTAGGATAACGAAGAAAAAAACTTACCAACCGTATCCCACGGGTCTTTCTGTAACAAATCAAACACGACGAGTATCAAACACGCGTCACTCTCCTCGCGTACGTATATGTATACCCTTCTGTTTTCATATTCCCGCGTTCCGCAAACACGAAGGCAAAAATCCTACGTTTTTTACCATTCGAAACGCGCGATAAATCTGACAGATACGTGAGACCGAAAGTTGCCTTTATAATAAGACTTTTTCATAACTTTCCATAAAAAAAATGTTTAAACTCAATTTTGCCAAAACAACGTTTTTTCGGTCGGCAAAGTAGATTTCTCCGGTCCTCGTGAAATTTTGCCCACACGAATAAATTTAGCCCATTCTACAACCGTAGTCAAATTTTAATTGCCACCAGTTTTGTGCCAAAAACAGCGAAAAAAACTCGTTCTTTTGTTTCTTCTCTAATCTCCGCCATTTTGTTATTCATCGCTAAATGATAATATGCATAGAATGGCGGAGAGCCAAGGTCATGCTGAATCTAAGTTTTTTTGATTTTTTCGTTTTAGATGCGTCGTTATCGGAATATCAACGCCGCCAGAGATGTACGTACCTTCAGAGGAGCTGCGTTTGCCTGTTATTTTTGTGTGTGAAAGGTGTTTGGAATAAATTTGAAAAAAATTGTTTTATGTGTTTCGAAAGTCTATTTATTGACCCTTTCAGGCTCACATCTTTTTCACGTGCAATTGACTTGGAATCTAGCGTTTGGGGGTTAACAGGGTCGCTGATAACGAATCTGCGCTGAAAATTAGCAAATTCAACATGGCCGATCCAATATGGCGGAGGAAAACCGCTAAAAGTCGTTTGACGAGAGTGAAAGTCGGTATTCGGGGGTTTTCGGGGCTGCTGATAACGAATATGCGCTCAAAATTCTAAAATTCAAAATTGGATCCGCCATTTTGAATTTGCTGATTTCGAGTACAGAATGGAAACATGAATTCCACAAACCCACCGAGCTCGGAAGGGTTAAGCTCAACAAGTTTTTCATCAATATCTATAATAACAGATGCTGGGAAAAATGTACAATGATTGTTCGAGCATCTAAAGCAGAGTGACCCTTCAAGCTTCGTCCAACGGGGTTTCCTCGTTCGCGGAAAATATTATTTATTACTCGTTGCCTTCACGTTTTAATCGACTTCTACATTGCTCGATTTCTACAGCAAACGTCAATCGGTCATTTCTGATCGGTCCTGAAGGAGCTGCCAGTCGTGTAACTAGATGCGACGCTGTTTGCCGATGAAAATCGTTCCATCAGAGGGACGAGTTCAGCCTCGTTTCGAAATTACTCGATCTGTCATTCGCCTGACTTTCCGGCTGAAGGCTTCTAATTTTTAATTCACGAACTCCACATTTCTCCAGTACAAAAATAATCTCCATCCCAAATGAGCACCTTCCAAAGACAAGAAAAAGAATACTACCGCCTGCAAACGTCAAAACCGCCCCCGAAGAAATAAAAAGATTGTACAATATCATACAATTATAAATGAAAAGTTTGGACCAATGTAATTATATACACATAATTTATACATTATCGATGTAGAACCAAAGTTTAACTATATACATTTTTTTGCTATTTTGAATAGAATCCTTTGTAATTACATAGAATATTTCATGGGCTATTTATACATACATGGAAAAAATGTATAATAATTATTACAATTACAATTATAATTTACATACAAGTATGTACAATTCTTTTCAATTTTTTACAGCTTTCTATGTAATTATATCGAGCCAGTTTCTGAAATAGAATTATTTGAAAAATTTGTACCACTTATTACAATTATAATTATAATTTATATTCAATGTTTTGCATTTTTTTATAGGATTCTATATTATATCAGGCTAGTTTTTCAAATAAAATTGTTCAAAAAATGTATAACAATTATTACAATTATAATAAAAATTTACGTATAATTAAATACAATTTTTCTTAGGATTTCATACAATCATATCGAATTTCTACTTGTGAAATATAAAATCTGCGATGTAATGTGTTAACATTTTACTGCCAAATCATTATGTTTAATTATCGCCCCGAATCGTGCGAACCGTGATTCCTCGCGGTGCAGCGATGATCATTATTATTGCGGCGTTCGCTCAAAAGCTGGTGAAAAATTGCGAGTAATTATCGCGCGTAAGCGGATAAGATGTAATTGTTTGTAGTTTTTCGGATCATTCGTCATTTCCACGTCGTCGGATCGCTGACGACGATGAGGAAGAGCGGCGCGTCGTAATTCGGGAATTTCTTATTCGGCATGTCACAGGGCAGCAAGTGGGTCAGGCAATAACAGGATATGTGTATTTCAAACAACGCGACTTACGGTAATATTAATCGCGTTTCGTTGGTCCTCGGAAGCTGACCGCGAATCACGAGCCATCAAACGTCTCCCAATTATTTATAATTTCCGCGAAAGTTCACCAAGGATCGCCGACGATCAAATGCATGTTAAGCCCGGCCACCGTTAAGACACTTAATCGCGACTCGTTCCCAACGCCGACATCTTTTCCGCGAGCAAACGATCTTCGCTGCCAATTTTCACGAACAACGAATTTTTTCCCCTATTTGAAACGAAATTAACTCGATAATCGCGGATTCCAAGAAATGGGCATAACTTCGGCGCAATTTTCTAACGACGGACTTTTTTCACCGCGACGAACGACCTTATCGGCAGTTCTCGTGATATGAACGCGCACGACGAAGGAGCGGAGTCTCCTCGTGTCCTTCGTACCAGTGAATTAATCGGAGACTAAAATCTAACGCAATTAATCAACTTTTGATAAGCCGACGCCGTTGTAGTCAATGACATTGAAATTATTTATTCAACGACAGTGTCTTACAAGAATGATAATTATCGCGGCGGCAGGTTATTTTGTTTTCTTTTTTTAACTACATCGTTATCATTGTTAGGCGAGGTAAAATGGCGGATGGAATTTCGTCCCCTTTCGGTTTTTTTTCTTCGCATTTTTTTCTTTCTCCAAATAACGTCACCTAGTTTCGATATCCAGCGTGTGGATTTAGCTGCCTCGGTTGGCCATTGCAAAAAAGTGGCAGTGAATATTGAAAAAAGGATGAAAAAACAACTGCGATTTACGGAGTCAATATTTATTCGCTCGTTATTTATTTTAGTCCAATTTTTTTGACTGGATGAGGAAATCGGTTGCAGTAAATCGTTCAAAATTGTTAGATTAGAAAAAAAAATTTTTTTGATAACATAAAAAAGCGGCGAGAAATAGTCGCGTGGATATAGAAAGAAGCCTGAATCTAACACAAACATTTGTCAGTTACGTGTTGATAACGCTTCGTGCGCCCGCTAGAAAACATTAGCCCTCGCCGCGATGTCCTTCCATTAATGATGCCCCCAGAGACGCGCTTAGAGCCGCGGCAATTACAACATTATCAACGAACCTCTTCCACTGTCCGTCGACTGATCAAACAGTTTTTAATATCCAGTTGACACTGCCAGACCGAACAACTGAGAATTTCTCTGCTACGGTTTTTTTTTTTTTTTTTTTTACCTTCATACTAATCGAAATATCGAAAAATGACGGAACGAAGTTAATATTTCTGGTATCCAAATTCTCCTCGAAATTCTTGGAAATTGACTTGCCCACCAAATACTTCAATAAAAGCACAACTTTGGCCAACAAACGAATATTAATAAATATTAAATGTAATTCGTTTTAACTGTACATCGTACAATATAATTAAAAAATTTATAATACTACATATATAGCTTTATGTATAGTCGAATTTATATTAGGAATATCTACATATTTTATATATATATTTATTAGCGTGGTCTGAATTTTTTTTTTTGCTATCATCTCAATAGTTTCTCTAAGGTATAAAAAGAATTCTCCCCAAAGACCCACTCGATATTTCAGATCAACCACATGCTCGATCACATTTTGTTTTTGTATATAAATAACATGTGAACAATATTTTTTACGTTACAAAAGAAGCTCTATTTTTTCAGAAGTAGATAAAAAATGAGAATTGAAAGAAAAAGATCTGATGTGGTGCATTATTTAAAATTTATCTGGAAGATTGATTTGAAGGGTACAAAAATATGTCAGCAAGTTGAGGAAATCTAAAATGAACATTTTTTTTTAGCTGTCCGATTGGCGTGGAATGCCCCGTATATAAACATTATGCCATCCATTTTTCCAGCAGTATTGCCGTATAATGTACCATGAAGGGGTAACTCGAATGTAGATCATAAAGAAGTTTCGATGAGGTGAATACTCTACCGATAAGTCGACTTTGGAGATACGTAGGAAGAGAATGGAGGAGCCAATTATTCATTTACCGACCGTGGTAAGACCATCGTATGGTATGCAGTTTTCTGCCGAAGAAGTTTTCGCATCGTCCGTAAAATCGGTTTCTGTAAAAATCCATCGCACCTGACTGGATAGCGCGTTGAATTTGAATTCGTGATAGAAAATAATTCGCAGGACTGCTGATCATATTTGAGTTTTTCGTTCCAGTTTTGGGCACGAATACATTTTTGATTTTTACAGAAAAATATCAGCATTATTTTTCTGGTAATTAAAAATACTTAGAATTTTTGGTGGTCCGCCATAAGCATGCGGTATCAAACACAAAAACTATCTCAGATCAATGAGCAGAGTTGCAACAGGGCATCATTTTCCAGTCCACTATGCAGTATCCATTTTTGTAACGAATAATCCCAGTGAACAAGAAAATATCATTGTAATAAATAAATGAAAAGTATGGTACGTCATTCATATGTTTAGGATGCGACGTAAGACAAGAATCTGAAAGATATTTTCCAGCACTGATTAATCCGATCAAATATGTCTACAAGAACAGTGCTCTGGGATTGGAAGTTTCTCTTATGACTGGAGAAAATTGATTACTGGCTTTTCGATCGTCACGCGTTGTGGGACGTTGGACCAGAAGTCATTCCCGAGCCTTGACAAATATTAAAGGCTTATCAATCGTGCGAGCTATGCTTAGCAAAGGCAATGGAATCGTTGGGTGCCAACATGGGATTGTTGATCATCCAAGTTCTCAGGTCCAGGATTTGGAATATAAATTTGTTACTGTATTTTGTACTCCTGTACAATTCGTGTGCGTGCATTTGGAATTGTCATACGTTTTCCATGCCATTTTAATACTTGTTCTGTAAAACGAATATGTCCAGTTTTTTATACACTCGCGTAGAAAAAAAAACTCCACTTTATTAGGATTTTCTAGATATAATGAAAGTAACGAGATCATTCTTCATTTCTATGAAGAAAACTACACAAACTGTAGTAATGATTTTACAAACTACAGACAAAAACGAACGAGGACATACAAATTAACTGTAGGAAGTTTCATCAGGGCATCGTACAAGCATTTTTTCTTTTTCGATACCTAGGATCAGAGGAGAGCTCAATCACAGGATTATCCACGGTAACCGATCACGGACAACGCTGTATTTCGTCGAAGTGATTCCTGAATTTTCTGCACGAAACGACAAGAACCTTGCGCACATCACAAGGAGGTCTTTCAACTACTCGACATCGAAAACAATATATTCACATGTGTCGTGCATAAGCTTATGTAACTTAAGATTATCCGACTGGCTAAATTTCTCATCGCATTCATCGCAATGAAACGATTCGGCACTTGGGTGTGTCCGCTTGTGACTTATCAGATCGGTCAACATTGTAAACCGTTCGTCGCAAGCATCGCAACTGAATGGTGTTTCACCTGTATGCTTGCGCATATGAATTTTTAAAATATATGCTAACTTGAATTTCTTATGACACACGTCGCACTCGTGTAACTCTTCCTTCGCGTGCGTACGCATGTGTACCTTGAGCAAAGAGTCGTGGGCGAATTTCTTTCCACAGGTCTTGCACCCCATCGACCAACGGCGCGCGTGCAGGCGTAAATGGTCTCCAAAGTTTCGACAGTTAACGAAGGTTCTGGTGGATACATCGCCAGCCAAATATTTCTCGACGGAGAAAAATGGGACCCCATCGGCAGAGTATTTGGAACTCGACGAAGCATCAACGTCACTGAATCCTATAATTCCATTGACTTTCATCTTCGACGGTTTGGTTTCCTCTTCTTCGTGGCACATTTTGCAGATATCTGTTATCTCGTCGTCATGCGATAGCAAGTGTGTCTGTAAACTATCTATCGTGTCCAGTCTCTTATCACAGATGAAGCACGGAAACTGATTTTCACTATCGTGCGTTCGCGTATGTTTTTCCCAATTATTCGGATCTTGAGTTCTGTAAGTGCAGGACTCACAATGATAACGCGTCGTCTTCTTGACTAGAAAAGCAACATTTGATCTCCCGTTCTCTCGTAACTTTGGGTCGCCATTTAACAATTTTGCCGACACTTTTGATGCACCTTTACATTGCTGCGTATGCTTTTCCCGTTGCACAGGACTCCTGAATTTTCTACGGCAATAGCAGCAAGAGAATAATTCCACTGAAACATTGACATTATGTTTTTCACTCTCTCGACTAGAAAAAAAATCTGGGAAATCACGTTTCTGGTCAGAAGTTGAGAATCACGAATCGAAGATAGAAAAAACTCAAGATGGGAAGCCTGAAGGACCGATGTGAGTAAGGTCCCTTTGCAAAAGAACCTTGCTCAAAACAAAATGGAATGTTGCACGTGATGATGACAAAATGGCGGAAATAATGTTGCATTCAAGATGGCCAACCTTCTAACCAAAAAATCCCACACGATTGAACCTTTTTTCCTAAATTTGGATGAGCAGAATGAGAAGATTGGCTTGAAGTAGTTTCACATTCTTCGTCGCTTTCCATATCGATAATTCGAAATGACCTTTTTTCGACGCAACTGAATTACAGTAACCGAAACAGTGTGACGCCTGATTCCGATGCTGTTGAAAGAACTCGTGTTCTTTCGTATCGACAAAAAAAACTTTGACAATTACCTGGAAGACGAATTTTTGGTATGTCGAAGTAGCTCTTCGCATCGATACCAAGCTCTTCCGCGTACTCGTCGTCAAAATATACCAAGAGTTCCCTGTGAGCAGGAATTTCCCGCAAAACAGCGTAGTAGACGTTCCATTTGAATTGGTACGCGATGACATTTTGCTCTTGAAAATTCCTCGCGCAGTTTACATATCGCATCCAATTGCTACGCGCAGGATCGGATCCATCGATGAACTCTAGCTGCTCTCCGTTCTTCTTCTTTCTCCAAATCTTAGAATAGAAGAACTTCGTATTTATCCATTCGAATGAGATCCCACCAAGTTTAGAAGTTGGTAAGTACCTGCCACCCGTAGCTGTTACTCGTAGGCTGTGAAAGATGAACACCTTTATATGGCCCGAAGTAAGACCGTACTGGGATGGCTTTCGTAGTCCAGACACCGAGTTCATTCGAGATAGCTGAAATATTTAGTGCGACCAGTCAATAAGATGACACGAGGACTTCAACGTAACAGTAATCTAAGGACGACGCTGATTACCTGAGGGAGCTACTCGAAGACACTTCGGTACAGTTCGCGTTGCATATTCCCGATCCGTTGTGGCATTCGCCTGTCGCAAAATAAAATCTGTTTTTAGTTCACCTCAATGATACCGCCGTGATATGTTCAATGCGATACAATCAAACCGATGTTATTCTTACTTTTACTAAACTATCTTCAATGTGGTGCAACGGACCATGCTCCGCACATTCATCCATATATTCCGCTTCGCACTCGACACAATCTGGAAAAAAAATAGTCATCATACTCAGCGCTCTAGACTTCATCCTAATACATGCATATATGTACGAGCAAATATGTCTAAACGAGGTGGATACTGGAGTTACAATAAAACTACACATATGAGGTGTTCCTCAGCCCCTGACAGGCAACGAGTGTAAAATATGCCTGGCCAAAAATTATCTACTCCTGGCGCAAACTGTATACGCATGGATACCGATACAATCGGTAACATTGCTGCAACATTACCGTGTTCACTGACTAGCTTTATCTAATTTAGATTATCCGAATGATCGAAATGCCTCGAGAAATACACATCGGCAGCTACAACGAGGAAAACTTAAGCGAGCTTCTACTGTTGATTCGTACAGATCCAATTGTCGTCGTCCGACGAGGTATCCTCGGCGTGCGTTTGGCGTACATCCGTTTCACTCTCAACAATACGTGATTCTTTGCTGTCACGACCATCTGAAAACATAAGCGAACGTGAGTGCCCGAAGCTTACTTTTTACTGACGTTCCCATCCAGAACTTTGGGAACGTATCGGCAAACGAGGGATAAAGTTTTCGTTATACGTATCTCGAACAACGAGAATGTTCTAGAAATCAAAATATACCTTCGTTACGATCGGAGTGCTGAGTATGTGAAGAGTTTTCGAAAGGAGGATCCGAGGTCATCGGTGTCGTCCCTGACGACGAATCATTATCCACTGAATACATTTTGAATCAGAACTCGTATTAAGCGTATTGGTAAGACACAAGCCGAGCAAGCGATCAGTTTCTTTACAGCTTCGATTCGCTGTCCAACACATTTATCCACAGTGTGTTATCCCAACTTATGTTGTTCAATTGTTTATACAGTCAGTATAGATTGAAGAATATAACTGCATTTGAATTGGATGAGATTTTTGAGGTTAGAATGGATATTTATATTCCCCCAGTCTTCTGGGCTGTACGTTATTTATTAATCTTTATTCTATACCATCTACAATGGAATTCACACCTTTGAACTACATGTTTCTGCTGGTTAGAATTGTCTTTCTGAGGTGTTATTATGATTCTAACTAGTAGCCATCTAGCTACACAAAATACAAGTATACACATCAAGTTGTTGAACAGTGGCGCCATGCTGGTTACCGTCACATGCTTAAGTGTCACAGAATTCAAAGCTCAAACTTGTCCACACAGCATTCCTCAGGTATTCCACACATCTGTACATGTACATGAAATTGTAAGATCTGTAAGGTCTGATTGTGAATGAATAACTGTTATTAATTAAATGTTCACCTGGCACTCATGGTTCTTTGTGACAAATGAACTGCGACTCTTTCGGATGAACTTGCAGTACATTACATATATGAGCAAACGACAACTCTTGCTCATACCCCTGAATCATCTCCTCCACGGTCTCTTCATATTGGTGGGGAATACCCTGAATATTAACATGAAAATTGGTTCGTTCCCTTATATCATGAGAGAAGTCGAACTACATCTGGATACAACAGTTCACATTGTTTGTAAAATCACATCGGACTTATCAAAATAAGACATTGGGGACCAGATATTATTGTTCTTAGAAAAGTAAGTTGAGAAATTTCTATTTATTATCTATCATTGCCATCCATAAATTGTATAATGATTTTTATGCATATTTGATCACAGTGAATGTACGTATAATTGCGTTACGATATCGTCCTTCAGGATCAATCAGAGTTTCGGTACATAAATTTGCAGAAAACTGATCTGTGGTGAAAGTTAATTGCACCAAAGGCACACAATTAGACAATTCAGGAACATGAATCATGATGTAAGATCACCAATGGATTTCATGCACAATTATTAACAAAGAAGCATAGATACGTATAAAAATATATATATGTACAAAATGTATCTTACAATTATGGAGTATGTACAAACCGTTGCTTACTGTACACCAACTTTTGGGAAGGTTTGATCGACCAGATATTTTACATCCCAGTTGAATTCGCTAAAACTTTACGTAGTAAATATTTGGTATCTTTTGGTACTTAGTAAAAATCGAAATAAGATCCTATGAGATTCCTAGTTAAGACGTTATCACGTGCGATAATAATCACATATGTTACTTGTCGAGTGCCACAGCTGCATGTACCGGAAACTTGTAAATTTGCCTGCACCGTTGTGGGCAATTTGTATTGCGACGAGTACATTTTTCTAGAATCCCTCGTAATAGCGAACGTTGAGATTATTATCTCGGATAATTTTCAAAATTGCATTCTTCTTTTCAGATTCCGAGTAAGTTTCTTTAATTTCAGAGATATAGGGAAATTTATCGTCGGAGAGGATTATCGTTTCCACATCAGCGGAGCACGAGTTCAGGTAAAGTTTTTCCAACGATAGGAGTTGACTAAAATATAATTCCACCGATTCCCAGGAGTGATAGATGTCTACGTTCAGTATTTTCAATTTACCGAATGGTGGTACCGTTATTCTTTGTGATCCGTAACCACTCCATATACCCACTTTCAAAGACCGAATATCCTTACACGATTTGTAGACGAGGTTTATAGCCTGCTGCGCTTCCATACTGTCTACTAGAAGCGAAAGGTCCAAAAGTTTATTGCCGACGTCGGATAACAGCAATTCGACTTCGTCCATCGAATAGCCATGATGACACCAAATACCCAGCGACGTCAATCTTGACAGCGATCGAAGGAGGCTGAGATTACCGGTGGCTCGATTCCCATAGAAATCGAGACTATCCAAATTTGGCAAACTTGTAACGATGACCTTCAGGACCTCGTTGTTAATTTCAATGTTACTAGTATGAAAAGATTTCAGACCATGGTACACTCCATTGGAAAAAGCCATTATATTGTCTAAATCGTATACGAAATGAGTATAATTCTCCAAGTTGTCGATAGAAAGTATGTGAGCGACACAGTCCGCGGTTGAAACCCCACAGTTTTTCAACTTCAGCACCCGAAGACCGCGACATTGTTTCAGAGCGGCGAGGCCAACGGATGTGATGTCTTTTGATTCTTCGATGTCTATCGTTGTCAAATTTGGACAGCGTTCGGAGAGCAGAATAAGTATATGGTCGGTGCAAACTTGATGACACCCAAACGTTCTCAGACATTTTAGATTGCAATCACTCAAATTTGAGAGGAATTCTACTCGTCCTTTACCCAGATGGAGATGTTTCAGATATTTTAATAGCACCAAATTATTGTATAAGATATGCATAAGCTGCTCCGCGACGCCGGGGTACGATTCAAGCTTGGTCAATCGATCGTCGATAACGACATCCACTATTGCTGCTCCACATTTTTCAACCCACTGCCTGATGCGCTTACTGCCATAATCGGATATCCTCTGTAGAAACAGCACGGCGAAGTCGTTGAATAATATCCTAGGTATATTCGCACATACTTCAGCTTTTATGAGAGCAATGTCTCGATTAACTTCCGGACCGCTGCACTTTTCAAGATAATTCACCACTGCATCCGAACAATACTTGTTCACAACATCGAGCGCTGCTTCCTGAAGTCGTATCAGTGGTTTTAGTGGTGCCATCTCAGAAGTTCAGCGACGCTGTAACAGATGGGATGAAAACTCTTGTTAGATGCTTCGCCTCCGCACAAAAATTGCAAGCTCACCAAATTTCTGTTACTGCTAGTTATTATTAGACTTAGCATACTTATGCTATTCTTTTCCATTCCTACTCCTCCGATCTCATAACTGTGATCGATGCCTACTTTGTAGCTACATCGGTAGCAGTTCGATAGCTTGAAAATCGAAAGCTCGACAAGATTGCATAAACATCAGTGGTCTGTTCATTATCGCGTAAACATTATATAGACTATAAATAATGTTGCTCCTTGGTGTATATCGCACCGACATGAGATTTAAACTTTCAAACTACGGCCTTCGCGGAGCGTGAAAAAATTGTTCGAAGCAGAAAAACTACTGGTATGTAGGAACACTGCAAATAGATATTCTATAAGAAAGATGTAATAGAAAATGATTAATAATTTAAATGACTCATCATTAAACCTTCGACAACGAGTTAATGACTGCATTTTCGTTATCATCGTGTCCTTCGGTTCAGATTGTCGTTGATATTCAATGCCAACAGGAAATTCTCTCTACATTCTACACTTATACGATAAATATTCAGTGGATCGAGTGTACAATCGGAACCGAAACTTTTCACAAACAGGCATCAAAACACACTTTGTGAAACGTAATCTTTCACTTATTATTATTCGTTCCAATTTTGTACTCTGCAATTATCGATACAGCTTACGTTTTTTACTCGGTATCAACGTTTTCTGCCAATTCAGTCCTTCAATTTCTTTCAATTCTATTCAAATCATACGTTTCATGATAAATTGACATAAAGCGAGCAACGTTTCAAATTTTTGCGTCTGGACTGGTGAGATAAATAGTATTTGGCCTTCCATCCACATATTTCTTTGTGGATTTTTTTTAGAGAATGATACTATCCCAATGAACACGTTTTATTGCGGCAATGTAACATGGAAGCGACAGGTAATGTTACAATGTTATATTTGTGGTACATAACGTGGAAGGAACGTGTTACGTACCATTTGTTACATGCTGGTTACATAACTGGTACGTAACGTATTATCTTGCAATATAACTGTTACATACCAACTATTTAACACGTTATACAACATGTTATATTGCTGAGTAGGACATTTTAACTTACTTGTAACTTGAAAATAACGTACCATTTGTTATATGCTGGTTTCATAACTGGTATATAACGGGTTACCGCGGAATATAACTTTTACATATCGGCTACTTAACACGTTATATATAACATGTTATATTGCTGAGTAGGACATTTCAACTTACTTGTAAGGTCAAAGTAACGTACCATTTGTTATATACTGGTTACATAACTGGTATATAACGTATTATTCTGCTATACAAATGTTATATACCGGCTACATCACATGTTATATTGCTGAGTAGGACATTTTAACTTACTTGTAACTTGAAAGTAACGTACCATTTGTTATATGCTGTTTACATAACGTATTACCGCGCAATATAACTGTTACATACCGGCTACTTAACATGTCAACTTACATGTAACATACAAGTAACATCGACGTAACATTACCGGATACAATCGGTAACATTGCCGTTACATTGCTGCAACATTCTCGTACATTTCTCATAATTTCTCCTTCCCCTTAAAATTCGTTTTGGGCCACAGAATTTTTGTGACTTTGTTCAAAAAGTTTGTTTAAATTTTTTTTTTTCTCGAGTCGACTAATTTTTTGTATTTTGTCAGAAATAAGTATCGTTATTACTAAATAAATGTTTTAAATAAACGTTGTACCAGCTATTTCAATTTTCATCTCAATGGACGAGAAACGAGGTTCGTTTAATCATTGGCGCCCACGCGCACCGCTTACTGGCGCGCCGCTGGCCATAAATGAGCGGAGCCCGATGAAAAATGTTTATCGATAGCATTAAAACACTGGGAGCGAACAAGCTGCAACTTTTAGCGACGACTGTCCATATTATACAGCTCTTACCGCACCGTGCCTCGATTGCCATCACGCAACACTGACTACTACACGACACGTGCGTAAACTGCCGCCGTCTTTGTATGTACTTAATCAGAGTCGTGATTCACTCGCACAGCGTTGGCGCGTGTGATTACGAACATCCAAGAGATCACGGATCTGGCAGCGTGAACTGCGGCGAGTTAATACATCCATCACCATGGCAGCTACTCGAGTTGTTGATATTACGTAAAATCGAAAAGTGGTTTAAAAACGGTAAACAAACGAGCGACGAGTTCCGTTGGGAACGACTTCTACGTTCGAATTATGATCGACGATATTCGAATTTATTTACCGATTTGTCGCGCGCTCGTCGATCTCTTATCGCTGTCTCTCGGCTGTTTCGTATGGTCCATCCGCTCGTTTGGTGTTGCTGCTGTTTTTTTCGCTCTACTTTGATTCCAGCGATGCTGAGAGGCTTCTTTGTTCACTCGCTCTCGATTCGAACGCTGACGGAACGCGAACACCGTCGGGGGTAAACAAACGACGCTTCGCTTCTGTTTCGAACGCGTGTGCGTGGCACATCGCGTCCGGCACCCCAGAAATTTCCCCGACGATTTTTCGAGGATGGTTCCGAGGGTCTGGACTATCGGAGAGAAAGAGCAGGACTGACTAGGCTAGCGCGTTACTGACAGAGCGCAAGATAGATAAATAGATGCTGGAACGCTCTCTCCCCGACGAGGAGTGGGGCTCGAGCCGTTGCCCCACTACGACCGGCTCAGCGGCATCGGTAACTCGATCGACAGTTTTGCTGATAATGCTGAACGATTGGATTTTTTTCACCTTGCACACCACGTTTTTAAAGTGGACTAGAAGCGTAACATAACTTTACCAATCCCGACTAACGCCGACATGAAACTTGGGGCCACCTGGAGGAACGCTCAATTTGAGCACCATTTTTTCCGTTACTTTTCCGAATGTTGTTACAAATAGAAACAATTGAAAAGTGGGGCTAAACTATAGTTAGTACTATATAGCAGCATTACTCCAGATTAATAATCTGCTTCAACGTTTCATTTTAGATCACTACAATCGTGAAACATTCTCTTGGGACTCCCCAGCTTATCAGCCTATAATCTTCGTCGACTTTCAATTGTTTCACTTTTTTATAACGTATTTTTCAAATGACTAGTAAAGTAATGGATGGTAAGAATGTTGTGGGTCTTCTTCTTATTGCACTGGGAAAGGTACCGAAAATTAGGGCCTGTAGACCAGAAGACCCCTCAGACATGAGGGTAATCAAAGGAGGTACACTGCGGTATCAATGAATAATTATGAAGCTCTGCAAATGGCAGAGTATTAATTAAACTGATTTACGATTGCGAATTTCTTCTTCTTTTCTGTCGCCAAACAAGTAGGGTGTTTCCGGATGATTTTATTTATTTGAGTGGACTCAATTGGATATCAGATTCGTTGTGCTCAGTACGGTGAGATGGCCTCTGTGGAAGACAAGGGGGAACTGGATCTTCAAGTCTTTATTTTTATTTAAAAAATCATTTAACGCGTTCCCGAAATTGAAGTGTAGAATTATTAGGCAAGGGATGCTGTATCCGCATCCCAAACGAATAAATTTCCATGCTCAAAAGTTTATTTCCGTACGAGAAAATATAATTTTTAAACACAGACTCTATTGTTATTGATTCACAAAATACGACTTTTGGGTTTATGAATTTCAATAAGAAGAAAAAAATACGTTTGATACGAGAGGTCTATTAGATACGCTGTGAATGCCATGAGGCGTACATTGGAGGAACCGGGAGGAAGATCAGTACGCTGATATAGGAACGTCAGCATGGCCACTTTCAGCAACCTCCTAGCACTATCTGAACACCGTATGTAAACTGGACACCCAATTCAATTCGACGATGCTACGATGTGGGCAAATGGGAATTCTATCCTAAAGTCGATGAACGAAGGTTCGAACTAACTTCAGGATAGCATAGGCCAGTAGATGGATCTTATTTTATACATGGTAGGTATGTGAAAATATTTATTCCTTGTAACAAATTTGCTAAACGAAGTTTGAACCGACGTAAATTAGTCTTGAATTTGGATCGAGGTGTTCGCGTCAATGGTACGTTCCGCAGCGAACATCCAAGTTGTTTTCTCTTACGATGTTTCTGATCGTCTCAAGTTTTTCTGAATCTAAGAATCTACCTCGTATTTTTCTGATGCAGGGGAAATTATCGTGATCTAGAAGGATCGATCGAATCTCAGCACGACAGCCATTGAGGCAAAGTTTCTTCAATGCTAAAAGTGCGCTGAATCGCAAATCCACCGTCAATATCCTCTGGCCCAGAAATACCACACTCAAGCTTTCTAGCTTTTCAAACGGTGGTATCGTTATCGTTGGTGATCCGCAATAGGCATGTGCGCTTACGCTCAAGCACTTTATGCTCTTACAAGTTTTGAAGACAAGATCTAGGACCCGTTGTAGTTGAGAATCGATCACTTCGATCGAGAAGCTCGAATACTTATTTCCAACTTCTGTCAGAAGGGATTCGACTTGTTCCATTTCATATCCTCGACGATACCGAATACCTAGCGAAGTCAGGCTGGGAAGAAGCCGAAGCGAGCGTAAATCAGCCGTGATTCGAAGCCCATGAAGAAACAGAGTGTCCAAGCTAGGGAACCTCCGCACAACGACATCTAGAGCAGTAGGCGTCATTTCCTTAAATTGCACACGTAGAGACTTCAGTGTAGGATACACTCCGGTACTGAAGCTCATTAAATCTTCCGAATCCTCGATAGAATGAGAAATATTTTCGATTGTATCGTGACCGAGCAAATGAGTGATCAGATCGTTGGCTTGGATGCCGCAATGTTTCGACTTCACCGTGCTCAACTTGGAGCATTGCTTCAAAACAGCGAGTCCAGCCGATGTGATTCTTCTCGACCATTCGATATCCAGTGTCGTTAAATTTGGACAACACTCGGCGATGAGACGAAGGACTTCGTCGGTGCACCTATAGTGGCATCCGAACGTGGTGAGATGTGTCGGATGGCAGCTCCTCAGAATTGATAGGTATTCGGCTCGCTCTGTTCCAAGGTGTAGATGTCGCAGATTTTTCAGTCGATCCATGCTGCAGAACAGTACGTGCATAAGGTCGTCTTTGACTCGGGGATAACGTTCCAGTTTTGTTAATCGATCGTCGAGGATGACATCGATGACGGCTGTTCCATGCGTTTTGGACCAGTCTTGAGTGCCGTCGCCGCGAACTTTGGTTACTCGTTGCAAAAACGTGACTACGAAGTCGTTGAAGAATACTCTAGGTACATCGATGCAGACTTTGCCTTTTTCGGCTGTCACGTACGACGCGAAGGCCGCAGCATTGCAATCTTCCAAGTAATTTATCACGGTATCCGCACAGTGTTCGGCAACGAGCTTAAGTGCCGATTTCTCGAGGCGCATCGGTTGTTTTCTTGGAGCCATCACAAGAGGCTTGTTCACCTGAAAACGAAACAGGTACACGACTAGATTCAAGGTCGCGCTGGGAGCATAGTGTCAGAAAATTCTAAATTTGTATATGCTTATTGAGGATGTTAAAGTGTACCAGCCATTAAAATTTGAAGTTGATTGATCATCGCTAACTCGGATCAACGTGAGAAGAGTTCGGATCATGGACACGTAGAGTAATGGAGAGTACCTGCTCGTGTTGTGTTTGTAGTAGTTTATTAATTCTGATAAAAAAAAAAAACTAGCAGTCAGAAACTGTCCAAAAACTGAGTGGCAAGGGCCACGCACTGAATACAATGGAATGTGGCCTCTGCGGATTATGGACAAGTTATGCGCAGTGGATAAGGTTTGAAGAATATGGAAGAGAAAAATGCAGTCAATAAAATACAAAAAAAAATAAAAAATACAACAACAAGAGTGAGAGATCAGCAGCTCACCACCTCCACGTTGGTTGATCTTAGGTGTTAACTCTAAGAGTGGGCAGGCCCCCACAGGACCTTCTCAGAGGTCGATGGTAAAACATCTGGTTATTCGTTTCCCTTTCTTGTGTCGAATCTGAGTTTTAGAAGCCCAGGACTTGTTTTCGACCATCTATTCCATAATCCGCAGAGTCCACATTCCATTGTATATATGCACCATCTCATTGCTGAGATATAAAAACGCCAAGTTTGACCGATAATGGAAAAATATATGGGCCCGAAGGTTGGAACACTGGTTTGAACGTAGTAGACTCACCGAGTACAGTATTAGACTCTTTACACTATACAACTATCGAGGCATTTGCCAACATTAGCAATAACAACTATCGACAACTTCGATACTACATCTTCGATACTGGTCTTTGGTTTCTCCGTACTACAATTGTTCAGTCTTCGAGCTGAAATTGTCCTTGAGTTTCATTTGCTTTACAAAGATGAATAGTCACAACTGGTCACAACAGCTCACATATCACAATAGCTTCAGGTTGACTTGGCTATGATGGCGAACCAATGGGCGTGTAGTTTCATAGCCATTCGAAGAATCAAAAAATAACAATAAATATCAACAACATCAGTGCCACAGGCAGGTAAGCTGTATAACTACATACCTTGCACTTCTTAGGACGGGGACGACATCTGTAGTTTGCAGTCGTAGTATACATTATCGGCATACTGAAGCCTCATCATTTCCAATCCACTCTAATGACCTTCAGTGGTTGAGATTCTGATAGACAGTGGTAACATCGTCATACCGTAGATTTTTGACCATCCGTCGGTTATCGATAGTCAATAACAATTCAAGTTCACTTGCTGGTAGAATGAAGCTAAGCTAACGTATGATAACTAATATATATCATGTGCAAAAAATAATTTCACTGCATGTATCTATGTCGAGGCACAACTCATCGGTGTTTTTTAATTTCCATGCTTGAAAATTTATTCCTTTGGAAGGGAATAGAATTAAACTCTGACTCTATTGACATCGATCCCAAGGTACCAATTTTATACAACCTGCAGTGAAATATTTCTCACGCTGCACGTTTCGCAGAAAGCTGTCGGCGATAAGCAATCTATTTGTGTAATTTTGGTTAAAACTACTTTGGACTTTGTAATACCCGGTGTTTCAAGTCAGCTCATGCGTTTGACTTTGGGTAGATATCCAAATTAACTCGACGGATGATGGTTCGAACTAATTTCAGGACTATATAGAACGGTAGATGAATGTTATTTTATGCGTGGTACGTGAAAATATTTATTTCTTTGGGACGAATTTGTTCATGTGAGTAATTCTTTGGGCAAGAACAGAGCAGAGTAGCTGGAATACGTCTTACAGTTAATTAATATGTACAAATGGGTATGATGAATCCATCATGTTTCAGTATTCACAGTGATTTATTTGCATATTACCTATATTGGGAATCCTATGCCCGGTACGTTCATTGAACGTACAATCCCAATTTTAAAAACGTAGCAACGAGCAACTGATTGTGAGCATCGTTACAAATGCAGGGATCAGAGCCCATTATCTTGAACACCGATCAAACGAAGTTTGACCGGACCTGAACCAGGTGTGATACTGGTTTCAGGCGCAGAACTCAATATCCCTCGTAATAAACATCAAAGTTGTTTTCTTTTATAATGTTTCTGATTATCTCAAATTTTTCTGAACTGGAGTGTATTTGTTCTATTTCTGTGATGCAAGGAAAATTATCGTGATTCAAGAGGATCGATTCAAGATCAGCGCAACAGGCATTCAGGTGGAGTTTCCTCAATGCTAATAGTCTGGTGAATTGCAAGTGAACCGACTCTCTCCACATATGATAAGTTTCCACGCTCAAGCTCTCTAGCTTTTCAAAAGGCGGTATCGTTATCGTATGTGTTCCGTAACCGGTCCATGCAGCTACTCTGAAATACTTTATGTTCCTACAAGTTTTATACACAAGATTCACAACCTGTTGCAATTGAGCAACATCCACGAGGATCGAAATGCTCGAATAATTATTACCAACTTCCTTTAGAAGTGATTCAACTTGTTCCATTTCATATCCATGATGACACCAAATACCTAACGAAGTCAAATGGCGAAGCGATCGAAGCAAGCCTAAATTACCCGTGGCTCGATTATCATGAAGAAACAAGGTATCCAAGCAGGGCAAACTTCTAACAATAACATCTAGAGCAGCATTCGTGATTTCCACGTTATCGATAAGCAGAGACTTCAGTTTAGGATACACCCCAGCTCCAAAGCTCATTAAATTGTCTGAATTATAAATAAAATGGGCAATATTCTCCAGTTTATCGTGACTGAGCAAATGAATGATCAGCTCATTGGTTAGGATGCCGCAATGTTTCGACTTCACCATGCTCAATTTGGAGCATCGTTTCAAAACGTCGAGTCCAGCAGCCGTGATACTCTTCGACTGCTCGATGTCCAGTGTCGTTAAATTCGGACAGCGCTCGGAGATGAGACGAAGCACTTCGTCGGTGCACGTGTGGTGGCATCCGAATGTTGTGATATACTTCAGATCGCAATTCCTCAAATTTGACAGGTATTTGGCTCGCCCCTTTCCAAGATGCAGATGCCTCAGATGTTTCAATCGATCCATGCCGCAGTACAGTATGTGCATAAGGTGATCCGCGACTCGCGGATAACGTTCCAGCTTCGTTAATCGGTCGTCGATAACGACCTCGACGACAGCTGTTCCATATTCTTTCACCCAATCTTGTATACAGTTGGCGCGAACTTCGGATATTCTTTGCAAAAACATCGCCGCAAAGTCATTGAACAATATTCCCGGTACGTCTGCGCAAACTTTATCTTTCAGCAGAGCAATATACGACTCCACTTCCTCGCCAGTGCAATGTTCCAACCGACATATCATAGTGTCCGCACAGTATTTGGTAACGACCTCAAGTGCCGATTTCTCCAGTCGAATCGGTTGCTTCCTCGGCGCCAT
The DNA here is from genome assembly GCA_963969455.1 of Arge pagana. Classification (NCBI taxonomy): domain Eukaryota; kingdom Metazoa; phylum Arthropoda; class Insecta; order Hymenoptera; family Argidae; genus Arge; species Arge pagana. Next base: position 3,548,545 of record OZ018314.1, on the reverse strand, counting down.
TCCCAGAACTGCGTTCGCCTAAAAATGAAGAAGTCGCACGAATAAATTTGATACAGTTACTTAGTCGTACTCTACGCAATATCGAGTCATTTGCAACAACAACAACAACACTTACCAACGACAACTTCTATATCACATTAAACCGTGTACAAACTGTCCTCTTGACGCTTCGATTATTCACTCCTCGAGGTGGAAACTCGTTGTTGTTTTATTGTTCTACTGTATCAGAGACAATTCTCTTGATCACTGATACCCAACATGAATTTTATCAATCAGTAACCTTTGGACACCCTGTGAGCATTGTCACTTGACTCCAACACCTGTCAATGTGACATATGCATGTACAGTTAACGTGGCGGTCGCTTGTTTTTAGTACTGAAATACGGCACATGCCTCATTCGCATCAGAGCCATCTGTGAGCAAATTCCAGCTGACCCGTGTTGCATTTGTTTCACAAAAATAAGCAGCTGTCGTATCACAATACGTTCAGGTTAACTTGGATACAGTAGCGCACCAACAGGCGTGTAGTTTCGTAGCCCCTCGAAGCGTCAAACGATAAGATTGATACCAATCTAGCTATATCAGTCCAGTAAGCAGGAATACTCTACTACTACAACGTACTTTTCACTTTTCATACGGAAAACGAGGGGGACTGAATCGTTGTGGACCTAACCTAAAAAACAAGCTTGATTATTTGCACGATACCACGTTCGATCTGCCGTCTCGAATATCTCCAAACATGCTTTTACACATTTTCGCCGCGATTTGTCTCTTCGCGTACATTTTTCATACAAGTATGTGAGACCCTTTGGTATGGGGCGCCATCTTAGTTCGGCCCTGCTCGTTGTGCTGGCAATTTTTGGCGGGAAATTCCTCCAAAGTTGTGTTATTCATGTTATCCATCGATACTCTCCTCGCGTTGTGAGCCAGCTGGTACGTAGAATCCTACACTACGGTTGCTCTGAGCGTCTCGCTGCTAGCGACATCCGACGGTGAGCGCCGCAACCCGCGTCTAGTGCTACGCAGTCGGTAACGTAGATTTGCAACGTGACAGAAGCTATCACATTCGCGGTGACCGATCATTTGAAAGAGTGTCGCTTTCGTACAAAGACGAAGTTGCGTAAAACTTTCCATCAGAAGGTGTGAATTTTTATTTTCCTAATTAATCGTATCCACATGTTATGCGACGTGCATCAGTCCTGACGAGTTATTAAGTAGAGAATGTTTACCACGACTGATCAAGGGTGAGTACAATTTTTCTGACTTACGGTTCATGGAAAAAACAAATTCCCTCACCCCTGACAATTAATCACGCGCGCGATAATCTGATCTCGACGAGATCACTTCGAATTTGGTTTTTTACATCGTTGAAAAATTTATTTCTCACTGTTTCGCTCGCTTCGTCGAAGGCGAAAATTTCTCGCCTTTCTTATCGATCCAACTTAATAGAAAAAGTTTTTCTACCCTTTCACTGCGGGTTTACTACCCAATCCGACAACAAAGAACCGACATGAGTCATAAAGCGAGTCCGAACCTGGCTCGACAATTGTAATGCCAATGCGAAGTAGTTGTAGTAATCATTTTTTTTTCTTCTAACCAGCATAAAAAAAGACCAACATTTTCTTGGCACGTTTTTCCCGAGCGAATTAAACTTTCTCTCTCATTTTTCGCTCAATCGTGGCAATAAAAGTGCATTGGCGCCTGATTTCAGGCAGCCCCACTTGCCGGCGCGTAGCGCGTGTTGCCCACGCCCAGGCGTTTTTATATCGCGAATTAAATATCGCTCGAAATTCTGTATATACGTAATCGACGGCGCGTTTTTCGGAGAAACTCGTTCGAAAACATGGTATCGGATTCTTTACGCCATTGCAAATTTGTTTTTGACAATCGTCGCGATGGGTAATTATTTTTTGCTTGGGATATCATTACAATTCGTGGAATGTCAAATATTTTATTATTCCCTTCCAATTATGCGAATCACTCCAACTAATTTTTTTCTCGAAAACTAGTTCATCGAGATTACAAAATTTCGGCTTGGAACGAATACCACACTTTTTTTTTCTATTTTCCATCATTCTTAGATTATTTTTGCGGTGCTTATACGACGAAATATAAATGTTTTGGAGAAAAGTTTGAATGCGTGAAAAGCACGCTAGTGATATAGTTCTTAGGAAATATAGCGCGGAGCACGTTGCAATTTACAATTGTATGACAGGCTTTTAAACGCGACATTTTATCGCCGCGAGTCACGAGATTTCAGAAACGCTGGTGCACATTGGCGAGCACCGTCGCGTTTTGGGGTGAGAAAACTACCGGCGGAGCTCGTGACAACTGATTAATGCCGTTCTCGCCGACACAAATTAAACTCCGTACGTGCGGTAGAATTTCGAGTCGTAAATTAATAGGATGCCGCGGACGAGTGAGAAACACGCGTGCAAATTTGAGTCGAATCGTCTCGTGGAAAAGTATTTGAGAAAAAAACGTTCGTTTCGCTGTATACAGGATGTATCACCGCGCGTGTCCGGAATGGGCGGGACTTAGTCGGCGCGCGCCGACCTGAGGAGCACATCAGATCGGTGTTGACATTCTTCTCTTGTCCTATCTTCTATTTTCGCGAGGATTTCCGTCCACAAAAATCTTGTGCTCGTTGATTGGCTGGAGGGGCGTGGCTTCGCGTCGACCGAGTCCCTCCCATTCTGGACAACCGAGGCGAACCACCCTGTACGCCGTGTATTAACTAGCAGGCGACATGAAAAATAAGTCAACAACGTTTCAGAGAGCCTGAATGGAAAATAGTGAATAAAAAAATGGAGTAATGGTAATAAAATTGCGAATAAAAATTAAAAACTGAATTTTAAAAAAAGGTAAATTGAACCCTTCCCATTCTGGACACACGAGGCAATACACCCTGTATAATGAGTATCGAGTGACAGGCACAATAAAAAAGAAATTACCAACGTTTGAGAATAACTAAAGGACGAATAAAAAAAATAAAAAATGAAGGAATGGTAAACAAATTTTAATTAATAATTCTTTTTTAATAGCTATGAAGGTAAACACCTTATTTTCATTTTAGTTTTTATAAATACGCATTTTATTGTCATTAAATTCTTTTTTTTTCTTCACCGTTCATATTTTTAATTCATCTTTTAATGCAATCGATTTGTTCGGTTTTTTTTTCACCTTTACAAACGTTTGTTCGCAGGTCACCGAGTAGCTTGACGGTGAGGAGACCATCGAAAAAATTGACTGCCTTGGCCAAAGCTTTAGCTGCAGCCAATTCTGCTGCCAAACATCATCGACATTGCGGCGGTGAGTTCGAGCAGAGGAATGAGAAATAATGAAAAGAATATTCGTCGAGCGGATAAAAAAAAAGTATCGATTCATTGGGAATATCAATCGAATAGCAGCAACAGCAACGAATTTTCCCCCCATCGCGATCTTTTTTTTTATTTGTCGCGCCCCAGACGACAGACTTGCATGTATATGAGAGATTGAACAAGTTGAGGATACGTTTTGGCAATTTTTTAGGCTGGTACAAAAATTGGAATCGAGAAATTATACAGCTGTGAGTCGAACGTCTGATTTTTATTCACACCTTTCGCATCGACATTCGTATAATCGTCCGAACGTAAATCATCGGGAGTCGATGATTCGACGATTCTACGATAATTATCTACGGTTTTCACGAATCTATACAGACGCATTCAACTTCGTGATCAATCTCGACACGAACGTGAGTCGTAATTACTTACACCTGGCGACATCGATTGTCGAAGGTGACTAAGCTGAAATTCTAGGCTAATTCTACAGGGTGAATATTCGCGCGGCGCGGAATCGACTTCTTTCTCTCTCGCCGCCTGAACTCCTCGCTTCTCCAAGAATCACTCGGTACATCTTCGCAGATTCCTAAGGGCTTCCGAACACGTATATCGAGCTTGCAGGAAATCCTTTCGTATTACGCCGCACCTGGCACTATAATGCCAACAAACGGGGACTATGACACGTCAAAAACAATCTATACCATCCCTCGCGCTTAATTGTTGTTTTTTTCACTTTTTTTTACTTTTTTACTTTTCACAAACATACCTCGTTTCCCTATCTCGAGGAATTCCTCTACTTCGCTCTCCCCAAAATGCCAGCTGTTTCCAATTTTTTCGGATCGATGTTAACCTCAAAATTGTTGTGCTCAATAAACACACTTTTCAAACACATCAAACACATCTTTTTGTTCGTTATTCCTCTATTTATTATAATTTCTTATTGTACTCGATACTTATCTAACAAAAAGGTAGACCATGCAGCACTTCAAAAAGTACCATATAATCTTATCTAATACATTTCTACCTGTAATTTATCAGATAGAAATAAAAATCATGTATTATTAGATAAAGCAAAACTGTGCACATCAAGCCCAATTGTTGTACATAATTAACAAAATGGCGGATCATTTTGAAAACAAAGAGATGAGTTGCGACAGACTATTTTTTTCTCTACTTTCCAACCAACATTTAATTAATTTTTTTTAATATTTTGCGAAAGAATGTCGAAGGACATTTTATTTTGTGATATTAATTTCTTTGTAACGTGACGTTTGGAATCACTTGGGTTGATTTCGTTCGTATTTTTGTTTTCGTCGCGTCAGTCGTGGAATTTGCATTTTTAAATTGATTTTGGATTCATGTCGCGTTGACGTTGGCATTTGCACGTTGCATCGGCTTTAATGATAGCGGAATCGGGAAATTTGATGCTTCGTCGAGTTTGGAAATGCGATTCCATCTCGTGCAAACGCCTCGTTGTATGTTTAATGATGAAATCGTTGATCATTGCGTGCTCATCCATTTTCCACATATTCGTGTATTTCGCTAAATCGAGGCAGTAATGAAATTCCGAAAGGTTCAGTCTGTCACAGCACGTCGAGACATTCGCATCGCCCAAAAAATCCGCTGGACGTTTTTTACCTCGAGAACGAAACTTTTCGCAATTTTGCAAAGGTTTGTACCCATCGACCTCGCATTTGTCACTTTTCCCCAAAAAGTTGTCTTATCTATAGACCAGAAAAGTACAGGTAAAATTTCAAAATTCCATTTTTTTCAAAAACAATTTTTCTTCTTCGACAAAAAAAGTCGTGAACCCTCGAGAATTGACGATAAAACGAGAGAACGTCGCTCGTCGCGAAATCGAATTTTGGAAAGTCAGTTTCGTTTTTTCTCGAGTGTTAGAAATTTAAGGAAAAAAATTAAATTGTTTTTTTTTAAATCGAGCCAACTCGATTTTTTTTTGTTTATTTTTCATTATGTAGCTGTCAACGGAGGGAGGTTTTTAAGCGTTTAAAAAACATGCTCGTCGCCGAAATTTCCCTCTTCCCACGTTCCTTATCGCTTCGCTCATCGCGATCGTGTGTTGCGGTAGTTTGGCGTAGCGTGTCGAGAAATCGTTGAAATTCGCGTAAAATGCGAATTGCTTTCGGATAAAAAAACTCGAGGCCTCGATGACGCCGTTGAAACGTGATCTTTCAAGTTCGGCGCGAAATTTCTCGAAATTAGAGTACAATCGCGCCCAATTCATTTTTCGACCCACGCAATTTCAAGCCAATTCTCACGATTCTCCCCCAAATATTCAATTATTAGCGACAAAAAAATATTTTCTCTTCGCCAAAGTCGTCTAAATTTTCGATAACAATTTTCGACTCGCTCAATAGCGACGAAAATATCTCGAAAAAAGGTTTCATACAATTATATCAAACAAATTGGCTCGACATAACTTTGTACAACGTATATATAATTTACGTACAACTATTTAGAATGCTATTTAAAATTGTAAAAAAGTTGTATAATTTAATTACACGTAAATTACGTGCAAGTTGTATATAATTGCAACGGACCAATTTTTTACGTATAATTGCACAATTATTTATAATAATTGCGTGTATCAAAAGAAAGGAAAACTTACGAGTGGAAATAAGAGACTGAATGCCAGAGTATTGTCGACACTTCGATAATGTGAGACAGACAAAAAACACTTGTTGTGTCTCGTACGAGGTTTAAAAGTGTCAAGTCCATTTCTCTTGTCAATCTCAACCATCCACGATGCACTAGACTCTCGTGATTGATATCGAATCGACCAATGGGTGCATCAGAAACAAAGCGAGGCTCATTTTCAGAAGTAGCTCTTTCGAGTGTCTACGAAGATTCACCCTGTATAAACTATTCAAAAAATATTTATCCACGTTCTAAAATATCAATTTATTTATAAAATATTTATCTACAGGTAGAATATTTATTTATCTGTAAAATACTTATTTGTTTGTACAATATTTATTTATCTGTAAAATATTTATTTATTTATAAAATATTTATTAATTTATGAAATTTTTATTTATTTGTAAAATATTTATTTATTTGTGAAATATATATTTATTTATCTATAATATAGGCTATAGCCTCGTCGTGAAAATGTGTAGTGGCAACTCGGCTAGAGAGTCTCGGCATCGACGTGTTAGCGCGGGAACAATTACCTCGAGCGGTGAGGGTTCGCCTGTCAGTCGGCAACTCCACCTACACTCAAATCAAGCCGGTCGCCTTTGGTCGGGCGAGGGTTTATTAGTACCCTTCGAAACGTCGAAGAAACGCGCCCTCGACACTCGCCTATCCCTCTTTTATTCGCGCAAACTTTCTCGCTCCGCAATCGCAATCGATCCAAAATATTGAAGAGGAAAAAACTGGTGAGAGAAAAAAAAACATGGACGACGGATCGATGCGACGGTAATAAATGGTACACGGCGCGTTTACCGAAATTCGGCGCGTACGGAAAAACGCCCGCATCATGTAAAGTTCGTCGAAGTTGGTAGCCAAATCCAGCGGAAATTCAACCAGTAGCAGACATATTCGAGATCGATTAGTCGGAATTATGAGCAGCGAACGAGAATCTACGAGTAGAGGCAACGCGGAGAACAGAATGTCCGGTGTTGTTATAGTACGACAGTGCGATATTAAGAAAGAGAAACCGACGTATCTCAGAGATCGAGGTACGACGTTCAATTTTTTTTCAATTTTCCTTTCCAATTTTTTTTTACTCTTCAAATTACAAAATGACAAAAACAATTGTCGACAGATTGGCTATTTTCTCATCTCTTTATGAACTTTTCCACGCTTAATCTCGAAGCACCCGTTGAAAATTTCGTATCGCGTTTTCAAACCTCGTAAAAATAGTATTTCCCATTACGTGTATCCAATAATCATCCAAATAATTTATTCATTCACTATCTAAATAATTATCGGCATTTCCCACTCCCATTTCCTACGTCGTACTTCCAGCCACATTTTTCCTAACTTGGTGCACCCAATTTCTTCGCATCTCGTAATACGTAATTTACACATTTTTTGCCTCCCCTATTTAAATGTATTTGTGTGTGTGTGTGTGTGTGTGTGTGTGTGTGTGTGTGTGTGTGTGTGTGTATGTTGTGTGTATGTGTGTGTGTGGGTGGGTGGGTGGGTGTGTGTGTGGGTGGGTGGGTGGGTGTGTGTGGGTGTTTGTGTTTGTGTGCGTACACATATATATAGGTATGTATATTTTTGTATGTGTGATGCGTGTGTTGGGAGATGAGAAAAATCGAAAATCACTCGTCGATAAGTTTTGAGTAGTCCTTCGATAGATTCTATTAAATTGTGTGCGGTGATGCTACTGGGGTAACATTCTTGCGGTAATCAGGTGGCGCACGTGGAAGTTCCGACACGAATCCGTCATTGGATTCGAAATCGTGATTACATAGGATCACGCGATCGCTGCGAGGATGAAACTTGTGCTGAGGTACATAGAGCACATGGAAAAGGTGTTATGTACCTTCGGAAACTGTCGAGAAGCTTACTACGATAATTGACGCCGATAATAGTGTATTTATAGAATTTACGTAAGCGTCGAATTTATCGATCGATCTATCACTTCGCCAGCTGGATTCCCTCGCATGGCGCGAATTTTCCAGAAATTTCTCCGACCCTGAAAACTAAATCTCGTTGCCTAGCAGGGAAAACCGAAATTTGTTCGTCAATTTTTCCGACAGCAAATTTTCAATTCATTTGCGTCTTCGACCTTCGATATGGACTTCGAAAAAGAAGACGCTGATTTTTGATTCGTTTCTCCGTTGTGCAGACTACTTCGACGATAAGGAATTATTTTATACCCGGTATATAGTAGTTTCAGTGTACGTAAATTGGAGAATTGGGAAATTTGTGGACGGAAATCGCAGGGGAGTCGTGGTAGACGAAGTTTTGGGGATGTTGAGCTGGAATTTTGGGACTTTTCGTAGAAACGGGCGAAAAAAGGGAGCCAAAACGAGGGAACGATCCAATTACATCGCGGAGGGCTCACTTCCGCGAGAGCTTCGAAAGTTCTGCGTTACACGTGAGATTGGCAGACGTGACTGGGTCACGCTTAGACTTTCCACGTTCGCGAATTGACATCGAAGTTTCGTGTCGAGGAACGAAAATTCGCGGACGGCCCGCTGTCGAAAAGTTTCGTCGGCGAGCGGGTATAAAATCGCGGGGATTTCGAGGCTCCGTTAGCAATCGTCCCGAGATCCAGGGGAACGACGGTGCACCCACGGGAAGAGAAACGGTCGCGCAAAAAGTGGTGTTCGGTTTTTGCTCGCCGATTCCGGAACGGCAGACTCGTCGTCGCCAACGTGGACGACCGATTTGGATCGACGAGTAAGGCCATCGGGTTCAAAAAATCCCCCAAAAAATCCAAAAACGAAAAAACCAAAGCACAAAATTCTCAGGATGCTATTGTCCACGCGGGCGGCCAGGTGTGCTGCTCTGATGGCAGATTCGGACCAACTGTATCCAGGTTTTAGTTTTAGCCAGGTCTCGAATCGTAGATATCGGTAGAAAGTAAATCATCGAATGATGTGCAAACGCGATCGAATCGTTTTCTCCAGATTAATACACACGTTTTCCATTTTTACTCGTTCCAGAAAGGGTCTTGTACCCGCGCAGCACGAAAGCGCTGGCGAAAGTACCAGTTACCGGGGGAATCCCCGTGAACGTGGAAACCTGCATGGTACGTAAAAAAAGTTCTAATTATTTAACAATTCCCTGTTCGAAGCATTTTTTTATTCTGTTCGTATTGTTACGAATTTTTCATCGAATTTTTTATCTCTCGCGATTTCGTAGGTAAGAATAATAAACCACTTCGAAAAATTAAACGTCACGTTTTTTATTCGCTCGTCTAATGATGAGAAAAATCTGAAAAAATTATATTCCATCAACCTTGTAGGTGACTCCACGCATTTAAATTTCTTCGCCTTAACTCGAATAGTTTCCAAAATAATGAATTTTTTCATGGATAAATTCATTTATTTTTCAGTATTAGAATTAATTTCTGAACAGCATAATTTATTTTTGTCAAATAAAATTAATTTCCAGATCACAAACCTAATTTCTCATCTCAGCAAGGTTTTTTGTCGTGGTACAGGCGCTGAGACAGCTCGTGTTCGGCTCTTGTGCCAGTCCTCCGCGAGGCGAGTGGTCCCGAACAGGTTTGACCTTGAGACCAGGGGGCCAGACGATGTCTTTCGGTTTGAGGGCGGCCAAGAATTCGACGCGCAGTCTCGTTACGGCGGTGCAATCGATAATGCTGAAGCATTTTCTGTTCCTGTGTAACAAACAGGATACGACCGTGACGCCGGAAATGCACGTGATTTACTTGGACGTGAAAGACCAGTCGGCGCCATGTTTCCGAAAAAGCTTCGTTGCGACCTTCTCCGATTTTCAGGTTGCTCAAACCGAATCACGACAGACAGATGGAAGTGCTGACCGCGGCGATATCTGAGATAATCTGGAGATGCGCCGGTGGCAATTCGGCAGCAAAGCCCAGCTCGATGGCGGTCGCAAATTCGTCGAATCAGAGTCTCGTCGTGCCGAAGGCCGTGGTCGTGTTGCCACAGGAAACACCTTACATACAACACAGCGTGCAATACTTTCAGGATGGCGTAACTGAAACTGTGAGTGCGAAATTAGAAGAAACAGCGTTGACCTTGAAACGACCTTGAACGTGACCTTGAGCGGTACCGTAACGCGTGCGCCTCAGAGGCCAACAACTTTTGTCAAAATCCAGTATTGTTAAGTCTAGAGGGGGTCTACGGGTTCTCTGAATCACCCTGTACAATCATATAGGGCCGATTTTTTTTTTATTCATGTAATTGCATGTAATATTTTTTTCTTGGGCGAGTAATAACAGGCATTGTATATTTTGTTTGACAGCTTCACGTGTACGAATTTACGGCGTTGGAAGACTTGCAGATATTCGTCAAGCGATACCTCTACTTGGTGTGTGAACACGATTTGAATTTTTAGTTCGCAAGACGTTTTTTTTTTGTTTTTTTTTGAGAGGGAGAAGGTTCATTTATGTACTTGTTTATTGTCTTTAATGCTGGGAGTGTTTATAATTTTTGTCTCTCCAGTTTCAAGACGAAGGAGGACCAGGTGCTATTCTCTTGCTGTACAGTGCTCTGCTGTCGCGAACCATCGCCAAGTGAGTTTGGAATTCGACGATGGGTTCGATTATAATCGATGGGGATGAAAACAGCGAATGTTGTCTGCAGGGTCAGAAGTGATTTGGAAGATTCGAAAGCGTCGATACTGAGCGGATCCGGCGAAGAGGGTCCGATATCGATCGCGACGTTGATTTTAACGGGAAGGTGTTCGCCCCACCTTCACAACGGCGTTATTCACGTCGGCGACGAGAACACCTATGTGAGATGAAATTTGTGATAAACAAGAAAAACCATTGTAGAGACCGTGAAATTTGTCACTTGACTTTGTCTTCAAATTGCTTTTTCGAGCATTTCCTCGTGGCGATCTAACGCGCAAGCCCGTTGCTGCGAAGCGTCGTTCACCTCGACCTCGTTCTCGGGGGTTGGGCGCGAGAACTCGAATAACTCGGCGTGAAAAAATCGCATCGAGATTTCGAAGCGAGCGTTTTGAAGCTGTGAAACTAGGCTACCCAAGCCTTGAAATCGATTTTCCAAAAAAAAAAAATCACCCGTGGTACGAGGCTTAGAAGTTGAGGCAGAAATTTGGCAAAATTGACGCGCCCTGCTTGCAAGGTGCTTAACTCGAGAACGGAGCGAGACAATCAGAGAAAGGCTGAGAGTTCCTGAAAGTAGAGATTTTGAGCTTTAAATATCATTTTCGAACGACTCTGTATGATTTTTTCGAGAGGCGCCACGCGATTTTCAATCCGAACGTCTTTTCGCACGAGGCCGAGGGCCTTCTTTGATTTCGCTGAAAAACGCACAAATATCGACGTACTGTGGCAACTTTGTTTCGATAACTTCACAGGCGATTCCGCAATGGGGTGTTTTGTCGAGGAGCGAAGTGGGCTTCCTGGTTCACGAAGGTGACGCCCAATCGGACCGACAACCTGGATCCAGACTGAAGACTCCCAGCCTTCCGATCTGGCTCACTCTTTGTCTCGGACATTTCGGAGTTCTCTTCAACACGAATCGCGAACTCCTAAGGAATTATCACGCGGAACGACGGTAATTCGCGAAACGGGAACATCAATGACGCGTTAAAATGAAAATTGCAATTTTTCTGCAACAATCGATAACTTCGGCGAAAAAAATGGAAAAATAAATCTGTAAAAAGAATTGTGAAGAGAAAGAAACAAGCTATCTAAACATTCAAAGAGCAACCAGCTGGCATTTTTCGTTCGCGTCGAATTAATTCGTGAAGTCGAACGAGAGTCTTCGATTTAATAAATTATTCAACTTTCCAGATTCGACATACAGTACTACACTTGTGGTGGGAGTCACGCTACTCTGACCATCGACACCAGAGCACGCGAGGTCGCAGAAAAAACGTCCAGAGATCTCGTCGACATTTCAGCAACGCCGTTGGAAAAATTAATTCATACGAAGTGAGTGTGGGAAAAATGTCTCTAGTGTAAATTGAGCAAAAGTGAAAACCATGAAAATAAAATGACATTAATTAAATTTTAATTCCCTCAATTCACTTCAATTCAATTTCTCTTATTCGATTTAATATTGGAGAACGAAAATTATTTAAAAAAATTCCCCCTTCGCAGGGAAAACCAATTTGGCTTAATTGGCGGATTTGATTTGAAAAAAATTGATTAGCAACGTGAATTTTTGTTCGCAGATGGCAGGATGCGGAGATACAGTGGAACGGAACTCCGGTGTTGTAGGAATCATCCACGGATTCGCGTCAGAATTAGAAAAAGAAAGCAAATCTCCCGAGATTAAAGCGTAACACTTGTAAATTAGCGGTGGCATGTGAATAGAAAGTGAATTCGTTGTGTCAGAAAAGTAGTCAAAATTTTGGTAAGAAATCGTCAAGTTTACATTGCCGAGGAAAATTATTTATAGTTTTATAGCAAACGTTGTTGTGCCCCAGTGAAATAAATGTTGTTGGAAGTGAATCGATTCCTCAATTCTATCTTGCTTATTCAATTCTATTTTTTATTTCTCAGTCGTCGATCTTCTCGGCTTGCGACCTGAATTCCAATCATTTAGGATCGATACGCGAAAGCGTAAAAATTATTCATCGCCCGTGACGTGTGTAAACAATACGCGATCGCGTTTCAGAAACTGGAGTCACGGCATCCGATGGGAAAATTTACCTGTAAATTGAGCAAATCGTTTCCCATTTTTTTCCCACGCGAGTGCAAAAGCAAAGGAAATTTGCGCGCTTTTTTCCAAAATTTTATTTTAAATAATTCTTATTTTAAATAATTTGGGGATTTAAATTAATTGATTAATTTAGTAAATTAGTAAATTAATTACCAGCCGAGGGAATGAGACGAAAAGAAGAGGAAAAAAAGACGAAAAAGAGATCAACGCTACCGAACAAACATGGGAATCAGGTTTTGTCCCGATTCAGCTAATGCCTCGCATTTGGCGCGGTCAATTTTCCCCGCGATGCGGATGATTAGGCCAGAAACGGCGTGAAATCATTGTCCATGAAATGGAGTCTCTGCCCGTGAGAAAAACATCTGCCGCGGGCTACAATCCAACTCTCATCATCGCCAAGTCGAACAAAGTCAACAGTTATAAAAAAAGTCGATAAGGCTGAGAGAATCTTATAGAAACGCGGGGATCGCTGATCGCGAGAACAGTGCTGCGCCTGGCGACCCGCACACCGCATCACGCCGCTGCGCCTGGCGACCCGCACACCGTATCACGCCGCTGCGAACAGCTAGGCGCGGACGAAAAACGCAGCTCTGTCCGCTGCCCCCGAGCCAAAATCCCAAAAACCGATCTCCGTAAAAAATACATCCGCGAAGCATTTTTCGGAAACATACTTCCCAAAAAAAAAAATTATTTCCAACGGTTTTCATCCCAGACACTTCGATGTGCGCATCGATCAGTAAATCCTGTTTCTTCGGCGGCCAAAAATAATCCACGAAATTGAACCAATTTTGGAAAATTGAGTTTTTTGGCCCACTTTTTACGCCGGAAACATTTTTCTCTACTTGTCGGTGTAGCTGTCTGTGTTGACAATTTTTTCTTTCCAACAAAATACAGTTTTGCCTTTAAAAATGGTGAACCAAGAGTAAATAAAAAAATTAAAAAATGGGATTTTGGGGAAAAATTGGCATGCGATCTGGGGATTTTTCCAGGTCGGAAGGCAGCTTTTTGATTGGAGAACGTGAATCGTGATCGGGTGAAAAGCTTGGATCCGATAATCACGCGGCATATGGATGCGCCGTCCTCGATGTCTCTCCCCCTTTCGGAACACCTGTGCAGTCGAACCAGGGTTCCCCACTTCCTGGTCACTTCCTGAGTGCTTACTCCGCTCTGTTTTGTAGTAACAGAGGTGAGCAATAGACAGACGCGCCGCAATTTTACGCGAGAGACGCCACGATTTTTCTCGGCGTCGCGACGCCACGTTTTTTGAGCTGACGCAAAATCGTTGGGGCAAAAAGCAAACCGCGAGTAAATAAGCGATCGGAGTGAAAAACCAACCGCGGATCGGTGGAAATAATAAGAAGGTAAACAAATCATGTGAAAAGTTTGCTGATCGTTGTCGGTAAAATTCAAGGAGCGGAGAAATTTATCTTGGTTGGATCTCGCGACGATTCATGGATATTAGCCAAATACGCTATCGTGGTGAGTAAAAAACGTGAAATTCCCGTTTTTCGTTTTTTTACGAATTCGTTTTTCGGAAACGCATCTTTGAAAATCCGCCATATCGAGGATGCTGACCCAAAAACGTTGACGAACCGAACAATCAATTTTTTAAGCAACAAATATTTTGTTAATAACAATCGATGAGTTAATTATTAACGACAACAATTTGATTTTTTTTTACTGACTCTGTGAACTGCGCAAAAACGGAGCTCTCGATGGCGAGAAAAAAACGCCATGACACAAATGTCTACCAAATTTTTTTGCACCAATTCTTTGACGATTTTCTATCTAGTTATTAAAAAATGATGGGCGAATTGTCGAATTAAATAATAATTCCCATGCTGAGAATCGCGCGCAGAGTGAAACTAGACGATTTTTGTACGAATTTTCTGCGCAATAATTTCCTGCACAGAACAACCTCGAGAAAAACAATTGCTAACCTCAAAATTGGCCAGACTTTCGATGGAGCAACATTTTTTAAACTTCGTCGCTGAACGTATTTTTACTTCCAACCAACTTTCATGGAGCCCCGGATCGAATTTCTGTGGGGAATCGGTTTTTCCCAAATGTGAGGTTAGAATCACGATGTTCAATATGGCGGACTTAAGATGGCGCCGCGAATTTGCAACTATTCGGGTTTCAGCGCCTGATCCCGAATTTGGGTGATCAAGGAACGGAAATGCGATTCGTATTTCGTATTTGTCGTAAGTATTCGTATGCTGGAGATTTTTGCTGATTTGAAAGTTTGGTTAGGTTTTTAAAAAAATTGTATTTTCTCCTGGGATTTTGGAACTTGAGAGAGGTTGTATAACAAATAGATGCGAGGCTGATGGAGGTAGGAGAAATTTGATTGGTTAATATTCGGTCATTTGTCATGCCCTCGCTAATAACAATGTCCGGATATCGTTGAAGATTGTAGACAGCGATATTCTGCTGCTCTACGGCAACGATCTTGGTCATGTAGGGCGTAGTACTGGTCGAGTTTGCCGACCGTAAATTAAGCTCTTCTCGTCATGGTTAACCTCCGTTTCTCCGTAATCCACTCGCCGCTTCGTCGTGGAGAAAAAAATGGCCGGTCGCATCGATAATTCCATTCGGTGATCGTTAAGCCGTTCAAAACACGGAACGACGCCGAATAACAGCAGCGACACCGCGCGCTATAGACTGAGCGTCTTCGTCGCTCGCGAGAAAAGCTCCGCGCGCGCGGCGGGTTGCCTGCTCGCCGGCGCGCGGTTCGATCGTCAGAGGTGCTGAAATAATTAGCAAAAAAAAAAGAAATAACCGTATAAAAATGAGTAAATAATTGTGGGTCGATTTTTATGGAAAAATAAAATAAATA
The DNA here is from genome assembly GCA_963969455.1 of Arge pagana. Taxonomy (NCBI): domain Eukaryota; kingdom Metazoa; phylum Arthropoda; class Insecta; order Hymenoptera; family Argidae; genus Arge; species Arge pagana. The sequence goes on along the minus strand of OZ018314.1, from coordinate 3,533,054 downwards.
AAAATAAATAATTATCTATTTATTAGAATGAAAAAATTGAAAAATACACAAGGATTTATTTTCGAAGACCCGTTTCACGAAGTTTCGAATTTCTGCGTGTAATAAGATCGTCGCGTAGCCTATGAGATACGCGTAACGCGAATGCCGGGTGAAATCTGGTCTCCACGCGGGAATTTGAAACTTCTTGATCAATCCTTTGCACCGGCATGCTCGTTTGGTTGTATAGAAGAAAGGAAATCGTGGACGCATAACATTCGAACGATGGATCGATGTTGGGAATTTCATTCCTCGGAATCACATTCACGAGGCGGCGACGAGTTTCTGAAACAAAAACGGAGACGAAACGAATGGATAATCGAACCGTGGTTCCCACATTCGCGACGATCGACTTCCGACATTACCGAACCCGAGAAACTCCGCGTTTCATTTTTCCAAAAAACTCTCTACCCTCGATTCTTCGTTTTTTCAGACAAATATTTTCCCTCCATTGTCGTTCGTGCAGTTTTTAATTTCGCTCCGAATTTCGAAATTTCCAGCCAAATTTAACGCTGCGCAAAATCATTTACATTTTCGGGTGTTAAATAAATATTTATCAATGGCAAATTCTGTTTCATTGGTATTTTACAATTTTTTCACTTTCTCTCCGCAAAGTTTTTGGTGCACTGCGCAAATTCCTATTCATATTGCGTAAAACATTAACTTTTAAATTCTATAATTTCGAATTTTACCCTACATATTTAAAGTCTATTTCGCATAATTCGAATCTCATGCAAAGTATTTTAAACGTACAAATTTCGTTACGAACAATTTACAAGTTACTATTTTTTCCAAATTTTTCGCTCCTTCGCGTGAATTTTCCAAATTTTACAAATTTTAGGACCAGTTGCTATTTTTCAATTTTATGTTATTCCCTTTTTGTTAGTTAATTCGAGACGAATCGAGCGATTAGACATGACACGGAAGAAGTGAGCCGAGAAATAGTATTTATTGTTAGAAAAACTATTTAAATAGACACAATCGCCATTCTGGTCGCGATCCAAGTGTACATTACCATTTCGCGCGAAATTGGGTCAGCATAAAAAGGCACCTCGGTACACTTTCGCGGTGTAATCTGTAGCCGTTCCTTGGTAATTGCTCGATAAACAAATGAACCATTGTTTCATTAGTGCTAACAACAACGCGGCTGATAATAATGAGCAGACGTCGTTAAAAAGTTTCTCTGCATGCTTTCTAGACACGTGACGCCGTCGGAGATCCTCGGATACATTCTCGTTAACAACATTCGCTGCGCGATTACGATGTTAACAAATTCTTCCTCGCAATTTTCAAACACCGCCAGCACCCTGCGACGCTTTCTTCGATATATCTCGACAATTACGCACTTTAGCAAAAAAAATGTTCAGTATCAAAATAAAGCCCTTTAAATTTTCTTTAGAAGAGATTTTCAACTATTTTCATCGTAGTACAATATTTCACGAAATATTTCATGGAGAACGCATCAAATTCCTCAAAATTTGGCGATCTTACGGTGTCACGCGTACGCGTTTGTTTAAATATCTCACGAAATAAATACGTTAGAGAAAAAACTTTCAAATAAAAAATGAAGTTTGATAAACGTTCTATAAAAAAGTTTATATTCAACTTTTATCCAAGTCGCTTTGTTTGCGAGTTATTCCGGGAGGAAAGTTAAAAAAATTTCATCGGTCTCATTACATTCGTTCTTTAGCCGCGTCGTAAGTACGTAATATCTTGCGAAATATGCACTTCAGAAGAAAAAAGTCCAATTAAAAAAGAAAGCCCAGTTATAGTTCTACAGAAAATATCGAGTATCTTTTTCCCGCCAGTGCAATACTTTCCAAGATATTAGCAAAAACACTTCGAGAAGTGTCGATGAAATGTGAATATTCTCATCCTTAAAACACATACCACAGAGTTCGGTGCAATTTTCACGGAATTGGCTATATTTCATTGGATATTGGGGAAATAGCGAAAACGTAACGCTATCGCACAGGTCCGTTGGCGCCACTAATCATTTGGAAGCGGAATAAATTAGGCTAATTATCGATATACATTCCCGATTCATTATCATTTTTTACCGTAACATCGTTCGCGAATACCATTATAAATGCTGATCGTTAATTCAGTCTCACGCGTGTTCTACCTGTATTTTTCACAGATGCGTGAAGACAGATTTTTTCATCTGAATGGAGACCTTCGTACGATATGGAGATAGAAATACTGCTGAAGATACTGACGCTACTTCACTGCATCGCTCACCCAACTTCTTCGCAACGTGAGTTTGCACATTTGTTACCAGACTACAACGAAGAGGCTCTCAAGGCTCGAAAAAAAAATTAAAATAAATAAGTCAACTAATTAATTAATTAACTAATTAATTAATTAATTAATTGATTAGTATATAAATAAATAAATGGAGCTTGCAGAAAAAAATTCTGCGATTGGAGTCAGAGATTGAGAGGTAAAGCCTACGCAGCTTAGAAAACTCGTTGCAAAGAGATTTTGTAGCCAAGAAAATTTCAGCGGAACGAAAAATTGCAGCGAAAACGGAACCACCAAATTCGCGTGTGACTTTTTTTCTCATATTTTTCCGAAATATGAAGGAAAGTGGACGAAGTCGTCTGCAGATAACGCAGTATTCGAAGAAACCTGTGAATCACGAGTATATAGGTATGAACAGGGGATTCGATGACGGCATATAGGCTCGCCTGGGCCGGAACTTCGCTCCAAGGAAGCGTGCATTTACACTTATAGTACACACATGCGGGCACACGTATTTCTCTAATATATTAAACTACACGCGTACGTGAATCCACGTAACGCGAGCGTGCGATGTGTGTCAGTAGCGTAGCGAGGAGCTGGTTACTCGCTCGTAGACGTTGATAAAAATCACCGAGTGGCACTCGCTCAGCCTCCGCTGTTTCCCTCTTTGCTTTCCTCATTTTCCTCGCAGGATCCTCCAAATTTTCAGCCTTCGAAGTTCCAAACTCCTTCGAATTCGATCGCATAGGAGTTATTATTCGAATAGAGAAATTCTAGCTACGCTACTGTGGCACGTGGATATAATAAGGACTGCGATGAATAAAAATTACAAGTAAAACGTATATCATGATCTTAAATGACTTACAGTTACGTAGACGCATAGAACTACGTTTCGATAAATTTCCCTCGAATGAAATAATAAATCGAAATGAAATTTGTGTACGTTTAAGTGCAATAGCCAAACTTACTTGTTTATTTGTCTATTTATTTATTTATTTATCTATCTATTTATCTATCTATTTATCTATTTATTTATCTATTTATTTATTTAGTTTGTTATTTATCTATTTATTTGCTTACGAGTAGATTAATAATCGGACAATGGATAAGATATCTGAGGAAAAATTTGTGAGTAAACGTGAGAAAAAAATTGATATTTTTCATGAAATTTCGACGGTGGAAGTGATTTGTTTTTTTTTTGAATTTCAAACGAATTTAAAAAGTTGCTGTTGGAAGTAGTAATTCGGAGTTCCACGAATTTTTTACCGCTTGTATGTCGGAACAAGTTCTTCGGTGTCGACGATACCTGAAAACTCGACCGTGCTCGAATGACAATACAGACGTGGTGAACAATGGTCAACGGTGAGCGGACGCTCAACCGCAAACTGCCCGTCTTACGATTAGCCTTAGGCTAGCACCTTGACATCTCCGTCCCGTCGGTCTCACGGTTCAACAATCAACGAAATACTCGAAACAGGAACAATAAAACTGACACTCTGACTCGAAGAAACCAATAGGATTGATCTGATAAAAATTGAAGAATAGTTTTTGTGGAGGATTTACGCAAGTACCGTTGCATTTACGTGAAAAGTGCAGTAGGCACTTTATATAGACCGTTTCAAGACCTTCATTTTTTATTACAAGTTTTTTCCTCTGGAACGAATAACTTCCGAGATAATTGCAAGAACGTCGAGACGAATGAGCCGAAGAGAGTTCCGGAGCTCGTTTGCGCGAATACGGACGGATTTGGGTGGAAAATGTATAGAACCTTTTTTGAAGAACGTTGTAAGAGCTTCGAGTTTTGTTTGAGATGTTTTTTTCTGGAATCAGTAGTTCGCGAGATATAGCGAGTAGAAACTTTAAAAATGTCGATTTCTTGTACGCGTAGTGATCCGAGACACGCGCTGTTTTCTGGAGAACGGCGCGACGGCGGCGCATTTGTTCGTTGGCGAGGAATTGGAGGTTGGAGGTGTCGTGGGTGTGCTCGGTGTGCTCGGAGATGCTGGACCGCAGGGCGATATCGAGTTACGTCTCCAGGAAAGAGATAGCCCCGTTGCGATAAGTCCGAGCTCGAAGAATCTGACCTTGACGAGACCGTTGGATAAAGAAGGCGTTGATGGACCAGCGAGCGTCTACGTGAACGTTATCTGCGAAAGAAAACGGACCTTGGATCCGGTAAGCACAAGGTTTTCCGGCGGAGCGCCGTACGGCGCGCCTGCCGGGCGGCAACCCACGTTGCTTCCCCGTATCGCGTGTCACCCGCACTACGTTAAATCGACCTCTCTTCACCTTCCTTTTCAGGGCTTCGTTATACCGGTCAACATCCGAGTTACGGACGCGAATGACAACGCTCCCCAGTTTATCAACGCCCCGTACGTCTTGAACATTTCTGAGGTAATTATTTTCAACCGCTCTTACATCTTCATCCTTCGATTTTCTTCGTGACCTTGAAATTTCACGATCATAAAAAAATGCAATCGAACGCGGACCAAAATTTAGTCGCTCGTTTCTTCGTTCCTCCATTTGCTACCCGACTAAAAAACAATATTCTATACACTTATGCAACATTTATAAATAATTTATTTATAATTATAAACAATTATTTGTAGAATTCTGTATAATAATATATAAATTTCGAAATATGAAACGTTTACGATATACCTCTATTGTCGCGAACACAGGTGACTGTTGTCGGTACCAGAGTGCTTCAAGGTGTCAGGGCCGTGGATGCGGATCAACCAGGTCCCTACTCGACCGTGCAATATTCTGTCTTGCCAGGAAGTCATTCGGTGAGCACGTATTGTTTATAAACAAGTATCGCAAATCGAGGAAAATAAGACCTTGGGTTCGGACCTCGAGGCGCAAGAGTTTAAATTTCTTTCATACGTAATTTGGTTAAATAGCGTCGAAGGGCAGTTATTAATTATTCAAATTGCGAAATGAGTACGAATATCGAGTAAGCTTGTTGAAGGCTTTTCGTTGTGTTCAGCTGGCCGTATTTGTGGATGGTAAAAGACTTCCGCTGCAGGTACAAATTCAAGTCTTGCACGTGAAGCGAATAGTTACTACTTACTAGAAATAAACAATTTCTTAGCTTTTTTATCAACCACGCTTAATCGCTTTTTCCTTACGTTTTTTTACGTGTCGTCTTCCAGGATTACTTCGTTTTTGTTAACGCACTCGAAGGGACGTTAGTGCTCCGAAAACCTCTAGATTACGAGACACTTGCCAATTTCTCCGTCGGAATCCGCGCCCAGGTGAGTTCCTTCCCGAAATTACGTATCATACATAATCATAAAACCAAAATCAGCTCGATACAATTATTTATAATTTTTTTACAACCCATGTATAATTTAGTACAATTTATATACAATTGTATAGAGCCTTGTATAATTTTTTACACAAGTCTATATATTTATAAATAAATCTTTTTCTCGCTTCTCAATTTTTCTATGACAATTAGAGAAGAGAGAAAGTACGCAAGTATAATTCGCGTGAAGTGTGAAACTCCATTTGGAGCCGCTTTGGAAGCGGGTCTATTAGGTTGTGGTGGCTCCTAGAAACATTGGGTTGTTGGCATTTGATGAATTTTGCATTGCAGGATCAAGGGAATCCACCGCAGTCGTCGGAGACGATACTTCGCGTGAACGTCATCGATGCCGATGACCAGAACCCAGCTTTCCTGAGCGAACAGTACCGAATCGCGATACCAAACTCTGCAAAAGCTGTAAGATTTTCAAAAAAACGGAAACACTTTGAATTTTGGTCACACGTGTTGAAAGATACAATGACGAGGAGCTTTTTTGTTGAGGATGGTTCTCTGCAATTTTCAGGATACTCTTCTGAGAGTAGAGCCAGAAGCTATCAGAGCTGTCGACCAGGATCTTGGGATCAACTCACCGGTCAGATATTCCGTCCAAAGCGGTGCCATCTCGTTTTTGAGCCTGAATCCCGGTACCGGAGACATCATTCTCTCGAGAGGTCTTCGAGACCATGAGTTAGTGGCTCCCATGACTTTGGTCATCAAAGTGAGCTCCGCAAAACAGTTCGATTACCTCCCATCACTCTTGAATTTCACTCGAATGCGAGATCGCAATGTTAACTTTCTTGCAGGCAACTCAAGTGGATAATCCAGATAGATATGCGCTGGCAACAGTCGTGGTGTCTCGAGAAGGTGGGCTCGGAGCTGGCCCCACTGCTGGTAATTCGCGTATAGTTCACAAGAATTCTCGCAAGACGGAGAACAGCTGTCCTAATTTTTCTCTGCCACAGGTGGCAGGTTGCCGGTACGGTTCGTCCTCAAGGACTACCGAGCCAACGTGCCGGAGAACACGCCGCCCGGAAGCATCCTCTTGACGGCAGGGGTAAACAAAATAGACTCCGTGAGTGCAACTTGCTGGCGTGTTACTAAACAGTATGTGATACGATGATCAACCGTACAACGTCTTCATGCGTACTATTTTATAGAACCTCACTTTTTGGTTGGTCGGAGCTACGGAGGACATGGAGAGGTTCACGGTTACCCCTTCGGGTGAATTAATTCTGCGGGGGACTCTGGACTACGAGAGACGCATCCAGCACAGCTTCCTAGTCCACGTGAGCGATGGACATCACGTAAGTAGTTAACCCTAGGACCCAAGTCTGGGGTTCCCCAAACCCCGCTAAATTGTGACGGTGCTGGCATTCGTCGGTTGTGCTGGTCATGCCACATTGTTGATCGCAATAGTTGGGAGGGATGTACCGAGCAAATTCTTTATCGTATCATCGAGAAGATACGAATTTTTGGAAAACTTGTTTGTGGTCCGTTTTCAAATCCTAGTCGTTTACCTCGATTGTGCTTCTCCAGAACGATACAGCCAGGGTGAACATCTCTGTGGAAGATGTCAACGAGTGGGAGCCTAGATTTCGACATCCAAGGTACGAGCTTCACGCGAGAAATTTGCGGCAAGGATCTATAGTCGGTGGGTTATCCTTTTTTGAGTCAGAGATTCGAGTCATGTGTGCGAAACATCAGTGAAGAATGACTGCTCGCGTTTCAGGGAGACTAGAAGCAGCGGATGGCGACAGAGGAGATCGAGTTTCTCTATCTTTGCGAGGACCAGATGCGAGGTGAGCTAGAAGATCCTCCACCGCCATGAGATAAGTTTCTCCAATGATCTGACAAAATCAATTTCAGGTCTTTCGAGATTCGAGATAATGGGGAGTTAATCCTGAGATCTTCCGGACCGTTCAACGGAACTTTGGCAAGACTCGTGGCCATAGCATCTGACTCTGGCCACCCACCGAGGTAAAACTACCATACCTGATCCTCAACATTCCCAAGATCCACGACATTTTTGCTCGTAGTACCCAAAAATTGCTCGGTACTCGCGGTATAAATGCTGAAGGCTCGACAGTTTTCCTGCGAACACATGAATCAAAGCTTAGGATCCTGTAACTTCGTTCTTCATAGTCGTATCGTCCATTACTGTCATAGATCCAGTATGGTACCGGTCATCGTTCATCTTCCGAGTACAGGAGCACTCCCAGTAGCTGCTAGGGCAGCACCAGCTTGGCTAGGAAGCAGCGTTCTTCTGGTGGCCGTATTCGGAGGCGTCCTGGGACTCCTAGGAGTCGTCATTCTCGTCCTCATACTCTACATCTACAAACAGTGAGTTTCTCAACTCTGCTAGATTTTGTCTCGTGGTGGTAACGTACTGGATCTGTTCGTGTGATAGCAAAAGGCCGAAGAGTAGTGGTTCGGTGAGTTCGGTTGGGACTGGCTACCGAGAAAAGTCTCCAGTCCCCTCAGCTCTGAGTCCAACGCCTCAGATTCTAGCTGCCCATGCTCTTCACGACGTTCTGGAGAATCCTCGAGATCGTCAGTCAACAAACGACATCGATAATCCCGTCTTCGGCGATGACAACGAAAGCACGTATACTGCAACGATAAAAAGTGAGCCATTGGTCCTCAACTGTTGCAGCAACGATTGTACCTAGTCTCTCTGTAAACTTGACCCAGTATTGTTTTTTCAAATCGTATCTCCGTCGTTCCAGTCTGCAGCAGATCTATCATGATAGTCAATCCCCAGAAATTTGGAAAATAATGTTGACCTTGCAGGTGTGACGTCAGCCAGACAATTGCCGCTTTGTGGTAGGCACAAAATTGGGCCGTTGCCAGTTCCGATGCCTCCGACACTCGCGGCGACGTCTCACATCCCCAATATCGGCGGACTCGTTCAAAATATAAATAATTTAGGCGCGAGATCCGGAGGAGCCCACGATCTCGGCTCCAACGACTCGTCGAATGGCTCCGGGGATCCCCCGGACTCTCTCGCGCCTGCGTGGCCCGCTGGCTCCATCTCGCGGCGCGTGAAGAAACTCTCTTGGGACGACGACGACGACGACAAGGTGGGCGCAGCTTTTCGAATCTTTAGGCTATTAGTACGAGAATAAAACTGCGCACATTAACGCTATCTGTAGGGAAAATAACGAAATGTAATGTACGTATAAGCAGCGTTTCCTCGAATCATCAATTTTATCGGTGGACACGGAATATTTACATCAGGAGGAGACGATTAATGATTACGTTATCGAACGTCGCAGCGTTAGATTTCCTTGGAACTGGGTCACAAGCTCGATAATAAATCGAGCTTGAACTGTAACTAGCGGTCCTATCGTCGCCTGAAAAGTAGGCGAACGAACCTCTCCTTCTTTGCCTTCTCTCGGAGTCTCTTTCTCAGGATGCGATTAGTTTTCCCGCGTGTCCCACTTTTCGACGAGCGATTTATCAAACACCTCGTGCCATTTTTATCGTCCTGACAAAAACAGGACTCTACCGGCAACTCATTTACATCCTCGACTCGGACAACTTTTCTTTCTATTTTCAGACGGTCAATAATCCTGACGCTGTGACCGAATCTCGGACCGGAAATTCGCAGACCGGAAACGACCAGTTGAACCTCACCGTTTATTTTTAATCGCGATACTCTTGTTCCACGAGAAGTCGACGCCCCAACTCCAATTGTATAACTCGATAGTAAATTATGTTTGACAAAAAGATAATGCTTCGATTACTCCGGTTTTTCCTCTAGCTGACGTCTGATATTCTCAAATTTTACCTGAAGTTTTCGTCGATCTTGCTTCTCAGGTTCCCGCTGCCATATTGGCCCCACCATTTTCTGCCCTCCGAACAATCGCGAACAAAGCTCTACTTTTTAAAATCTCATAAGCAGGGTTGTAGAATTTTCGATGAAAAAATAATACTTTCATTCGTTAAATTAAACTTTTTTAATAGACATGTTTTTCATGGAGAGAGAAAATTCAATAGTGACTGACAATTCTTACCATTATATTATTTCCAGTAAAAAAATTAATTCACTGGTTAATAAAAATCTTTCCCATCAAAAAAAGGATTTAATGGTTAACGAAATTTTTTCCCATTAAGAAAATTAATTTAATAGCGTTATTTATTTAATAAATAAAATTTAATAAACGTTTTTCCCATTAAAAAAATTGATTCGATGCTTAAGGAAAATCTTTTCTGTTAAAAAAATTAATTTCATGGTAAATGAAAATTGTTCCCATTAAGAAAATTAATTTAATAGCGTTATTTATTTAATAAATAAAATTTAATAAACGTTTTTCCCATTAAAAAAATTGATTCGATGCTTAAGGAAAATCTTTTCTGTTCAAAAAATTAGTTTCATGGTAAATGAAAATTGTTCCCATTGAAAAAATTAATTTAATGGTTAATGGCGATGCCACTGGACTGGGAAATTAAAAACATTATTTACAACCCTGCTCGGCGAATCGTGTTCCCGTGTAATGAGGCCACTTGATGGACGGGCTTACTCGAACGGGACTCGGCTCGCCGTAGGTACGGAAACTCGCTTGGAAATGTAAAAAATAAGATGAGAAAAAATTGTGAACCTACGTGGCACGTTGAATTTCAACTGTTAATTGTAAGAGCAAGTCGAGGGGGCCGACCAGAAATTCTAGTTGGTCAGATGGGTCGGTATCCAAAAAGCGGCCGAGAATTTTTGAGCGAATTTCGTCTCCAAGAGTTCTTTTTGGGGTGTCGAACAGGATGCTATTAGTATTTGGAACGTGAGAGCGAAGAGACTTGGCGGTTTTCGTAACAGATTTGACGTAACGCGGCGAATTGCTGTCACGCGTCAGCGAAAGTCTGCGCATCCTCAAGGTCAAAAATATTCGATTGACTTTTGAGCAAAAATTTGGAGAGCAGTTCCATCTGCTCGGTTTTGCTCTCGTCTTGCGCTCGGAAATGCTCGAGGCTTCGCGTTAAAGGAGCAAATGTTGCCGGTGATGTATGTAGATAAGAAAGAAAGCGGGAGGTGGGGAGAAAGTTTCGTCGTAGTGACCCACAGAGAGTCGTAAAAGACCTTGGTGGGAAGCTGAAATGCCCCAGTGACGATATCGACGCCGTTCGAAAGAGGAGTGATCGTTGAATCGGCTGGAAATCGGTGGAAAAACACGCGTGAGTTGACCAGTTGAAATTGGAGTGCCTCGACCGATTTTCGACCTCTCACCAACTCGAATCCACCGCTACAACCCACATTTGTCCAGCTATCTTCGGAATTTTTGCGTTAATTAGCTTATCACTGTAATTGTGGTCAGCCAAACACTGTTGTCGGTTATAAACGGTCGTTTACCACTTTTTACTCGCGTAAAACCGATCACTTTCGCGACATTTGCCAAACGAGCGCGAAAGCCCTTTGAATGGTGCCCATCGAGATCTCTGTCGGTAATGTAGAAACCTAGAAATTAAAATACGAAATTTTTCAAGCGAGCGCTCGTTTTCAAATCCACGTCTCGCTTGTTTCTTCTTTGTGCTCTGCCGGGCGCGGAAAATAAATCGCGTAAGTGGAATCGCCCGTGGGATTTTTGTAGTGTCGATAAGGTAGGAAACTGCAATGAGATTTTCTCGTTTTTTGCGGGTGGGAGCGATGTTTTGGACGAAATTATCGGTCAAAAATGCTTGAAATACTTCCGATTTGCGTGGGTGCTCGACGACGAGGTTGGCAGGGATTATGCCGAATAAAAGCGTTGGAATTCCCTGGAGAAAGTTGACGAACGGGAACTCGATGATTCGAATCATGCCGATTTACGGTGTAAACTGCAAATCATGCGGATGATCCGGGTACCGCGCGAATTTTAATGCCAATGCTTTTTACACACGTTTCATTCAGACGTCAACGTTGAACGAGCACGACACATTTTTTTTTTTTTTATCATCGTATAGAAAAATTCGTATTCGTTTTTCGAATCTGGGCCACCAACAAATTTTTCTATGTTAACAGCTGCTAATTTCAATATTCACGGATTTGTATACAGCTTGAAAGCAATTCGATTTTTCCAGAATCTACGAGGCTGGCTATTGAAAGACAATTAAACAGAGGATCAAAAAATATATTCCACTTGGAAAAAATAAAATTGAGGGCCTAATTTCTGCAGTCAAATTTACACCCATTTTAAAAAGCATTTTACCATGGGCAAAACAAATTAATTAAATCTGCAGACACCTTTTTGGTATTAAGAAAAAAAAAAAACTACCAAAGTCCATGAAAATGGGACTCGAATGACCAGATTCTGTCTCGTTTCAGAACTAAAATGGAAAGGAGAGTCGTTGTTCTAGTGATTTGGACCTTAGCTACGGCGAGTCATGGTACGTGGGGTGAAACTACTGATAAGCGAAGCATCGATGTTTTCTAGAGCCATAGAATTAACTTGTAATATGCCATCGGCAAACTATGTTGTAGCGATATACCTGCCAAGTAACGAAACCATCAAGAGTCAAATGTCGGATTCCAAAAATTGGGAGTCGACGGGGCTTTGGGGCGACATGCTGGAGGACTGGGTTTTGTCTGGGTACTCAGGATCGAGACAATCGAGAGTTATGAAACTTGGAGATGAATCATTGACCGTGTCGCCCTCCGGCAACTCTCTCCATAAGCGAGACGTCTCTGAAACAGATCTATATCTTTTGGGTAATCCATTTCTCATCTCGTTGCGATACCGAACCTCGATAATATCACTCTGAACTTCTAAAGCGAAACGACTCGAAGGAAAATCAATGCTTTGCCCATTTTCGTCGACCAGTTTCTCGCTCGATTGCAGAATAGCATCTGCAACTGTTCTGCATTTCACATCCTTTTTTCTATTTGTATCCTTAGAGGCTCTAAGAACCCAGCTAAAAAGGCTTCTTGTATCCATGATATATTTTTCCTCCCAGGTGCTATTGAAAAATTGGTGTACCGAGTCGATTACATGGAGAAACGATTGCGGAGAGCCGAAGAGCTGCTGTACTACGTGATATCGGGCAATAATCAAGCTAAAGGTAACTCGATTTAACTGCAGCCCATGACAATCCTAATCAATCATCGATGACGATAACCATAATGAATGGAATTCTATACAACCAATCAGTCGATGCTAGCGACGGGGCTAAAACCTAATAAAATCCACAGATATTAGAAAGCTGATATGATTTTTCCCAACATTTGCCACCTAAATCAGCCAAAACCAGTGAATACCAGAACATTTGATTAACATTTTGTTTGTCAACCAATTTTTGTTCATCGTTGGAGTGAGAATCCAAATGTGAATCGGTGATCCGCAAGATATCCGCAATAATTTTTTCAATTTCTGTTCAATTAAAGACCTCTTGATCAACCAATAGGACTACATAGAAGAGTACAACTATATTAGGGGAGGCCAAATTAGGTCTGATATTCGGGATAAGCAACGATTATATTAACCAACTCATGTGTTTCAGAACCATGCCCCAAGAATTACACGCGAGTCGGTCAAAACTGCTACTACTTCAGCACCAGGGAATTCGATTGGAAGTCGTCGGCGAGTCTTTGTCGCGGACTCGGAGGCAACCTCGTCGAGTTGGAAACAGTCGAGGAGAATCAAGATGTCATAGCCCATTTGCAGACTGACAAGAACGTTCGTGGCCACAATTTCTGGACCGGTGGTTTGAATCCTGGTTTATTGTGGATTTGGTCTGGAAGTGCTCGACCGGTTCATCAAGACACCAAACAAAATGTGAACGGAGATGGACGGTGAGTTGTTCGTTCGCAAGCATCTATTGGCTCGTAGTTGGTCGATAGGAATTTATTATCCATCGATCCACGAGTACATCGTTCTTGAAACTTGTGTCGAAGGATTTGTATCGGCTCGATCGATGAACTCTTGGAAGAGGAGAGACACTGATGGCTGTCCGATGCTTTTTTCAGATGCTTGAAGCTTGATTTCAACCCTGCGTCAAGAATTTACTCGTACAAAGGCGAAGACTGCGGTTCGCGCCAGCGTTACATGTGCGAATTGTCAGCGGATGACGAGTCGGCGAACAAAATTGCACGAACAGCGAGGGCTTTGTTGAAGGGTGGACGTTAGCGAGGAGCGCGGGGAGAATTCTAAATGTTTCCAAAGTTCGATGATAAAATTATTTATATTAACTTTATACTATTTTAATATTTATTAACGCCAGGAATACGTTGTACATATTTCATACAATATTATAGTGTCGATAAGTATATGCGAAAAATACACTGGATTTGCACCTAGGATCTAAAGTTCGTTATTCGGAAGAGAAAAGGAAACATTAACGTTTATATACCGGGAAAAGTCGCGTGTCCTGCGCGACGTGATCCAGACTCGTCGCCTGACAAATAACAACTTTGGGCAACGACACTACAACCCATACTTACAGTAACAAGACATCGTTTCGACGTTCTTGAGAAACGCTTGGAGAAACGCGACGCGTAACAAAACCATAATTGTGTAACATCTTGGAAAATAATTCGTGTAAATTGTTCTAAACGCGTGATATGTTCCGGCTCTTTGAACCGTTGAGATAAGTAGAGCATGAATGGGAGACGAAAGTTTTGCGATAAGAGTCGACATCGATATGTTTTACATTTCATCGGTAGACGAGGAAGGAATTATTAGCGGTGAGACGATACCATGAAAGTGGTTGTCGATTACTTTGTACCATACAAGCATCACGTTGACTAAAAACGATCGGATGAACGCAACGACAAAGACAGATTCTGCCTTTGATCTTAAATAAATAAATCGTTTTGCCCTCGAGATCAGAATTTGTGAGATTAGGTCACTTCGAAGCTCATAGTTTTGTGCAGTCTTGGAATAACAGCGTCAAGCTTTCAGAATTTAATACCATCTACGACTCTTTGAGAGATCCGTAATAATAATCGTAATACTAGAGCGTGAGGTGTTATCAAAGATATTTTGTATTCTTTGTTCCGGAGCTAGGATGTCCAAGAAAATTCAGCGGTCGACGCTGACTGGACAGATGTCACCTTTCGCTATTCCTACTCGCGGTCACCGTTCTCCGGGCAAAGTTTGTCCAGTGACTTTGCATGTTGCAGAGCCATGATGATGCTGCGCTTCTCTCCACAAACCATACTTGAGATAGAGCTGCTGTCCGTGAGGAAGCCACCGTTCTCCAGAATTTCCTTCCTCGTCGATTCCACGTCGACCGGGTCGACTCCGCGACAACAATCTTCGATGACTGCCAGTCGGTAGCCAAGACGAAGACCGTCCAAGCAAGTAGCTCTCACGCACACGTCGTAAGCCAGACCGCAGACGTAGAGATCCGTCGCACCGATTCCTTGAAGGATGTTCAACAACTCAGTGGAGTTCTGCTTGTTATTGTCAGCAAATACCGAATACGTCTCCATGTCCGGATGCTTTCCTTTGCGAATCTGGAAAAAAGAGCAGACAATCGAGTCGTTGGTCGCAACGTTATGCAACTCTTCTCGCCGTAACAGATAACAGCGACTTGTTCACGTGGTTAATGCGAGACATGCAAAGCTCTGCGAAGCGTGAAATTGATTCTACGCCTCTTCCGCACCACACCTCTGCGTAGAATTTCAAATTCGGTCCTTGAATAGACGTTGAACCAGGCAAGCGTTAAGGTCAGAATCTTGAAATATTATCTACGCCGCGCAACCATCGATGAATGAGAATGCATGAGCTCTCTCGCAGCGAAGGAATAATTTCAAAGTCTGCGAAATTAGCGAATGCCGGAGCAACATTTTTGGGTACTCGAATACCTGATCTGAATTTTCAACGATGATGAGGTCTTTGTTTAGTTGGGCACCCCAAGAGTCGATGACGCAATGTCGTGGCCACAGCCTCTGTTCCAGGTAGGGTTCCCGAAAAATGACCGTATCGAAGGGCTTAGCTTCCTCTTTACTGATCTAGAATCAAAAGACCAAATGGTTGTCGATAATTTCACTGGAACATTCATAAAATCAGTCGTTTCCATAACTATTCACGCGGCGTAGGCTGAACCGTCTCAGAAATAGGTGCGTGTAACGCAACCTAATTTCTAAATGTGATTGACAAATATTTGAACGATATCACAAATTCGAAAAATTGATAACAATTGTTTAAAAAAATGATTTACAGAGGTAATTTGAAAAAATTGAAAGAATAAAAATATTCACAAAATATTTGAAGCGCGTTCGAGGAAGTTTCGAGCTTAAAAGAGTTTTTCCCAAAAGCGTTGGAATTCAAACTTCCTTGTATGAATTGTTAGAAGGTAAAACAATTTACAGAACGGTTGTACGTTTTAAAAAATGTTGACAATAACTAACTAAAAAACTAAGAGTGCAACTTTTTCGAAAAAAGGGTTTTCCCCAATTCCAGTATTTTTAAGTCCAGTTATAAATTCGAAGATGGTTGAGGAAATTATAGCAGTTTTGAAAATGTGATTTCGAAATTTCCTAAACTTCGACGAACAGAACAAGAAAAGCACCTTCGAGTCCGCGTGCAGCTCGCGCAGGTTCAAATTCTCGTAAAAACCAATGTGATTTTCGGGATGCCAATCCAACGAGTAGATAACTTTGTCCCATCGAATAGTCGTCAGCAATCGATTGATCGGTGATACGACTTCCGCTCCGTCCTGTCCTTTGCCGCAGTCCCTCAAGGCCAAAGTGCCCTCGATGAAATCATTCTGTACGTCGACTATGAGAAAAATATTGACTGGGTTCGCGATAACCGCCGTCCACTTCTTGCAGCACCTACAAAAGGCAACATTTTTTCATGGAAAATAATCGCAAAATACGAAAAACCAAAAAAAAAACCAAAAAAAAAAAAACAAGAACCGGTCGCATTTATCGCCGTCACGTAGTTTGTTTATGCGCGTTATCAGTGATAATCGAACAGCGAAAGCGAAGCGCGCGGTCCGCTTTTTAAATTCAAATCATTCGATAAAACAAAAAAGCGTCGCCTCGCCTCGCGTAGATAAACAACGGTCGCAGTAGCGCGACCTTGAGATCCTCTCCCGCGCTTTCCCTCGCGAAGAACGAGATCGGGACGCGGCGGGTGGTTTTAGGAACGAATTACGAATTTTCCGTTTGAAATTCGAACGATATCGATCGCGACATTGTTCGCGCCAGAGGGTCGTTCAACCAATGTTACGACCGTCTTCGTCGTTACGGAACAAACAACTCGCGGACTTTGTCAACGGCGCGGCGTACCTTTCCCATTCCTTGCGATTCAGAGCGCCATCTTCGTCGCTATCGAGTATGTCGAAAATGTCCCGAATTCTATATTCGTGTTCCTCCACCTCCTCAGCTCCGAAGAGTTCGCGGCAAAGTGTTCTGAATTCGTCGAAATCGATTAAACCATCCTTGTTAGCGTCGAATTTGACGAGTAACTTTTCCGGGGAAGTCCACAATTCCTTGTCGAGTTTCATATCTCCGTTGTCCCCCGCTCGCGTCGCAATCAGGCGTCGAATAACTCTCTACGTTGAGCACGTGGCAGACGCGACGTAGCGAACCGTGCGTCTATATAGTCGTGCCAAAATTCCCGTTAGGATATCCGTAGTATGTCCGTAGTATTCTTATCCTCGTAGGTATTCGTCGAACGCCGCGGTTTTACTGATTTACCGATCGTACCTAAATGCCCGAGAACCTCGATTCGAATGCCGCTTATGAACATTCGCAGCCCGGCTCCCTCTTCGCTCGACAACGCTGACGACGAGTGGGGATTTCGTATCGACAAAACAAACCTCGTCGCAGACGACGTACCGGCGCACGCGCGCCCCGCTGACTGCGGCGTATGCCGAAATCACTTCCCTCGTTTTATCCTTCCTTCATTGCCGTTCCTGCGATTCATCGCGCCTTGCCGCGGTCGGTACGGACGGCTCGATTGTCCACATCCATAGAGTCGAGGATGTATAGGGCGCGGATGACGTAATAACTGCGAAACGGAACGGCGAACGGGAGGGGCTTCCCCTGACTACGCGCGCGGCAGCGTCTCTCCCTCGCGCTCCGTCGCTCCCTATCTCTCGCTGTATAGATGCGTCGACGTCCTTTGATTCAGTAGGGATGAGCATGAGACTCGTTGATTCTCCTGCCCCGCGTCTAATTTCGCTATATATACGAAAGCAATTGAATCCAGTCAAGCTTATCGCTTCTCTTTTACACCTCTTTACATCGCATATGTTACTAACTTGTAATTTTCCGATTTAAAATCTAATATCACGAGAAATAG
The DNA here is from genome assembly GCA_963969455.1 of Arge pagana. Classification (NCBI taxonomy): domain Eukaryota; kingdom Metazoa; phylum Arthropoda; class Insecta; order Hymenoptera; family Argidae; genus Arge; species Arge pagana. The sequence goes on along the minus strand of OZ018314.1, from coordinate 3,515,240 downwards.
TGATAATCCAACGATTCTTTCTTCGAAAAGAAGTTCGACTTATACGGATCGAGGGAAAATACTTATAAGAATGCCAACATCCCAGATTGTAGGGGTCGAAATAAGGGGTCAAACTGAGCATGTTCAAAAAATCGATGACCTTGCGCTGTTCCTTTTGCTGTATCTCGAAGGGAAACCGTGATATAGACGCAATTTTTGCTTCAAATGCTAGTACGTGGAATATGGACTCAGAAAAAATGTATCACAGGGTGTCAACAAGAATTTCGACTCGGCATTCATGGATATTTTAAGCACCTCCAAGGATCGATCGAGGGGGTCCTCGAGGATAATTTTCCTTCGTTGTATAATTTCTGCTGTAATAGATACCTTCGAAATTTTCTTGGCGAGAACAAAACATCATATAAATAATTACCCATAAAAACGGACCCATGTAATCATATATAATTTATACGTCTATTGTATATAATTTATAGATAATTATATACGATTTTCTTGTTGTTGCAATTTTATACAGCGTTCTACCTAATTACCCGTAGAAAATAATGTACAAATTATGTACAGCTAATCTTTTTTTTCTAGGGATACGCTAATGGACTTTCATGTAGACCCACGCACTTTGCAGAGCATCGATAATTATTTTCGCAAAGCCACTCGGTTTGAAGAGATAAGCCAACCGAGAATTTATAGTAGACCGTCCAATAGCTGATTTCTTGACAACTGTCACTTCAAAATCATTGGGGATTAGAATTAAACCTTGCAGCTTATCGATTACCATCTTTTTTCAAATATTTGAGATCAACGGATTTCGAGCAGGATTCCCGCGATAAAAATCCTCTTTGCAAAATCGAGTAGCCTAGTCTGTCCTCTCTAACTAGAAGCATTCGAAAAAACGATTCTGTGAGAGCCAGCCCTCCCAGCGAATAAATAACCAGCGTGATATTTTTTCCGTAATTTACAACAATTTTTTTAAAAATTATTTACTGCCTGTTGTGTGATTTACCAATAAGAAAAAAAATGCAGAAAATCAGAAGGAAGTATTTGAAACAGGAAGAAATTATACGGTACAAGAAATCATAGAAGACTTTTTAATTCGCAGCTACTACGTCGACTAGCATACAGCGCGAAATACGACAGCTATGGAAAACGCGAGGCAATCTGATTGGTCGTAAATGTTTTGATATCGAATCTAATCGGCGTAATAATGTTTGCATCGACTAGTAAAACTTTATGGCGTTAAAAGGCGTGACATTGATTGTAGCTCCGATATTGCTGTAGCCAAAACCGTACTAATTGTAAGATCATCGATGCAAACGACTTGATTCGAACTTTGAAAAATTATTTATCGGTCAGACACTGGATCTCGAATCTCTGAATTTCAACTAACGCTTTGGACTATGCAAGGAAGACGGGCACATTTTTTTCACAACGTCCTAAAGGAGGAAGCAGACTGAGCCTTATATTGCATCAGGCATTTGCATCCAAACATGTGAATTTGAATTGCTTGGGCGAGTTTGATGGAACATGAAGGTTTCTGTCTATTTATCCTGTTTCCAAAACTGCGTGGATACTGTTTACTAAAAGTTGCATTTTTTGTTTCATATTATTAGTGAAGAAATTGCATTTTTTTTTAATTCAAATCTAGATAATAAAAATCTAGGTTTTAATATTCGTAGACTCGTACAAGTCTACGTCCAATGTAAAAATGAGACAATATATTTATCCACTAAAATATAAGTTTATTTTTGTTTTTTAGAATATAAATCTATGTAAAATATAATGTATAAAATATTAATTTATTTTGGTTGTTGAAATATAAGTCTAGATTTTAGGGGAGTTAAGCTATTTTGTCGTATCGGTTGATTCACCTTGGTGGAGTAATGGAATTCTGCAGTTCACATTTTTTGCGAAATTACCTGATGGATATCGATAACGTCGAGGCGGAAAAGTCGACATCCATACCGGGGAATAATATCGAGCGGTGCTGTTATACAAATTCTTGACCCGCAAAACTCTCTACGTATTTAAAAGTCGAGTCGCGAAGCTCTGCGTATCGTGAAACTCTAAATACTCGACACATCGTCCCGCGGAATCGTTACCAGAACTACCTATTTCGGAGACTGGTGCACCGATTTGCATACACATTTGTGCAATTACTATCGATGCAATAATGGAGCCTTCTTTTAACGGCACAATGGAAATCGACTTTTGGGTTCGTGCTGCGGACGCAAAATGGCGGATGAGTGGAGTAAAATTTCTGAAATCGACGTTTAAAAAAATACAGCTATATTCTGCGTGGAATTTGGAATAGAAAAGCTCTCTTGCAATTTTCCGTAAAACGCCATCGTTTGCCTTAAAAAAAAAAATTACAAATACTGTAAAGAATGCAAGATTCGTGATCATTTTTTTACACGAAAAGGAGGCATTTTTGGGGAAAATCTCTAGGAATCGTTCCGATTTCAATTTTCGCGTTAAATACGACTGTATTTTTTGCAATCCCGATTTCTGATATTTTCATCGAGCAGTCCGCCATGTTGGACCCGCCATTTTGATTTTCGCGAATGTAACCACGAATTCGTGGTCAGCGAGCATGTTAGCTCGTAGAACAGCGTTACTGCGGAAAAAGGTGTTGTTTGGAAAATGGGAGCCGCAAATTTGACGGGGTATGGTCCATTCCATGTGGTTTTTTCACCTGCGGAGTGCAACTTGCGGGGCGTTGGGAAATCAGGTAGACGTGAAATGCACGCAGCACATTTCGAGCTCCATTATCTCGCGATAGCCGAGAATATAGGTAGGTGAAGTCAGTTGAATCGAAGGCGATGGTAACGCGGATGACGTAACAACTGCACCGACCGTTACTAAGGGATGACGTAGCGTGACGCCGCAATGAAAATCGGTCTAGAAACTCGCGTTTGAATGTTGGAAAATGAATCTATTTGGGAAGCTATCGATCGTAGGCAAATTCGTTCACGGCACGAACGAAATTAGACCATTATATAAATGTTATACGGGTGTAGGAGTTAGCTTGATTGGATTACAACACTCGACGACTTCTTAATATGGAGATATGCCAAAGAATTAATCTAATTCACGACACGCGAAGAACTATTCGTGCCAACGTTCGAAACTTTTCCCAACCACCTTCCTTCCCTTCTTCTTGCGACGACCATCAAATTCAAATGCCTGCATTGCCCGCATTATGGGAGCCTCGCACGAGATACAATATTTCTGGGTTACTACAAAGCTATACGCGATGAGCGATGCTTCATCAACATATTCAAGATCTCCAAACGAAGTTCTTTCTTCATTTTTATCCATCGATTCTCGTGGATTCCAATCCGAGTCATCGCGATGCTCCGGAACAGGACAACTCGGGAGGCCGCATTTTAGTGCGGCAAAAAGGTTCCACTTCAAACGGATATAACTCTTCTTCGAGAAAAGCTACAGCGACGGTCAAATACGCGTTATAAAGCGTGAAATGTCTACTCTCACTAATCTCCAACCTTCTTCAATTTGGTCAATTCTTCTCAGAGTTACGTAACTGTGAGTCGTTGCGCGTCAAAACCCCTACACTCGACTTTGACTTTGAAACCCTGTAAACCGGATTATTTTTTTTTGTCACCCAAAATGTACTGGAAACCCTGGGTACAGTACTATTTCAGCTATCAGATGCTGTTTTCAAAATGTTCATACGAATTTTCTACGCCGAGTTATTCAAGTTTTGCTCGCAACACTCGAAAATCATGTACTCGATTTTCGAGTCAAGTTCAGTCTGTGACGACTCGGTGTACAAAAATAGTAATTTCTGTTGGCGAATCTTCCCAACTAACGACAATGACTATTAACAAAGTGGGAAAAAATAGAATAGTATGAGAAAAAAGTTATTATTCAAATTTTATAAACGAGGAGATGCTAATCAACATCTGATGTGATTCATCGGTTTCATTTGTAATTGAAATGTCAAGAAATGTCGGATATTCGGTGGCTTTTGTTATTGCCGATGAATATCAATGGCTAGCGCGTCACAGATGAGCTCCCAAAAAATAAACAGTGATAAGATATCGACCATGAAATATTACAACCCTAGTCGATACAAGCTATGAGTAGGTATAACGAAAGTATCGATGAATTCTCAGTTTCACGTACTAGCAAAAATTCCTGCATCGGTCTCAGTGACCTAATTAAATAAAAAATGGGCGTTCCTAGTTACAAAATAATTAAGAAGTCTCAAGCTTGCAGATAGATTTGCCTTCGATGACTAAATAATAATTAAAAATGGATCGAACAGCGATAGCCAAGCGAGTGTTCTCGAGAATATCTTCAGCGTACAGACCTCCTCGCATTTATTGTGTTATTATACAAATATAGATGTGTTCATATCAGTCAAACCTTTGCGATAAATCAATGAGGCGCGTATCGAGCACGTGTAGCTACAGGTTACTTAGTGAATGTATGCAAGCTCAGGATTCTCAACATTCATATGCAAGATTTTATATTTGTATATTGACTATTGATTCTACAATCTTTCATTTTTCATATTATATACACTATATATTTATATATACATTGTAGTCGAAACTGTTATAGTTTGTGATACCATCAACTCGACTGTGCTAATAATTCTAGATCTGATTCTTCGTAGGACACAACGAAATACTATACAGAGCTTAATCACCGCTCGATAAAGTATTTCAATGAATCAATAATTACTTCCTATAGGTATACGCACGTCGTGCAGTATAATTATGAATACATGCATAAGTAGGAATCGACTGATAATTTCATCGGATACAAGTAAAACACTGCAGTGATTGATATTGGTGAATATTTATTTTTTCACTTGTAGTTTACACTATCTGGAACAATTGGCACAATACTATTTGAGAAGGTGTAAAGGAATTGATTCGGGCACTGTTGAACACAGTTGATTCGACTCATCAAAATTCCCATCTTGAAGGCGTTTTGAGCCAGAACCGAGAAGTTTGCGACGGAATCAGAGCAGAGTTTGCATTTCTGGCAGAATTGTACAAGCTCGTCCGTGGGAAGATGTCGGAGTTGTACGTATGTCAACCGAGAGTAGCTCGACCAGTCGGCCGGAGGATTACTAGGATCAACAGAAAAATGTAGACCTTTAAAAATAAATGGTCTATCGCAGAAGAAGCAAGACAGTCTTAGAAACATAGAACTTTATGGCGATTAAATATCATGCTTAAAAATAATATCCATGACTAATCATCAAAAAGTGACGATTCGAATTGGTCAATTTACCCCTGGTATGGTACACCAGAAGCTACCTGAAATACTATTAGAAAAATAATACGTAACAAGTCTGAACGTACATCTTCGATGGTGTTTCGATATCGACGTCGTTCCCCAGGTGTGAATATATGTCGAGCACTGATCGGAGATGCGGAAGTTGTTCCCTTAGAAGTACGCTGCGTGGACCAGAAGCCAGTCATGTGGCGATGCTGGCAAAGAAGGCGTAGAGATATTCAGCGGTCAGGAGCATCGCGGCACCTCGGTGAGATTCTCCTTAGCCTAAAGAGAAAAAACAGGTAAGATACTGCACTGACGGAATAAAATGGGAAAACTGTTGGCTAACAATACAACTTGAACCCTAGCTGAATTAATTACTGAACGCGCGTTCTATAAATATTAGTCATAATTTTAAAAAACCGATATTCGAATAAATTAAAACTGCACGTCGTGCCAAATCGTCATGAATTTTTGGCAGCAACGTTGGATCTTTTGTATCTCGGTTTCTGTTTTTCTTTTCTTTACTTTCGGTTTTTGGCTTGGCATGTTGCATTGCTCAATCTATGCGTGTCGGTGCGATATGAAAAAAAATAATAGTGTCGGACGACTGTTTCGCCTATTATCTGTCCGGCGCATCGGTTGAGATTGAAGGGAAACAAAGTTCATCGGTCGAGTAACGCGTCTCTCTTATTAATTGATCCGATCGAATGAATAGGTATTATTTGCTTGTTTTTTACTCACCTGAGCTTGGCCTGAGTGAGGTAAGGTATACTCGAACTTTTGACTAATACGTATATCGATCGTACGAATTTACGTTCATAGAATTTGTACGTTCTAAGATTTTTACAATATTCAATTTGGTAGTTCTTGGACGTCATTACTCGCTGGAGTGATCGACCATCTGTATGACCTTTTTTTTGTATTTTTTTGCTTTTTCAATTCATGACCTCCTTGCGACGCTTCAACATGTTCGCTTCTCTAGACATGGTCAAATATTGTCTTACGTACCAATTTTCTCTTACGATAAATGTTTTCCCCTTTTATTTTCTGGCTTACAAGATCTTTTATTTTCTTTCAACGATGAAAGATCTTCTTTTCGTTTGTCACCCATATTATTCGTTTTTGCATTTTCTTGGTTTGTGTTCTGTTACTTTCTTTCTATTGCGCGAGATGGAAGTTGGCAAATGATCGTTTCATAGTTATCCACTTGTCTCTTGTGCTTCGTTTCGCTTTGTCCCGACGAATTTGAATTCGAGTTCTCGAGACATAATTATATTTCTCTACCAAATCGAATGCAAGTTTTAGAACAACGATTTGAAAACTGAATTCCTTCCATTTCCCTTCATTTGTAATATTTTTTTTTTTTTAATGAAATTCGATTGAAGTTCATTTGATTAGAAATTTTTGCTCGGAGTCTATTCGATTAAGTTAGATGAGAACTAAGTCGAGTTGCAAATTGGAAACTGAACGAGGAAACTCGCATTGAATTTGTCGGTTTCTTTATTTATCGTAGTTTGTTCTAGCGATCGGTCAGATTCCCCCGTGAGATTCGTTCTCACATTCAGATTTTCTGTTAATCTGTATCCCGGATGGTTCTTATGCCTGTGGAATGAAATGCGTTTTCGTACATTCCTCGTTACGGCATATTGCACACACAAAGAAAACTGTCGCTTTGACTGCGAACGAAATTGTTGTGACAAATGGTATAACAATTAGAGAGAAATCGAAAACGTGTCGGTGTTCACTCTATCTACATCAACCTTAGTATCGAAGGTGAGAGAAAAAAAAGCCAGAAAAAAATCATGTAGATAACGTGAGAAAGAAGTTATAAACAAAAAGACAAAATAAAAGGTATCTTAGCAGACAGATAAGAAGGAAAATGAAACGATCGATTAAGTGAATTTGCATAGTTGAGTTGTTTTTTTTCTTTCGTTACCTGCGCACTATCATTCCAACAAGTAGTGCTTATACCTACGTTTCGGCTTATATTTCATTTGCGAAGCTCGCTTATTTTGGAGCCAAAGGTCGTTTTACGTTACGTAAAGCATCTTGCAATTTGCAGTCCTTTTTTTGGTTGTGCCGGTTTCCTAAGAGGCAGTTGCTGGTTTATCCTTATTCCATATTCAATTCGTGTACAGGCTGACTCGAAACGAGCGACTAATGTAACGTGAAAAATGGTCAGGCAAGGCGATCGAACGGTTGGGAATGAAAGTGCGTCGATCGACTCGCTATCGATGGGACAGAGACTCGTCGGTGAGATTTGGATACCAGCGAGAAGTTGCGAGTCAGTCCGCAAACGATAATCGTATCAAAATGTTCGTTGTACAAAAAGGTAAGGTTTGAATAAATATAATAAGAATGACGTGTTGTTTCTCTTGTATTTTGCTATATGGTATCATTTTCCAAATTTTCTTCTTTTTCGTTTCACGAGTGTCTATTGCTTTACATTAATATATCGTTAAGAGACTACACTTCTATGTGAAAAGTAAAACTGACATACGACAAATATGCATTTCATAACAGATTAGAGGTACGAATTAATATGTAATTACTTTTATATTAACAAAATGGGTACAGCGACGAAGTCTCGCCGTGTCGGACGCAACCTAAGCTAAATCGACCGACGCCTCGTCAACGCGACGTTTTCGACCAAGTTTTCGTTAATCTACACGTCTATATAAATTATACAGATTTCAATTATCTCCATCTATTTATACATGTGATAAAACTTTATTCGCCTGTATTTACTCGCGGAGTGCTACTGGTTACAACTCTTCCCTCGTGACGATCGAAACTGGCCATAGACTTTGAGACGTTTCGACGAGAGGGAACAGTGATAAATGGTGACCGTTGTTTCGGTAAACTCTGACAGAAACTTAAACCTATGCGAAGCGAATCGAAAAGTCGATGAGATTAACTGAGCTTGACACAAAGGGGCTTCGCTCCGTCGTTCAGGTATAAAAGATTTATCGTCATTTAAATATATTTTCTTCGTCTTGTTTTCAAAGATTCTTTTTTGCTCGCCAAACTGCAAATTAGCATCTCGAAGTGCACGACCATTATTCAAGCGCGCCAGTTTCCTTTTCTTAACACAATATTCGAACATTTCTCATTGGGTGCTCGTCATTGTAAATAATAAATAAGTTTGACGCGCGGGAGTCGACGGCGACACAATTACTACCGGCACAGAAGTAAAACATTGGTGAACGACGCGCTTGAAAAACGTACTCGCTGGATGATTTGGAAACTATTATTTAACATTTATAATTAAATAGTTGATAATTTGCGCATTTATTTTAATAGCGTCGCTGAGACTGGGCGTTTTGGTAACCAGCACTGCCACCTGCAAACAACCATATCTCCTCCGTTCAATCAATTTTGAAATTGAATTTTCATTTGTTATATAGACTATATATATGATTTCCCCTCTAATCGTACATTTTTTTTCATTCAAAGATTCATTTCGTATCCTAAGAGACGATGATGACTGCAGAACCTTGATAAGCAAATTCTATAACTTTCGTCGATACTCCAGATCAGATGTTAGAGGTACGGAGCCACTAACTCAGTCTCGTTGAGAGTATATGGTGCAGCTGAGATATAAGGAAATACTCAGATTCCAAGTCTTCTCATAAACGAGTTATGAATTGTACCATGTATCGTAGCATTTTGCATTCGTCATAAACCATGAGCCAAGAAAATCAAAAAGTTTTAGCATCGTTTATTCGACAGACTTCTGATAATATTGTTGTAGAACTTTCAACCATTAATTTTATTCGAATCGCACTGCAGCTACATTGCTCTTCCATCTAAGCCGACGTATGAACGTATAACTCGAAACATGAAACTCAACGCTGCGTGAATATTATGCGTTTGGTACTTATTCCAGATTATTATCTCGATCTCGTCGTGTTTAAAAGTTAATATTTATCTCTTCAAGCCTGGTTATCGTCTGTCCTGCGATATTCGCACTCACAATTGTGTGAAAGTGAACCAAGTTATATACAGACTGTCCAAAAAGTCTGAAAACACCCGAGTAACTTCCAAGATAAATTATTTTTCAGGAATGTCAGAGTCATTCTTCTGGCAACTCCTGACGATAAATCCAATGGTGACATTGGATTGATCTTTAAAGTGATTTCAAGGGCAATTCAGTTTCTTTAAATGGAAACCCCTTTTTTTGACGCCGGCAGTCGAAAAAGTGAGAAATTTTACATCCAAACGCAGTCCAAGGTCAGAATCAAACCTGATGACTGAAGTTTAAATGTGTTTGGACGCAAAGATTCCCGCTCTTTCGCTTGTCAAAGTCAAAAAAAGGGGTTGCCATTTGAAGAAGTTGAATTGCTCTGAAAAATAACCTTCAAGATCATCGTCAAGATCAGCATTGTGTTCCTCGTCAAAAGCTACTATACAAATGACCTTGACAGTTTTCAAAAATAATTTACCTGGGATGTTATTCGGGTGTTTCCAGACTTTTTGGACAGCCTGTATATATTCGGATGAAATCCTCGACTACCTGATCATTCATAGGTTTCTTGCGACCTAGAAATCCTCTAACATTTTTCAGGTTCTGCAGGTCTATAACCAACTCGAGTAATGATAGGGATTAAACTTTCTAAGATAATTTTCGGCTTGGTAGTTCATCTTTTTTTCGAACTTGCAATACTTTTCTCTCAGACGTTTATGCAAGTACGTTTTGTGGTGTTGCTCGCTCCGTTATTTCATCCACGAAGTCAAAGATTCGATACAACAAGAGCGGTACCGATACCTTTCGTATACCTTAGCATTAAATGGAACTCGACTAATACTGCGTATCGTCCTCGTCACACAGAGAGCATTGACATTAGATTGGTACGAAAATGCTGTGGCAAAGATAAATTTGGGCTGTGCTAGCACTTGAATTTACAGACGCGTCAAACTAAAAATATTGGAAAATTAGCAATATAGTTCTTTCGGTACGCCACTTTGCATCGAAGCAACATGTTCCTACACATGCCTGCTACCCGACAACAAAACGTACAGCTTATCCTAACGAAAACTAATAACTGATGCAACGTACTCGCCAACAGAGAACTTTCTGTCCGCTATCATTATTGGTCCCCGGTATTAGAATCGAGACAACCGACTTGGAGGATCTGATTTCTGTTATCTTATTTGAGACGCGTCGCTCGCATGTTTTAAAGCGCAAAATGTTGCTGCTAACTCGGATTAAACTCAACTCTTATGTTGATGTTAACGCGGCGCACGCACAGCCCTTGCGTTTAAATGATTCGAACCGGGCAAAAAATTCATTAATCATCTAGTAAGCTTTTCGTGATTGATATCGGTACTTACCATAATCAGGTTTGCCGTAACCGCCGTCTTGGCTCTGATAGTCTGCAAGCAAATGAAGACAAAATTTACGTCAAATACATCAGCTCATTCGTCGTCGATATTTCGAGTATCGCGCCGAGCGACTAGAATTTGATACTTCGTTCCAGACGACTCGTGTTTTTTCTTACTTCCTAAGCATGACGATAGCTAGACTGGAACGAACTTTCAAACGGAGCGATCGCATACGTGATGGAAACGATAAAATCCTGACGCTGCAACCGTTACGCATGAAATGCCAAATTCCTAATCGTTGAAACTTCCACTCGTGGGATATGGCTTGGTACGAATACACCCTTTCGATACGTCGTGTATATTCAACTACGATCCATTCGTGCTATCAGGGTGTTTACAAAAATTTCTCCTCGGCATTCAAGGATATTTTAAGGACTTCCAAGGATCGATCAGGGGGGTCTGCCCAATGATAATTTTTCTTCGATGTATAATTGTTTTTTTTTAAATCCTAATCTATCTTGCTTTTTGATATTTGAAGGAAAAAAAAATGATTCCTTAATATTAATTATAAGTGGTGGAAAAAATTGCTAATTAACAAATACGTTTTTGAGCAATGAAAACATTTTTTCAAGGAACAATTTTTTATTGCTATATGTATTGCTAATAAAAAACTGAAAAATATTTTTTTTTGTAATTTTTTCAACCAGGATATATTTTGACGCCTTTCAAGAATAGATCCAAAAAAGAAAAAATCTCGGATTTATAGTTTAACAATTATTATACCTGCAATGCTCATGTTCAAGCGGCAAAAAATTGTGGAATCGTTTTATTGAAGTATGAATTGTATTTCTAAGATTTTTTCAAGCTCGTTTTCTTTCGGGGAGAGTTCAAGGATTTCAGGATCTTCGAGGACTTGTAGACACCCTGACTACGCGTATTGATAATTTGTTATAATTGGTTGTATCAAGTATAGAATTTGGCACTTCGTTATTCTTCGAGGAAGCAGAGGCGGCTATTTCTATGACATTCAATCGACTCGAACGATTTGTACGATTTTCAATTTATCAATCAACCCACCCACGTGTTTCTTCTAGTTACATTAATCATGTATTAAAAGGAAACGCGCGTACGAGGGGATAACTGAACGAACGGATTGTAAGGGAAAGACTAACCGTAGGATTGCGTAGAGTAGCCACCCCCGGTTGCTGCGGCGGTGGCATTAGAGGATCGGTCGTCGTAGGGGTTGGTAGGGGTGTAACCGCCACCCCCAGCTGCTGCAGCCGCTGCTGCCCCCTGCTGGTAACCGGCTGCGTACGGGTCACCTGGTATTATTTCCATTTCATTTCATATTGTATAATATCCATTATCATTCGATTGATGAATTCTACTCGTGAAAGAAATAGCGAAGTGCTGTGTACGACGTGAATCAAAAAACGCGTTGGCTACAGGCAGGGGAATCCAACTCTCAATACCATACCCACGAGAGCTCCGCTACTGCCCACCGGGCAGTATACTACAATGTTAGTGCGCAAGAGCATGCAGCCCTATTATGCTGTGTCATTCGACTAAGATTTGACGCGAGCCTAGGCGCGACGGATCATGCTGTTCAATGCTTCGTCGTACGAATTGTTTGTTAAAATACGATCCATGCCGAGGATACGTAATTATTGGACTTCCATAATGGTGAAGCGATTGGTGGCAGGTAAAGCTCGACCTGCTTCCATGAATATTGTTCCCAATGTAAGCGTATGCCAATGGAGCAATGATGTTGCATAGGGCACTTTGAAAATAAATTGTAATTGTAAAAAAAAAAATAGGGTAGGGAGAAGACAGAGATCGTTGACAACACATGAAGCAAAAGTGGGACAGTGGGAACCGACGGTTGACAGCTCACGTATCGTCTTACGCACAGTAAAATTTGATGACTATATCTCCAACAACAGGAACTTTTTGCACAGCCCGCAACATATTACAAATCTTTCATGTCAATCAGACATTTAATTCGGTAGATTTTGCTGTACGTAGTTGCAGGATGGTATCGCACTTCAAATAATCGCTCTTTGATGAATAAACAAATACGTTTAGTCGCCCACTCGATCATATCGCCAACATTAAAATTTGTCGCCCCAAACATTGTTAAACTACTAGCATTCGTTAAATATTATAGCGCTGGTTACCTGCTGGTGCTGGTTTGCCGTAACTGTAAGGGTCCGAAGAGTTATAAGATGCAGCTGCTGGAACAGCTGGTGCTCCTCCGTACCTGCCATCCGTTGGAGCAGGGGCGGGATAGCCCTGATGGCAAGACAAAAGCACGAGTTCATTAACATCCATATCTTTTCTTCATCCACGTCTAAGAACAACGTCTAATAATGTTATGCAAAAACGGGTAAAACTCACTGCGGGTTGAGCGTAATCAGGTGCCTGTTGGTAACTTTCGTAGCCGGAATACGGCTGCGTGTACGGTCCTTGTGGTGCGGAATATCCGTAACCACCAGGTTGTTGTTGCTGCGGTTGATTCCCATAGCCGTTTCCGGATGACCCTCCACCATATCCTTGACTATTTTGATCATAAAAAAAATGATTACGCAATGCATTTTGGATAAATTACGAGATCGACTTCAAGATAGTCACCTGTTTGGTGGTGCCGAGTACCCATTCGAGTTCTGTGATGGTGTTTGATCGAACCTAGGCCTCTTTGCTGGACCCCCGGCTCCTGGAGGACCACCACCTCGTTTTAAACCACCACCTCTGGGACCAGTCATACCACCTCGACCACCGCGATCGACGAAACCACCTCGGCCTATAGGACCTCCTCGCGAAAGTCCACCACCGCTGTAAACAACAACGTTGACTCGTTAATTGCAACGTTTTCGTACACATTTGTGAAGATGTCAAACTGTGAGTCATAATTAACTTACCCTCGACCACCTCCTCTGCCACCTCCTCGATCCATGCCGCCACCTCGTCCGCGGAAACCACCACCCCTTGCATCTCCTCGACCAAAGTCGCCTCTGCCCCTACCGCGGAATCCACCAACTCCACCTCCCCGACCCCCGCGTGGAGGTCCTCCCATTCCAGGTGGAGGAGGACCACCACCTGGACCTGCGGCCATACCCGGATCTGGTAGACCTCTATGCATACAATATAAAATGAACTTGAATTAATTACACACGAGCGAGGTATTTTTCTACGAATGACCAGTACGTCATTTCAACAATGCATCATAGTCGTCGCAACGTACGCAAGGAAACGAGAAGTAGAAAGTGTAACGAAATGATCGCTTACCCTGGTGGGAAATGTCCTCCGCGACCACCTCTACCAAGCGGACCCCCTCGGCCTCGCATGCCAGGTGGACCACCCCTCATGCCTCCTGGTCCGGCACCACGACCACCACGCATCATGCCTCCTCCTCGAATCGGACCACCCCTATTCGAATAAAAATTCAAAATGCTTCACAGATTTACCCACAAATAGTATGAAAGGATATCGGTTTTTTCTATCTTTTTGTTCATAACATTTCATCTTGAATTGCTCATCCTTGCACGTTTTATATTTCAGTCTCTTGTAATTACATAAGAAATTAGATTCCATTCCCTTATGAAACATTTCAAGATATTCATACGTCATTGTAAATCTGTGTTGCGCTGCCAAAACTTGACAACTAAACGATGTTAAATATCTAAATTAGATTTATGTTTCTTGGTTTACAAGTGAATTTGCTTCTTAGTTAAAAATTTCGGATCATTGTTTGTAAACGTGCCAGTCAAATTTTCATCTACCTGAGAAATATCACAATTCGTGCCAATACTGAGGCACAAATTAAAAAAATGTCCATATCAAGCATAAAAAAAGGCATTTTCAGTTTTTCTTTTCAATTGAAAATCAGGAATTTACCAGTTTGTTAGAAAATGAGCATTTTCTATGACACATGAATGTATCAGTAATCTAACAATGATTAGATTGCCCAACTTTCAAACGCTTATGATTATTCATCAAAGCTTTTCATCTAGTATAATAACAACAGTAATAAACTAAGAGTACTAATACTAATGGGGTTGGGTTTCAATAGAGTACAAAATTTGATCATCATGTTGAAGAGTACCGAAGTCGCGTTACCGCGCACAGTTGACACGTGAAAATTTGTTTAGAAGAATAAAACAGTTTTTTTTACCGTCCTCTGTCTCCGAAGCCGCCGCGACCCCTCATCGGTCCGCCCGGTCCTCCTCGACCTCTGAATCCGCCTCTAGGTGCTGGCGGACCGTCCATTTTCCGTGTCTGAAATCAGGGATTGCAATTTCGTTTGATTAAATGATCGATTTCCATGCGAAATAGATTACGTGATAGTTACAACACAGGAGAGTGAACAAATATAAGCTAAACCAGGTACGGCGTCATGGCAGTCGAGACGCCATGGATGAATTGAACTGTAAGATTTGCACAATAATCACTAAAATAACGCACATTCGACGATTTTATCAATAACACTGTTTCGACACATCCTCATGCAACTGATATCGAGTTATAACGAGAATATTTCTTACGTTTTTTAAGTTTTATTGGGATTACGAATCGCACCGATGATGGACGCGCCGACAATGGACAAGCTAACAGGGAAAATGGACGACGGAAGAAGAAACATCGAAGGTAGGACCATCATGGCCGCTTCGGGCGGCAGAAAGTTCGATTGTGATTGGTGACGTCACGACGGTGGCGCCACCGCATTTGTGACGGTCGTTATGCGCGTTATCATTGTCAATCGTACAGCATATAACACGCGACCATCTGAAGGACTACATCGTAACGTCACTGATCGTGACATTCGCGACTTCGCCCGATGATCCCGACAAAGAAACACGAAACTAGATCAGGATTTGCAGAATTATTCATTTCTAAACAGAATTGTACAACGTATTAGTCATTCTCGCACGATGTTCCGGAGCAGGGAAATTCGCAGCCCGATCGCCACTTTAGCAGCGTTGTATCGATGATATTGAATATTCGTTATCACATTTAATTCAGTTGCTCCGTTTGTATAAAATCAGTTTGTGTAGACTCTTTGCAAGGATAAATTGAAAATTGTTCGCTCTTATCACGAGAAACGTGATCGTGTATCTAATTATGCGTGCACAATCTCTAACGACGGTACATACTTGGTAGTACGTGGTACCATTGTTAGCTGTCGTACAATAATTGCGGGAAGAATATTCGTCATAGAAAACAGCAGGTTGTTGTCCCAGTGTGAAGATAACGCGTGCTTGTATGCTCGTGGTGAGCGACCGACTTCATTGTACGTCAAATTTTTGCAAAGTCGTAATAGTTGGTGAATTCGTAGTGTTTCGATAATTCGTGATAACATGTCGCGATCAGATCTGAAGAAATGGCCGGTGTTCAGCCTGCTGGAGCCTGAGTTTGTAACGAAAATTCATCTGGTCGTTGTTTATGGTAAGTATAATTGATTCGCTAAGTTTTATTGCATATGTCAGCTGTTATTGTCAGGTCTGACACGCATTTTTGATATCCGATATGTTTTGGTCGACAATGTCTGTTACATTTGATTGGAAGACGTTCTTTTGTGTTTTACATTGATATGCGAAACATTTTTATTGGTAATTGACCGTTTTTTGTTATACCAATTGTTCCTAGTCGTACAGAAGACGACGCATAGCTAATGTAATTTGGCACAGCGGTAAAGTACCTAGCGATTCGGTACCACGTGTGATAAAGAAACAGTAACGAACAAAGACGATCCGGCATTGGTCAGTAACCTTACGCGCCATCTGCTTATCTCTATGACGTTGTTATCGACTGTCATGTTTGCTGTTAGCGACGACCAATCACATTGTTCGTCCGGAAAAATCTGATTGGCGCGCACGTAGTGTACGCGCAGCATTTTTGCTGAAAATTTATTTTGAAATGAATAAAACAACAAACAGACGGAATTGAATCTTATCTCAAAATATGTCTAATTTAATCGACATCCTCAAGCAAATATCATGATAGCTTAATGAAATTGTCCATAATTCCCAAAATAACTGCACTCATTGTTTGACAATTTTGAAAAGAATCAACCGATGAGGACTAGCAGATTCTGCATTTTATCAAAAGAAAATTAGCGTGAAAGTACATACGACTTTCACTATTTTTAGGAAATCTGGGGAACGAAGCGTTAATTGTTACTAAAGATGATATGGTGTATGCGCTGGGTAGTAACACGACTGGTTGTCTTGGAACTGGAGATTCCCATAGTACGCTACATCCCAAAAAGGTCGAAGTTTTATGCCACAAAGGGGTGAAAACTTTTGCCTATGGCAGTGGACCACATGTCTTGGCGCTGACTAATAGTGGCGAGGTTAACCAGCACAAAAATAAAACAAAATTATAGCTGTGACTGAATGTAATATTTTCACCTTCCTGATGAAGGTTTACTCATGGGGACACAACGGATATTTTGAGCTTGGAAATGGAACGTCTAATCAAGGGTTAACCCCAGCCATTATAGGCTTGAATTTGGGTGGTAAATGCGTCATCGACGTAGCCTGCGGTAGTCACCATTCGTTAGCTTTGACAGACGAAGGAGAGGTAATTTGAAAGTAGATGTATTATCGACACCACTATTGAGAATATCTATCGCTATAGGTTTTTGCTTGGGGTCAAAACAATTGTGGACAAGTTGGTAGTGGGATAAGTTCACATCAGGGTGCACCGAGGAAAGTAAATTGTTCGATAGCTGGGAAAAAAATAGTTTCAATTGTTTGCGGGCAAACATCTAGCATGGCAGTGACGGATACCGGAGAAGTCTATGGCTGGGGTTACAATGGCGTTGGCCAACTAGGTCTTGGAAATTACACCAATCAAGGCAATCCATCAAAAGTCACGGCACTGGCTTCGATCGTTATCGGTAGGTAAACACTTATACCTCTTTCATCTGATACTATCAATTTTTCATTTATTTCGATGTATAGGAAATAACAACCAATATCGCTGTTATATCAATAAACAGTTGTCACGAAACGTACTCAATAATACAACAATCATTAGACCATAATAATGACAATTGGAAATGGTTCTGATACAAAACAGGTGTTCACATGTTTCACCTTCTAAACGGTGCATGTAGTATAAAAATTCAGTGCACCAAGTAAATTTAGTACAAAAGAGTATGCGTTGGTATTTTTATGGAACAATGGAATTAGTGTTGATGCGGGTTTTCAGAGAAAGTTGTATGTGGTTACGCGCATACACTTGCCCTCAGTGACGAAGGAGTATTGTACGTGTGGGGTGGAAATAGTTACGGGCAACTAGGGCTGGGAAATAAAACGAATGCTGCTAGCCCAGTGAAGGTAACTTAATTCCCTCGGCACGAAAATTTATCCAAATTGTTTAAAATTGAAAAATGGAGTAACATTGGATTATATTGTGTCCACGATCAGGTGACAGTGGCTGAAATGGGACGAGTATATGACATAGCAGCTGTGCATTACAATCACATAAGTGTCGCGATGGGTCATGGAAATCGCGTTTATATGTGGGGTCAGTGTCGAGGTCAGAGCATTACGTGTCCAACGCCTACTTGTCTCGCTCACCCACACGATGCTTTAGCTTTTTATGCGACGCCTAGTGTGATGCATCAACCGCTGTTGCTTCATGCCGAGCAAGAGACAAGCATCCTGGATTGTTTGAAGAATGCTTTCGACGATGCTGTTAGTACAACATCACTCTTTATAGACTAAAAATACTATCTTGCAAAATACGATTTGAATAAACATCTGGAACTATCTAATGATATACTGAACAGAGCTGATATGAGTATAAATACGAGGATTCTCAATACCGTTTTAACATTATTTCACAGAGTACCAGTGACCTCATAATACAAGTGCAAGGAAAATCGATCCACGTTCACAAATCAGTTTTGAAAATTCGATGTCAACATTTCAGATCCATGTTTCAAGAACACTGGGCCGAAGACAGTCAAAAGTGAGTTTACATTTCCAGCTTACTAATCATACGTCAATGGATTCTGAACATTTTTCCACTTACAGCATTCTGCAATTGGATCAATTCTCGCACGCGGTCTACAAATCTTTTCTCAGATATCTGTACACAGATGAAGTTGACTTGCCAGCAGAAAATGCTTTGGGTACGTCTAAAAATTTGATCATGTTTGCTTTGGAAAACACGATTCAACTTTCATTATATTCAATGTTGTGCGCTATGTAGATAAATTTGTCTGGTCGATTATCAAAATCACCTTTGTATCACACTTTGACATAAAAAGAATGAGATACTCATATTTTTACAATCGTAGTACATGTTGTTGTCATCTGAGACTAAGCAACGAGATAATTATCTACTATAATTCATTGATCAAGAGAAATCTAATTCTTGTATATAATTATAAACAACACAGATAAGATCATGTATGTTTACATCGATTATACTTATAAATTTTGTCATCGACAACGCTCATGCCGCATCGTATGATGTCTTACACAGAACTTTTGGACTTGGCAAATGCCTACTGCGAGAATCAACTCAAAAGACGGTGCGTCCAAATGATAAAACAAGGAATAACCGTCGAGAATGCAGCGTTCCTTTACAGTACAGCCATCGAGTACAATGCCAAGGTAACCCAACGTGCAACGAATCGAAATTTCTGGCCATTTGATCTAACAATTTCAAAATGACACGATAATATTAGAATCACGTCTTTGTTGTAGGAGTTGGAAGAATTCTGCTTTAAATTCACACTCAATCACATGACTGCAGTTGTTCAAACTACCAACTTTGCCAATCTCGACGAATCAACCCTCAAAACTTTCGTGATCAAGGCTGCTCAAGCTGGAGTTTTCAAGACCTGATTCAGTAAAGACTTTCACAAGAGCTTCCTATCTCTGATCTTTCCCACGCGAAAAATATTTTTTTAGCGAATCCAAACTATAGCTGCATTTTCTAAGATTGATGCAATTTTGCATTCCTAATTCTTGATACATATACTCTGAGGGCAGATGTATATTGTAAATATATGTGTTTCCGTCGCGAATGGTATTTACACCAATCACGAACAAATTTCATCAATGCTAGGTACGATAATTTGTGAGGTATGTGTATCTCAAGCAATTTTTAAAAAATCTCAGAAATATTGTGCATGCTCAACAGCAAACTTCACATTTCAATAATCATTCTATCATTTATTGTTTAATCTACAATCGTGCCTCCGTGAAAGAGCGAAGACTAATGAGATTTTTGGGAGTACAGATATGAATCACCATATCGTTCAGTGGAGGGTGATTTCCAATCAACAAATATTCAAGTTATGCTGAACACGAATTTAGTGGTTCAGAACACTGCAGTGACCAACAAGGTTCTCGTGCGACAACTCCGAAGATGATTATCTTGTTATTCTCATATATTATCGCGGCAATTGATCAGATCTCTATGTTTGCACACAAGGTTTATACTTTCATACATAAAATAAATGCTTTGGTATCATACGACTATTAGTTTTCACGATTACCTGAGCAACTTGTTAGTCTGTTGCGTACATCGAGCAGCATGAACAATCACTTTGAACGTGAAAATGTAACGAATGTATATGTTCTCATTTGCATTTGTTTAATTTGACAACAAACTTTCCATATCTATTCGATATGAAACACTTTTACCTGATTGGCAACGTGTTTCAGCTTGGTCTTTCTGATGCAAAAGATGTTCTTCCATCTGTTGCACGATACGAAATCATTTTACATCTCTGCTCACCCGTTTTGTCGATCTTTACGTTACAAATACGAAGAGTTAAACTCTCATTCTTAGTTGGAACGTACGTACATCTGTTATGATAGTTTATAAGACATACCTGACAGGGTTGAGAATTATCAATTTTGTTAGGCGGATCCGATGCAGATCGGCACGTGGGAGCATGCTCGTCGCGTTTGATAGGACTCGAAAACTTCTTGCAGCAAATTTCACAAGCAAACGTCTCCACTGAAAGCACATAATTGAGAAACGTCATGACTTTTGGTTCAAATATTATTCTCATAAACTTGCTTACCTGGCAGAGGCTCTTTCAGTTTATCGAAATAGCGTGACGGATCGATTCCAAAATCTCGAGCATAGTCATCGTCAAAATACACGTAAAGTTCAGTGTAAGCAGGTATTTCACGGAGCACAGCGTAGTATACCGACCCTTTAAATTGATAAGCGACAACATTTTGCTCTTGAAAATTCCTCGCGCAATTCACGTAACGCATCCAATTACTTTTGCTCGGATCAGAAGCGTCGATGTACATCGTTTCATCACCGTTCGCTGCCGTCTGAACCTTTGAGTTGAAAATTTCCAGTTTGATAAACATTCACAATATTTCTAAGCAGAAGTAGACTAAGGAATAATCAATACCAGCCAACCAAAACTATCAACGTTGGATTGCGCACGAACAATTCCTTTATAAGGGCCAAAGTAAGAGCGTTTGGGTATAGTTTGCGTTGTCCAAACACCAAGTCCGACATTTTTTATAGCTGTAAACATACAAAAAGTCAATAACTTCAAGATCTTCATCAATCGACTATGTGACAATGCTGAAAGATGCACAATTACCAGATGGTGCAACCCGTAAACACGCCGGGACAGTACTTTTTGCATATTCTTGATTTACAACTTCTTCTTCCTGAAATAATGCAATATAATCAATCAAACTCACTTACAATGATATTTATGATTGTAGCAAACTAGAAATAGATACATTTTTGATGCCGAAACTATTGTTCAATTCATTTACGTAAACATCACCATCCAGCGATATTTATGGTGTTTTTTTTATTATAATTTTAAGACACAGTAAATAAAATTCCCGATTTAAATTCGTAAACGCGAAACAAAAAATTTACAACTAAGATGTATAATTTTGCAAAGAGAAGACAAGAAACATATAAAAGTTTATCATAAAAGGATGTTTCATTCATGGTTTTCAAAATATCAGAATATTTGGTGATGATAACGGTGTAGTGGCTCATTTAGATTGTGAGATATGAATATTTTCGCATCTTCATTGTAGCTGTGAAGATTCGCTTAATGGCTACATACATTCGCCAGAGAATCTGGAATATGATGCAGAGGACCATGCTTTGGGCATTCTTCAACATATTCTTCCTCGCATTCTTCGCAATCTGAAAGAAACGTAACAGCTGAAGTACAACGTAAATTTAACATGTGTAAACGAGTACTTTGTTAGCAACTCTCATATTTTCAGATGGTTCCCAGTGAACACCGTAATGTGGCGGCACTGTTACCGATTGTGGCAGGTAATATCACCTCGACGTTACATGTAAGTTAAAATTTCCTATTCAGTAACGTAACATGTTATATAACGTATATGTACCCAGTATATAAGTTAGATTGCAAGGTCATATACCAGTCACGTAACCAGCATATAACAAATGGTACGTAACACGTCCCTTCCACGTTATATACCAGCTATGTATCACAAAAATAACATCGCGACATTACCGGTAACTTGCACGTTATATTTCCGCAATAAAACGTGTTCACTGGGTTAGCTTGATATATGCATATCGGACAAGCTCGTTGTTTTTTCTTACATATATAATTATCAGCGTCCGCGTCTGTATCATCCATCTTAATAAACAGCAGATAGCAACAATATTTGCCAATAGTCAGCTTCGCACCAATGTGGTGAACTAAAACGATAAAATAAAATAGTAAGAAATAACGTTATATAAATCCAACTTTTACACATGATATTTATGAACAACGAATGCGTCTAAATTTGCAAAGGGCATAAATTATCACTGAATTCACTTACCAAGTTAGAGCTTTGGGAAAATATTGTAGTTTTTTATCGGCCCCGAACAGTAAAAATGATTGATAAAAGAAGTAGAAGATTAAAATAAATGACATTTCCGTGTACAATCCACTTGGTGTTTTGTTAAGGTGAAATTATTACGAACACGGCGCGCGACACACAAATCATCGATCGGCGAAAGAATTAAACGCATCGATAGGATATGAGTTTTCTCATCAGACCTAATTCACAAATGGATAGGATGGTCGGGATAGACCAAAATATTACGACTTCCAACACATTGTAGAATATGTTGGATTTGTATGCAGGAGCAGACGTGTTTCACCTGCCGAGGTTATACGAGCAAATGAGTTGCACGAGCAAAATTCCTTCCGTTATCGGTATCCGGCTTCGGTGTTTCTAAATAAGTGACATGATTTCAGATTCGGTTACGTTTATGTGCGAACTAAAAAATTTGAAACTACAAAATTTGAACACCCGAGCGATAGGTTAATAGCTTTAGTCAATTGTTTATTTGTTGCTGACATAGTGCACAATGGTGCATGCCACCATGTCATACACCAATCAAACTATTAGTTGGAAAACTGTGGGTTAGATTTGTATTCACTGATACATGTATATACATCGGTGCATTGCAGCCAACTGCAGCTGGTCTGAAGTTATGCCGACCGGCTGCAGTTACCGTAGACGAAATCTTACCAACATAATTCAACTATGTTCGATGGTCCTGCAGTGGTATTTTGGTTACTAGTAAGTTACTGGGTGTTACTAGATATTACGATCCCGTTTACGTTTCCTGGCCTTTTTGTCATAGCCAAGAAATATGTTCTTACGAAAAGACTTGTACTATCCATTTTGTTCCGTCAATCCGACTACAGATTGCGATAGCAGATTTCCGAAAAATTACCGCCATCTTGGATATCAGGGTTGGTGGACGCCCCCGCGCCCAGAGAGTTACCAGGCTTGCGTGTACGACCATGGGCTGCACTGATCCAATTCCACACCGGGCGCGACTCGTGCCACCTATCGGGGAAAGCCGGATTTAACTCTCCCAAGGACGGTTTGGGGAACCTGGGGAACCCCTCGGTGCCTCGACGTCAGGCTTCCCAAATTAATGCTCGCACCATGTTTCGGAGTACGGAATATTACTTTGACAACTTTGGTAGTTTTGTTCTTCGGGTTACTATGTTGAAAGTACTTTCCAATGCTGAACGACGACGTCGTTCCACATCGTAGAGGATGAAAGAACATTGTAAGAGAATAAAAATGTTTCCTCGGAGGACATGGGACATGTTTATTGCGAAGAGTATACGTGTGTGTATATATTTGTACATATATATACAGTATAATAGAATGCACAGGTGAATCGTGTACCGTATTCGATAAGAAAGAGTAAAATGTAACTTCCGTTAAGAATCTGTCGTCAATTCATGAACTATTTCGCACGATTGTAAATATTTTTCGGGTCCTCGACACAATGTAAGGCACAACCTACTCTAAAGGGGTCTCTATGAGATAACAATAGTTACTTGGTGAACACAACAAAAAGTTATACAAAATTTGTTATTAAATAATTAATATAATATAATTAATATAAATAATACCGTTCATAAGTAGAATTACCATGTTCACTTCTGCTTAGTTCGGGTAAAAAATCACACCTTTTTCGAATTTGCTGCATTACTCCATTTTTGTTCAAAACTAAAACTAGTTTTTTGTGTCCCAAATAGTAGAGAAAAATGTGCAACTTTTTTTTTTTACCAAGCAGCGGTTGTAACAAGACTTAAACCTTACAAAATATATCCTCGTGATCATATTTATTCGAAAATATACACGAAATATTGCAGTCGTCGGACGAAAACCGTCGCGTCCGAAAAACGCTTTAAAAATTAAAGCGTCAACCCGGAGGAATTTCTAAATCTTTCATTCTCATTACGATCCCAAGTCTCGTTTGTCGGTAGAAAAAATTCAAAATTGTCAACGATAAATCAGATCGCTTCGCTTCGTCATTTATATGTCGTATAATTAAGGCCTTAATTACTTATAATAAAGTATCGGTATTGCGATTGGTTACCGATAGGCGTATAGCGAGACGTAGATCATATTCAAGGCATTGTCGAAGATATGTTCAGATTTTCGAAAAATTAATTGCAATTTTCAACGTGCTCGTCGTCTACGATTCTTTCATTCGTCCCTGCGTCGACATTTCTTTACCGATACATCTTACGAGTATGCTTACAAATTTATTATTTCAAACTTCGTCTCTACTAGCTAGGAAAAATTTAACTGAGATTTCTGTACACTGTACAATATTAGTGCAAGCTAAAATTTATTACTATACGTTCTGTAACTAATTATTATTCCATTATATCGATGTTACTGTACACCTCTCTCTCTCTCTCTCTCTCTCTCTCTCTCTCTCTCTCTCTCTCTCTCTCTCTCTCTCTCTCTCTCTCTCTCTCTCTCTCTCTCTCTCTCTCTCTCTCTCTCTCTCTCTCTCTCTCTCTCTCTCTCTCTCTCTCTCTCTCTCTCTCTCTCTCTCTCTCTCTCTCTCTCTCTTTTTCTCTACATATATAATGTTATTAATCGATTGCTTCAATTTTCAACTATATCTTATGTAGTTTATATCTAGGTTTCCGATTTCAATATCCTCGGTAGATATTACTCCTTCGTAGTATTAATATGGCCTGCTTTTATTGCAAATTTTCAAGTCTTTGAGATTAAATTTATCAACGGACGTTCCTTCTAAGGAAAATTCACCTTATTGTATACAAGTTACGACGAATGTAAATATGAAATGTATTTTCAATGATATTTTGAAAATATGAACTGTACTCTCGATCATCGTATCACGACAGATGCCGATGCTGGCCCAGCATGATCGATCGAGTATAAAAAAAGTTAATATCTCTCGGCTATGAGGCGAAATCCACGAAAAAACGTGGCATGCAAACAAACATGATGGAAGAAGAGACAAATTTAGACCCAAGATCTGCGAGTGAAATTTATAGAACCGGTGATCGAGTATCGAAGTGTAGTTTGTCGATAAAACCAACCGACGAAGTAAAATGTTGGAAACGGTTGACCGATGAAATGGAACGACGAAAAATTCACAATCCGAATCTGATGTAAAAATAATAAGGCGAAACAGTTGTAACTTTATAATGCATTGTGAAGATTAAGAAATGATGTAAAAATTGGAAAATGAAATGCAGTGATGAGAATTCCAGACTTTGCATAGCTATTCGAAGCAAATTGTGTGTCGTGAATTTTCGTGAGAGATATCTGTGAAAGTATTTCGGGCCTGCCGTCATCGTCGCACAGTTGTCAACGAACCATCGAGTGCGCCTTTTTTTTGTCGATAAATAAATAAATAATGAGATTTCTTTTGCTAGGCAACCACATCTAAAATTCATCTCAAATATTACATCGAAAGAAATAAACGTTTCTTTTTTTCATACAGACAAATTTTAATACGTTTGGACCCCTGTCTTTTACCGATTTCACGTCCGATCAGTCCTTGCGAATTTTTAGTTTCAATTGTCAGCGCGAATTCACTCGTAAATCGATACTGAGTCAATTCGACGATCGGTCTACAGCTATGAAATGGATAACTCTCTTCATAATTTTATCAACACCGACCGATGTAAAACGAATAGAAAGCTTTTACAGCCTTTCGATTCGAAAGAGACAGTTAGGAAAAAACCATAAACAAGAACATTTTCTATTAGGGATAGAAGTGGATGAACGAAACAAAATATCGAATTGCATCGTATCGATCGATGAGGATTCGCCGAAGAGTTTCCAGCAAAACACGTTGCTCGGGGGAATATTGCTGGAAAAATAATGTCGGTGTCGTTATATCGGTGGGAAACGAGTAACGATGACGAGTTAATCACGGTGTGTCGAAATACGACGTGTAACTCGTTTAAATGTAAAAATGGGTAATAAAATAATAAATTAATGTTAAAAAATCTATGTATACGTATGTAAATGTTTAATTCGTTAGATAAACCCTAAGCCACATCGACCGATCGATGTAGAAAATGTCAATTTTTAAACGCGATGTGGAACATTGCTGTTCGATTCATTCTCAATGGTTGCCACGACCCGTCATCGAATTGGAAGATATATCGGAAGCATCGTCTCTGATTCGTCGGGTCAACGTTCCCTCGTCTAACTTTTTATTTGTATTATCGTAGTTTCGCAATTTTCTCGAGAGACTACCTGACAAGTTGATGCCGTCGCTCCTCAGCAAACAAGAGCTGTCCGATCGTCTGTGGTTTTCAAAATTCTCATGGTCGTTCCTCTCAGATTTTTCAGATCTTAGCGTGTTGTTCAAACTGTTGTCGAATCGTCTCGGCTCACTTTGTATGCTTCTTATCGTATCGGTGTTGTTAACGTCGTATCGCCTCAACATGTGATCTGTCTCGTAGCGACGATTCACAGAGTCCGAATCCAAACATTTTCTACGCGACTCGTCGTACCGCCTGTCTTCTATTCGCTTCAAAGTTAAACCGTCTTCGTATCGATGATCGCCATCTAGTCTCCGGCGATTCAGGCTATCCGACTCGTACGCACGTTTCGTTAGCGTACTGTCAAATCCTGCTCCCGCAGCCAGATGAAGATAGTTGTCATCACCGATCGGGGCTTGTCTGTAACAAAGAACAAGTATGTACTCGATGATACACAGCGTCGTTACCAATGCAGGTAAACAAATTTCACAGATATACTCACTTGCTTCCGTACTTCGTCTCTCTAGCTAATTTTCGGAAATAGGCACGATGTTCCTGCTGCAAATCAAACGCAGCTTCTCTCAGCATGGTCAATGTTTTAAAACACGACTGAACATCTTCGATCGGTGGTCCACCGCCAGGTAGAATGCACACTTTGCTGGCACCGTAGACTGCTTGACATTCGCAAGCACTTATCAAAGTTTCTAGCCGTGGCATGTTGGTGAAAATTAGAGAATGTATTCGCTGCAAATCTCTGTCGGGATCCAGCACCATTCTCATACCAGCCTCCATGCCGGGGGAAACCTCGCTGCATCCGGGTGCACTTTCCAGCACTGCTTTACAGCTGAAAGATGAAATGAATGTATACAGAACTCCACATAAGAATGCAGTCATTAAGAAGAAAATTAATGTCATCGTCAAAAAATCGTGGGCTGCCCGATATCAATTGTTATAACATCTTACTATTTTTACTTCGAAACACAGAATTAGTGTAAGAATGCAGTACAAAGCTTCACTCGTCACAACCATACGAACATACGAACCAAGCTAATAAAAGCGTGTTAAAATGATAAACGTACTTATGCTACCGTAGACACGAAGTCGAAATCACTATCCGAAGCATAACATAGTTGAATAAAACTTACCAGAGCCAATGCCCATTTATATATGCGCTTGGATGATACTTTTCCAGTCTATTGCTATTCGTTTGGCAAATCTTCATCAAAATATCGATCCATTCCTTCTCCTCGACGCAATTACTCGCTTGTACGTATAAAGCTCGTTGTCGTTGCACGATTTGGAACATATTCTTCATCTTGAACGAATCTTCGTGTAATCTCTCCACCGCCAGGATTTCTCGAAGCGGTATATTACACAGAGGTTCTTTTCCTGCGAGTGGACAATGATTTTGTTAGCTGACGAAGGATTCTCAAGACATGGATTTACGATTCGTGGCGAAATTCGTTACCTTTGGTTTTGGAATAAGTCAGGTCCTGCGTAGTCAGTCTAAAATATCTTTGCTTGAAGTTTTTCCTTCCGAAACGCTTCCTTCCCTGCGCTCTTTTAATCATGACTCTGTAAATGCAACAGAATGTGTCACTCGTCAAATATTTGATGGCAAATTTCTAACGAGCATTAATTGAATATACAAACCTCTTGCCACAATCGATCGTTGGCACAAAAAGAAAATATATTCTATTAGGCAGAAAGAATTCAGTTGATTATCATGGCCACACTGTACGTGTAATCTGCCCATAGATTTATTGCACTTGCCAAAAAAAAATCATAAAAAAAAGCGTGAGGAATTATTTTTTTCAAGAGAAACATAGCAAGAGAAGTTATTCAACGTTAACTCGAAAATTGTTTCGCAAACTCACCCTTCTTTTAATACTACTGGTTGGTCTTGGACAGCCGTAGGTCGTTGCTTCACTGTGCCGTTACCACTGCTCGTCGATATAAGTTCCAGAAACTGCTTTACAGCCTGAATATGCTGTTCGGTATAAAATTCCCTGAAAAAAAAATCAAAATCTATTCACCAAACGCTATTATCTCAGAAAATTTGTACAAAATCAAAAAATCACATTCGGCATTGTCTCATTTATTTTTATATCAATTCATATAAATAATTTGCCTATATTCGTTTTTTTACCTGTAAACGCACTCCATATACTCTTCTTTGCAAACACTACCCGCTCCGCCTCTACAGCTGACCAAGTTCCCCAGGCTCTGGATAGTTTTTGAAATTAACGTCAGCGTTCGATTCGTTTGAGAATCCTGAAAAGTGAAATATTTACCTGTTAATATACAAATGGCGAAAATTTCGAGGATTCTAAAGAGAATTACAGGTCGAGTAATAAGAAATATGTTGTGTTTAAGCGAGAAATACTTACGATCTGCTCCGTCGTGATGTCGAATAATCGTGGTCCCAGTATAGCGGGAGCAAAAAACCTGAGGAAAATGAATCCACTGATCACGGAGTACCTCACTTCTTTGTTGTTAGGAAAACGCGTGGCGGCTAATTCGCGTAAACTCCAGAACATTTTACACATCAGCGGTGGACATCTTACTCCAGAGGTAGTGATCGCCGTGAAGACTCGTTGCACGTACTCCTTGAGTGGATAGATAAAAGTATGAGAACGGCGATTCATTAACCATTACATTATGCACGTATCTATAGCATGAGTATACATCTGTCGTGGCGTATTTGTTATACCTTTAAATTTGCAAGATTCGTTTGAATAGTATTCGCATCTTTCACTCTCGTCGGGTCGATTTCACAGGGTTTTCTTTCCAGAAATACTTGTTCCATCGCCGGCCGAAGAGTACAGTGTAGATAATGAAGACCTGCTAGTCGCATACCCTCGTCCATCATTTTACTCACTAACGTATTGCCACGAAATATCGTAGTAGGATCCCTGAAATATACCAATAAAATGAAACTCCATCACTTTCTTTCCTACTCTCGTAGGCTCGACGTGTACTGAATTGCGTGACAGAGTATCCAGACATGATCCTTGCAAATAGATGGAACATCAATGCGAAAGTACGAAGCTAAAGGAGGACTTACGTTAATTTTGAAATTTCATAACTAGCCAGTACTCTTATCACAGAAACGAGCTGTCCATGGTGTACCAGTACTCTGACCAACGGTTGGGCTGCTTCCATCTTACTCGCAACGATTTCACCTAATATATATACAGCCGACGAGGTGACTGGTTCAACGGTAACGCTTTCGAGCAGCAGATTTTGAAGCCTCTTGTACATTTCAGATGGAAAAACGTGATCAGCGGTGTAATGGATTTTCAAACGTAGCGAGCCTATGCACGGCATAGTACCCGGAGGAGTCGAGTTGCTCGAGATTTTATTGGGACGATGTTTGACGGCTCTTGGTTGCAAAAAGTACCTGTCGAAAAATTGAATGTGAAAACGTGTAAAACTAAATAGTCGAATATACTGTTCTAAAATGGCAAAGCTTCAATTTTTCCCCGCGGTCCAAAGATCATCGCTCTTACCATGCTGTGGTGCTGCCAGTTGGCTGTTTCTGCAAACCTCGCAGCATGACTCTAACTTCTCCAAGAAACGCCGGTTGTTCGCCCATTCCAGATGACGCGTGCCAGACGCCGACGATAACTTCGCCGACTTCTCCACCGTCGATGGAGTAATGCGAAACATCTTTCTCCTTCGACTCCGATAATTCGGGCTAAAATAGAAAGAAATATTTCAACGATGGATCCAAGCTCTAATCTATGGGCGGTGCCTATTTCGATATGATGCTCACCTCGAAGACAAAAGTTTCATTGAAATGGGGAGATACAGTTTTTTTCTTGATTTTCGTCCGCTTGCATATTTGTTTCCCATTACTGTAGGTCACCGTGACCGTCGCGAATGGATCACACCCTCCATTTTTTATCGTTAGCTCGCTACACTCGATGACCCTGCGAATATTTATATTTAAATGTAATTCTATAATTCTTTAAACTGAGTTCTAGTGTATTATACTATGCATAGCTTGTCGAGTTAATATCAATCATTGCCTTCTTTCACATATGAGTTTCTTCAACGGTACAACTAGTTTTGCATGGTCGGGTCAATAATAAGATTCTCACATTGTAAATAAAGTTCACCAGTAAACTTAAAATTAAATTCGATTGTTCTCCACCCACCTCACGGTCAATTTTGCTTGACTGTGGCCGACCTGCGGTTGTAACGATAATTCCAAGTGCGCTTTCCCTTGCACTTCTGAATCAGCATCGACCGGCTTTAGAGGGAACCAGTGTTCTTTGTTGTGATACGTTGCCAAATCTTCCCGTTTGATTGCTACTTTTCCCAGAATTTTATCTTGCTTCAGATGACGATCCCTGTCGTAGGCGTATATGCTGAGGTATCGGAACTTCCTGGGTACTTCGAATTGGAACTCTTCCCCGAAAAATGGACTGCAAATACACGTTTTATATATATTCACAGTGATACGTGGTTGGCATGATTAATACAATTGCATCGACAATACACATGCATCGTTACTCTTCGCATCGAAACTCCAGTGATAATAATGAGATTGGGATGGTATCGATCGAATTGCAATCGACTTCGATTCGATTCACACGAATTGGTAGTCTGATCAGAATGCAAAGGTAAATGGTAAAAAGTCTCACTTGAGCGTTCGCTCTATCGTGGTAGTGCGAAATATTTCCTCCTGATCGAGGGATAGCGCGCAGTAAACATCTCTCGTACCTGGAGATCCATGGCTTCGGCTTTGTAAATTCTTTGCTTCACCTATATGGAGAAATTGAAAGATATTCAGGATTGGAACGAGCCATGAAGATTCAGCTTAATTTATGCTAGAATCGGCGTCGAGTCGTCGACGGAATACGAACAGGACGACTTTTTGAAACTTATACAAAATTTATATTCGTTGGTTGTAGTGTAATTCGTTTTCCTCGACGTTTGGTGCATCGCGAGACCTTGGTTTATAAGATATTCCTAAGCTGGTCGGCGACCTGACACGTGCGTTCCTCCATGAATCATCGGACGACCATGATTTATTTATTTTCTCGGTCATGAATGAAATATAGTTGTCGAGTGTTTATCGTATCTGCGACGTAGGATTTTCTTCGAAAACAATCGGAGCTCCATTGATTCGCGTCGCCGATACATCGAGTTCAAATTTACTCCGCTTTTATTGGAATAAATAAAAGAGCAAGAAATACAGAACAACGAACGCAGGGGGCGTGCCAAAGGCTGGTTTCTCAATGAAAACGAAGCGATCCGATCGACAGGGAATATTTCAGAAAAATAGCTTGGAATCATTGTGTCGAATCGAGATGGAATAAATTGATTCGGAGATGTTAGCGATGCTGGTAAAAATTGGAAGATGGGGACTTTTGGTGAAAATATCATACACCGATGTTTGGCAAGATTGGATTTCAGAATTTTGTCGCGTCGAGTCGACATCCAATCAGATGGGCCAATCTGCTCGTGAAATCCTGAGTTCGATCATCGATGGAAAGTAATTGGTGAAAAAAAAAAAATTGAATAACGACGACGAGGTACTGACATCAGGTGGATAAAAAAAAAGTAGCGGAAATGCATTTCCGGTCAAGACGTATAAATGGCATGTTTTTTGGGATGGTTCATTCGTGTGAAGGTCGTGAAAAAAACGAGGATGCGGTAAAAGCTATGAGGCGGTGATAAAAAGAGTTCAAAGTTGCGACGTGGAGATTGGACATTAGCATTTTACGGAGAAAAAAAAATGACTCGCGATTCGTCGTTGATCGTAGAAATTCGCGGAATCCCCGAGATTTCTCGATTGGTTCGTGGAATAGCGAATGATTTGAAATTTGATTCGATCGTATCGCGTTTAGATAGTCGTTAGTAAATTCGTTCGTATTGGTGATTGATACTATCTCCGAGATGTATACTCGACATGAAAACAAATCGTCGATAAAACGTATCGTACATTGGCGCGCGGGAGCATTACGAAAATTCTGACGACTCGTCAAATTTCCTGGCTGCGTTCGTAACAATTAAAAAGGCATTTGTCAGAGCAGCAAGATATGACGAAATTTCCAGCCATCCGGTGCGATGCATGTGGCTACAGAACCGGCGGCAAATTATAATAAATACGGCGAAAATTTAACGACGCGAATAACAATGACGCATCTACGTGACAAATGAGAATCGCGCGCCGAGTATTCGATGTGGTGAAAAATTGTTGCGAGACAAACGAAGATCGGCAGTGACAAATAGAGAAAAAAAAAAGACGATCTATCGCAAACGAGGTGACAAAACGTAACGCGTTGTTTCCACTCTACGTTAGGAAGCGATTGGCCAATGAAAGAAGAAGAAGCGAAGAGGTGAATCGAATCGAGGAAAAAAAACAAAAGAAGACGAGAAAAAAGTGACGATCGAGAAAGCCGCGTGGGTGTGCAACGACGTCTCGTAGTGATTCGTAATCGGGCATTAAAAAACGTGTCAGTCTTCGTGTGTAGAGTTGACAGTATCCGGGCGAAGCGAGGTAACGAGACTCGAAGACGCTGTTCGTCAATAAAACGGGGAAAATGGTGAAGAAGTAACGAGTTTGTCCGTTAGAGTAACGAAGTTCGTGGGAGTCGTAATATAGATGACATCTTCTCGGTAGTGGGCAGTCTCTCCGTTCAGTGTTCCAAAAGCACAGATTCATCTGATCTCAACGAACGAACTCGCACGTATATACACCGATCATTCACTTCTATCACGATACACCGTATTTATCCACGTTATATACATTTAACGACACTATTCATAAATCATTACAGATTTTCGTACCAATTTTTATCTTGAGCCGCTCTGCAACGCGAACTAGGCGCGTCCCCTCAGCCATGATACCTCCATGACACTACACCGACGAAACAGTTCTGTGAATGGGTAGAGACACCCGCGGACCGTTTCCCGGTTGGATTGTGTGCGTTGGCGGCCCTGTGCGGTGTTGCAACGTTGTATGCGTGCGGCGCGCGGGCGTTTGGGTGAACCAATACTACGCCGGCACTCCGGCAATGCGGTGAACGGACGGAGAGAGAGAGAGAGAGCGAGAGAGAGGGAGAGAGAGAAAGAGAGAGAGAGAAAGAGAGAGAGAGAAAGAGAGAGAGGGAGAGAGAGCGAGAGAGAGAGAGGCGATATAATAAAGACGGGTGGTGAGAACTGGCGAGAATCGTTTGTGAACGAAGGGGTAAACGTGGATTCACTACCGGCGAAATTATACGAGTTTAGGGAAGAGAAGAGGCCGACCACATCGACCGTACCGAATCAGTTTTACCGAAGCTGTTCGGCTTTTTCCTTCTTCTTTTTTTTCTACAATACGAATCGCGGCACACGCGTCTATGTCTCTCTGTGAACGCGTGTAAGCCACTTCCTGATGGCGCAATGGCCTGCTTCCTCTCTCCACTCCTCTGGGTTTGTCGTCGAGCCCCACTACGTTCGCGCGGCAGTAGCGTACCTACGCATCCGCGGGCCCCGCGTCTCCATCGTGGGTAAATTCCGACTCGATGAAAGAGAACTTGCTCGGTGGTCAATGACGTATGCGAGGCGATACGTTTTAGAGGCAGCAGGTTTTACGAGCAAGGAGAAAAATAAAAAACTTCCGAAATTGTGAAAATTGGGAAGCGAATGATTTTTATTCCTCTCTCTTCTTATTATACATTCCAAATCGACACGTGTTTTCACTGATGTGCGTTCTCGCTTGCAGGTATCAACAGGCTCTCGCGGGTATCAATCGATGGAAACTTTGAGCAACTCACGAGGCGTTGTACCCGAGTCGTTTCTGTGAACGACGCATTAGGGATTCGATTGTTCCACGTACCCGAGAAAAAAAGTTATAGCACATAATTATATTAAAAAAAAATTGGCCCGAGATAATTATATACAATTGATATATTGTGATACG
The DNA here is from genome assembly GCA_963969455.1 of Arge pagana. Lineage (NCBI taxonomy): Eukaryota > Metazoa > Arthropoda > Insecta > Hymenoptera > Argidae > Arge > Arge pagana. The sequence goes on along the minus strand of OZ018314.1, from coordinate 3,480,690 downwards.
CAATTATATAGAGCTATATAAAGTTCTATATGTTTATGTGTAAATTATATATAAAATTAATGATAATAATAATAATAATACAGGAATTATAATTATTAATTGTATTGGGCCAATTTTTTTTACATAATGATATATATAATCTTTTTTTTTCGGCTAGGCTGATCGTTGCCTGTAACCTTATGCATTCTACAGCTTTGATATACATATTCGTGCCACGTTGATGGAGCGAAAATTGGGTGGTACCCGAAGCAATATTCGGGGTACTGCAAAAACTGGTGGAAAAGTACTCGAGGACCGTGGAAAACTGATACTACACAGTAAGAAAATTAGTTGTAAAATTTAACACAGAAATTTGTGGTAACCACTTTTTTAAAACAAAATTAGTGTTATTTCGACACACTCCGCGTGTAGTGCTGAAGTAAGGCAGCTCTGTGTTGTAAGTAACGCAAACCAATGCTTACAAAGTGTTACTGTAGTATCAAATAACATTTTTGTGCGTTGAAAAACGAACTGTGAGAACAACACTAACGATTTTGTTGAATCAACAAACTATAAAATGTTGAACATTACACACACAAATGTGTACACTTTACACAATGACGGAACATTTTTTACTGTGTAGGTGGTTTCAACCGTTCCGAAGAATAATTTTCCAGTGCAACGACTTTCACGATCGAATCGGCGTTACTCGAGGAATCCGTCGACGAGTATTACTCTCGTTAGGGAGTAAATTCTGTGAAAAATATACCGAGAAATAAGATCGTCGGTGCCCATGGATATGTGTAGAGAAGCGACTTGTTAGTCTACTCCTTTCATGTCTAGAGACGAGGGCATAGATGCTAATTCAAGTGTGAAGACACTTGTGCCCACCGAAGTGCATGCAAACAGGCCACGAGCACAACGATACGCGATCCTTGCAAATTACCGAATTCAAGGATGCCTAGAACATAAAGTGGCAATGACGAGGCGAGGATCAAAGAGGTTCCTCGACATTCCTTGAAAAGGAGGTATACAAATAATGGATGAGCAAGGAAACCCGAGATGTAAATTGGCGAATCTCGCACCACACCGAAAAGAAAGCAAAGCAACGCTGTTTGTAGGAATTTTGGAACAAGACAAGATAACAAGACGATACAAGATGCTCAAGGTCACGCGAGACTTAAAGATTGTACGATGTTCGCGAATCGCAACGCGATACGTAGGTAGCGCAGATGAGAGAAGGATCTCGGTACATGCACGATGTTGATGCTCGTTGATGATGGGATGCATTGGACAAATGACTGCGCTATTCTGGAATGAGGATCTAAGTGCCGTTTCCGGGATCACGTAGTTGCCGAGCATCCAATAAATGCTCGTCCTCGTAAAAACGCAGCGGGCTCTCTTTCCTACGCTACTGCGTTACGCGACGCGTGTGTTTGTGAGAGCGTAGCTGTTTCCTGAAAGAGAGATTTGAACGGGTATCCGTAATCGTCTCAAGTCATCCATTATATCGCGTTTATCCCGTATCTCGAGCTATCAATAATGCCTACAATCCTATCTGTAATACGCTTCGTGCTCGTGTGGGGTCCCTCCTCGCGCCTGTACGTGAGCGCACGCACGTGGGGTCTACGCACGCGGTCTGGCCTACACACTCTAAATACTGATTCACTAAACCTTGCGAATCCAGCCAATCGGAAATCGAGCGTCCAACGCAACAGCGAAGTTAGGAGATCGCGCGGTGTCGTCCGCGGGCACGTGAATGGAATGGAATCGGTAAAAGGAAAAAATATGAATGAGTCGCGGAGTGACAAACTCTTACGCACGCCCGAGACCCCATTTGCGCATGCGCATCAATTTCACGACGAGTATTGATACCACCTCGTCGTATACGTGCACCTCACCCACTCCTAGTACTCTTTGTACATGCATATTCTACATGGATGAGACACGAGCGGAGCTGATGACTCGGAACCGCTGGTCGTGCCCACGGCCAATACACAGCTACCGAGTACTCTATACCTACGCTACGTATTTACAGCTATATACACACGTGAGAAGACATCTCCGCGCCCGCGCCGTCTAGCGCCTGGTGTTGATCGTACGCGAAAGATATCCTGCCATTCACGATCGGTGTGAAATTGAACCCCTCTCCCTCCCGTCCTCAACTGGTCGATTGACGGACTACGGACACGTTGATTCGGCGTGGTAGATACTACACGCCACGGGCGTGGTAGCAAATTCCAGAGACTCGCGTGCATTCAATTATAAAAAAAGAAGAAGAAAAAATACCACACCAGCAAACAGTAAATGTCTTCTACATTTCATATCGCGGACCAAATTTCGCTGAAGGGAAATCTCTGGTCAATACGATTTTGAGAATTTTTTCAATAAGAAAATCTATCAACGATTAAGAGCTTCTACTGAACCGAGGTTCCAGTAGTAGTTCGATGGACAAACATGTTTTTGCAAAATGAAAAAATCTCATTCACTTTTAATCAGCAAAATGCCGTCAGCTTCCCCGTTTTGGGTGTAGTAGGAAAAATGTAATAGAGAAAGTGTTATAAAACAATGGATTAACAAAAATCGAGTTTTTGTCCTCTCCGAGGAACGGACAGGACAAGTCGATAATGATAATTCGATAAGCGATTCGCACGTGCGATTACGCAATGACCTACCTTTTGCGAGGCAGCTGGGCAAGAGCATACCGCCGTTGCGGATCTTGTGAGAGAACGCTGTGAGAATACCTTTTGTCTGATTGTCTTCGAGATTGCGGAAATGGGTCAGTAGGATGACGAGAATTCGAAAACAAGGGCGCGTTTTGTCATCGTTGCTAATAGTGTTTCTACTCCATGCCACATGAATGGGAAGTTGATGGGAGTAAAGTTGGTAACAAACTCGTGGAACAGATTCTCGTATAATGATCACGTTTGTCTTATACCGTACGATTTCACTTGACCCTTCTGATGCGTTCTCAGGATAAAGTGAACACGTTTTAGAGGGAACATCCACGCTTTCGTTGGAAAAAGGAAATTGGAGTTTTCATTCCAGGGCAAACGGGGAACGAGCTCGTCGGATTCCCTGGAAGTAGGGGACGACGGTGCGTGGTCTCGGCACGCGACTGCAATTGTAACGCGAAGGAAGTGCGAACTCGTGACACGAGGACGAAAGTGATCGGTTCATTGGGGAAATCGAGATGTTGCTCGATTTCCGTTTACATCGGAGGGCTACCGCAACGACGATTAGGTACTCGAGCAAAGACACGCTGGAGTCGCATTGAAAGTTTTAACAAGCGTGATAACTGCTTTATCAATTGAGAAAACGATCAATGTCCGTAATGGTGCATCATCATCATCATCGTGCTTCGTTACACTATTTCGTCAACCATTCGCACCAGAGCCCACGTACCTACTACTCGCTGTGTCGGATCCCCAGCGATTCTCGCGAGGGCCGAGTCGCGGGTAGTAGTGGTACCCAAGCGGAGATGCTCATGGGAAATCCAAGTGAACGTATGTAGGTATGGAAATGAAGGAAACGAGGCCCGTTAACGCGAAAGCGATGGGTGCTGTGAGAACAACAGTGCGACACCCTAAGTAATACGATGATGCTCAGGAGTCGTCCTCTACCCTGCGCGCCACTTCGTGTCCATCATGGGCCACACGTAACGATGATTTGTCATCCCTCTTTGCTGTCTCTTCCACATGTCTCATCTCTACATAATACACCCGATTCCTCGTTCCCCGGGGCTCCTTGTATCCGAAAACGAAATTCTCCTTGCTCGTTCCTCGGCAGCTTCGAGTTTCATTCGACGCTTTGGAATTTCTCTTCGCCGCTCGTCGATTCCTCCGGCGTCGGCGGCGACGTAGTAGGGTAGGTTCCGGATGTAGCCTGATCTATCCCCGTATTCCTTGGCTGCGTTTAATTCTAAATATAAGCCGAAGCAAGTTGGAACCAACTCGCCATATGCTCGTATTGCCGTCGTGCTCTCTGCTGTGCCCCCTCGCCTCCCATTGGCAGACCGGAAGTGGGTTTTGTCGATCGAAGGCAATTTTCACTTTCAGCTTACGTCGTCGCCGCTGCGAACATTCACGACCAACACTGACGCGTTCTTCAGGCCGGAAATGACTTTACGGTCTTGGACTATCGCGAGCTGCGGCGAACACCCCCCGCCCCCCCTGCTGCCCCGCGTGATCCGACCTCGCGCACCTTATCGCGAAGAGTTATCATTATTCCGAGAAATACTCTATGAAAATCCCATTCGTTCCGACTCCGGGATTAACAACAATCAGCGGCAGCTCTTTCACGAGACTTTAGACTCGAGACGACCGCTCACATCCGTCCCTCGGACATCTGCTCTCCGACTCTTTTCACGCGACTGATACGCGACTCGATGTTCCCCCTTGACCTTACCGAGTTAATTGGCCTTGTTTACCGATGATTCCTCGAAAAATCACTTACCCGAATCCCGAGTCATTTCCACATCCACGAACGCTGTATCAATACGATATCGCTGTATCGTGTTTGTGAAAAACGCGCGCCATCTTGACCTCGCCATCTCGAGTCTGTCATCTTGCCCCCACCATTTTGAGTCCGTCACTTTGAGTCCGCCATCTTGAGCTCGCCTTTTCAGGCCGCCATTTTGAATTTCGCATTTCCGAATGGATATACGAATACAGTTCTGCGGAATTCGTATTATTCGCCGTCTTTGGCAAGGAATTTGGCGGTATCAACGAGATGTCAGTGCATCCTGTCGCTGCGTTCGGATGAAAAGGAAGATCGTAACTATTCTGATATATCTGCGAGGTGGATCATCATTTTCGAAGTTTAAGCTTCTCATTTTTGTCTTTCTTTCAATAACTCTCAGATACGAGAAGAGCATCAAACTTGGAATGATTGAAACCATGTAGCGACTTCGAAACTTGTGGATTATGAAAATTCGAGATAAATGTGCGCATAGCTTTACGATGCTGACAACCAGAAGGTTCATCTGTACTCGGTAACAAATTTACACCGTCAAATTTAACACAAAAATTTTCGTACCCACAAAATTAGTGTTATTTCAACACACTCCGCGTGTAGTGATAAGGTGACACAGCTCTGTGATGCACTCAACACAGACCAATGTTGGAGCACATCTAAAAGGTGTTACCTTAGCATCAAATAACATTTGGGTGCGTTGCAAAACGGACTGTGGGCACAACACTAATCAACACGCTAAAGTGTTAAATGTGCTGCACAAAAATTGCATACTCTACGCGGTGACGAAATTTTGTCTGCTGTGTAGCTATATATACATGATCGTCGCCATCTATATGCTCACGATTTCGTGATTTAGAGTGGTTGTTGCTTCGTAATTATCATGTTATCGCGAATTCGAAATGGTTGATATCGGACAAATCTGTGTTCTCAATGGCGATGCATCTACATGGCTGTGGGAAATATGAAAAATGTAGGTGGGGAACATTTTTGGTGGGACATTTGTTATTTGGATAATTAGTTGTTTTTTTGGCCGATTTTTTGGCCGGGGTCCTCACCCCGGATAATTTCTCGTTTCGGCGGCGATTGTCGATGCCAAACCTCAAACAGGATAAGGAAGTGGAAGCTTGGGTTCCCAGTCGTTGAAGCGCTGAGGGAGGATGTCCGTCGGTCCGTTCATGCGTTCGTGGTCGCGGAAGGGGCTTTTACGAAACCCCATTCAACGAGCAAGCGAACGAATGAATGGGGAAAAACTATGCCTCATAATTCCATTGTAATTAACTTCCGTGCGAAGGCAGGATCGCCGTCACGTTCACGAAGAGATATTCCGATCGGAAAGATCGAGCGTAGCTTATCGAGAAAATAATTGTCGGTATTCATGGGCTGCGCGATCGTTCATTGATAATATAATTGACAGTTGACAATCGATAATTGGACCCCCTCGCGCGTCTCTCGCGCCTTTCATTCACGAACGCCGTCACTTCTGCCCGACCAGTGAAGTACCTACCACTCCGGGGGCCCCGCGCTTAGCTCGACGCTCCGTAAAATTCCTCCGTCTGACAGAAAATTTCATCAACGTAGCGAGACATCGAACCGCGTTGAAAAAATCATCGGAAAAATGACGAGTGGTCAAATTTGGAGGAATCTTCCAATAGTTTGGTTTACCAACCTGGATCAACGATTTTCCCGCGCAAATCGAAAAAAAAGCGCTGTTTCGTAAAATGAGGACCATTTTTAATGCTAACTTATCGATTCGATTTTGCCGCGATTTTTACGCTCGCAACAATCCAGTAAAAGTTCTTTCAATCAGAATTCTCCTGCACGCGCAATCCTTCGAAGTACATTCTCATTTCTTGGCCTACATAATACGCTTATGAATTTCTACGCCATATGAATAATCGGACAATGAAACTTGAGGGGTAATGAGAATGTGTTCCCTTTCTCGCTGTGGCTTCTTGGGAAAATATGGTGCGTGCGAATATTGGTTCATTTTTACGCCACTCACCAGTTACGTCGTTACCTCTTCACGCATTGTGCGTTTCCTTACGCGCGATTGTTGTTCAGGTGACCGGAGTCCCACAATTTCTCTGCGTACTTCGTTGTTTAATAACGATGCTCACGTGTTACGATGATATTTCATGCGATTTGCATGCATACATGGGCATATAGCGAACCAAGCTACAAATTATATTCGACCTAAGCAGTTTCGCAAGAAAGAATCATCCGGCCTTTAGCCTACGAGCTCGAAGCCGACAAGAATTTAATTCTAGAAACGTCTACTATAGATATAAAATTTTATTATAGTTTGCTCGATCGCAAATAATTAAAAAAACAGCCCAATAGCTTGAATGTTTTACATTATCATTTTCTATCACGTCGATTCTGGTTGCTCGTTGTCGAGACCCAATATTCAAACCGCAATTCGCGACAGCAGCGCCACGACTCGTACTAGCATCGCTGATCCCGTCTCGACGTGGCTCCATCTCGTGGTAGATTCTTGTACTCTCAGGTCAGACGCGTAGACATCGAGATTGACGTTACCGACCGAGCCGTGCGAGTAAACGCAGCCCAAGATTACATATTTTTCGGAATTCCATAGTTCACGAGATTTGGAATATCTCCCAACGATTTCGAAGCACTACTATGATATTTTGCAGATGTTTGTACGATATAAACGGCTATGGGACAGGAAAGATTACATGTTTCACTCTACGTTACCGACGGAGCTTGTCTGCCGTAAAACAGTTTGCTCAATGGAACGTTGGCATAACTGATTGTTTAGGCCAATACATTGTTCTGGTTCCATAGCGTCTCTCAAGAAATTCACACTGCCCTCGACAATATTCCTGGCAGATTTCTTATGTAAACGACTGACAAGAGTTGTTCGAATTCACTGTTTTCTCTCCATATTTTGTCTTCCTCAAATTTAATAAACTTATCGTTGTCAATTCAGCATTATTCCAATATAAAATATTATACCTATGTATTCTTGCTAAGTAGGTACTTTCGTTTGAAAATGGAAGGTTCTTTGGCTTTGAATTTTTCCTGAGACTGCCGTTATAACTTTGCAACTCATTGGGTTCACAGTCTTCTCTGGAATCTGAATCTACGCTTTTTGCGCATATCGACCGAAATTGAAATAGTTCTCCATGGATTACAGATCACGAAGATGAACGTTGATTGAACGATTCAACTCTCATAACTGCATCCAGCGTGTCGCTGATAACGTGAAACAATCATTAAAGCATTACATGAGATTTTTTTAATATAAACTTTAAACTTTATTATAACATGGAACAAGACATATTTTTATCGAACGTAAGATGCCATTCACGAGCCAGACGATCACTATTCTAATGAGACGTCGCGTTGTGCATGGTGCATTCACCATTTTTCTGACCAAAGCATTGTAGAATTACTTGAAATTAGACAGTCAATTCGTAAAGAAAACCTGGGGATACTTGTTCAGCAGTTTCATCCATCGAGAATGGCAGCTCGGTTTGAGTTATACACCTAAATGATTATAAAAAGTGGAACAATTTGAATAGACATCCGCGAGATGTTCTTCTAAATGTAAGTGAATATTTTCTCGGTACTGGAAACTATGTTTTCGAGGTACGCGACACTACCACGCGCCACGGTAGTTTCTTTTTGTATTTTATCTATCGTTATCTGAGGATGTAGATACGTGACCATCTGTGTCAGAAGTTTGTCTAATTTCTAGGTTACCGATAACTCACTCTTTAAATAAGTATTCTCTGTATGTATATATATTCTATTTAAACCTGCTACAAGGTTAAAAGTTCGATAGCTCGAATAATCCTGATGAGAATCTTCCTAACTTCTGACAAACTCGATAGTGAACTCTACTAGAAATGGTCTGTGAGCTTTGATAGATATTCAGAACTTCCATGCCAGTTTCCTTATCGAAGTGTGTCTCGTCGGACCATTTTTTGTAGTTGCACGAGAGTCGATGTTGAAATACAGATTCTCAAATCGTTATTTTGTAGATAGGTTTATCGATAACTCAAAAAATCTTGAGCTGTATAGATAGTCAATGTTTATGTAGCTACATCCTCGATCATTTTGATATTTATATTACCTATGAGTATAACATATCGATTAGTTGTGATGTCGCGACGCGAGCTTTAACATAGGACAATGTACATGGCCGCGGTTACTTTGGTTACATTTATAATTAGACGTGTGGAACGTTGAACTTTGAACGCTAGAGACGTAAGAAGTTGGAAGTGCCCACTCGTCGATAAGTGATAAAAGAGGAAACTCCAATGTTGATCAAGGATTGAATTCATTGGAAGTTTTTGACCGTCGATGTTTCCTCTTTAGAGGATGACGGCGCGTTCCATTCCTTCTTCTCCCGGATGGCGGGGTTGTTGGTAGGGTCGACTGGAGGATCGGATCTGATGCTGTACAATTGGTTTGTATCATGGGAAACATGTATTCCAAGTCGATGGTATACCTGGAAGAAACGAACAGCATGAGATCGTAGCGAGAGAAGCACGAGTCTTGGAGAAAATTGGTGCGCCGCGTGGATGAATAGCTGCATGATCATTCGACTAACTCAACGACATTTATTTCCCAACCTTGGAAGTTTCTCCCTCAGGTAGGAGATGACGTTAACGCCGAGTTCTGGTGTCCGGCTCATGATGAAGCTGGACAGGTATCGAGGACTCTTGCTCTTCTCGGCACAGTGCATCAGCAGCGCCCACGACGCGTAGTCGGAATCGAGCACATAAGTATTGTAGATTCCCTCGTCTGTACGAAACAAAATAAAGAGAAATGTTTTAGCACTCACATGAGCCAATAAAGTTATTTGGACGTATTATCTCCATTGTACAGTAGTCTTTCTTGGTTGTTAGTTCAGTGCTGGAACCGCATCGAACTCAGTCGCATAGTTTCTTGCAACTGGGGAATCCTCAAACTAATCCTACATTAATGCACCGATGATCTTTCAGAAATGTACACCAGTAGCGCAATGTTTGTGAAAAGTTTTACGGTACGTGACAATTATATCTCTGGAGTTCGCCGTGTGACCAGATTTCTGAAAACGTCCCGTCAGATGGTGGTTTAATTAAAGTTTCTTCAGCTTACAAGTGTCTTCGGCGTGAACCCAATGAGCAGGAGTTTCCGGCGACGGTATTTTCCACGTTATGTTTCCAAATAGCTGTTCGTTCATCGGGTCATCGGTGAAGCTGTAGGTGAAGTTCATCGTGACTTCAGCTTTCTCCGTTGACACTGAAAGTTCCGCTCTCATACATCTGTAGATCAGGACTTCCTCCGAGCTCGCATAATACTGCACGATGAACCATGATCCTAGAAACTGCCCAATATTCATTGGGTTTGAAAGATTTTAGAGAATTTTTACCTAATATTTCAGAAACATTCTCAAAATATTTCAAAAGCAGTCGTGAAATATTTCAGAAGCATTAGTGAAATATTTCAGAAATACATGAAACATTTCTGAAACATTCGTGAAATATTTCTGAAACATTCGTGAAATATTTCTGAAACATTCGTGAAATATTTCTGAAATATTCGTGAAATATTCCTGAAACATTCGTGAAATATTCCTGAAATATTCGTGAAATATTCCTGAAATATTCCTGAAATATTCGTGAAATATTCCTGAAACATTCGTGAAATATTTCTGAAACATTCGTGAAATATTGCTGAAACATTCGTGAAATGCAGTAAATATCGAGACAAATTGAATTAAATGGAAGAAATATCCGCAATCATTCTAGAAATGGTAACGGAGCGTCAAAGAAATCGAGGAGAAGCATTGGGAAACGCGGAGAAGTACGAAGAGAATGGTAAAAGTATCTAAGAAATGTACGATTTGAAATGGCGTAACGAGGAAGTCTTTCGGACAATCGAGGTCAAACGAAGTGCACAGCCTTGACTTCTCTCGCGAAGTTCTAGCACTGTATCTAATCGAGTTACGAGACTGCCAACGTTTTGTAGAAGCTTTATTTAGCGGGCGACAGCGACGAGAACGCGCTTTGTTTCAATTAGCACGGAAATCGTTTCGCGTCAACAATTCTTAACGATTCGAATTCCATCGAGTAGCGGCAAATCGAAATTAACGGAACGTGGAAACGTGAAAAGTTGTCGTACGGTTAGAGCGGCGCGCAGTTAGATATCAATTAAAGTGAAATTCTGAAGCGATGTTACTTTTCGAAGGCGAAACTATGCCTACAAGTCATTAAAGAAAATGAGAGATAAGCTTTCGTGATAAGTAGCTCCGTACGAACACCGTAACGGTCGGAGATAAATACTAATGGCGTGTCGATACCTCGAAGATGCCTTCGCGCATCCCGCTTCACGTATTTTCCATAGACTCGGCATGGAAACATCGACGCGGAGGTAAAGAGAGCGAACGAAAGTCTGGAATAATAAACGCTAACGTAAGAAACAAACCGTTGCTCGATGAAAAATTCTACTCTCGAATGAATGCACAGTGCTTTATTTTAAGCGACTCATTGATGGCCGTGAAAAATTACGACGCGTACATTCGCTCGTATTTCACTCCCCGATCAAAATATATCGATATTCTCAACGTTTTAACCATCTCATTCCGTATTTTCCGCAAAATTCAACATCTGCAAACTTGTTTCAACTTACGTGCAAAAATTATAGTTCAAAGATACTAAAAAACACGGTGTCGTATTAGATTGAACTAAAAGTAGAAAATAAATTCCAACATAAGAATAGAGTGAATAACGAGAAAATTAATGTCTTTGTAAAAAAAGCGTGGGGTGCTTTGTGCTACACTCTTACAATAACTCAGCATTTCTAAATAAAAGTAGCAAGATATTATAACAATTGATATCGAGCACTTCACGCTTTTTTTACAATAACCTCAATTTTCTAGTTAATCACCTTACTCTGAAATTTATTTTTTATTTTTCAGTTCAATCTATTATGAAAGATGAATAGATAGATAGATATATAGACAGATGGATGGATAGATAGATAGATGGATAGACAGACAGATAGATACATAGACAGATAGGTAGATGGATAGATAGTTAGATAGATGGATAGATAGTTAGATAGATGGATAGGTAGATAGATAGACAGACATATATATAGATAGACAGATAGGTAGATGGATAAATAGACAGACATATAGATAGATAGACAGATAGGTAGATGGATAGATAGTTAGATAGATGGATAAATAGTTAGATAGATGGATAGGTCGATAGATACATAGATAGATGAATAGAAAGATACATGTATGGCTAAATATAAAAAAAAAATGTATCGACAGATGGATAGATAAGCGTTCGAAGATTTGGTTACATACGACCCAAGGTAATAAAAGCCTGTTAAAACCGACATCATTGCCAGGTATAATAATGACCTTTTTATTTACTTGCACCGATTGTAATTACAGATAACTAAGATGATCACCGCTGGAAGGAAAACTACGCGACGCATTTGACCGCGACTGCAAAAGCGTGTAACGCATTATTACGTACATATATTCGTTGCTGATGCGTGGATGTTTCTCCGAATGTGTCTGACATTCTTATCGGAGAAGGAAGAAATGACATCGGACAAAGCCTGCGTTCCCCGTTCATTGTAATCACAATAACTTCTGTCTGTCGCGAGAAAAATGATGCTCGAATTTTATTCAACATTCGGAGGATTTTATCACTTATTAAGTTTATTTAATAATTGTCAAACTTTGTTCGATAATTGGAGGATAATTGATCGGATATTTTTGGATAATTCAGTATTTTCCAATCGTAATGAACCGAGCTCGAGTTAGACGAATACGAAAGAAATGGAGACGAAGAAGCGTGGAGATTAGGGACGTTCACCAGTGATAAACAATGTTTACGAGGCTCACGGTTCGCTGCAAGGCTTTTGTGAGGTCGTATTATTTTTTCGAACGTTTCACGTTCATTGGAAGTAAAAATGCCACGATTCCCGACGCGAGTGTCGTGATTTGAATGAAATTATTCCACGCTTGAAACCTCATCGTCTGGGAGGAAAATTTAATCGTGTTTTCAACGCTCAGGCGAACGAAACGTTTCAGCCTGTTAAGTTCGCCCCGATTTTCGATATATTTAACTCTATGCAAACACTTCGAACTCTCGATACTTTTTTCTTCATATTTCCATCCACTTTTATTCTCGTCGAGCAACTCGACACGTCTCTCCCAATTGTTTCCCACGCATCAGCCAAAATTTTGCCAAAAAATCATTTTCGCAAAGATGCAATTTGTACCAGCGAATTAAATCGTGCAAAAAATACAGAATAATTGCGACAGAGTGGGGAAAAAATGCGGATTCAGTTTTGTATCGTTCGAATGTATGGAAATAATAAATCTCGGAATTTTAGGAGCAGTAGTTTCGGTACTGGGCAACCTGTGGGGTAGATTCGAGTGCGTCGAACGATATTTCCGGTAAAGTATCGACCAACTTCCACGAACAAATTGGAATTTGATCTCCTCACCGTTTTTCAGGCGGCGGAAATTGAAAAAGTATCGCTTGCAAAAGTATCGAAAAATACGCCCTTGTATATTTCTCCCAACATTTCAGCTTCCCATATTCATTGTCACATTTTCACGATTAGAAAAACTACATTTTCACCTAATTATTCCATTTTCCGAAATTAATTTACAAAAACTGTCGATTCAACTCGCTGTTTAAACAAAGTTCTCGCTAAAACCATTTCTTTTTCCGAGAAAAAATCTCCATTTCCCAAAAAACAAAACAAATCATTTTTAAAGCATTTTTTTTCACAAAAAAGGTATAAAAAAATAATAAAAAATATCAATAAATTTATAAATAATTTGTAAAAAAATAATAAATAATGATGAATTTATGAACAGTTTATTTAACTTGGTAAAATTTGTTGGAGTCTAATTTTTTGAATGAACGAGTAGAAATATTCGGAGCAGCAGAAAACTTGGAAACTTGGTTTTTGGAAAATTGGGAAGTTTTTTGAGAAAACTGGTTTTGGAGAATAAAAAATTTCGACAAAATGCTGCAAACCTGACCGGTGAATATTTTCAATTTGGCGATCAACGAAGGATGAAAAGTGGCTGAATAACGTCGAGTAAAAAACAAGTACGAGCGACGAATCGATCGAATTGCATCGTAATTCTCAATGGGCAGGTCAAAGATCGTGGCGACTGGCCCATTGACCTCGAATTTGTTCGCAACCAGCGATTTTCCAGAAGTAGAGCAACGCGGCGATCGGAATATATACTCGCCGGACGCGCGAGTACACAGATAACGCAGTTTTGTGAAGATCCCGTCGACTCCTCTGCAGTTTGTTGCACCGCAGAAAGAGCCGCCCGCCAAATCCGTCATCGGAAGGATATTTTTAACTGACGAGAGTGGGAATATCGTTGTCGGGAGGAAAACGTTAGACCTGCGTGCGAATTCGATGCCCCCAAAATATCTCCAAAAACTCGCCTATCTTTCGTGTCACCAAAAAAAAACTCGGAATTCCCCATTTTCCATGGAATCGGCATTGCAACATTTTTTCCTCTTTTTTTTGCTATTCACAAATCCGAACCAAGCTCGACGTCTGATGCCGATTAATTTCCGCTCGTAGTTACTCGATCTTGCCGAAAATCGACTGCTTTTCCTGCCCAGGAATTTTATTCGCCCTTTTTTTGTCTTTTATTCGTCGTATTTTTCCAACTATTTTTATAGCTCGTTTTATCCATAATTCATCTCACGAACAACGACCCGCTCGTACAAATAACGATCGTGGAGCCAGATTTGATTTTTTACTAGAAATTTTCGGAAAAAGTGTATCTTCATTTTTTTTCATAAAAAAAAACTTTGGAAATAATTTTTGCCACGCTGTAGAAAATAATTATGCGGTGAAAACCCACCAAAAGGGATATTTACGTTGGTCCTGGCTGACAATAAAAAACTGAATCTACTGAGCATGGAACAAAAGAACAAACGAAAATAAAAACAGGAGCGACAAAGAAATTAAAAAAAAAAGTAACGACAATGAAGAGAAAGAAAATTAGAAAAGATGCAGCCAAGACGTTGATTTCCAAAGAAACACTTTTGATATTGCGAGAGTTTATGTAAAAGACTTTATATAATTCACACGATAATAATAAGAATAATGAACTAATAATTTATAATTGTATAGAATTTTCTAAATTTTTCGCGCAATTTTATGTAGAACTCTACACAATTGTAGGTGTATAAATTGGGATGATTTTTTTCAATATAGTGACAGAATTATAAATAAATTACGTGTAATTAAATGGGGCAATTTAAAAAAACGTAATTGTGTATAATGTTGCTAGAAACGGTGTCGTTTTGAAGCTAACAGTACTCTGGTCTTTGTTGAAGCTTCTCTTATCACTGGAAGTTGGAGAACCTCGTTCGCGAGTTATGGGAAAAATGAGGCCGTTCGGTTGGCTTTAAGTATACAGAAGTAGCGAGAGTAGTTCAAGGTCACTCGCGGGAAGGGTAAACAAGCGTTTGGACCGATTTCTAAACAGCGTTTATTCGTCTAAAAAGACGCGTGACGCGGGAGGCACCCACCTCGCTCGTGTCGAAGTTGCGGATGGCTTTCACTTTAGGACACTTGGTTTTATCCTCTCTTCGTCTGTAGGCGCCATCCGCGGCGGATGCGAGGCCGATGAGAAGCAGGAAGGCGACGAGCGGCCAAAATCGTCGACCGGACCTCGGGGCACCGAGGTTAGCGGCTAGTAGCGACATACCGCACCACGACCGACGTCGACGACGGTCCGCGATGGTCTACTATCGGTACCACGCGGTCTATCAACACGATTCCCGATGGAGGGTTGCGGCGGGGCGCAGAGACGCCGGGGTGGAACGTTGTCTCCGAGCCAGTCGTGGTCGTTAGCCCTCGTCTCGAGGCTTTTATTATACCGCGGCTTTCCGTAACCGACGAGTTTCCCGGATCGTTGCGATCGTCGACGTCTCTGAGGAGGAGAGAGTATCGTACGCATCGATGTATGTACTCCGAAGGTTTACGCACCTCGTGTGCGACTTACCGTTACAATTCGGCCGATTGACTCAACATCCCCGTAAACTACAGCCTACACGCTAGTCTGGCGTACAACAATGATACCGTAAAGCTAAATTGGCGATATGATAAAACAAGAAGCATGACCTGTAAAAACTGTTTTTTTTTAATTAAAAAAATGCGGATAATAATATGCGCGAAAATTCGGATTGTAAGTAAGTGTACGATGGCGAGTTCTCGAAGCCTGTCGCCGGAAACTATCGTTTATTTCATCTTTGAGTCTCGTGAGTCACGCGCATTCGACATCATTGATGCGCGGTCGCCGATGAGTCTATCGAGCGATGGGATCCGCGCAGCGATTCCCTTTTCCACCAGGGAAAACATGACCAATGCATTCTCGCTGTCTAGCTAGTAAAACTGTCCTCGACCGTCTAGAAACGTACTCGCAAGTTTTGTCTCCCAATTTGGTGGAGCCTTTTCCCCTTTGTATAAAAAATGAATGAGAGAAAAATTAAAAAATTGGCCCACAGATTTTTTTTTAATTGGGTCGTAGAACAACGGTTTTTCGTCTCGTCGAGCTTTTGCCTCAGCTCCAAGCTTATTTTTCGGCGCACAATTGCGTGGCGTGGAATTCGGCTGGGAATAATTCCAGACCGATTTTCTATGCGATGTCGACACGCAGTCTCATTGTTTGTTAACGCGCAAGCGAACGTGTCGTACATACGTTATCACGCGATTCGCGTCGTTTCTGCTTCTTCGTATTTCGTAATCCCTTCGCCGTCGTCCATTTCGATCGCTTCGATGTCCAACGATCGCGCATTTTTGGCTGCCGATGCATTCTCATCGCAGCGACGATCGCGAGTCACAGTTTTCCCCACAAATCCGCCATCGATTTTCAAAATTTCAAGATTTTTCTATCATTTTGTGAAACCATTTTCCAAAATTTGTCACGTCTTCGGATTTTTCATTTTTCTCGCTCGCCATTTTCTCAAAAATCTTTCACAGCATTTCTAACTATCCAACTATTTTCATTCAACTTACAACATTTTCTTCCCCCTTTTTTGCATATTCTTTAGCCAATCATTTTTCCACCGTTTGATATCATTTTCCAAAATTATTTCCAATTCGAATCAAATGATCAAACATTTTTTAACAAAAACTCATTATTTATTTATTACATATTATTAATTGTTGCTTATTTGTTATCCTCTATTAGCAATTTATTATTCACAAACAACAAATAAAAAAACGAAGAAAATGTTCGAACCAGAGGCGCGACCTTGAGAAAGTAGAATGTTGTCTAGAATCTTCTCTCCCAACTTTCGTGGGGAAAACGTTTTCGCACTTTCAAGGAAACATCTCGGCACGGAGATATGAGTCAACGGAGGATCAAAGGCTCGCCTATACCTGGCGTACAATAAAGTCGAAGTGCGCCCTTTTATTGGTACACTTAATACAATGCAAACGCCAGCAGAATATACGCGTAGAAAAATAAAACGTTCATAGGTAAGAAAACAAAAATAAGGACCCTTCCTACAGTTCGTTATCAATTTCCTGCCCGACATCGATGTACGATACGCGATCTGTACAAATTTATGCTACTCGCTAAACTTTGTTTTTCGTGCAAACTGCATTCGGTTGTTTTGGACGAAGAACTTTTGTTTTCTCGAAAAATGTGCGTCTTGTCTTGACTTGTCCTGTTCGAGATGATTTCTCGTCCATTTCCGACGTGGTTCTTCGATATCGTCTCGTCGGATGATAGCGTTCGATTCTCCGCATCTGTGAACCGTTTTGTAATTCTATCGGTACAATTGCGACGCTTCGTGACTTCGAATGTCCCACGAGCGTTCACATTCCGCGAGCAGAGCCCGATTCGATTTATACTGACCAGAAAAAAGTGTCATTTCTATAAAAAAAACCTCGACTTTATTTTCATTCTTCAATTCAATTGGACTTGGGAAATTAACTTGTTGTTCACTTTCATCTCGATGTTCGATACTTTGAATGGAATAAATAAACGATTTTTCGTTTTATTGACAAATAAATATGACCAGTTACTATTTAATTAATTAACGACTTTCACTTCTTCCTGTAAGCATTGCTCAACCGAGACAGGTGCAAGGAATTTCAGATTTGTATCCAACATTCCTGTGCATCGAGTTCTGGTTTTCGAATCGCACGAAGCTCAAAAATTCGGGCAGTCCGAATCGAACGTTGAGTACGGATGCGTAGTAACAATTAAAAATACATCGCCGCATATCAAATTCCTGGACTTATCGGGCCGTTATCGTGCATCCTTTTCCTCCGGAATTCCTAACGATGATAACGGAACAGTTGCGATGAGAAAACAGTTGTAAATGCGCGTAACAACCACGAATTCCTGGAGCCTGGTTCAATGCATTCGGTGCACGAGCGTTGCGTTCTGCGCCGACTGATTCTAAATGACCTTCGTCTCAAATCTGCATCCTGTTCCTGGTCTTTCGATCGAATGAACGCCCAAGAATTTGTCACCTACGCGACGAATCTGCTCGAATTTCACTCGGGTCAGAGCAACGACATTTTACAGCTAGCGAGTTCAGCGTCGACCTATTTTCCTGCATTTTCCATTTTCGATTTCCGCAGTTTTGATTTTTGATTTTTTTTCCACCGTCGATCGACCGTTCGAATTCTCGTACCATGCGCGGGAAAATCTTGGATCGGCAACTCATCAAACCGATCGTATTCTCAAGTTCCGACGAATATCTACAGCCAGCCACAGAATGTGCAGTTTCCTACCTTTTCGCAGCCGATATTGTCGCGCGAACGCTGTATATTATCGTGATATGATAACGCTGTCTGCGCTCACAAGTCCGACCTGCAGCGCCATCTATCGACGGCGTGTTGTACTGCTCCGCGTGTTTGGTTGCCCGTCGACAGGCGCCGCGCGCCTGATGCTAGGCAACACAAGCTACTTCTGCGTAATGCAACCTCCATTGTTTCAGGGGCCGACTTGTCCGGGAAACTTTCGAATCGGTGATTTGTTTTTCTAAATTCAATCACGTGAACGTTGATTGTGCGATCTTCCCGAAAAAAAAAATGATAATAAAAATGGTCGGATATAATTATATCACGCTTAAGCAACTATACATGATTCTATATATTTATAGATAAATTATATTTGTACCATTTATTCCCATGTGCGCCTTTTCGCCGCTACATTGTACTTACATCCTACTCCATTTCATGTATCCTTTACCTCATTTTTATAAAGTATATAATTATACTTACACACTCTGTATAATTATATCAGGTCAATTATTTATATATTAATGTATATATATACATACAGGGTGCGGCATTTACTTTGAGACAAAAATATATCTCCGTTGGATTCGATCGTATCGAAAAATGTTGCGGACAAAAGTTGTAGGGCAAGGGGACTCACCGAAAACAAGCACCCTAAAGCGAATAAAAACTACTACGGCCACGTCGTTGTTTCTGTCAGAACTTTTGCTAAAGACATTTTTAGAAAAAATGTGAAAGCGTTTAATTTCCTATTTTCCATCGATACCCACGGTAAAAAACACCCACTTCATCCGAATGGGTGTTTCCACTGAAAGAAAACTACTTCCGGTCAAAAAACCGTACTTCCGGTCCGAACCGGAAGTCGTAATATGGACCGTACAACGGCCCCCTCCGTGCCCTACAACAACTTTCGTCTGAAATTTTTTCCCATATAATCGAATCCAACCGAGATATATTTTTGTCTCAAGATAAATGCCGCACCCTGTACATATACCTACATATATCTATATACAAATAATTGACCCGATATAATTGTACATAATTTGTGCATCATTTTCTTTTGGGTTGGGTGGTGAAAATCTCATCGATTCGTAGTTTTTTTTCGTTTAGCAAAAATCAACGGGTTTTGAAAAATGGGATTCTCCAGATATTTGTATCTCGCAGAGCTCCCTTTATTTTGTTTTTTCCGAGAGGTGGTTAAATGTGCGAGAATTACGCGAATTTTCCGTGGGGTATTTTGTGGGGTAGACGATAATTTTTGGACGATTGGAACGAAGAGGAGCGAAAACTTGAAATCGGTACGATGAAGGTGCGCATGTATCATCGGTCAAGGGCGCGTTATATGCAGTTGGGACGGTCACCCCATTACTCATTGTCGGACACGCGCTGTGATTTATCGTCTTCGGCGGTGGGTGATGGTTTGCAACCCTCGGAGTGGGTCACCGGACCAAGGCTGATGATGTGTAATTGTGGACAATCCGTCGTACACGTCGGATTACTTTACAGTTTTCTTGGACTGCCGCCTGCCTGGCGATGCCATCCACGATTGTTCCGCTCTTTGGCGCCAGTCGCGAGGCTTACGACGAGAATTACCCACGAGCTTCGCGAAACAGAGCGAGAAATTGCATTTCTGTAACGCGAAAACTTCCAAGGTTTCGCGACCTTGAGCCAGATCGGTCAGCAAACGCTAATCGGTGGACCTTCGAGGGCTTACATCCAGGATTTAAAAAAAAGCATATTTTTTCTCTTTCTTCTTTTTCACGCAAGACATAAATTATTTCTTTCAAAACGTTAAGCCGAGAAAAAGAGATGATATTTGATCATACATCAAAAAGTCTGACCGATATAATTTAATACAATTTATTTATAATTTATACTTCTATACCACGATTTATAATTGTAATCCACCCAATTTTTTATATAATTATACGTAATCTTTTTTTCTCGGAAAGTACATCGAAGAGTAACACTTTAACAGTACTTTGAAAAGTCTTTATCCAAAAATGTTGGAAATCCAGCTGAATGCATTTGGTTTTCGAGACTCTTAAAAAAAGTGTCCTCACGATGGGCACGATAACTCGTGATAGCTTTATCCGAAATTCAAAAACCAAATATTTTCTGTCAGTAGATGAGTACAGCTATCGATTGACCAAACAATTTTTTACAAAAATTGAAATTTGAATTTTTGGCAGCTGTATGGAAAATAGTACATTTTTGGGTATAAGTTGTAATAAAGAAAATGAAAAATCCTCTGGTCAATCACTAGTCAATGCTATTTTGAAAAAGTGTGCAAAATTTCAAAAAGATCGGTGCATTAGTTTGTGAGAATAGTGTTTCAAGAAAAACTCGGTGTTGCTTCCATACTACCATCTGGTCCTTGGTGATTTGCAGTGCGTTTGTTTTTTTTCTCTAAATTCTCCTCTCGCCAGTCTTCAATTTCGTTGAACCTAGTTGCTTCTTCCGCGTCTCACATAATTGATAATACGAGCTTTTCACAAATACGTCAACAATTTTGCCAGAATAAGAGGCTAATAGGATGAAAATTGACGAATGACACCCAAATTGGAGGATTTCTGAATTAATACAACGTAGGATTTTTATTCATTACGAAACGTATATTAACAAGTGACTAGCACTTAAAACATATTACAAGTTAACGAGCCGCGAATTCGGTATATATTACTTAACAATTCGTACATCATTTGGAATGTATCTATATACCAACTCTCGTGTCAAGTTCATTATCTCTAAACTCAGTTGTCACTTCTCCCATGCCGAGCGAGTAAAAAAGACGTGTTCACCTGTGCTCGGTGGTCCAAGAAAATTAGATACGAAAATTCGGCAACGACTCGTTACCGGCCGTTTATTTTACAGTACGCGAATAATAGTCTCTCGTCGATCTAAGACCTTGAAAAACAGTTTTTCGCAAATATCCCGAAAACGGTGAGCTTTTCGACAAAAAAGCTCGGAACTAAAAATATAGCTGAAAAAATTTGCTATATAAATAGTCCCTAGAGTTTTTTTCGTAGGACCGACCGTTCACGAGATATAACGTCGTAAGGAAAACGCACGTGGTCCTGTCGACCACGTGGCGCGCGACTACATGTATATACATGTGTACAGTATGACACCCGCGAATTCCTTGGAATGCTATATCTCGAGAATAACCACTCGTAAAAAAAAAACTCAAGACATCTTTTATGTTGCAAATAATCTCAGCTACATATTTTGTCATAACCATTTTGGTCAAAAAGTTCCGCGTTTTCGAGAGATTTGCGAAAAACTGGTTTTTACATTCGACCCCCTCAAAAATTGCTAAAAACAATATTTTCTTCGATTTCTTTGTAATTTAGAGCAGTTATCCAACTTTAAAACAACAATCCCTATAATATTCTTGGACTACGAGGCATTTGGTCACGGTGCTTCGCGCGATGAACACTCGATCATCTCTGTATCCACAAAAATGGGGAAAGAATCGAACACCGCCCGAAACTGCGGAGTGTTTTTTCGCGTTCGATCGCTGAAAGTTTAGTCTAAATTAGGAACATTACGATGAACTTACACGCTAACAGAGCCAGTCGAAATAAAATGAATTTTCACGAGTCGCGATAAAGTCGCGGACCGTTTCATTTCCCGTTTCCAAGCTCGCCGCGTCGCGCGTACTTCATGCTCGTACGTCCGAAAATTTTTCAATGGGTCATGCAGCCACACCAGGAAATCCTCGCGAGAGGAGGGCGAGCGGGGAGAGGATCGCGGAAACCGTGGCTGCCTGCCGAGGCTCGAACGTTACCTCCGCGATTGACCTGGCTCAACCAGGTCGACGAGGTCAACCTATACGACCTACGACAAGGCAGCTGCTCGCTGTTACCCTCGCTTCTATCGCTCAGGTGACACGCGAGTATCGCCATGATTTTTCTCACCCATAATTTCGATTTATCCCAACGATCGCGATTTTCCAATTTGCCATTCCCATTTTTTCCAAGGGTGCTAAAAAATTTGCCGAGTACTTTCCGGATGCGATTTGTGGATAAAAATTGTTGGCAAAGTAGAATGTTAAATAGGAGAGAAAAATAAAAAAGATACAAATTGGAACAAGGTTAAACAAATTGATGAATACGAATCGCAGAGGGAATCGTGAAAAAATAAATAAAACAGCGTTAAAAAGATTGGAAAGTTGAGAATCGCGAGAAGAAAAAAAAACGGGGGGAAATTGGTGGAAAATCACAAGGATAATTAATTGAGGAGGAAAACATTTTGTTATCGGGCGAGCTCACGCGCCACGCGGCGATTGTAACGAGCTGCTAGTGTAAGAGATATATTACGTACGTATCGTAAGTTGTTTCAATTAAATTAATATAATTTAAGAGTAAGGCACGATTTATCAGCATTTTTTCAGGAATTTTTTTTCAACTCCCATTTAACGTCTCGTCGTACGTTACGTTATACGAGGCGTGAGTTTTGCCGTGATTTATGCTCGCGAGATTTCCCCAAAGTATTCTCCATCGCGCGAAAGACGCGTAATAGCGGTTAAAATTGGACGTCGAGTATCGAAATTGATCAGATTTAGCATCTCCTTGAGATAAAATTGTCATTTTGCAACCGATTCGTGGCTGTACGAATATTTGGGATTTTTCATGGAAACGTCGATTTTTTGCGTATCAGTCTTTCCATTTGTTGAGGGGAGGTTATAGAAAAAGCTCTACTGTATTTTTAAATTGTACCACGAAAGTTGCTCGTTCCACCGAGTTGGTTCGTTATTCAACGTCAATCTGCGATCGTCGATATTGCTTCGTAGTTCGACAAGATTCGTCCATCAACTAGTAAAAAATAACTAGAACGCGAAATAAAAAAGAGAAGTGTTTTGAAAATAGAATTTCACGGGCAAAACTCGCGACGTATATAGGGTGTCGAATCTCATGATTTGAATTTGACACTACGACTGGATTCCTCGCGAAAAACGGAGACGAAAATCATCGAACGAAAACATCGAGACTTCAACCATTCTCTTACGGTAAGCGATCGCGGCTCGTGGATTTCATTGGTCGGATCTTCGAGCGCGTTTCACAGCCAAACTATGTATCGGGTTCAATTTTCGTTCGGACATTATCGTCTCAGTTTTGCGAGCATCTTCCTGTCGTAGCAAAAGATTACGCCGATTTTTCGGCACCCGGTATAGTAACGCGGACGATCGTTCGATCTTCTTTCATTACCGAATCAAAAGCACGGAATGTTTTATTGTCACGTTTTCAACACAGTTTTAACGTTGCGTACTTAACGTCCGTTCATTTTTCGCAACGACTTTGATGTATCGTATAAATAGTCCCACCAAATTTCGTAGCTAAGCGTCGATTTTTACCGATTCCCGCCGATTTTTTCACGGAATTTCACCCGATTACCGTCAAATTTTATCGATATTTCCATCGGCTTCCACGGATCTCGTTCATCGATCTCCGTAGATTTATTTCTACAGTATTTTTTCGATACTATCGAACAGTCCGTACGAGTCTTTGCCACCAATTTTTGATGGACGGTCACACCAAAACTTTCATGGAGTTATTATTGCTTGATCCCCATTGATTTTCGTTTGCCGATTTCCACCGATTTCTCAACCGATTTCCGCCGATTTCCATCACTTTTTTTATCCACTCTTCAACTGCTTCCCGAGTATTTTGTTCGTCGTTTTTAACGCGTATTTTTGTTACCGATTTCCGTGAATCTATGATCGGTTTGCATCGATCGGAACCGATTCTCACGCATGTCTTAACGATTTTTCCACCCCATTTGCGCAAATCCTGTCGATCGATCATCACCGATTTTCTACCGATTTTTCTGAATCGATTCGCACCGATTTCTCAACCGATCTTCACCGATTTCCGCCGATTTTCATCACTTTTTTTATCTACTCTTCAACTGCTTCCCGAGTATTTTGTTCGTCGTTTTTCACGCGTAATTTTGTTACCGATTTCCGTGAATCTATGATCGGTTTGCATCGATCGGAACCGATTTTCACGGATGTCTCAACGATTTTTCCATCCCATTTTCGCAGATCCTGCCGACCGATCGCTACCGATTTTCTACCGATTTTTTCGAATCGATTTACACCGATTTATACCGATTTTCCTTTCCACCTCCAAGCCAATAATCATCGATACGCTATCACCGATTCTCGTCGAGTCTTACAACCGATTTCATCAATTGTGCACGAAATGTTCGTGATTTCCGCCGATTTTCAACGATCCCGACGGATTTTTCGTTACCGATTTTTCCCCATTTTTTTGCCGCTGCGCGTTTCACCCTGAGATTCAGCGATTCGAATTCGAAGGCTGCATATCCGTCACTATCTGATAGTTCCTTCGACGTTGCTCGTGTCGTGAACATTGCTACTCAGCACAACGATGCCGGGTATGTTTCTTGGATTGTTATCACTTCCCCCGAGGAGAAACGCGCACAGGATACGTCAGATGCTCAACGATGGCCTCTTCTTCCGATCTTTCGTCGTATTCTTGCCGAATATCGTCCCGAGCACGCGCGAGACCGAATGAACGCCGAGTTTCCGGCGTATCGGTAACGCTCGCAGCAGTTGAACCGATCGGGCTTCTCTCAAAAGCGCCTGAAAAGCTAGCGCCGCCCCAGCAGGACTCTCCGCCGCGCTCACCTCGTAAAATTGACAGCCATGCGCCAACGACAACTGTTGACCCTCGTCGACGCACACCTCTCTGCAACAGTAAAGACCACAAATTTCGTGAATTCTCCATTTTTTACATTTTTTTACCATCTTCTCTTCGAGCCTATCTATGTATGTCCAATTCTTTCTGCACGCCCCACAGCCTGAACCGTTTGACGGATTTCAACTCACGAGCTGCCATTACATTCGTCTCAGTTGCGGGAGTAACGTACAGTACACTGTTTCAATATGGCGCTCGCGAGAAAAAAAATAGAGGGGCAATTAAAAAAAACTGGGGTGGAGCACAAAGTCAGAATTAGTGCTTCTCAAAAGCACCCAAGTCTATCGCTCTTCTCGAGCAACCTCGAGTCAGTACAACGTTCGTGGCCAAGGTGGCAAGAGTCTTGTCTACTACGAAGGGGTGAGCTTTTTTGCTTCAAAGCACAAAAAAGCACAAAATTTTGCGCCCCTTGTGATATTGTTTCTCGACTCGTTATAGTGCTCTTCAAAATCGTGGGGGCGCCGAGTTTACAAATAGCAGCGCAAAAATGTTCCTCTCCGCACAAAAAAGCACGATATTCTGAGCGGAAGAGACATCCGGTCTGCCTGTTTTAGGGACCTGAAATGAAATAGATTATTGAGAAAAACAGGACCCCGGAAAATTGCAGCTTGCTGGATTTTTCGAGATGAGTTACGATTTTTCGAAATAAGCTCCAAATTGCAGGCTTTGTCTCGCCCGCCTTTACGTTGTGCCCGTGGGAGGTAGCTGTGCGCCGGGGCCTGGCGAAGGATCGACCGGAAATGCGTGGCGGGTGACAACGCGACCCGAGGCCCGTGAAAAAAGCGCGAAAGGGACCGAACGAGCAACGGAGAAGCTGGCGGAGACACGAGATCGCGGAGGAGGAGGAAGTTCGGGATGTCGGTTGTTAGTCGAACGCTGGTCACCGGACTCGCGATGTTTAGTCGTGCACCGCGACGTCGAGACACCCACGCCAAACATAGCTCACCGCTCCAACGCGAGATGTTTCGCCAATTTAATTACCCACATAAATAAAACGAATTATCGACGACGCACACAAAAAATCGCCGACTCTCGTTTTATTTATAAAAAAAAGCTCGTGGCAAAAATTCAACGTTCTCTACATTTCTGCAAAAATACATTACATCCGTTTCGTCAACGGCTACAATTTTTTTTTGTATGCTCGGGGTGTCACTCAAAAAGTTCCAGCAAACTTGGGCGTTTTTTTTCAGAGAAACTAAGCAACATTTTGAAATTGGCTAAAACTGTGAAAATATTGAACACTGTTTATAAATTTTATCGGAGCTTGCGAATTAAAATGCCTGCCAGCTTTTTTCTAGCAGCTTCTTTCTTTCTTTCGTGGTATAATTTTTGGGGAACCACTGGAAAACCGCGTATCCAGCGTGTAGATTAATTTTTAGATTTTTTTTTGGCTACACAATGCAACGTAGCAATTTCAAGGTCATTACGAAATTAAATTTATTTTGCAGCCAAATTAAAAATTTTGTCAGGGAGTAGTCCGCCTTGAAAATAACTGTTTTTGGACGTAGTTGTTTTTGAGAATAAAAAGTACCTGATAATTTTATTTTTTTTGATTTTTTTTAAATTACGAAAATTTGGAACTACGAAATTTGGCGAATTCTAAAAATGACGAATTTTGTGATGCAGTTCCTCGTGAAATTAGAGGCCTCGTACGAGGCGATAGGGAAGAGCGAGCCGAAATTATGGGAGCAAAAACAGAAACGTCGATGCAGCAAAGTGGAAACGGGACGCACGGAGGAGATGACTAGATTTTTGTTCTGCGGTTTCGTCGTAACCGACTGCTGCAGCTGCTACAACGACAACGAGCCGATGAACGCAGCTCGAAACTCGTTTTCGTATCACTCGCCCGAGAGATCGTGCTCGCGTTACGAAGATACGACAATTTTTGAAGGCACGAAATGCCTCGGATTACAAATAGCCTTGTTCCCTCAGCGTCTCGTTTATTCTCGGACCTCGAACATCCGCGAGGCGTTTTTTTGCACTTTTTCGATTTTCTCTCCAGGCGAAAGCTTTCGAGCTTGCGAGCTTAGTGAATAAAATTACTATTTTTTTGATTCAATTTTACAATTTGACAATTTTACGATTTTTTCCAATTCGTTTTGCCCACAGTTTTTTGGCTCCAAATATCGTTTTCCATATTTTTAAATACGTGACAAGTTTGTAACTTGTTTACGTATCGATGAGCGTTTTAAAAAAATGTTTTCAAATTAGTTTACCATTTTTTAGAATTGTTTCCTCGAGTAACGCGTTTTTTTGTTTGTTTATGCCGCGTAAATCCGTATTTTCGCTTATTTTCTGCCTTCGTTGGGATGAATGCTTTTTTTCTGGGAAGTGTTTTTCGAGCGGGACGTTCGTTGCCATTGTGATCGTTGGAACAACGCGGCGTCACCGCGATCGGGAGAGAAAAGAAACGTGCGAATAATTCGACGCGCGCGGAAAATTGTTTTGCAACGTCTCGAGTTTATTATTAAGTATACGGAGCGCATTGTTATTGGTCGGCGGGTTCCTCCGGTAGGTGGAAGTGCGAGCAGCAGCGGAACGAGCGGGCGCGATGCTGATTTTTCGGAGCGATAAATAAATTAACAATTTGCGATGTCGTCGCGATTTCAAAAGATGTTTGCTCACTCGAGTCTCGCGTTTATTTTCGCGCCGTCGTTTCGCAATTGCTGGGGCGAACTTCGTTATTTATATTTACGTAACGAAACCTCGATACGAATGTTTACGCCCGTACATTCGTGTGTCGCGTCGCTCCACGTGGAAAAAAGCGTCATCCTCGTACGCGAAGAGCGAATTGGTGGAAAAACCGGAAAACTGCAAGTTCGATCAGAAAAATCGTCTACAGAAAAAAAAGTACACATTTTTTCAGAATTTTCAGAGACAGCGAAAAAATACGAGGCTGTATTGAATAGATGCAAAAACGCTGCTGATTTTTGTTGCGAAAGGAGAGAAATGCCTCGAACAAGTGCGCCGTTCGAAGGAAATTGATTCCTCTTTCACTTTTTATTGTCAAGAGCTGTCGGAAGAGCAGCGCGGCGTCGGCATCGCTGCGTTTGCGAATGGTTTCTAGGTGATCAGGGTCGAGAGAAGTAACCACTACCGGGTATGTCGTGCGGTCCGATCGCAACTTTGCGGACAGCTTTGCTGACGCGGCTCGGGTTTCATCGCGAGCATGAGAAGTGCATGTTTCCAGGGATAATTCGTCGTTCGTTACCAATTTAGTGCAAAAACGGATCGCCTATTTTACTCCCTAGGGAGTAAAGTCATATTTCATTCCCAAGGGAGTAAAGACCTATTTTGTTACCCAGGGAGTAAAGTTTTATTTTAACCCTAGGGACTAAGGTCCTACTTTACTCCATAGGGAGTAAAGGCCTATTTCATTCCCTAGGGAGTAAGGACCTATTTTATTTCCCAGGGAGTAACGTTTTATTTCGACCCTAGGGACTAAGGTCCTACTTTATTCCATAGGGAGTAAAGGCCTAATTCGATCCCTAGGGAGTAAAGACCTATTTTATTCCCCAGGGAGTAACCTCTTGTTCTAACCCTAGGGACTAAGGTCCTACTTTACTCCATAGGGAGTAAAGTCCTATTTCATTCCCTAAGGAGTAAAGTTGTATTTTACCCTAGGGAGTAAAGTTCTATTTTAATTCTAGGGAGTAGAGTCCTACTACGTTCGATAGGGAATAAAGTCCTACTTCGTTCGACAGGGAGTAAAGTTCTACTTTGTTCCCTAGGGAAAAATATTCTACATTGGTCCCTGTTTTCAGGTGCGCGTTATAGTTTAGTTGGAAATAAAATAGTACATGCAACACGGGAATAAGCTCGATCGTTCTCCCTCGGGTAAACGCACCCTCGGTGGTAATCTTCGCCTTTACTCCCTCGTTGCACGATGTACCGTTAATAGGTTTATTTTTGACGAAGGAAAACGAAACTGATCGTTTTTCAATGGACTGGCGAGTCGAGCAAAAATTGTGAGAATAAAATTGAAATTGCGAAGAGAAATTGTAATTGGAAGATGGGTGTTCGTTTTTCAATTGGAGAAACCAGGCAGAGTCGTATCGGTAAATCTATTTGATTTTCATAGCTCCGTCGTATTTCGTTCTTGATTTATCTGCACGAGACTCGTGCAGTGTACCAACGCGATGTCAAACATCTCGAGAAGAGAGTCGCTTCGTTTTCAAGCAAATACAGCCACCTTTCGATATCTCCAGCCTCGACTTTTACGCCTACAATTTCAATATTTTCCAATCGACGCGCGAAACGTGGGACAGAGAAAGAGGAGCGGAATAGGAATGAATATGGTAGCTACGTACCTCGCGTGATCGAGGTCGCGTTTGTTGCCGAGAAGTAGTGCCGTGAAGTACGAGGGAAGACGAAGGTCTGCCAGCTGCTTCAGGAGGCTCCTCGCCTCTTGGAAGCTTCGTTTGCAGGTCACGCTGTAGACAACTACGAATGCCTCGCCCCATCTTATGTGCGAGTAGAGACAACCGTTTTCCTGAAAAGACCAAAAAAAAATCCTCGAATTTCTCTCTCCATCCATCAATTTTCCATTTGTTTATCAGCTATTCTATTCATTTGTTAGTTTGTTGCTCCGTTTACTGCGTTAACCCCTCAAGGCCCAGGCCAAAAATCGTGTCACATAGCACCACGCTAGCTACGCCATTCATAGGCGAATGGAAAAAGGCCCACATGTGTAATTATTTCTAATTGTTTACAAAAAATTGTTTAAACAAATTACGATAAAAATTGTTAGAACGAAAAACTGATCGCACGAATCGATTCTACTGGAAAAATCACGAAGAAAACGTGCGTAACACCTTTTTTTGTCAAAATTCAATTTGTTAGTGTAAAACCGTTATAAACAATTGAATTTCCGAATCATGGAAAATATCGAGCGTTGCGTTGTCGTCACCATTTTTGCCGTAGAATGGACTGGTGCAATCAGTTTTTCAGTACAACAACTTTAATCGTAATTTGTTTAAACACTTTTTTATAAACAATTAAAAATGACGTTTGATTATTGCATTTTTCATTTCGTAGCATCGCGCGGATTTATCTGAGCAACCGATTATGGTATATACATTGTAAATAATTCCCGCAGTTTCCAAGTTTCCTACTCGAGACGACAGACAGACTAACAGACGTTGAGACAGGTAGACAGGTTCGCCATTTCAATTTACTACGCTCCTACGCCACCGGTGAAAATATGAGATATAAATTTATCCACGGTGCAAAAATCTATTTTTATTATTCGCGACAGATAGTTTCAGCACTGGCTGCGTTTTCAGTCGGTTAGAAATCGAGCCGCGACTCTTCGATGTCTTCCACAACTCTGACCCGACGTGACGTCGTTTTTTTACCTTCCATTCGTGTTCTTTTTCCTTCGGAAGCTGCCGACTGTCCGAAGAGTCGGCTGTGACGTGGCGAAATAGGCGCGTGGTCACGATGAAAATGAACGAATCGTTGGCCATATAAATCTAGTACGTTAAAAACAATCATTCCCATTTTTTGTTCCAATCCAAATTTGATTTTAAATTATTTTTTTTTTACGAATTTTCAACCGAGACGAACGGAACCATTTTGAGTTGGGTGCAGATCGGTGAGGTTTGTTTTGGTAGGAGTGGGATTTTGGGGATTGGCTGACGAATGAGCGTCGTACGGGCGAGAAGTGATAAAGAATCAACGAAATGAAATACCTTCTTAGTTTGGAACGTGGGGCGGCTGATCCGATGTCGTAACGGTGTTTAATAGCTCATAAATATTTATTGATCGATTGTATCAGGACAACTGGACTAGAGATACCGGTGCGTTTGTTAGTTGTTAGATGTATTAAATATACGAGGGACGCGCAATGTCAATAGGATAGATCGGAGTTTCGTCATAATCCGGCACGATGTACCCATTTTTTATTTCATTGTACATCGACGACGAGGGGCGTATTCGACTATAACGACCTGACATACGAGCTATAGCGAATAAGACTTTAGCATATCGGAGCGGTCGCGACCCAGCCGATCCGGGCGCCACGTACCACGTGAATTTTTGATTGATTAGATCGCCTCGAACCTCCGCAGCATGATTCATCTCTCGTGCATTCGATTCACTCTTGTCGTTCGATACGAACGAACTAGTAGTCGCACCGTTCATCTTTTCGATTAGTCATACGTTTCCGTATTTCTTCGCATCGTCAGATTCGGTTGACCTTGAAAGACTCAGCGTTTGTTTCTAGTATAATATGTCTCCGCGACGAGTTTTTCTGGCCAGAGCTTTTTTGTTCCCCTCGTTTTTTTTGTCCTTTCTCCAAAGTGTACTTCGCGAATCGAGAATTCGTGGGAGGAGGAGGAAAAAATGAGATCGAAGTCTATTCGCGACAAAGCGGTTGTCTGCCTTGATTGTGTGGTTGTTTTTGCGATGGCATGACGTTTGTCCGCGAGGAATTCCATTGGATCGTGTCAATTGTTCGAGAACTGAGAGTGAAAAAATCGTGACGAAATCGTTGTAGAAGTTCGCTAATCGTTGGGCGATGACGAGTTTCCGTTGCGACGGTGTTACGGTAAGACGGAATTTACGAAAGCTACGAGAGTCGAAATAAATCGTGTCTTGGACGAGAGCCGAATGCTGTTGACAGAACGGAGAACCTGGCATAAAGACGACTATACGGTCTTGTATTGACAACCGTAAACTTGTAGGCACGTCCCACGTGCGGTCAGCATGGACAGGTCAACCATCGGGCGCTCGGAACTGACTCCAAATGAGGGATCCCTTCGCGAGGGGTCATCGGCTACGTGTACATACGATTTCTGTAGCCTGGTTGCATAGAGGTCGTCGAGACGAATCCAACGAGGTGCGACAACGCGTTATTCCGATCAAGCGTTCCGGTGATATCCTCACTCAAAATACACATCTCAGTTTTTGATGCTACTTTTTTGAGTCCCGATTGCTCGGAAACGGCTGCTCCGAATGGACTACGGTTTTTTGGGCTGGATTCTCCTGCGTGGCCCCTATAATTTCGTGATTACGAAAATCTCGAGGAAAGTTGCCTTCTACGGTTCCATTCGGAATAGATCAAACTTCCGAGTCGTTTTCAAACGATATCTGGGTGCGTTCGCCTTGAACACCTCACGAGCAGTGTGTTGATAACGGATCGAAGCAGAAACTTGTTGCGCGGCGAGATAAAGAAGAAACTTGCGTCGTTTCTCATGCGGTATGAATCGAATTCGGTATGCGTTTGTGCCCGGATCTGATGATATTATTCATTCGCATAATTTTGCGCTATTCGAGTGACCTCAACGAGGAACGGTAGCGAGGCGCGTAGCAAGGCTCGTCCACGCTAGACTGCAGACAAACTGAAACAAATCGAGTAGTCGAAGCAAAGTTGCGCCTCCTACACGATGTTCATGAGGGAGTAACGCGCTTGGCAAATAAAGTAGCAAGTCCGAGGAAGTTCTTCTTCTGGGTTCCTTGGGCTTGGTGCGAGAAGGTGTGCTGGGAGCACAACGCGTTCTATAGGAACGAAGAGCAACTTCCTACGACGAACAAGGAGCTGGGAATGGCTGGGAGGTAAGGAACATCGGACGACGTTCAAGTATTTCCTATTCATCGTCGCTAGAACAAGCCAACCGGTACCTTGGAAACAAGGAACAACACACACCACAGCGCTGGCTGATGCTGATCTTTCGTTGATAATGATTGCGTAACAATCGGTCGTTTGCTCGAGGCCATGAACGACAAGGAACACCGTTGCGCAGAAGAGGGCAAAAGCCTCTACACCACGTTCGTGTAATCACGAATCCCACGAACGAAAGCGAACCATTTGTTTTTGTGAAGCCTTTTTGATATTCATTGAAAGCATGCCATCATCACTCTTGCGCTCCCGCACCATTCGAGAATTTATTACGGCCACATCTACAGTCCGTGTCTTCATCGAAGAGTCCACGCAGTCTGCTTACAGCTACAATCCGATGAGCGTGAAAGATTCTGGGAGTAGATTTGGGCTCTAGTTGTGGCTACAAGCCGATCAGTTTTGGGAAGAAACCTCAAATTATGATGGCATTCGCGGATCCATCAATGGAAATAGCCTTGGAAGCGGATATAAATGGCCCCGAGGCCAACAAACTGACGATTGCTGGGAGCTTTAGCCAGAATAGTCAAGTTCTGGGGTCAGCATCAAGTTGATAGGTGGCCCTGAGGAGAACTATTGTCTCGCGCATGAAGAGCATATCAACATGCTGTTGGTAGCAGCAAGCTAAGGCAGTCGCAGCGTGAAAAGCTATGGAAGACGATCCTGATCTCTACTCGAGGCTGCAAGGCCTTGAGTTACGGATATTTATGCAATAGAACTACTGAGAGTTGCAGCGTTTTGGAGAGATGAGTTTTGGATGTACAGAAGTGAAGAGATGCCGCGGCTAAGTTGCAGATTTAACAGTCGGCTGACAAGTAAACGGCAATAACTCAGAGGCCACCTGCGTTCGAAGCCTTGGCCAGGGACGTTTGCATTCCTTTAAAAATGTGTTTTTATTCCTGCTGCCGAAATTCTTACGGGCAGCGATTTCACCTTCCATTGTGCGGTTGGCCACAAGCTACACCCGTCATATTAAGAAGATCGGTCGACGTCTCGACCTCCGGAGTGTTTATATTCGTCTTGGCGAAACTTTGACGTGACCGAGAATAAAAATTGCCGGGTATGCAGAACGAATATAACGCGACATTTTTATGGATTTCCAAGCGTCAGAAATGAATCCTCGCCCAAAATTCCCAGATTTCGCCGCAATACGTTTCAATCGTGACCACTGAGCGCTGTCCTCTACGGGGTCAGCTCGCTGATGGCTCGATATCTCGGCTCCTAGTTGGGATAGCCCAATTCTGCAAACAGATCTGGATTCCGGCTGAAAAAAGGCACGAGAAACGATGACGAGCTTGAGATTCGGTGGCTTCAGGAACTCACGGGACTGTCCCGCGCGAACTCCGCACAGGAGCCCTAACGTACCCTAGCGACACTTGCGACCGCCGGATTTATTCTTCGGGCTCGCACGACTCCGCGAGGCTACTATTAATACCCGGCACTCCTCGCAACTTCATTGAGCTGTCGTTGAAATGGAACAACGCCCAAATATCTGGGGAAGGGTGTCACCGGCGTCTGGCATCGGTATCGAAAAGAAAGCGGGGTTGCAATGATAATTGCAAGTTTCGGCCGAAGATTGGCCCGTTGTTTCGGTCGATCGTTCGCCGACCGCCCGCCGAGTCGACAGTCTCAGGGACTCCACAGCCGCGTACCACTACACCGCCGAGGAGAGACTTAACGACGGATGACGAGATTTACGCGACAAGACGATAAGCTCACAATGCAAGGCGCAACTCCGGGCGTGAATAATCATAAGGTTGTCGGCATGAGTTGATAGCTTTTCTTACTTTTTTCTTTTCACGCTCCATCAGTTACGACTTCGTCCATAGATTTATCGTCAGAAGCCTCTACCACGACCTCGAATCGCTGGGTCCAAAATCACCTACTTTTCCAAAATCTCCGGTATCCACCTCATTGCTCGTCGGGACTGTCGCACGAACGACGTGCCATCCACGAACCACCCAGGCAGGTGTGGTATTCCAACCCAGAGGATTCCCTGTCTTCAGAAACTTGTAGAGATGATGAGTTGCACGAGTTTCCTACAAATGGCATGGCTCATCCGGTGCTTCGCCATCTATCGTTTATTATTATTATTAATGGATCTCTAATTGCGGGCCTTTAATCGCGCGAGCTCGACTCGGACTTGGCTAGTTTTGTTTATTCTTGGTTCACCAGCCGTGATTTATGAAGAGTGTCACGTTTGATGAGACTCCGATTTGAATGTCGAGACTTATGCAATGGAACGAATGTGTAAAGTGTAGAGAACGAATGTGGCCAGGTTCCCGTTACTGGTTATAGAAAATTATTACGAGGAAGTTGGTTGGAATAGCCAATTAACATCCTGGTGCAACGTTTCGTTGTGTCAAGTCTGGACGCAAGCTGGTAGTGCTGATGGTAGAGCAGCGACGGGGATTCGTAAATTTATCAGATTTAATGTCTGCGCGTACGTACGACTTATTAAGTATAGACAGGCGATGGAGGCACCGCGTCAACGATCCAAGCTACAAGGTACGTCGAGCGTAGGCAGAGAGCTAGCAGACAAGCTCCAGTCAAGCGACCACCAGGCGTTCGTAGAGAGCCCGCGAATATGTTCTCTTGTGAAATGGACCGATTAAAATACAATAGCGATCGAGTGCATCGCGAGATTCTGCGAGATGTCGACTCTCCCGACCTCTCACTAAATTAGCATCGACAAGAAAGCCACCGAGCTCTTTTCGCGCCGCGTTCCACCAGTCGGGGCGAAGCGACGAGGAGAGTCGAGGCGTTGCAACGAGGAACGAAAACATCCGCCGAGCGTTGTTTCCACCCTCATCGCCTAGAGGGCATCGAGACGAATCCAACGAGCTGCGACAAAGTACCAGTACGATCCACCGTTCCCCAGATAAACGCGCTCAAAATTCGCCGGTGACGTTTTTTACGCTTTTTTTGAATCACGATTACTCGAGAACGGTGCGAGCGATCGTCGCGCGGTTTTCGCCAGCTATTTTCGTTCGCCTCGCCCTATAATTACCGAGTCTCGAAAGTCCAATCTCATCGCTCTTTGATAGCGTTGGTCGTGATCCGAGCATTGAAATTAATTATCACGATCACATCGCGTTTGTTTTCGCTCTTTTTCACAGCGTTGATACGATTTATCATTTCCTGATGAGCTGGCGCGCGAAAGAGAAAAAACAAACAAACTCATCGACGACGTCGACGTAATTACTTAGAGATAATAACCGGCCTCGCGGGCGTTGACCACGCGAAATAAATCGCTACGCATTTGTTTCTCATTTCGTTGTATCGCGTACCGCTTTATCACCACGATTCCTCATCGTTTGCTTCGATTAGCTAATCATTACTCTTATCAGTCCCCCGCGTGGCTGCCATCGCTCGTAGTCGTTATCATCGTTCTCGTCTGCTCGCAGTTTTTGTCACAAAAGCCATGCGAAAGGTCAACACTGATTTGCTCCCTCGTTTTTATTCGCTTTATTGATCAACGACTCCGCGTGCAGCTGCTCGAGACTCACGACTGGCGAGTGACGCGTGTCGCGTGCCTCTCGACGTGACGTCAAGTACTCCGCTTGACGTGGACCACTCGCTTCTGGCCGTGATTGGCAACCAATCCCATTCCCTCTCGCGCAATTATCATTCGCTCTCGTTATACTCGAGATTGATGCCTCCTCTCGCGTCGTTGACTCCCGTCCATATTTTTCTACTACCTCCGTACCTCGCTATCACAACACTCAAAGCCTAGTCCCTCGTCCCATACCTCTCTTACCAAGCATTTCATCACGCTCGATTTTCAAACGCTAACAAACTACTGCAAAGTCGTAATCCTACCTAATGCTAAATTATGCCCCCGTAGTTTTATGCTTTCCCAAGAATTCCTCGCTCATTTCCCTCAGCTTCTTGCTGATTGCCACAAACAATCTCACAACCTTCATCGAGTACTTCGCGATTGCTCGTGAGCTACGTTCGTTATCCTACGACATTCTGCATCTGTGCATCAAATTTCGACGTGATTTTCAGCGAGTCCTGTAGGTTTTCAGACGACTTTCAGCAATTTCCCTCGACTTCGTTGTGATTACACGCTACTTGTCACACGATTTTGGGTCCTGAGAGAACCTCCCATTGGATTTCTTCTCGTGATTTTTCAGGAGTGGATCGCTAGATTTTTTTTAAACCGAGTATGGTAACGAGCTTTCAACTTTTCAAGGACATCTGTCGGAGCTGGTATCAGCACGTGCGCGTGAGTCAGTTGTCGGCTTCGCGTCACGCTCCACTCATTTCCTGAGCAGCGAACAGCTTCGATATCGCTGGCGGAGGAAATGTCACCGAAACACTTCCGCAGTTGACGAATTCTAATCACGTTCAAGGTCATCGATACGTTGATCGTCATCCTAACGGCAAAACTGTTCCGCGACTCCTTGGACCTATCGAGGACAGTCTAACGGCCCCGGCGCCACGCGATGCACACTGTCGATAAAGTCCTCGTTATACTTTCATAAGTGTAACAAATTTCACTTCTTATCCAGGCATTGACCACGGTTTTCGAGCCTATTCGACGATTATTTCGATCTTATTGTCACAACCGAGGTGCTCGAAGCTGCTGGCCTCGAACAAGGCAGGCTTTATCTATCGAATCTTATTCCTCGAGAACCTGCCTGCGCTCTTCGGTTTCATCAGATTCGCCTTACGATCGTGTCACGAACAAGCGAACGCTTTCTCGCGACATCGACGATCGTCTACGCGCCTCCTCGCTTTTTCCATCTCATTTTCACACGGTATCTTTTCAGAGCTCGCACATTTGGGACCGATATCTCCAGCAGTTTTCGTACATCTGCAAATCTCTTGCCCTAACTAGACGAGAAATTCCAATCTGACGGGGTCATCCACGCGAAGGGGGTTTTTTTTTACCCTCTTTTGGGGATATTTTTTTTTGGTCGACTACCCAAAGACACAGCCGCCAAATTTTTACCACATATGTGTTCACGTTCTGAGCATACTTAGTAATTTTTTCAGCCCGAAATCGTGGCTCGTTTGCAAATTATGATTTTTCATGGTGAAACTGGTCATAGGTGGCAGTTTGATGACAATTTGAAATGGTCTTTCCAGGCATCGATGTCTCTTGTATACTTTGCGCGGATCGCAGCACAATATTCAAATCCTGTTCGCCGTTCGACCTCCGTTTCTAAAAATCGTGAAACGGAATGCGAGAAATCATTCGTAGAATCAGGATAGCCACGCGCAAACGTGATAATAAAAGCGGAGAGTTCAACGGTAACTCGCCCATTGTCTTATCTTTGGTTCGCGTGATAGTAGCTCGTTGAATCGAACACCGTTCAACTAACTGTGCCACCAGGTATACGCAGGCGGGATTCAATGAAAATTCTTTGTCTCCTTTATCGATACGACGACGTTACAGAGACGCATATCCTCGTAGCCCGCGAAGCTGCGGATATCGCGAGGTGGAAAGGCATATAAAGTCGTAAAGCATCGAGATATACGAGCACTCGAATCGGACCGGGATCTTAAGAGATCTGTATCGATGTGGAACAGTGTAGCGGTGGTATCGCCGATGAATAGCATGCAATGAACTCTTTCTTTCTACTGGCAGTACCTATCGGCCGTCCGCGTCCTCCCCGTACGCGTAGATACGCAACAAAACTACGACCTCGCCGAGCCTTATAAGAACCTATTGAGTAATGTTTTCCAACGACCGCGCCGATCTACGAGACTCCATCAATCATACCCAGCGAAATTCATCACCGAGACCAACTATCAACTTCCCCAAAACCTCGTCGTTTCTCTTTCTCCATCGACGGCTCGCAAATATTACCGTGCGAAAAACAGGAGAGAAATCGGTAAGTGGAGAACCGATTTTTGCCGATATCTCGGAAACGGTCGACTTCTCGACGAAGACGTTGATTACCAAATTCGAAGCTAAAATGATTCTCCTCAAGATTGGTGCAATAACTTTTTCACGTAGGACCGATCGTTCGTGAGATATTGCCCCGGAAACAACGAACAGCCGAGCGTATCGCGAGTATGTTCGTCGTCCGTTCACCAACGGCGAATAATCTCGTTGAATATATTTTCGTAGATGGTACGCGCGAGTTTTCAAGTGCCATACATCAAGTTGTACGCTTTGCAGTTATTATTTTCCAAACATCGAAACAGGAAGACTACGTTTGCGGGCGATAAATCAAGACTAGTTGATTCTAGACGCTAACGAACAAGTGTACAATAATTATTCTCCTCTCAAAATACATTTCTCCGTTTGCAGGAGATTCACAATAATATTCACGCGATATCTCATTCATCGTGTTCTTCTTACTATATTTTTTACTGCAAGAGTCGCTGAAGAAATTGACTTTGTTTTTTTTTTTTAGAAAAAGTGCGCCATTTTGTTAATTATGCAAAGAGATTAGCAATCCTTGTCACGGTTACACTTTTTTGATTTTACAATTTGTGGCACGGAAATCGACACTGCAAGTCAGTGGGCTACTATTTGAAGAATGGCTTTTTTTGTAGGTAAATATTGAGTCAATAAAAAAAAAGTTTTCAAACATATCTTGAGAGGTTATTTATTCAGTCCAACATCTATCGTACAAACGTCAAGGAAGATTCGTAAAAATAGAGGATCGTCGTAGAATTCCGAGAGCGTTGGGAATCGAACCCCAGAGAGCAGAGTTACGAGGTCTGATTGGTGCAAGGTATTGCCTCGGGGCCATTCGTTGGTGCACGAGCGCGGCATATCGCGACGCGAGTGTCATTCGTGAACTTGAATTCGCTGGGAGCGTTGAATACGCTTGTTTTATTCTCTCATCGAAATGACAGATCGCAAAGAGAGTCCGTATATGCCTTCGGGCATAGTGATATCTGGAATCGCATGTAAGTCGTCTATCGTAACTATCGAGTTCGGTAAACGGATACCAGGCGTAAACATAGACGTAGGGTGGATGTTTCAAACAAAAAGGTTAACGGCCAGATCTCGTTGTGATTTCCTCGGCGAATGTTTATGCCAAACGAAGAATAGTTATCGTGACTATAAATCTGGACGGTTTTTTAATCAGAGAATCCCGCGAGGCGATATATAGCTTCGTACGTACAGCTGTGCTTTGCCAATTCAATGTAGCAATAATAAATAACGAACTTCCGCCGCTGCCGCCGCAGCGAAACGATGATTTCTTGCCGATTTTATAACCGATACACCCGAGACTTTTACAACTATCGATTTTGTACAGAGAGAGAGAGAGCAAGGGGGCAGAGAAAGAGAGAGCGAGCAGTAGATGCACTCTTCGAACAAATACCTGCAGGCATGAAGTATCGCGAAGAAGTTGCATTCCGATCACTCCTCCCTTTTCCTATCGCATCCATACTACTCCGTTGAACAACCAGTCGAATCAAGAACCCAGCCTACAGATTCGTTCTCTCGATAATCGTCTACCAGCAACTCGGACAAATTTTGGTCCCAGCTGTACGGATCTTGGGCCTTCTTGTACCACTCTGTACGAGGTTTAGTCTCGTTGGTAAAGTGAACTTTGGTGGAACAGTCTAACGCCGGAAAGATAGAGTGGCTGGGTTCAGTGTTAACGGTCTACGTTGGTGTCGTGTGAGATGATCTGCACCAGTCCTATCGGCGTGAAACAAGGGATACCGATCATACGTGCGGACGGCATCGTGTTAAGTTATGAGCAGTGCTGTGGAAGATTCACTGGAGCTGTCATGAGAGATGGGAAATCCGTTTGAATTTAAGCCAAACTTCCTGTGTTCAAGTTTCCAAAAGACTGATCATCAAAGAGCGCATCGTCAAACGAGGAGCAAGAATGAACTGAAGCTTGTCCAAAGACAGGATGTGTGAAATACGCACTGTCGTCATCCGCAGTTTGGCTACAGGACGAAGTGTTCTCTGAACATCAAGATCACGATCGAGGAGGTGGGAAACTTCGTATGGAAAAAATGTGTTCGCAGATGAAAATTGCAATTTTCGTGCATGTATCGCAGTGATAAACACATGAAGATACGTGGGGAAGAATTTGAAGGAAGCAGCATAAAGAAAACCGTGTTGGCGCGAGGAAGAGACGAATCCTAGTTGGGGTCCGCGGCTGCGAAACACATTTGGACGTATAATTCGAAAACTATCGATGCTAAGAAAAAACGTTTCAAACAAAAAATGTAGAACGTTAAAGTGTTAACAAAAAAGGTGCGATACACTTTTTCAAAAAATGTGATATTTTCCGAGAAAAACGCCATTATTGACGCGGCGATTTCGATAGCTAGTTGTAGACGTCGGGGTAGCAGTGATTCGGTAGCGAGAGCCTTTTCTTCCGAGGGGAAACCATCGGCAGACATGTTTTCACTTCTGCCAAAAGTGTGTGGTCTAGTCTATGGTCACGTCAGAGCGCCTCAGTTGCCCGTCCAACTACCGGATTGGTTCCAGCAATACCAGGGAGAGTCGAGACGGAGTTCCCTTGACCCGCGAGTTCACAGTCGATCGAGCGATCGAAGGTCGCAATGTTTTGTTCGAATGGTAGCCGCTTTGATAAAGCACGGGCGAACAATGATGTTGCATAGGAAGTGAGAAGAACTCGTAAAGAGATTTTCCACAGTCGTTTTGATACGCCTACGAAGAGGCATGTGGATCGAATCGCATCGTGGTCCCTCCACGTCGTTGTCCATCTTCATTTCGACCATGAAGAAGAAGGAATGCGTTGATTCAGACGTTCTGCCCTCCCACGACCGAGATTGACACACCTCGACACATCTTCCGCGCGACTGGTACTCATCATTCGGCCCATTGAACGAGAAGACAGCCGATGCGGATGTGGGGGAAAAAACCGATGTTCGTCATCATCGCTTGCCCTCTAATGCGACACAAATCTTATTCCCACTCCGCTACGAAGATGATATTCCTGTCGAACTTCTCACGCGTGGGAGGCAGGCGAAAATGACGCGCTGCAGCCACAGACTGCAGGAACATCTCGGCGTACGCGCTGAAAATATGCTTCGCAAACGTTTATCTGCCTATAAACGGCTGTTGTTACTAGGCATACGTGGCCGACTACGTAATTGTAATAATATACCATACGATGGCACTCGGCGTCGTTACTTCCTACGCAAACTCCTCGTATTATTACGACGTATCCTTGCGTCATCGTAATACCATAGAGCGATAAATTTGTCTCGCGAAAATAGACTAATTGACAGCTACGACGCGAGTTTGGTTGGAAAAGTGGAGAAGAAAAGGGCTGACGCCATGTTTTGCCATTTTTTAAAATCCCACCCGCGGTTTCAGAGGCTCGTGGGAAGATGGATTCGCACAAAAATCTGCCATTTTCTAAACAGATTCTGATTTTTATCCGTGTACGCTGAAGCCCATTGATGGATCTCCGGCGCATAGCATGTATGTTCGCGCAAAACTCGCAAACTACCACGCCGATTTTCACGAATGAGGGGTCGTTCTGTTCGTCCTGAGTGCGCGAGTGATATAGGCTATATTAAGAAACAAAATGGCGCTCCTGGTTTGTGCTACGTTAGCTTTTGATTTTCCCAAAAAAACTTCTACGAATCAGGGTTCGAGGACAAAATGTCGGACGTTTCGAAAGAGGCGACGTGGACACGTGTCACGAGGCTCGTAACGTATGCATAGACAAATCTCTCGACGACGAAACATGCGACTAATCCGGGTATTAGCTGCGACTGGTGTTACCGGGAGTCCGATTTATTTCACGGATTGGTTTTCGACACCCAACACTCGAGGCACAACTTGTCTTTCCGTGGATCTTTCGTCGCCTGATCCCATGCCAAAACCAGGCGTCAAGAGGCTTAACCTTGAGCTTTCACCTTCGACAATTCAGTCGTTCGGCTTAGCACCGTTTC
The DNA here is from genome assembly GCA_963969455.1 of Arge pagana. NCBI lineage: Eukaryota > Metazoa > Arthropoda > Insecta > Hymenoptera > Argidae > Arge > Arge pagana. Next base: position 3,438,240 of record OZ018314.1, on the reverse strand, counting down.
GATACAACTCACGATTAGCTACTCTTCGTTTCGTAACTTCAGGAAAGACGTGAATGGATCCTACTTCGAGTTATCAACAGGGAAAGTTCTCTCGTCGCTGGTCTTTTGCTTCCTCTTTTATTTGCTGCATCCTCGCCTGACATAACTTCGCTTTTCAACGCTATCTTTTTTTCTGGCGCAGCCTCACACGTTTCTTCGCCATCATCCTTTGTCCTCTGTGTCCGCCACCATCTTCCTCCTCGTCGTCTCTCTTCTCTGTCACAACAACATTTCTTTCTTTCAAGATTCACTTTTCCTCGACATCTTCATCGCGTACATCGGATGCCATCTGTTCTCTTCTCCCTCCAGTCATCTCTGCTTGTACAAGACTTCAAAAATGTCTATTATTTATTTGTCTATTAAATCGAGGGAAAAATATTACTTTTTTTTACATGGTCGCCATTTTGCGAAAAAAATTTTTTTTGCAAATCGCTCTCGTCGAACGAAAAAACTACTCTTCAAGAAATCACCTCGATCTCTGTTTTCACATCACCAAGGATGAGGGAATCGCGTGAACCAGGGGGCAGATTTTTTTTTGAGTCTCCAGTACTTTTTTGAATTTTGACTTTTGGCCGTTGGCTTCGGAATAATGGAACAATTTCCCTGCGAGAGTCAACTTCGCGAGGCTCTAACGGGTGTCGGGTAGAAATAAGCCACGCGAATTGGCTGTTCTTTGAAGGGCGTCGCGTTTCCTTTCACGGTAATCGACGTCTTCTCCTCGGATAACGGTCCGGTTCGCGCATACGTCGTTTCGCGCTTGTAAAATTACCATTTACACGCGCGAGCCACCGGCTGATACGCACTCGTCATTTTTCAATGGTTCAAGACGATTCGAGTAACGAGGTACGCGATGGGACCGGAGCAGGCGCCGATCGACGTGGAAACGACGGGGTCGGAGGATTTTTCTCCTACCACGCTAATCTCGCGATCGGTCACGATCCGATTTCACGATCCTTGATCTCGAGAGAGATTACGACGCGCACCGACGCGTGATAACGCACCTTTCCGGTTAGGCAAGCACGGCGAGCAAATTGAAAAGCTGACGAACTTCGCAGATACAACGAGCAGCGAGAAATCACGATGGGCAAAAATCGAAACAATTCCAATTTTCACCGTACCGCTGGAAATGCGCTTGCGGCGTTAAAAGCAAAATGTGAAAACTATTCCGTACAAATTTATCTCGACAGATCGATCGGTTCAGAAATTTTCTGTGGAAAAAATTGGAGGTTCAATTTATTCAAGGAACCGAGTTTCGGCAACGGAGAAACCTCCATCGTTGACATATCGCACCTAGCAGCAAACAGCACAGCGCGCGTAACTGTTGCGGGGTCAAATGATTTTTTTACACGCAGTCTCAGTTTTTTTCTCGCACGTAATTCCTTCCGTCACGTTCGTCGATTTTCAAACTTCCGACACTCTACCGCGGATTTCATATATTCGCGCCCAGCCGCCATTTTGCATCAGGTTTCAGCTCGAGGAAATGGCCCACGAATTGTCGACGTTTCGAGTTGTTGTGGGCCAAAATACAGATCACTTCCCACCTGAACTTGGAGCAACGGACACGATTTTAGGTTATGCTAGTAAATTTCGAACCCAAAAACCGATTTTTCATCCGAAGATCCATTTTTTTAAATACTGGGGCGGAAAGTTGATTTTTGCAACGCGGAAAATCCTACTTTGCGGCACTGGTTCGGAAAAGTTGTGTTTTCCGCCCCGGTGCGGCAAAGTTGTGTTTTCCGCCCGCTTCGGGAAACTTGTATTTTCCGTACCGATGCGAAAAAGAATACAGAATTTCGTATTCACTGGGCGAAACGGTCGAACGTGGGGTTTTTGTTTCTAGTTTTTCTTTTTCTTAGTCGAAACACGTAACAGAAACTCACCTCGCACCTGGAAGTATCCAATATCTCGACCTCGGTGGCAACGTTATCAATCGTGACGCTGTGACGGTAGAGAAAATCTGCAACAGCATAGATTACAGATCAGTTGTAATTCTATACACACGATCACGGGAAATCGCCTTTTCTCCTCTTATATTAAGGCTTCCGCAAGTTTTCGCGCAACGTTCGTGAGTTTGCTCGTTAAAGAGATATCCATTACGAGTAGCCATCAGTCTGGATAATCATAAATTATAATTATACAATGCTAATTAAATAATTAAATAATATAATTATAATAAAAGCAGTCTATAATTTATAATTTATATGTAATATAATATAATACATAAATATTATTAATTCATAATATTTGTAGTATTATAAATTATAAATTTTGATAATTTACAATTATGGAAAAATAAATAAACAAATAGAATAGACATTTTGGGCGAATTGAAGCCGGTCAAATTGGGCGAATGACGTGACGAGGGAGAGGTCGAAGATACAGGTCGAGGATTTTCGTCGAGGATGAAGCCAATAAAGCTCGTCGGGCCGCGATAGAGCTCTGCTGATTTGTCGACGCGGACGAGCTCGTTATCAAACATTCAGGTCACGTTATTGCCACGTTTGCAATAATCGTCGTAAGATGACACCGTTCTTTTTCCGTTACGCAGAACCCACCGGGTTGTTGGGCCGTCGCGGCGGGTAAAAATGTAAATTACAACAACCCGCCGAGCCAGGTCGAGCCGAGCGAATACGTCGACGCGATGAAAGATTATTACAACCCAAACAACGCTATCTCCGTGAAAGTTTTTTACGATCACTCAAAAATCGGGAGAAACGCTTGTCAAAGTCAATTCCATTTTTCTCCTTCGCATTTCCACTTTCTATCCCGAAAAAAAATAAGTCCAATCTCCGATCCAAAACTTCCCTCAAAAAATCTCGACGAGCTTTTTTTACCCCCAACGAAAAAACAAATTCGCATTTTCCATACACCCGATACGATTTTCCTCTCGGTCCGAAAAAAAATAGCCTCGAGAGTTTGGATCAATGCAAATTATCGGCTACTTTCTTCTACTGCATTGTCAATTATTTGGCCAATTGGGCGATTTTTAAGCCACCTGATTATTTGTTTATCAATTTATTAGTTTAATTACCTATCTATTTATTTATTTATTCAATTGTTTATTTATTTATTCAATTGTTTAATTATTTATTCAATTGTTTATTTATTTTTTTAATTGTTTATTCATTTAGCTATTCACTGCTCGGTTCATTCGCTTCCCACACAACGATTGATCTTCATTTTACTGATTTCACAATGAAATCTCGGCCATCTAGATTGGACTCGCTACAATTAGTTAGTCTAGTTAGTTAGCCGGAGAGTCGGCTAACTAGTTGGCCAGCTAGTGATTTCGTGATTCGGTTAGCTACTCGGTTAGCTAGTTACCTGATCAATTAATTAGTGAAGCGGTGAGCGAGTCAGTCGATTAGTCAGCCAGTCACTTAGCCATATACTTGACCACTTGCTAGATCAGTCAGCCACATAGTTAGACGAAAAAATCGCAACATTTTCACCGGTCCCGCCAATAGATGTATCAGTCACATCAAGCGAGCTTCGACGCTGAGAAACGTAGGAAAAAAAGTTCTCAGCGGAAAAAATGAGCAATCGCGGAAACATCTCGGAAATGTGAATTCAATTTGTCATCGTGACAATTCTTACGCGGATGTGCCGCGTGGTTGTGAAAGGACCGTCGATGCTGCCGGATCGAAACGAGATGGAAACTGCCTGGCATCGAAACGTGACAATTTGATTCGGTCGCGGTATCGCTTCGCTAACAGTACCGCTCTGTCATTACGTTTGATAGTACAATAACAACTTTCGCTGTGCCGACGAGCTCGCCTCGCGAATTCACGGCTAACTATCGATAATTTATTCACCGTCGTATCGCCTAATACCGGTAATAATTTTCACGCGTTTAAACGAACGATTCACACGTTTCTCCGATTGTCGTTGGTGGTATTCCATTACGCTGTTGAAATCTGACGCCTCGTAGTAAAGCTTTGTGTAACTCGGTGGAGAAATTAGGCAAGAGAAGGTCATCTCAGCTGATTATCCATACAAAATTATTAACATTCTTAAATATCACACGCGATGCATGCCATCTAAACTCAGCGGGGTAAACCATCTCAGAGGCCAAAAAATTGGCCAAAGTCTGACAATTTTTTTCTCCGAAACTGATACACTATGAAAAGCTCTTTATTTGTCGAGTATTCAACGGTGTTTTTGCACTGCACAAAAGAAAATGACGGCTCTACACCATTTTTTGGAAGATGCCTTTTTTCATGCCTCCACGGCTGGACGCTTTTCTCCTGTCATTTCAGCGATAGAATAATGAACCAAAGAGATTTCGATCGAGTATATTGAGAGCTACAGCTGCACCTAGGTTTTTTTTTATTTGATTAATTTTTGGCTGAAGGGCGCCATTTTGAAAGAAAAGTAAAAAAAAAAACGCAAACATCAGTCGAAAATTGTTAATAATAATTGAAGTATGCGAGATAAAAAAGAAAATTCGACGTGCTGTCGTGGAGAGAGTAGTTACAAATATACAGTCCAAATTTGAAGACGATCGGATGAAAACTTTTCGAGATATCGGTCCGGGCGTAGTTTGCCATGTTATTTGTGAAGTATCCAAGACGAAGAAGTGGTTGTTTTATTCTGAATCTAGGCGAAACAACGAAAGTTGTTGGTCGTGGAAGAAAGAAAGAGTAAATAGCAAAAGAGAAAGAAAGTCTGTTGGGAATAAAGTTGAAAATTGTCGAGTCACGGGGGGCAAAGACGTGCGATTCGCGCGAGTCATGGAATTTGCGGGTACGCGGTAGCAACGTACGTTTATAACGGTCCCAATTTATTTGCAAGGAGTTTGGATAATAAAATACGTCGTTCGCGTTGTATGGAGTCGTTTTGATTATTTTTATCGTTCGATTAACGACTCGACGATGCTCGTCGGGCGGTGATAAGTCGCGGGGAGATCTGGTTCGTTCGGGACCAGTTCGCAACAAGGTAGAGCCGCCAGTCGAGTTGCGTGGGCGCGCGATACGATTCTGCGGAAGCGTCGTTCCGGATCGGTTGGATTAGGAAGATATCAGAGACTATCTGCTTTCTTGAAACGGAGCGACGAATAGGGACGAGTTGATATATTATATAGGATATATTATATCTTGCATTGCAGTTGGCTACCACTCGCGCCGTACGAAGCGGCGTTCGCAGCTAGGTAGGCAACTAGATAGCCAGCTGGGTAGGTAGGCAGGTATATCCGATTTCAGCTGTTGGCGCAACTACAACTCGACGCGGTGTCTGTGTCGTGGTCTGAGAGTTTGAGAAAGTTTTACTGCTTAACAATAATAATGGAAGAAACGTGAGAGATCGGATAAACGGGCAGGTTGATTTGTCCGTCAAGATACCCGGCAAATGATACTGTCCTCAGCATCCTCGTAAGGAATCGGTAAACCTAAACGCTAATGATAGCAATAACATCCGTACCCGGCTACAATTTCATTTCGCTCACGGAATTTCCTCTCGGCTATTACCTCGCTCAAAATTTTTCCATTTTCTCACCATAAAAAGAAAAAAATCTCCGAGTTGGTTCGAGCCAAAGTCGTACTATTCATTTCTAATTTTTCCGATTGCATCTATATTTTTGTCCATCTGGGTTCACGTTTTATTCGATCATTCTCAAAACGAAGAAGTACAGTTTTATAAAGGGATTTCAGCTACAAAACAGGTCTTACGTCGAAAACTTGTACATTAATATAGAATTTCTACTTATTATATAAAATGTTGATTCCGTGATGGACTTTTTGGTTCATGAGACGTTTGTTTACGCGGGATGAGAACGAAAAATGCGGAAAAAAAATGAATTCGATTTTTTTGATCCGCGGGGATTCGATCCGGGGCAAGTCGGATGCCAGGGCGCGAGTCGACGTTTCGCGCCGGCAATTACAGCTAATTGAAACGAACGCGCGAAGGTATAGGGAATCAATTGAGCGAGGAGCATATTTATAGGGTGAGCTTCGTCCCAATTATGCAATCGATGATCGAGTTCGAAATGGCAGTGCCGTCCTCAGCTGCAATAGGTCCAATTAGACGAACATCGCGAAGCGTTAATGAACTTGCCATCTCGGCTTACTCGCAAGTCCGACGATCTCTGAATGCTCTTCGGCGAGACTATTTACACTCTCATTCACTGACCACTTCGTTAATTGCCCACTCTAATTGGATCGCAATTTTTCCCAAAACCGAATCGATCGCGAGAAAATGCTGTTATATGACACGTTGGCTCATCAACGAGAGAAGCTCCAGCTTTCGTAAACGCTCGATCGCTTGTTGCCAAGCTCACAATAAAAATTTAAAAAAAAATGGATGTATTCTTTCAAATTTATTGCCTAGAAATTATCACTCGTTTTCATTTTTCACGTGGAATTTGACGGCAAATGAAATCGAGTCTCGCGAGTGTCTGAAGGATGACCCGGAATGGGAGCCTGACAGCAGCTGGATAGAGCCTTGGGTCCTGGTTGTAGAAATTCGAAAGGGAAACTACGAAGCCCAATAAACGAGATCGTTTAAGATGAAATTGGTTCAGTTTTGTCGATCAGAGATGCCACGACGTTCCCACAGGTACGGATCACAATGCAACTTTAGCTTTCTAAATCATTGCCTAGTATTATTCGAGGCAATAAGCGGAGATGGGAGAAATTTGCATTGTTAATCGTGATCGAAATAATAATAGAGTTGGCAACAACTGGTACACAACAGGTCTAAGGAAACGACTTTGCTGTTGTGTCCATGAAAGTTTGAATCGAGCGGGAATCGATGAAGAGGACCAGGAAATCGTTTGAACGGAGCAGAATCGAATGGAGGGAAAAATCTGAGAGCGAAGTCCGTTCGCGTAACAAATGCAAAGCGATACGCTCAGGAATAGTCGGCATTGTTCTCTCTGTGGCTTTCTTTAACTCTGTTCCTCGATTGTTTATCAACATCTGTCGGTATGTTTATTACGGAAAGAATCGTTCGAGAGATGTAGAAGGGTCGACGACCCGCGGATTCATCCATGTTAATCCGACTTATCTTTTCAGGTACAATCATATTACTATTCTCTTCGACGCCGCAACAAGGATAGAAACGAACAATCGATAAGGAGTTCCTCTTCACGGTCCGCTGAATTTACCCCGAGGCATATTCTGCCTGGCTGTAATTGCTGCCCGAGCAAAATCTATCTACATGCTTGCGACCACTGCTCAACGCCCATCTCTGGGTCCTCGTTCCCCCACTTCATCATCCTCGTTTTCCTCGTTTCTTCACGACTTACGCAAGCCCAGTTTTGCCCCCATCTCACGAATGGCATCCAGAGCCCAATTATTAGCCGAGTCCATCACTGGCAAATCCTTCCCACTGCTTCCACTAGTAAATGTGTTATCCAACGCGACTGAGCTTTTTTCTCCATCGAGAGCGTTGATCCGCGACACGAAATGGCATTTGGGGTGGGGTCCCAGCGACGACTACTATTGTAACTGGGTTGTGTTTTGTTGAAATCTGGATTGGCAGCAGATTTCCACGGAGCTCTTTTTTGTGTGCGAGAAAAGCCGATCGACCAACAAAAACAATTGCGCAACGTCTTCGAGTCACCCACTAACCTAGAGAGGTAAACCTGTTCTGGAACAATTGGCAATTAGCGATTGACCAATTAGTTGCTGGGATACCTTACAGGGAATCCTCTATACACGCGCGTCTCTATATCTTTTTCCGGTCATCGTTGAGAAATAACAGTCCATAAAGGAAGTCGATTGTCATTTGGCACGAGTTATCGGAGTCGTTTTTTTGAATGTTTTTTCTTCAGCAAAGACGATTCGATGCAGCGTTAAAATCCACGTCTGAGTTATGAGAGAGATCGGCATTCTTGGGGTTCTCTGACTCCTACTTCATTTCTTCGTGCCAACCTTTAAAGTATATATCATATATATTCGCGTCCTTTCATCCCGTACGATACTTTTTCATCTTGACCTTCTTCTGGCCCGGAGGTCTTCACCGGATGCGCGGCACGACCGCGGTCTATCGGTCGATCAGCATCGATGCTGATTCCAAATCTTCCTTCGAGCTGATGAGACTCGGCCGAGCAACCGAGACCCTGAAGAATCGTAGCTCTCGAGATTAGTCGTGAGATTAGTGGTATCGTGGAATAGAACAAGGAGCGGAACTCCGCAGAGCTGAGATCATTGTGACGGGATGCAGAGGACTACGAATGAAAAATGTAGCACGAGCCATTATTTCAGCATTTGCCTATCTGCACTTCTAGGATATCAGTATGATAACCAGCATCTTGATCTCTAGATGAGCCATGAGAAATACTTTGGAACGGTGAGTCCTGACTCGCTGTTTCTGGATCGTATCTTCGGGGCTTAAGTTTGTCTTTTAGTAAGAAGACGACGTAACGAGCTCGTAACGATTTTCTAGTCGTAGTTTTTGCCCAATGCCTATAAATATGACTAAAAAGCGTTCTGTTCCCCGAGGCGGTGCTATTAAAACATCACTTATCGTGTGGGGTAACACTTCCTCGCGTTTGAATTCACTGTCTATTAGCTGCAGGTGGGATAGTAGGTTAAACGTGGACTAGCAGTAGGCCACACGTGCTTCTAAAAGGAAGCTTTAACGTCTTCGGAGTAATCCTGTTTGCGAGAAGTAGTTGAAGATCGAAACTATAGATCTTTGCCAAGTCGGATCTCTCCTACAGCTGTTGCCAAAGATGGAAGCTTCCTCGTTTTTCGTTGCAGAATTATGAGATCGGAATGAAGTGAATATCTTGGTAAATTGGGATGGACCGAGGTGTATTTAGGTTCAAACTTGGGGCAAATCTGAACTGTCGGAACTCGAAACTCCCATGAGACTTCTAACGCCGGAAAGTTGAAGCCACCCTGTGAGATTGGAAAAAATCCGTCGAACCTCAACCGGATCCTAAGATTGCTGGTCGCGGGCCAAGCAGAGATTTTGGTTCGTTGGGTGGAAAGTCTTTTAAACCCTTAACTCCAGAGTCTCAGGCCAGATCTGGCGATATAAACATGTGCCGACCACCGGGCGGAGTTTTCAGGTGTTTGGAGCTTATCCTTGCGTCCAAATTCCAGCTTTTCCTTGCTGGAAAAGCTGCGATGAAACGTCCTACGCCATACAGGTTATCCCACCTCACAGGAAGAGAACAAAATCCATGGAATTTTGAATAAGAATCCAAAAATGCCGAGTATTGATGGGAGATTTTGACGTTTTTGATGCGTACAGTGGCCTATGATTTTTTTTCGTGACTAAAGTTTTTACTAAACCTCTAACGCCGGAAAGTCCGACCAAGACAACGGGATTTGGATGGGGGTTGCCGATTCTCAAATTTGGCTTCGCGAGAAGGCGAGTTTCTCGAACGAATTCTCAGCTTCTGACTAGGCACACCTGTTCCGGAAGTCTTTTAGAAGTCAAAGCCCTCGTAATAGCTCTAACGCCGGAAATACCAGGCCAACTTACGGGGTTAGAACGAAGTCCGCTAAATCTTGAATCTGGCCCCAAGAGAGGCTGGGAGTCTCGACGCCCAGACGCTGAAGATTTCGTATAAGGAAACTTGACTCGCGGATGGGCTAGACTGCCAGACACGACGATTCCGAGAAGAAGAACGACACAGGAAGCGGGAACCCATCTTTTTCACGCCGTGAGTCATTCCATTCGCAATCACGTCGCACCTTCGCGATAGGTCAAGGTGAACACGTGACCTTGCATTATTATCGATCTACGAAAATTCCGAGATCGAAACGCCGCCGCGTCTCCCCCGAGGCTTCCTCCGGCTTCTCTCGATCCCTTTTTAGCCGACCTACTCACACCCCTCTAGCGTTTTTCGAGGACCTTGAACCGAAATATGAAACCGGTTCTGCCGACCAAAAAAACGACAACGCGTTCAAACGCCGACATTTCTATAAATAAAATCTTAATTTTAATCATTTTTGCCGAGTCGATAAATCACCAACGACCATATACACGGTGATTCGCAAGTAGTTTACGATCCCGTGTTAAGAGGTCGTGCCGCGAGGTCTCTCAACTTTTACCACACCGATCGCAAATCTCTACACGCGCGAGCTGTAAATTTTCTACAGATTCTCGTACCAATGACCAGCCCATGTACCGGGTGTCCAAAAATTCGCAACGTCCAAAAAAAAAAAATCAAAAAATTCTTCTCAGCATTGGGAAGCACTGCTTGACAGAATTGTTCGAAGCATATGATGTTGGTACCAGCCGTACTGGCCTCGAGGTAATTATTTTCGGAAATTGATCCGTTTTCGAGTCTCTCTGCGCAGCGTGCGAAAATAAGGGGAAAAAGACAGGGTAACGACGAGAGGCTGGCGCAGTCGTAAACCGTGACGATCCGAGTTCCGACTATCGGCCAGCTGCTGGTGCTTCTCGAGCACGATGCGCGTTCAACGCGTGCATGTAGGAGTGCTGTCTAGCCTCTCGGAACTTGGGCAAAAAACTGAACCGACTGGCTCGGCGGGTTAAGTCGAAACCGTGCAGCAGCATCCACACGTGAAATAGATCTTTTCCAAACTCGTCTGATACTCTTTGATTCTATGAAATACTGAAAGTGGACTCACCGCTCGTCGAACTGTACTCCCCAATGTAACGTCTCGTCAAATATCTGACGACCACCGCTGAAACGATAAAAATTTACGCTGTTAGAAATTCCGCAACAATTTATATTATACTCGTATACTCGCGACTCGATGGAGCAATGTTCAACGAAAACGCATAGGAGGCCAATATTCTGTCACAATCCGGTGTCACAAATGAGGCCCCCTCTTTAAAAACAACCCGCATCACAATTTTCGCCATTTTTAGAATTCACGAGATTTCGCAAGTCCAAAATGATCTTGACGAGGGGAAAACAGTATAAACTTCAAAACCCACAACATCATGCAGTTTTCTTCATCCTAAATGAATCTGCACAATGCGAACACAACTGCGATTTGCACGCTATTTTGGTGGTACAAAAATTGTGGTTTTTAATATTTTACCAAAAGATTCTACGATTTTTCGGGATTTTTCTACTCTAGTACGCTTTTTGTGTCTAAAAAAAAAATTGAAAACCAAAAAACGAATAGTGATTTTTTTGGGTCAAACCCAATTATACCCAAAAATAGTTATTTCCAAAACGGACTACATCCATGAAAAGTTTTCAAAGTTGGTTGCAAAACCAAGTACATCCAACGGGGTTTAATCAAAGCCAAATACGTCGAGATTTAAATTGCTAATAATTTAAAAATTAATAATGATGTCGAATAGATGCTACGTTACATTGTGTATCTATATATCTAACGTACAGTGAACAGAATTTTTGTTTTTCCTAATCAATATACACAATGGTTATACGGTTTTTTGTATTTCCCGACAAATTAGGCCAAAGTGATGTAGAACTTTGTGAAAGCAGACGACTCAGATCACAATAATCACAATAATCACAAATAATTTTCCGAAAATGGATATACACGATAGTTGAACAGTTTCTTGTATTTCCCGAAACATTAGGCCAAAGTGATGTAGAACTTTGTGAAAGCAGACGACTCAGATCACAATAATCACAATGATCACAAATAATTTTCCAAAAATGGATATACACAATAGTTGAACAGTTTCTTGTATTTCCCGAAAAATTAGGCCAAAGTGATGTAGAACTTTGTGAAAGCAGACGACTCAGATCACAATAATCACAATAATCATAAATAATTTTCCGAAAATGGATATACACGATAGTTGAACAGTTTCTTGTATTTCCCGAAACATTAGGCCAAAGTGATGTAGACCATTGTGAAAGCAGACGACTCAGATCACAATAATCACAATTATCACAAATAATTTTCCAAAAATGGATATACACGATAGTTGAACAGTTTCTTGTATTTGCCGAAAAATTAGGCCAAAGTGAGGTAGAACATTGTGAAAGCAGACGACTCAGGTGAAAATAAGTGGGTATGAAAGGTTCTGGATTTTTCGATCTTCACAAAGAGTCTGTTATTTTTTCTTCCACCGTGCATATCTGTTTTCAGCGAATGAGCCGAGGACAAGTCACAATCCGAACGCAAAGTGGCAGGTTGAGAAAAAAAAACGAAAATCATAAATTTTGTGATCAAGTCACAAAGTTGGATCACAAAAAATGTCGAGTCGCGGATGTTGGATTTTGGTACGGAAAACCTCCGGCGAATCGTCGAGTAGCTAATAGAAAGTTTAATTGCTATCCGGTCTGCGTTGCGGCCCCAGCGAACATTTTCCTCCGCATCGCTAAACGTCGAATTGACACTTTCCTTTCACCTATCGGTGCCAGTCTGCCACCTCTCGTAGGTACGGGGGACTCTCGATTGCCGCGTCCGGTGAATTTCCGAAACAACAACGAGATCGCTAATTTCTCGGTGTGAAATTTTCGGATCGATCTAAATAGACGAGGAACGATGAAAAGTTAACGAGACAAGTTTGCGAGCCGCTAAACTTCTCGATCGCCGTGCCGAACGAGTCGATCCTCCGGGCGTCTCTTCGGAGTTGAAAGTTGCGAGATCTCCGCGTTACCTACGTAAGTCTATTTTATCGGAATTTACCGGTTTACAGAAGATCTGCAACGGTGCACAACGAACGAACGAACGAACGAGAATAACGCCGAGTTCATTATCTGCCAATCGCACGTCGAGACGAGGCATTAACGAGGTGTTAATGAATTACCGATGTACGAATCGCGAGACTCGAACTTTCTAACGCCTTCCGTAGGATCGAATCAAATTTATCGGTTCTGCCCACGCGGATTTATCGCCGTTTTTCCTCCAAAATTTTCTCACCTCCGTTCCACCGACTCAACCGATTTCTAGGATGTCACATTTTTTTCAATCTCACTTTCGCGAACCAACGAGTCGTATCTTTAAATTTTATGGCTTCCAATTTCTGCTGCTTTTTTTCGGCCAGGATCAGGGGTACGCAATTAAAAATGAAAGTTTCCAATTTATAAATTAATTGGTCGTACTTCAATTTTATGTCGATGCGCAATTTTTTTAGCCTCAAATTTTTCTTCTATTTTCATTCGTGATTTTTTCATTTAAATTGTGATGTTTCGATATTTTTTTCTTGCTCGATCACACAATTTGTGTGTCGTTCAGCTGCCCGTTTATCCATTTATTTCTATTTTGTATTTTTATTTGTGATTTTTACCCGTTAATTGTGATGTCTCGATATTTTTTGTGGTCCAACTTTGTGATTCGATCACAAAATTCATGTTCTTTTCGGCTTCCCGTTTATTTATATTTTATATTTTCATTGCTGTTTTTCACACTTGAATTGTGATGTCTGGATATTTTTTGTGATCCAGATTTGTGACTCGATCACAAGATTTAGGTTTCTTTCCGCTTTCCATTTATTTATTTCTGTTTAATATTTTCACTGCTGATCTTTACAATTGAATTGTGATGTCTGGATATTCTTTGTGATCCAACTTTGTGACTCGATCACAAAATTTTACTTCTTTTCCTTTCGGCTTCCATTTATTCTCAACTTGTGATATTCCGTTGGCTGTGTATTTCTGAATGGTGGTGTTCGACAGTCTTCGTTTTTCGAATCGTAATCCCTCGTGTAATTCGTGATAACGGTGCCTTCGAAACATAAGTATCGTGCATGCAGGAAAGACGAAAAGACCACGCCGAGGACGAAAATCGTCGTACCCTACAATTTCTTTCCGCTTGTCTTTCAAGCATGAGATTACGTATCGACGATGAACAAGCGAGGGTGTGAAATTAACGCCTCGAGAACAAGAGTCGATTCTGGGTTCACCGCGGATGTTTCAGGGGAACAAAATGGAGCTCCGACCAGGTGAGATTTTTCGTTGTTGAAATTCTTGTTATTCGTGTTATTCGAGAGTGCTTTGTGAAAAAGGCAGCGTGTTTCAAAAATGTTTTTCGAGAAGTGCCATTCGTGTTAATAGCACGGTTCAGCTGTATCGAAGAGATGGCAGATAACTCGAAGCGAGTTTGCGGAATTTCAGCAATGCGCGAGTCGATAGCTGATACGATTTCTGATTGTACGTAACTCTTGGGTAATTGGTTTGCTCGATACACTTGTTAAATATTTACTCGGCGCATCAATATTGTCGCAACGTTGTGACAAAGCAACGTTGGCTGTGACGTCACTAGTATCGCCGAGAGAGAGAGAGAGAGAGAGAGAGAGAGAGGAGAGAGAGAGAGAGAGAGAGAGAGAGAGAGAGAGAGTTGGTGTTACTCCATATCGTAACGGTAAACGACAGTTGGAAAAATTGGCGAGATAAGGAGGAGAAGTATTTGTTGCGAGCGCGCGAGCCGACGGGAATATAAGTGAATAATAAACGGAGATCGGCTACTCTTCGGGCATTACATTGATAAGCTTTATTAATACTATCGCTATTTATCTGAATCAGAGCCTATTTCGCGCAATTGAAAGGTTGCCCGCAATCGTAAAGCTTCATAAATTAATCACGATGTAATCAGCTCGACTTTCCATTGCGCACTTCACGTCGGCTTTACGTTTCAATTCAGCGAGATTAAGAACACCGGAATGCACATTTTTCAGCCGTTTGCCAACGCGCGTGTCTTCGCCCATTTTGAATACGCGCTTCCGAATGAGAAATTGCCGAAAACAGAAATGTCATCGCGGTGTCGAAATCAAGCTATCTATTGTAGAGCAATTTCTTTGTGTTGTACGAGGTGTTTACCTCGTGAATTAGAATTATACGACAACAACGATCAGTTTCGGCAAATTTCAAGTAACCGTCTTTACAATACTTGTTAATGAATTGTGAATTGTGAAATGTTAATTGTGAATTGTGAATCGTGAACCACGAGTGGTGAATTGTAAGATTTGAATCGTGGATTGTGAATTGCGAATTGTGAATTGTGAAGTATGAGATGCGAATTGTGAATTGTGAATTGTGAATTGTGAGTTGTGAATTGTGAATTGTGAATTGTGAATTGTGAATTGTGAGTTGTGAATTGTGAATTGTGAATTGTGAAGTATGAATTGTGAATTGTGAATTGTGAATTGTGAATTATGAATTGTGACGTATGAGATGTGAATTGTGAATTGTGAATTGATAATTATGAATTTTGAATTACCAATTGTGAATCACGATTTGTGAATTGTGAAATATGAGAATTGAATTATCAATTGTGAATCACGATTTGTGAATTGCGAACTGTGAATTGTGAAATATGAATTGGGAATTGGGAAACATTAATTGTCGATTGTGAATTGTGAATCGCGAATTACGAATTGTGAATCACAATTTGTGAATTATAAATTGTGATTTGTGAAATATGAATTCTGCATTACGAATTGTGAATTGTGAATTGTGAATTGCGAAATATGAATTGTGAATCACAAATTGTGAATTGTGAAATACGAATTGTGAATCGCACATCGCAAATGGCGGACTATAAATCTTGTACTTGAAGTACGAAAGTGGCAACTTGAAGCACGAATTAAGAAAATATCGAATCGTGGACACAACGAATTGTGACTCGTGTATCGTGATTTGCGCATCGCGAGATGTGACGTACGAATTGTGAATGTCGAGGTACGAACTCGCAACCCGTGACACGCGAGTTACGAATCGCGAAATGAATGGTGGCTCGCGCGAAGTGAACCACGGGGTTTCTTCGAAGAAATTCGAAAGTAGAAGCTCCCGAGAACCGGGCGTAGCCTTCGTCGCATTAGAGTTGATTTGCTCGCGAGGGTGTACGACCTCGTTCGTCATTGTCAAGTTATCTAATCAGGAGTGCAAATAAAGATACGAATGCATCTCCCGTGGCCGAAGCATGCCCGCTCCAGATATATCTCTGCCACACCGTTGAAGATATCAGGTGTCTCTGAATAATCGCAAGAAATCGTGGACGCTAGAAAACGCGACCGGAGAGCTTTCCGTGCGGTCGCTGCGCGTTTTCAGACCACCAAAACGAGTCGGAGGGGATAGGCTTGAATAAAAGTCGTGCAATTCCGCGCGCGACTTAATTATTCCGCTAATTAGCGTGCGAATAATCTCGAGTCGCGTATCACTTGGTTTCGAATACGGGGCACCAGGTTCGTAACAGCGAGTCGAGACGGTCAACAACCGATTAACTAGGCTTCCCGTTCGCAATATCCGGTACGAGCAGATATTTAGCCGAAGTGATCGCCGCAACGTTACCAAAAAAACAGACACACGGAAATCTAGCAGCACTTCGACGAGAGCCGAAGACGTTCTTGTGAAAAATCAGTTTTTTCATAATTTTTCTTCGTCGAACGAGAAGTACACTTCGAGAACGAAGCCTCAGCAGTTGGGCTGGATGGCTCCTTGTTTCTGAAAACTCAGTCCTCTGGATCGAGGAATATGCGAAAATAAATTAACGGTTTTGATCAGGATCAACAAACTTGGGCTTCTCGATTTTATTGGCCTATCGTTAAATCGAACCTTCAGGCATCGTTATTTACATAATTTACAATTCGCGACGCGTTACCTGAACTAAATGAGTTTAAGAGTGAAAGACGAGGGCAAATAGAGTTTGCACGAGATACGTCGTTTGATTTTATGGAAAACGTTCGATCAGAGTCTAAATAGCTATTCCGTTAACGAAACGAGACTTTGATTTCCTTTTCGAAACTCCTATTGATCGTGGACTCTCTTCGTGTTGTCGTAAAATTAGGGATCGGTATTAGTCTACTGGCGCTAGCTACCTGCACGTGAAACGATCCCGGTGCTTCGAACACAGTCATTAGTTTATGGATTTCACTCGGGTTTAATTTATTGGCTAATAAATTTGCGGCGAACTAGGTTAGCTCAATCTCAGACACGAATTACATATCTGGGAGCAATAATGATTAATCGGAATACCAAGCGATCGAGACTCTTCCGTCCTATCTGGCAATTTTTCGAGCATGGTGACGTCAAATAAAGTGGTTGGCCTGTCGATTGACGGTAACCGATTTCCATATGCTTGGTAGAGCCGAGATGGTGATTCTGATCACAACTGGAGTCCAATTTGATCGGCCATTCTGTCACACGAGTCGTGAAACTGGCGATGGCAAACGGAGTGCACAGCCAATGGTGACGAGGACGCAATTGTGATTGGAATTTCCGAGCGAAAGCTATTTCCTTGTGATCATACGCGCGATTGTGATCATGGCATGCAAGTACGGCCACAATTGCAGTCACAACGTGGCGTGATCGTCGTTGTGATTGTGACTTTAGTGCAAGCGGAATTGTGATCGTGACCTTCGGCCCAGTGCAATCGAGGTGGACGATTGTGATATTGTGGCGGCACGAATGTTGTGATTGTAGTGTAGGTCGATGTAACCGCGGTTGTTGCTAACAGAGCCTTATCAACGCGCTGATCACGACGCAAACAGCATTCCCTGAGAGCTGAGCGGTGTCAGCATTTTTTTTTTTCGCACAAAGGAGCTACAATTTTCCGATCGGTTTTTCTTCAGGCCTGGGAGACTCCGTAGCAGCACCTCGTAATTAGCCGGGCTGCTAGAGTGAAATTTTCGGCCGTACCGATCATTAATTTCCTGCTGGGGTGGTCTAACTTTGGTCCAAACGATAAATTCGGGCCAAGGATCACGTGACTCGTTAAGTGCTACTACTGTCGAGCACGAAGGGTTAAAATTCGTGCTCGTCGTGGTTGGGTAATGCACGAGACTTCGTACTCGTATCAGGTGTCCTCATCTCTTTCTACCTGCTGCTGCTGCTGCTGCTGCTGCCGTTTCTGTGGCTCCGGATGCAACAGCGCTTTCGAGGATGACTAGCTCTCAGACTGCTCCCAGACAAACGCCACCGAGTGACAAAACGACGAGGCAACGACCAACGACACTCGATCGTTCATCCGGAGATCCCAATTTCACGTCACTACCAGCACACCCATGCACAGGTATCGTCGCTTCTAAGGACTCTTCGCCCAGGGAAAATCTGGGAGACACCGACATACGATACGTATGGGAACTCCTTCGTTCCTGGGATTACCCCAGCCTCGTGCTTTTAGTCGTTGAGTGCTCGTTAGATTATATTTACAGTTAGATGTAATCTCGTTCCAAATTAGCGTTCGATGGTCCCATGAGAATTTTCTAGCTAGTGACATACGGTTTTTCTATCTGTTCCAGTGACGTGCTAGTTAAACACTGCAATTTGGGGCTATATCCTCAACTGGAGAACCACAAAGAGCTGTGCCATTTCTCAGAGCGACCAATATAACAACTGTGGGTTTTCTTGTCAACCTAGTAATATTTGAATAATAAAAACTAGATATTTCACAATGGGAATGCCATTTTTTTGGGGTTAATTTTTAGAATGTGAAAAATTGGTGGGGAGGACTACTTTTTCGTTATTAGCTTTGAACTCGGCTTACCAGTGTGTATAGGAATCGGAGGAAATTATGGAAAAAGTTTTTTCAAGGGTGGACTGGGTTGGGGAATTACAGAGATGCTCGAGTGCTGAAAGCTCCGGTGTATGCTGGGTCATTGGGGCGTGACATTAATTTTCGAGAGAAGGGCTGAAGTTGACTTACCAGATTTTCCAACCCTGGGGCCGCCGAGGACGACCACCCTGATCCTGTTGACGTTTGTCATCGACCAGCAGAATCTCAGGTCCGAGTCAAGTGTCGTTCGACGAAGCACGTGATCGCATTATTCCGTCGCGTCTTTCTTTTTCACTCTCAAGACGACAATCTTACTTAACTTGTCAGGTATGTTCGCAAAGTCGAGACGACTCGCTTCTCTCTCTCTTTCTCCCGTTTCTCTTCCCCAGCCACCTCGTATATTCGCAGAGAGACGAAGGTTGCGTTGAAATGACAGTTAATTCCGTCACGACGCTCACGCCGCGACGTCGACGCCAACACTTTGTTTCCTTATTATTATCTCAACTACGCTCTGTCACCACCAGGAAACGAGCGAAGTTTCTTTCTTTCTCTCTTATTTAGTCTTGTTATTTTTCAACGCGATTTCCGTCGCCGTCCGCTTGCCTCGGCTGTGCCACGCCGCTCGGCACCTCGCGATTCGAGAACTCGTACCTCTCTACACGAGCAGAGAAAGAGTCGCGGAAACGCCTCCTTACGTGCCTCTCAGACCGATGTTATTAAATGCATTTAATAACCCCGCAACGTAAGCAGATATTGCGCAACTAACAATCACACTCCTTTGCTTTTTCACTCGCGAGCAGATTATTCGACGCCTGGCTGCGAGCCGCCACAGACCCCGGAGCTTTGGACGCCCCAACACCCAACGCGCCCAAGAGAGAGAGAGACAAGCTACCGCCACTACTCCTACTACTCCTACTACACTCCTACTGCTCCTACTAGTAGTCACCACCGCTACGCGGAGCTTGCAACAACTTGGTGCCGAGTCGTTGGGAACGGAAACATTTTTGGCACTTCCTCGTTCAGCGCCGCCAGCCGATTCTATTCCACTTTCTCTGCCCAAGCCGGCACACCACCGAGGACCCGGCTCTGTGCTACTACGCCCGTACGCCACCCAATCGATTGAGATTTGAGAAATATCGTTCGTGACGTGTTATAACGGAACCAATAATTCGAGCTGTTCTTGTTCCAGCAGCCTTCGGTTACAACGACCTCTCGGCCATGCGCGATACTCGTCCTGTTCCTCCGACCACCTTCGTCGACGCACAACTCTTCTCTAACAGGTCGGTCGGTCGCCGACAACGATGCTCGAATATCTGGACTTGGCACGTTCGTGGTTCACTAAGTACTCCAAGGCCTGCCCGTCGCACTGGTCCAAAACTGTCACGCGTGTCGTTCGTCGAGTACGATGATACACCAACAATCGTGCACCGCATCCCTCACATTGCCACACCTGGAGGCCCAGTACTTTGCGAACACGTGGTCTACCGGACTTCTATCGGGTTCCTATTGGGTGTTGGTTCGATTTTAGTGCAATCGATTTAGGGTGCCGGAGATGCGGAGGTCGTTGCGTTGCAGAATGGCGCATGGGGCAGGGGGGAGACCGTTGGGGCGGGAGGGTTGTTGGGGTTCGGGGAGCTTTTGTTTTTGAAAAACGAGGATGATGATCAGTTCTGTCACCGTTTACCGACGCGATCGCTAACCGTCCCACTCGCTCGGAGCGCGCGCAGGCGAATGCGACTCCACGGGCTGTGCGCGCGGTCTCGAGTCTCGGCACTGTGAACCGTCTGATATCCAGCACACGCGTCTCGTTCGGGCGCCAGTGCGAGCGGAGTCGAAGGCTCGCATGCACATGCGCCCGAGGATTTGTGCTATAGTTGGTGTGGCTCGTAGTAGAGACATGCCGTGGCGCCCGGCATGCCTCGAGTCGTGCAACAGGTAAAGAGTGACTCCGCGCGTATCGAGCAAAGATCCGCGGCTCGTAATTCCGTACGACGAGTCGAGTCGAGTCGCGCGGAGGGTATACGTATACTACTTATATCCGCGACTGCAACGGCAACGGCGAGTCGACTCGGGCGACGAGTTGACATGCGAACGGGGATCACTCGTGTGCGAGGTGCCATCCAACTCCACGCACACGCCTGACTCGCCTCGATATTTCCGGTCGGTGCTAATCGCAAGGATTACGCCGAAGAGATAATACGTTCGACGGGTCCATCTCGCATTTTATATTAGCGATCTCGTTCGCGACTTTGCTTTTTTTTCTTTCTCCTTCGTACCGCGGCTGCGTATCAAATGACGACGCGACGGGCGTCGGCCAACCTGCGGCGTAAAAATTATACTTTCCATCGCGTTTCGCGAATCCCGATGCTAAGATTCATACGCGTACTAAAAATTCATACGAATACTAAAAATTGTACAGATACTCAAAATCACGTAGATGCAAAAAATCATACAGATATTAAAAATTGTACACATAGTAAGATTCACGTAGATGCTAAAATTCATTAAGATACTGAAAATCATACAAATACTAAAATTTTTACAGATACTCAAAATTACGTAGAGGAAAAAAATCATACAGATATTAAAAATTGTACAGATAGTAAGATTCACGCAGATGCTAAAATTCATACAGATACTAAAGTTCATACAAATACTAAGAATTGTACAGATACTCAAAATTACGTAGAGCCAAAAAATCATATAGATATTAAAAATTGTACAGATAGTAAGATTCACGTAGATGCTAAAATTCATTGAGATACTGAAAATCATACAAATACTAACCTTTTTACAGATACTCAAAATTACGGAGATGCAAAAAATCATACAGATATTAAAAATTGTACAGATAGTAAGATTCACGTAGATGCTAAAATTCATTGAGATACTGAAAATCATACAAATACTAACCTTTTTACAGATACTAAAAATTACGGAGATGCAAAAAATCATACAGATATTAAAAATTGTACAGATACTCAAAATTACGTAGAGCCAAAAAATCATACAGATATTAAAAATTGTACAGATAGTAAGATTCACGCTGGTGCTAAAATTCATACAGATACTGAAAATCATACGGATACTAAAAATTGTACAGATACTAAAAATCACGTCGCCGCAAAAATTCATACCGATACCAAAATTCGCGCCGACACTAAAATTTATGTAGATGGTACGATCCAAGTGGCTGTAAAACGTATCCAAATACTAAAAATTGTAGAGATACTAAAATTCATGTAGATGCTAAAATTCATGCAGATACTGAAATTCAGGTGGATGCTAAGATTCATATACCGAGTGAAATTCAAGTGGATACTAAAATTCGTAAAGGCAGTAAAGCTCAAATAGATACTGAAATTTGTGTAGATACTAAAAATATTGCGGTGCCAAAAATTTATGCGGATGCAAACATACCAAAAATTCACGTAGGACCACGTCAACGAAGTATCCAAACGCCAAACAGCTATTTGGATACCAAGTCGTATGAAAACGTGGAGCCATCGAGAATCAAAAAAGTATTTCGACAACGATGAAGTATTCGGTAGTCAAAAGTAGTGTTATTTTCTGCCGGCAAAATAACGCATCGCTTCGCAACGACGTCGATGAGAGGTGAAAAATACTCGGGATATCGCAGATTATTACGTACAAGCTCGAGGAGTTGAGTGCAGATTATGGTATCTGGCGTAATGGATGCGCGTACATACGCCTGACAAACGTATGCCAGGGTGAAGTAATCTTCGCGACAGGGTAGGCGCGCGCGTGAGCGATGATTGATTCGAATGGATGCGGTTCCGGGTGTGAAATATAGCTCGCGCGTAATTGGATTCGTATTATTTGGCACGAGAAACCGTGGCGAATTTTCGGCAAAAATGAACCACGTACGAATGCCGCGCATATATCACGTAGCGACGCTCATCGTCCGCGGTGCATCTTCGGTGGGTAAAAACTACCGTAACTTTTCAACAATTAGACGCGCTAGATCCTCCGCGCGTTCGCTGTATTCGCGTGGAACGGAGAGGAGAGAAGACGAGAGACCGACTCCTCGCTGCCAAGAATCTCTTCGTAGCCGTGATGCGGCTACACAATTACCTCGACTCGTTTCGTCGAATTTCCAACATTGCAGAGAAGACTCTCCGCGAATAACCCTCCGGTTCGTTTTGCCCCGACCGTGCGGATACTCCAAATCGAACTGGCCTCTTCCCTCTCGCTCTCGCCAAACCAAATCATGACTCGAACATTTTTTACCCCAACATTTACCCTCTCTTCCTCCTTCTCCTATCGCCAAAACCTTCTCGGTCCTCGTGGCTCCACGACGAACGAGCTTTCCGAAACCAAATTAGCGAAATTCTCACTCATTGAAATAGTAATGGTAATGGTATGCAAACCGCGTCAGAATTAGTACTTCGAATCGAATCCACTGGAAATGTACCTACTTATCCACCGATGCAGTAGCGCCACGTTGCACCAAAATTCTCGAGAAGACTCCCTTGCGGAATGTCAAGAAACGAGACATGGATTTTCGGAAAGATTAGAACTTTTATTTTCGACGACGTTTGAGTAGATCAGTAGGCTTAAGCTCGTGTGCTGCTTGGTTTTTAAGCCTACCGGATGAAGCTTTATACTACTCGAGCTTTTCTCTGTTTTAAATGTTGGCTATCCAAGTAGTCCTCGTAATTTTTACAATCTTCCGGATTTTTGTGTCCATGACACGATAGTCAAGCCATACAGCATCGTATCCTCTGTAGATATCAATCTTACCAATGCGAGTCGTAATGGTTCTGAAAACGATGACGATGACGTGGACTCTGATTAATCAAAATAACGAATACTCTAGGCAGGAGGATAAAATCATTTTTTTACACCCAAGCAAGCAACGTTAACCTATTATTTGAATGATACCTAATACATTAAAACTATTCTTAATTTGAACAAAACGTAAAACATTTTTAAGTTTTACTAAATGTAAATTTCTTTTTGTTGTTTGAAGGATTTTCACCGTTGTCCAGTTGAAAATCAAATTCTTTACCTAGTGGTGGAATTGTAACTTTCTCGTCGGTTGAATTGCACTTTTCGTATAGTCGAAAAATCACTTTTTCATGCGTGGAATTTCACTTTTTAATTAGTGAATAATCTACATAGGCACAATGTGACTATTTTTACTAATAAGAAAAGTGGTTGACCACTCGTTAACTACTGGTTAACTACTCATTACTTACGCTCGCTGATGGCAATAAAAAATTGATACTTGCAAAATAATTATTTTGCTTGGATCGTTTTTTAGGAAATTCGATCCCTTACTAAAAAGGTCCTCATCAATTACAGCGCAAATATCCTCAAATATTTTCAGAGATAATGGCAATTGGATTCGAAAATTGTCATCACTGTTGACAATTTTTACTCATTTTACGAGTAAAAAAATTGAACTGATTAGAGATAAAAAGTGTTACCCATAAAATTAATAAATATGACCAAAAAAATGATAATTTTTTGATAAAATTCGCGAATAACGGAGACAATACAATTTTACGTCGCCATCGATGAGGATCTTTTTCGTAGGGAAGGAAACAATGCGAAGGAAATGATTATTTTGTGACTTGGTGTTTTTCGTTGGAGCCGATCGGTATGTAGAATCGGCTGATCAGGTGCGATTTGGGAAACGATAGGCAACGCGAGTAGAAAATAGCGCCCGTCAGTGCCGTAGACCTCTGTGATCGGTACCGTGCTTGGCTCGATCACGCCAACGCGATCGACCGAGGCGCGCGACCTGAGGTCAGCGTTAATCGTTTCCATCCGATGTCGAGACTCCTCATCGTTACTCCGAGTCGAATCGCGATCCGCATTTCATTCTCCTCCGAGACACACTCGCGAGCCGAGCCGAAAACTATCGGCTCTCGACGCCGATCGATTACCGATAAAGCGAAATCGGTCGTCACAGATGAAAAGAAGCAACGTACAACATACCGCAACGTTGTTCGCTCCCAAGCGATCAATTTTCCATCCATCTTTCAGAAAATGCAAAAAGCTGTACAACTATCGCGTACATTGAGTTGAAAACAAATTCGTTGTTGTTGGCTACATCGTAGGGGAGACCGGGGCAAGACGGTCCACCTAAGCCGATTATTATTCTTCGTGGCTTTCAACCATCAAGTCGATTTACTCTCCTCCAACTTTAACTCAATTCACCAAAATTTTGGTGAAGCTCCTGATTTTTTTTTTTTTGGGGCAAGACGGCCCCCTCCGAAAAAAATGAATTTTTTTTTTAATTGTAAAAAAATTTCCCGCGATATAAATGTTTATATTTTTCTCTGCAACAACTGTATTTACTTTTATATTTCTCGAAATAACCTTTTTTGATATAATACGAGTAATTTGTTCACTTCTGTAGAAAAAAATTGAGTGTTTTAATTTTTTTACAAACATATTATCAAATACTGTACAACTGGATTTTAATTTAAAAATTTAAAAAATTTTTGGTCAATTTTTGAGGTGGGCCTACTTGCCCCAGGGGGGCCGTCTTGCCCCGGTCTCCCCTATTTATCTTTAAATTATTAGCTATATAAATCTCGACGTAGTTGCTTTTGATTTGCACTCCTGTGCAGTGTTAACGTAACGCTGCTCTGTGCTAATCCATCCGAGCACACATTTTTTTACGTGCAATCGCCTCGAAATTGTGTACTCTCGGGGCGCTGGTTACGCCTCTGTAGTAAAAATGGGCAAATTCAAGATGGCGGACCCAATATGGCGGGCCAAAAATTGCAAAAAGTTGTTTGCCGAGAGTGAAAGTTGGTATTCGGGGTTTTTCGAGGCTGCTGATACCGAATTTGCGCTAAAAATTCGAAGATTCCAAATTGGGTCCGCCATTTTGAATTGGATCCATCATTTCGGAATTTGAAATTCCTACTGCGTATTCGGTATCAGCATATCCGTCTGTCAGCCCGTCGAATACCGCCTTTCCCTTTGGATAAACGGCCTTTTGCATTTCTGGCCGCCATATTGCGGCCGCCATCTTGAATTTGCTAATTTCGAGCGCAAATTCGGTGTCAGCGACGCCGAAAGACCGCAAATACGAACTACGTCAGCGGAAAAGCTGGAGTTCGACAATCTTATCACGCTTGTAACACTAATCAAAGCACTAAAATGGGAATGTTGTACCTACCCAACATTTTTGTACACTTTGCACAACGACGACGAATGTTTCGCTGTCCAACTCCTTTCAAAATACTTCGTCAATTTTGTATTTCGATCGCGACTCTCGTGCCGATCGATCTAAGCTGGTACCAGATTTGCTACCAGGTGAAGCGCGTTCACTGTCACATTATACCATTCGCTTCGTCCCGTGTACCGCGAAGACAAATCGCGCCGAGTGCGTCCGTCCCGATAAACACCGGCGCAGACTTATCGCCTCGCGAATAGCTCGAGAACTCGTGGCATTCGCTTCCAGAGGATTTCGAGCGCGTTTGTGATCGGTGCTTTCGCGATTTGGCCTCGCGCGAAATTCGCGTGGGTGGTACCGCATCACCCCTCGCGCTCCGTCGCCACGTGGCTATCGGGAGAAAATGCCCGGAACATCGGCCCACATTCGTCCACGGCGAGCTTTCGCATTATTATCTCCGCTGCGATCTCCGTCGTCGTAACAACTGAGTAAAAATGAGCCTAAAAAACTACACTCATTTCAATAACAACACCGATAATAATTGGCGTATCGCCGTGCCAGTAAATTATAACCTCGTCATTACGAGCGTCCCTCTAGCTCGCCTCCTTTCCACGAGCGCAAACGCGCGCGAGCGTTAAACGTGCGCTGAAAAGCAAAAACCTCGCCTTTTTTCACCACTTCCAAACAAACGTAATCCACGTTTTCAGGGACCACCGAAGGAAAGTGCTTTAGAAATTCGTCGGTGCAAAAAACGTGACCTCGAATCTCTACGTTTCATACGACAGACATTTATTTATTAGCTATTTATCTACACTGGATTGCTAAATTATTAGCGACGGGACACGGATCATTAATTTTCCCATTATTTGCAATCTAAATCTCGACGTAGCTGGCTCTCGCAACCAACTACATTTTTTTTCTCGTTCTCTCGAGCCAAATTAATTATTGGAGCTGACAAATTGTTTTGCATAACATTTATTTACGTGGCATTATTGTTTTTGGTCTTAACAAGTCGCAGCGAAACGTTAACAAAATAAGTGAGGCTACTTTTCAATTAGTTTTATTTACGTTCAAAATCGTTTTTTAAAATTTCGTTTCGATTTTTATTTCAAAAATTTAGTTTTCGGAAGAAATAAATAGTTTAGGTGGGATACTTTTTTACATGGAAATACCAATTATTTGGGGCAGGTATTTTGAATGATTTCGAATATTCGACTCGAATTTCCAAGAGGCTCGAGGAGAGCTTTTTCGAAGCTTATTTGTAGCGCTGATTTGTTTTCGTCTCCGTGTTCGCGAAAGCTTTTCGCTGCGGGAGAAGCAAGTGTCTTGTCGGCGATCGAATCGCGTTTGAATTATCCGCTAGACGGTGAGGAATCTTTAATAATCTAAGGCTAATAAAATTCAAACAACGCGATATTCGCAAGAGTTGCCTTAGCGGAGGAGAATCGTGACGGTAGGGTCACGGGGGCATCGCTGTGCCGCTGCACCTTGCACCTACCTCGGCGAAGAGTGAGTCGGATCTCCCCGCCGCCGCTGGTATCGCGAAAAAATTAACCGCTGCGGCGAAATATAACTTTTCTATGGCTTTCAGATTCAACTTCGTAATTTAATACGAAGCTGCTCGTGCGTCCGTCGTCGCCTTTCGCGAACCGATACTCCTTGCGCCACCCCAAGCTCGGCGAGCAAGCAGCAATAATAAAATCGCGCTCGATTTGCCGATGATTTACTCGCGAGAAAACGAGTGCGCCGCAATTTGGGAGCAGCATTTTCCATGGAAACGGAATTCGATCTCGTTTCCTTGCCCCGATTTGAACTCGCGTGACAATGGGGAAACTCGCGGTATCGTCGTGCACACTTTTACGGAGTTGAAGACATCGAGCTGTTTCTCGTCATTCGTTTCTCTCGATGCCACCGGGAATTCTAGTGTTTTAATTAAAAACGACTGAATTTTTTGTTCTCCAAAGTTTGAGTGTTCGAATTCATGCGGCGGTTTTAATATTAAAACACTGGGTTTGTTTTGTTGAACGTGTTTCGGGCGTTTTGAGTAGGCTCTGTGCAATAAATTGTAGGAATGTTGCCGAAGGCATCATTGAGACATATTTCCCTTCCCAACACCCGTACAACATTTATATGTTTGTAAAAAGATGTTATAAGACGTATTAAAGCAACACTATTATCTGAAAGAATGTTTCCATTTGTTGCAATCTCAGTAACAGTAACCAATATTAGAGTAACATTTAAAGCGTTATTTAGTATTAAATAACATTTTTGTGCGTTGAAACACGGACTGTGGGAACGATACTAGCGATTGTGTTGAATTAACGCACCAAAGTGTTGAATATTCTACACAAAATGTTATTACACTTTACATAATGACGGACAATTTTTTACTATGTACCGAACGAGGAAATAGAGGGTTTTGTGTACCTAATAAGAACGAGGGTATAACGATGCTGAAAATTCCACCATTTCGCTACTGGAAATGCAGGGAAATTCGAAATGGAATTTCAACAACAGCAACGACGACAACAAGAACAACACCACAAATAACAGCAACAACAACCACAACAGCAATGACAACACCAACAACAACAACAACGACAACAAAAACGAGAACAACGACAAAAAGAACAAGAATAATACCAATAACAATGCAAATAACAGCAACAGCAACAGCGACGACAACAACAGCGACAGAAACAACAACCACAATACCAACAACAACGACAACAACAACAGCAGCGACAGTAACAACAATAACACACAAACAACAACGACGACAACAACAGCAACAGCAACGACAATAACAATAACAACAACAAGAATAATACCAACAATAGCAGCAACAACAACAACCTCAACGACAACAACAATAAAAAAGACAACAACGACAAAAATAACAAGAACAACAGCAACAATAGCAACAGCAACACCACCACCAACAACAACAACAACGACCACAACAGCAAGGAAAACAACAATAAGAACACCAACAACGACAACAACAGCAACAGTAACAATAATACAAACAACACCGACGACAATAATAACAACAACAACAACGACAACGACAACAACAGAGACAGCAACAACAGCGGCAACGGTAACAACAACAACACAAACAACAACGACAACAATAACAACAGCAAAAGCGACAGCAACGCCCCACCAACAACAACGAGAAAGACACGAACAACAACAGTAACAATAACGATAATAACAATATTATTTGGAATAGTAGTAGTCATAGTAGTGAATTACGAGTAGAAACAAGTGAATAGGATTTTTGCATTACTGGTGGTTGAATGGGGAATAGGGTGTACGAAGGAGTGGAATAAAAGGAAAATGGTAATGTATCGCGTGCAGCGGCGTGCCTCGGCTTCCATTTTCTATTATTTGTAACGACACGACCGTTCAATCGCCGAGCCGAGGCTGCACCTGCGTCTAGCCAACATCGTTAAAATTACCGAACGTCAATTCCATCGGGAAAAAGTCTGATACTCATTTCAATAGTGAGAACAAAACGTTAACGGATCGTCGGCGAGAAGGTTGTTACAGGATTTATAACAAACGATTCGAGTGCGCGGAGTTGGACGATTCGTCTAATGCCAGGTGTCAACCGGCGATTTTACAACCTCGCGTCAACGTTGCGACGTTTTTTCCTGCCGGAGTCTCGTGCGGGGTCGTTTTTCGCGGGGAAAATCCGACGCAGCTTTCCCGAATGTTCGACGTGGGTTTCTTCATTTTCCAAGACCATGCGCCGTTGGAAGACTCGTGAACAATTCGTGGGTCACTTTTGTCGGGGAGTCGCGTTTCCGCGAGACGAAATAGCGTGAAAATTCCCGTTTTTCATCTACGGTAATCTTTCATCCACCGGTTAGGACTGCCCTCACGTGCGTGACGCCATTTCACAGCGTCAGGCTGCTAACGATAGGTAAAACTTGTGATTAAAACACGGACGCGAGGCGATGGTCGATGTGTGGTTAGTGGAAGTTAATGGAATTATGAAATAAAAGAAGTAAATAAAAGACGGGAACAATCGTGGGATCGACACGTTGCAATAGCCAAGCAATTGCAGGCGACACCAGTCCCGTAGGTACCCTATGTAGAACTCCGCACGGCAGCCTGTGTGACATTGATGGAATCGGGGACCTCGACGAGGGACGATTGTGCCCCGTCGTTGGTGCTCGCGGCGAACAACGCCAACGGCACGACATGCTTTGCCTCCGCTATTATTTCTCATTATTTCTTATTGCGCTCCGGTATCCTGTCGAGAGAATCACTTTCTTCGTACGTACCCAACCGGGCTCCCCCGAATAGCCGAGGACAACCGTGGGTTCCGATCGTTACAATAAGGAACGGACGACTAAACGGGCCACTTAGGTCTCGAAGATCGACCCACGCGTAAAGATAGATAGATACGTATGCGTATTTATACGCATCGCGTACGTACACGATGCTATTGTTCTGCTGTACTTCGACGATGAACTTGGACGGTAGGTAGTCGGTAGCCGTCAATTCCTGAGAGATTGCTCTTGATTCGCGGAGGTTAGATTTTGGACAAGTGTGCAGAACCATGGTCGTGTATGCAAGTCGGGGGTGGCATAGCGCATGATCGATTTGATACCGATGTCCTATGCTCTTACAGAAGTATTCTACCGTTCGAGCTGTGAAAACGTAGTTTGCATTGAAGTCTGTGGAGGACGTGAGAACTGAACTCCACAACCCGAGGCATCTGACCTGTAGAGTCTTCTGTTCGTTCCGCGGATTTGTTAAAAAGTTGCACGGGCATCGGAGGGCGACAATAAATAGATAGAGCGATTTGACCTTGGATCAGGAACCCTCGTGTCCGTACATTAATACGGTTTCATTTTCTCGAGATCAACAGGTTTTCAAACGCACGAACAAGGTATAAATTGGGTACGTGAGTAATAAATTATGAACAATGCCAACTGGGTTTCGCAGTTTCCAGATCGAAGAAGTAGCGAAATGTCGCACTACGAAGTTTAGTCCAGCACTTAAGGTGGGAAGAGATGTAAGGCATGGGAGTAACGATACGATGTATACGCCTCGCAATTATGTGTCTACTTGTATGATAAGATGAAGAGTTATGTGTCGCAATTATGTGTCTATCTATGCGTATAGATGAAGAGTTATCGAGTAAGTGGTCGTTCGATTGACTGACCCGCCGCGATGTCTGATTGTCTGACTCGCCGACTGAGTGGCTGATCGACTGACTCGCTGGCTGACCGCTTGTCCGATCGGCTGGTTGACTGACCGCCGGTCCAACTAATGCACTCGTTGCCCGAATCACTGACTGACTCGGCGGCTGATTGAACGACTGATTTACTGACCGCGCGTCTGGCTAATTCACTAGTGGCTGACTGACTGACTGACTGACTGACTGACCGACTGATTGGCTTTCTAGTTCGCTAACTGAATGGCTGATTGAGGGACTGACTGGGATCAGCGATAAGAAATCCAAGAGTAACTGTAAACAAATTATTTTTGTAACTTTCAGATCGGAATCACTAGTCCTCTCTCATTCGTATAAGCGAAATTGAACATCCCAAAACGGGTTGCCATCCCGTAATTGGCAGACTTTGTTAGTTCACGGCTGGACGCGTTTGTAAACACGAGATGAAGGAAGTCTTCCGTCTTGGCGAACTTTCACAAACATTTTTTCGGCCAGGCGAAGATAATATTGCTAAGGTAACTGATTACCGATCAAAAATCCCGCACACAAGCCTCTCCGTTCGAAGGTGGGGGAGACACCGCGCTCCGCACGTTTCCGCGTATCGTGTCTTGATAAATGATGAAAATTCTTAAATAGACTTCGCCGCGGATGGCTGAATCACGATTATATTGTAACCGGGAGATATGACCGCTTTATCTGTGGAAGGGAATAAAATAGAGACGTATTGTCTTTACAAGCTCGTACCTACGCTGCGAAATTACAGCTGCCGTTTATCACTCGGAAACTACCAGCAGCGACAGATTTAGGACACATTGACAAAAAGTCTTCTCCTTCCGTTAGCTAATCGGGAACACGTTTTTTTTTTGGTTCTTTCCAACCGCAGTAGCAGCAAAAATCCGATTGACTCGTATTCCCAGAGGTTAAACAGCTCCTCTTCCTCTGCAGCAGCCATCCACAGTCCAACTCCACGGAGGACTTCGACCCGCTCCGAGAGAAATGGATAAATTTCGTCGCGAGATTCCATCACCGAAGTTCCAGCGAACGTATCGATGCTCCTCTAATATTTATTCGGGACTTCAAAGGAAGCCGAAAAAAGGCTTCTCGCGTGCGTACGAGTAACGAGTCGACTGGCTTAAGGTCCGCGGACCCGTCACCAAGGTCGGAGGCTGAGAAAAATGTAGGTACGATGAGCCAAAAGCGAGCCAAAGTGTCCCTCGTTTGACGAACGATTTCCTAGGGGAAAAATTGAGGCCGCAATGAAAAAGCAGAGATAATATTGAAAAATACGCTCGAAGTGCTCGTTCGAAGTGGCTTGCGAAGAAAAAGCAAAGCTAAATTACGTCTTCGTGCTGATAAATGTTATTGGGGCATTTTTGGAAAAAAAAGGTACTTACGGTTTTTCTTCTTTTTTGCTCGGATTTTCGAAAGCGTTGGACTTGGAAAAATGTGAAATAGAAAGGTGAAACGTGCGTTAGCCTCAGCTGCGATTTATTACCCTGCCAGATTTTATACCGTAGTACTAATAAAACTAACTTTTACAATCTTATCTGATAATCTGGTTCGAAGCGCGATACTCACTTGGATCTCGTAACAACAATGCGCCATAATATCGCTCCCAGCCAATTTCGCGTCACGCGGATACACACACACGAGGCAAAACTGCAGCCGGCCGACTCTCGTACAATCCATTTTTTTTTGCAACGAATTATCACCCTTCGACCGATTCAACCGATTTGCCCGATTCAGCCGATTCAACCGATTCAACCGATTCAGCTGATCAGCCAATTCAGTCGATTCAACCGATTCAATCGATTCAGCTGACCAGCCAAATCAGCCGATTCAACCGATTCAGCCGATTTAGCCGATTCAGTCGATTCAGCTGATTCGAGCATTTCAGCCGATTTAGCGATTCAGCCGATTCAACCGATTCAACTGACTCAGTCGATTCAGCTGATTCAATAGATTCAGCCGATTCAATTGATTCAGTCGATTCAGCTGATTCAAGAGATTCAGCCGATTCAGGTGATTCAACCGATCCAGCCGATTCAGCCGATTCAACATATTCAGTCGATCTATCCGGCTCTTTATTGCAGCCAGAATTGACGGAAGCAAATATGCAAACATGTTCTATGGAAAACGCCGGACGAAAACAGCCTCCCCCGTTTCTTTCCAGCTTTCCAATTTCTAACTGTTTTCGAGACGAAAAAAAAAATAGTATTGACGACCGTGACCCTGCATCGACGAAACTCTGTACCTCTTCGAGTAGAGATATCGCCAATTTTGTATACGTATACACAGCGACCGTACGTTGAATGACCTACAAACTCGTTATCGCCACGTCGATCCGCTGTTCGAGCTGCTAGCACAACAATTGACACACCCAACGATACGATCTCGCTGGTATTTCTTTGTTGTATCGGAATAATTCCCCATAATTCTACAAACCCGTGAAAGTGCCATGGTTTTCTATGAGTTCGAGTATCGACGCGTTGTCGACGATTTTCGAAAATTCGACGATATTTAGCAGCAACAGAATAAAAACACCAAACAAATTGTTTATTAATTTAAAATTTTAAAAAATCGTACGGTGCCTTTATTCGTCGCAATTTCCGGCTTAGTGCTTTGCATTCACTTGCCTAATCTTCGTGGGAATTTGTTGGTCCCGTGCTTTTCTATTTTGCGATGCGACCGACTTTTCAGGAAATACGACAGCTGCGCGGAGTTTCGCGATGATAGTCGATGGATTTTTCAATCGTGCGAATCGATTCACAGTTACAAATGAAGGCTATCGTTCGGAGTACCGCATGAGCACGACCCGAGGGCAGAAATCGAGGTTGTACGGCATCCGCCCCTGCGATGCGATGCGATGTTCGAATTTGCTGAAACGTTCCATCGACTTCCGCGCTCTTCGATAATTGCTACTCGTCGTTGATCGTCGGTTTCGAGATCGGTTCACGTTACTCGCGAGCGGGTGGGTAGACAGAGTTCTCGCGTTTATAGCGCGCGCTAAAAAGAGCATCGAACAAACGAACATAACAACGATGATAATCATCGTCGTCGTCATCGTCGTCGTCGTCATCGTCGCTCGCGATTTTGCTCGTTCCTTTTGCCAGGATTATTTCTCTCCGCCGCACTAAACTGGATTCTGAGTCGGTTTTGGATCCAGATTCGCTCGAGTGCGCGCGCGAGCGCGTGGGCAGATCGCTCGTAGGCAGATGCGAGATGCCAGACATGCTTCGCTACCGTTTTGTCAAGATGTCTCGGTCTCGTCGAATCTCGCGCTAATCTTAGAATACACTTTTGCCATTCTATTTCCAATCGGCGTTTTCCTGCCGAAATAACCCCGACTTATGTTGCTGTAGGCACGCTCGTGACGTCAGCGCCAGCGAGAATCAAAGATCAAACAAATATCTCGGCTAAAACGGTGCATCGTTGTTTGCTACGATATTTTCATGCTCGTATCATTTCACGTTCACTTTCCAAAACGGTTCGGAGACACGACGCTGACGTCGAGCTGCGAGAACTCACCAATGCTTCTCGAACCTGCTCGGTGATCGTTCATTTCCGTTGATCGCCGCGTACGCGTGTCGTAGAGACATCCGAGTCACGCGTGTAGAATATCATACGCATTGTCGACCATTGTGAGAAGGTATTGACGTGGAATTTATTTATTTATTCGCGTATATACGCATAAATCTGGATGAAATTAGCACTAATGAATTGAACAAAATACGTGAATTTAGTTGCCAAGCTAATGAAATGGATTTAAAAACATATTGGGGCAGAACAAAAATTAGCAGTGGTCAATATTCAGTTGAAAAGCTAGTCGGCTGAGTAGGCTGAATCGGCTAATTAGTCGACTACATACGCTAACTTTATCGGCTAACTAGTTAGCCCACTACGTCGTAAGTCCATGTAGCTGGCTAACTATCGCTCTTCAGCTGATTTATCCCTCTGATCAACCGAGTCACTTCATCAGCTCACAGTTCAGCCGGTTAAATCGGCTAGTTGCCAGACTACATCGGCTAACTACATCGGCTAGCTAGTTAGCCCACTACGTCGGAAGTCCATGTAGCTGGCTAACTATCGCTCTTCAGCTGATTTATCCCTCTGATCAACCGAGTCACTTCATCAGCTCACAGTTCAGCCGGTTGAATCGGCTAGTTGCCAGACTACATCGGCTAACTACATCGGCTAACTAGTTAGCCCACTACGTCGTAAGTCCACGTAGCTGGCTAACTATCGCTCTTCAGCTGATTTATCCCTCTGATCGACCGAGTCACTTCATCAGCTCACAGTTCAGCCGGTTGAATCGGCTAGTTGCCAGACTACATCGACTAACTACATCGGCTAACTAGTTAGCCCACTACGTCGTAAGTCCATGTAGCTGGCTAAGTATCGGTCTTCAGCTGATGTTATCGCTCTGGGCGATCTAGTCAATTCATTAGTTGATAGTTCAGCCGTTTAAGTTTGCTAGTCGGACGACGGAGCTAGCCTAGTCTCAGCAAGCCGTCCTGCATTCAGCTGATCTAATTGCCCTGGATTTGTGGCTCGAAAAAAATTGATTTCAGATGTAGGTAAAGAGCTGAAAGAAAGATATGAAGTCAGGTGAAATTTGGGACGAAATGAGAGAGAGAGAGAGGGAGGGAGAGAGTCGTATGGAACTAGATATGAATTTCTGGTCGGCCGCTGATGTTTCAAAGGCTTTCGATGACTCATCTTTGCGTAACAGTAGGGCATCGCTGTCCTGTTTTCATCACGGGCAAGCTTCGTGATACGTATGCTGGCAGTCTTGGTGGAGCAGCTGATCGTTGATAAGGCGGACTTGAAATCGAGTCCATCGTTCCAAGCGTTCGACGAATCCCCTACGACCGTGTCATTAAACGGAGGCTAAATATAGGAGAGCACGGAGTGGATATCTTCTCGAAGAACTGACGAACATGAAATTTGACCAACTAACCAGATGTTCCAGCTTCTTACATCGATGCCAACCATTCGATACTCGCATCATAACACACAGTGGCTCGGGTCACAATGACCCACGCGGATACCGAGGAGTTAAGTAATTAATTTCATCGAGAGACGGATCATCTACGAAGTCAAAACCCTCCGGTCGAGGATCACGACTCAAAACGCTGTAAAAACGTGCCTACAAACTTTGTCTCACGATTCCATCGACTAACGAGTCAAAAACATCGAGACATCGAGTCGAATTTAAGATATTTACAGGATTTTTTTTCAAGGTCAAATTATTTAGACTTTCAGGCATATGATAACACCAATACAACATACAAGCACATTTTTTTCAAGATGGAAATTTCTACAGAGAAGATACAATAATCGGGATCATCGCGATGTGTCGCCAGCTTGCTTCGTTGATGGACAAGTATTGCTGTGGCGCAACAGCGGATTGACATTCGTCGCACCGCACCGCGATGATCTCTTTGCGGAACTGATTGGCTGGACGTTTCATGGAAATGAAAACAACGCGGTAAGGACAGATTAGCGTGAAGCCTAATCTGAAACTAGACTCCACCTCGACCACGACGAAACTCGTGACGGACACTGATAGACGAAAGGAGCAGGAGTTTGGAAGAACTGGGACAAGCAGCGTCTCGCTGCTTTCATTTTCACTGAACAAGAACGTCTCTCGTTCGGAGAGCCAAAGGTTTTTTGTTAGTGTCGCGAGAAGCGTGTCTGACCAACGAATCCGAAGCAGCGCTATGGAATCCTCTTCCGTAACTTTTCCTATCGATGAACTGAGTATTCCACGAAGAGGATAAGTTTCAGAAGTGGAACTCCCCCAACCCAAGAGATCGTAACTTCTCGTTCCTTTCTCCAAATCCAAAACTCCATTTCTGTCACTTTTCACAGCGACGCTTTTTGACAAAAGCAGAAACGAAGCTCTTTGCGAGAACAAAATATTTCAACACTCGAAGAAAGCCAATTTTCTCGTATTTTGGACACAAACCTGCAGTTTGATACGTGCGCCAAGAATTTTGCAGAGAGGTTCCAAAAACTTATCCGGATTCGATGTGACACGAGAATGACGCGTTTCCGTAATTCTGAAAGAAATCCAAATTAAAGGAACTCGTCACTGCTGAGCACACATCACACAGGTCAGGAGCGAGACGAGAGTGATTGTTAGGTGCATCGAAGAGAATCGCTAGCTGGACAGAACAAACGTTTAGGTTGCTTCATATTGCTATGGACATCCGTGATTACGCGATCGCTGCACCCATACATGCTGAGTCCGCGATGCTTGGAGCTACTCAAGACGGATCTCCCGTAGCCGACGCTGTATGCACGTACGATCGGACGCATCCGGCGCTGAAAGACCATCGATAGCAAGAGGAGCGGATGGCTCCCCTTCACCCGACGCGAGAAAGAAATTGGTTGGGTAAAAAAGTTGAGCGAGGAGATAAATGTAGCGAGGAGAAGTACTCAGGTATAGCGGAGCGCCATGATCGTTGGGTCATCGCTGTAGTCTGGTCGAATGGCCACGATCCGTTGGCGGGTTCGCTCGTTCAGTCAACGACATTGAGATCGGTCGAACGTAGGAGAGCTGTTCAGCGTATCAGCCATAATTTTCGTCGATTCACTCGAGTTTTCTTTCCGTACGGCGAGCACACGACGGACGTCTGATCCAGCGCGACGGCCAGACTTGGGCCGCTTGGATCAAGTGCGGCGCTCGAATGTACGGCGCTTGGACTTAATCTCCGCCGATTATCGAGGAGGAATTGTGGGGTGATAGGATCGATTATCTCATTAATTATTCATCGGATTATCGAGATGCATTTGATTCGAGGCGAGCATTGACAAACCTGAACTGGTATGGCTGCAAGGGCAACGACTAAAGACGCCGGTCAATATTTTTCCGGCCCGTTGCGGTTAAAGACCAGTCTCGTTGGTCATGCTTTGGTAAACCGTGATCCATTGCGCAAGAAGACTCTAGTATGCCCCCCGGGTCATACACGACGATTTGCTAATTGTTCTCATTCCGCAAGAATGTACGAACCATACGAGCAACAACTCACCTCTTAAGCCCTCGAGCGGTAATCTAGCTGACGCCATTGCGTCACGTGGCGCCATAATAACGGCGATTATTGATTATTATTGCGATAACACTCGCGCTGATAAAGTACTGTGGAACAGAGGCTACGCGTAACTAATCTCTTCGGCTTGCAAGTCTAACCGTTCGATCTGTCGCGGTCTCGCTCTATTACAGACACTCGGCGTTGTTCTCGTTGGGACTTCCCCGCATTTTCCTCAAAACAGGGCAAACATCTTCGTGTCCCGAATCTCAACGCTGGATACATGATTCTTGGCGTAGAGATATGAGATTGTAGATCCAAGCATCAAGACTGAGTAGTCTGGTAAAAAACCAATCACGAGATTTGTCATAGTCTAGTCAGTCCTCTGGGTGATCCAAAAAAGCTAAAAACCACTCTGAAACGCAGAGAAACTTGAGTTCCGTGGATTTTCTCAGAAAGCACAAGCAACGAAGTCGTTTCTCCACAAGAATCCGCGTATGCGGGGTGAGTTTTTTCATCTCGAGAAACGTGAGTATCCTGACGAGTGAGCCACGTCGCGAAAAATGTTTCGGACACCGGAAAGCGGTATCTGCCAAACGTTCTGGACAAAAGACGCGTGCTTGCATGTGGATGATAAAAAATAAGGGTTTCCATTTCAAAAATCACAGGTGACCTTGAACTTTGGGCTCAAACTCAATGGCAAGGTTACCGGGGCGATTCTAGAAGTTTCGATGAGGGAATTTCTTATAATCTGGCCAATTCTTCTTGGCAAAAACGTAGGATTGGGGGGAAAAACGTGGAACTATCAGAGAATCGACTCTGAATAGTTTGGATAGTGGAGAATTTATGTCGAGAGGATTCTACGTCCAAGTCCCAAATGCGGATGTCGAATGTTGGATGGAGGAGACGGTTCGGGTTTGAAGAGAGGTTCAGGATGGTAGGAGTCTTGGTGAGAAAGAGATAGCTTTGAGTCAGGAGCTTCGGGTGAGTCGGATAGCGGATAGACGATGATTGATTCAGGATTTCAGAGGTCCGATGCCATCCTCAGGAAAGTCCTGCAGGCCAGCAGCGCAGAGTTATTGGAGTAATAGATGTGCGCTGGTCGTTTTCAGCAACGTTGCGAATTACCCGTAGCTTCCGAGATGAATGGTAGAATGGAATTGATGCGACGCGAGTATCGCGACGTACAGGGAATAAGCATAGGAATGTGAGATTCTCCGTGGAATGCCAAGTGGAGAAATAATACGTAAAGCCACAAATCACCGAAAAGCCGTCCGATGGCGTCCGATGGCCAGAACTCATCCAAAATGGCAAAAAGGGCCTTTTTAAGGGCTCGCCAGGTAGCTTTTCGGCGTTTTCCGGATATCCAGACTACCAGTCAGCATAGATGCATTGTCAGGTACTGTTTGGGATACGCAAGGGTCGACTTCGATCGACTGCGCATAGTCCCGATGGCGTCAGATGGCCAGAACTCGTGAAAAATGGCAAAAAAGGCTTTTTTAAGGGCTCGTCAGGTAGCTTTTCGGTGTTTTCCGACAACGAAGATATGAAAACGACGCGCGTCGTTCATTCCGGTTCTTTTGCAGCACCGCGCGATGATCCACAACGTGAGCCGGAGTCCTGAGAATAAGTACAAATTGTAGTCAAGCGCAGGTTAAGCCGAATGCCCTCGTAGCTTATCCCGCTTTGAGTTCGCTACCTTTTCCGGCAAGAGGAGGCCGATGTCTGGCATATATTCAGCGGTATTTTACCGAATAACCGTATAAATCTTACTTTCAGCCGTTTTTTTACTCGCAACGACAGAGTCGGGCCTTCCGCTTTCGGTATTTTTACAAACCGGTAAGCGATGAAAATAAAGAAACTCCCCGTTAAACTCCGAGTCAGAGTCAATCCCGAAGTATCGTTGAGGCTGATTGCGGATGGGGGAGCAACTCGACTCAGCGTCCGACCATTTCCAACTGACAGGACTTAGAGTCGAGGCAAGACAAGGAATGGCCCCGAGTTATTGGCTCGGAGCGTAACAGATCTCCTCCCGCACAAAAGCGTCCAACGCATCCAAAACGATGCTGAAGAGGCGAGGTTCCGAGAAGGTCTTCGGCAAAAAGTGTCGCCGCGTTCAAGGAACTCGAGGCATCCCACGCGTCGGAGTTACTGACCGTTCGTCATTCATCTCGAAACCCTCCCGCGATGACGGAAGAACGACAAAGCTCTTAGGTACACGATGAGATCGCCAGGCCGAGTCCTTGTTCCGGATGTCGCACCTCGCCGACATGGAATTCCAGAAGCTGAGCGCTCGTTCGTGCCCGAGTTAATGACGCTATCGACGCTGCCAAGCATCCGGGCATTCGACTCTCGTGTACGTAATCGAGTTCTCTGCTTGGACCGAGGAAGTTGACCTTGGCAGAAAACGAAGCGGGCAACTCTGTACAATGGCTGCGGCACTCAGGTCTTATTGTTAGCAGCATTCTATTTCTGTGAAGCTCCTGACAGCACTTTTGCTATTGTCCCTTCCTTTGTCATCTCGTCTACGCGCTCGCACACGCAGAAGCTACAGGAATGGATGGTCCCGAAACGAGCCCAACCAAGAATTATCCTCACTTTCTAACCAGCGAGACTCTTTCCTTGACTTCTGTCTTTTCGTTGCTTTCCGTCACCACCCAAAATACAGAAGAG
This sequence comes from Arge pagana, assembly GCA_963969455.1. Classification (NCBI taxonomy): domain Eukaryota; kingdom Metazoa; phylum Arthropoda; class Insecta; order Hymenoptera; family Argidae; genus Arge; species Arge pagana. The sequence goes on along the minus strand of OZ018314.1, from coordinate 3,397,794 downwards.
GATCGCTTATTCGTGAATACAGATCTGAGTTGCGGATTTTTCACACGCGATGATAGCCGTTCCCTTAGCTCGGACCTGAGTCATCGCATTCACAAAAGCAGTACCATCCTAAAAGGACCCTCGTCAGCTAGCCCATGTGAGCCATCCTCCAAAACGTGTCCGCTATACCCCTGACTTTGCCAGTCAATCCTGGAGCGATACGTCTGTTTGCTATCTCGTGAGAGCTTTCCTGACCTTGGATCTGCAGGATTCGATCGACGGACCAAAATCACTGTTCAGGCCTGCGCTAGGAAGGAGGAGCTCGATCATGAAGGGGTTCAATGTTGAAGTAAATTCCAAATGCTCTTCAAGAGGCAGTCTTGGGGTAGACGGCTCGACTATAAGGCAACGAGCAACGAGAAGTAGAAAGGGTTGATTAATACTCGGAAATATCCATCTGATTCCGCGTACACGTTGCCAGAACTCGGGTTTCACAGACGTGGGTACGCCAAGCTCGGAAGTTCGCCTTGGCAGAAGATTAAGTAGACGGACGCGAGCATGAAACTTGGTCTTTGAGGAGAGCGCGCACCGTTCTCTCGTGCCGTGGCCAGAGGAGGAAGAAGAATCGACGATGGTATTAGTGACGGAGGTTGATAGAGCTAGTGTTGACCGTGGCACAGGCGTCGACGTTGTTTACCAGCTCGGTCTCTCGCTATCCTCGCTCTGGGCTCGATAGCTCCATCGGGGCCCGATGGGCTCCCAAGGAAACTCGATGGGCAGTCACAACCAGACGGCGTTAGCGTCGCTGTGGCACCCGTTATCGGACATCTCAGGGAGCACCGGCCTCATCCTGACTTCGGCTGGCCTCGGGAGACTGCAGTACGAACTGGGAAGATTGGTTCGGTTGCCTCTCGTGCTCCGCGTTCCGTGTACCCGCGCGCGCTGCTCCCTGTAACCATCGATACACATGCAAGTTATGCAACTATGTAGATCTCGATAGAGCCGGACTTTTTAGCTCGGCTAGGCGGAATAACGAACACCCATAGTCACAGACGACGAGTACCTCTATCCAGAGCGAGGATCGTGCTCCGAGGAAAAAGCGGACATCGGGAGAGAATGACTCGCCGTAGTTGTCGACCGAAGGCCTCAGGTGTGGACTTATCGCTGAATCTCTTCGTTCAGCGATAACGGAACGATCGATTATGATTAATTAATTTATTTTACAAAGCCACTTTCAATTAGGAACCATAATATTTATTCATCCTCGTACCTTACTCCTCACAGATCTCGGACCCCTCTACTCGGAACATCATTATGGATGGAAACGCCTGTCTAAGAGAAGAAGATCAAACTCTACGCTATCAACGGACTCATCGCAACCACGTGCTCGTTTCGAACGTATTTGAAAGCAGTTTATTCTCCATAACCTTTCATCATCTCGCCACTAGCGCTTCGTCTCAATAACCCCACGCTCGTGCTCGTGCTGTGGATTTCGCAGCGATTTGTATTCCAAATCTACCAGTTTTTCTCGTCTCCCTTACACCAGCATTTCAACCCACAACAAAGCAGGACTGACCAGAGTCCAGAAAACTACCGAACCCTACACTTGTAAAATCAGCAGGGTTCGAAGATATCTTACTGACATGCAGCTTATTCTTCCAGAGCTTTCCATACCTCGGCGTTTTGAGCTTTTCTGATACTCTCATCCTCTCGGCTTGCCTCCAGCATTGCAAGCCGTGAAATTCGTTTACCTTCGCTCAATGTGGCTGCATGATAAGATCACGAGCTGTCCGCCTCTTGTAAAACATTGTTTACAAATTATAGACTGATGCTAGGAGCTGGAGATAAAGAAAATGCATCCTGTAGGTGTCTCTTGCAACGTCGGTACACGATTTACTATTTCGCGTAATAGAGTGTGTAATTATGCGGGAACAATGCGGTCATACATCACGGCATAGGCTTGGATCACAGTTCAGACTCGAGCTTTTACGGGCTCGGTAAAGTGGCATCGTATACAGCGTTCCAGAACGTGGCACCCAGACGCAGAATACAGAAAAACAAAGCTGTTCTCCTTCAAGCCTGCACATAATGTTTAACAAGTTGCTCTGGTCCATCTCAAACAAATTCATCATTAGTTTGCGATAATTAAAAAAAAGGGGTACACTGAGAGCTTTTTAGCAGACTGTGACGTCTCGTGCAAATTTATTTATTCCTTCATCGCAGTCATAGATGAGAGGAGATTCGTGCAGATATGGCGAACGCGTGGACAAAGAGCGACTAAAAAGCTCGGTGCAGAAAAGCTTGCAACGATTCGGTAAGGCTGAATTTCGAATTCTCGTGGTTTCACGTGAAATGTCTTGTACATGGGAAAAGTTGTAGATAGTCGTACGACATTCCATTGTTGGTGCCCCCCACCTCGTAGATCCAATCTCGCGTATCTATCGTTTTACGCTCGGCATGGCGAATATGCCATCGGTTATTTTAATTAGCTGTTCATACTTCGTTAGCGAGTTAATTAAAATGTCGTTAACCTTCGAGCTCGAGGTTCGACGTGTATCCGCAATGCCGATTGGTTCGTTAAATTCGAGTAGCTTCCTCGACTCGTCGCTTGGTAAACGAAATTCGATTAAATTTTCCGCTCGATATAACAAACGCATTTTTTCGACCGAACACTCCCATGCGTTCGGCGATCCCGCGAACACGATGAAAGCATTCGTCATTTTTCAATCTGAAATTAATTCCAACTTTTTTATTCGCAATTCCTCGCCACATTCGTTGTAAATAAATTGCTCTCCCGTTTCGCATCGTCACACGACGTAATGATTTTTCGCGGGTGTCTCGTGCACCGCGCACGAAGCATCGAGAATATGCTACGTAGACATTAGCATATGGAACTCGAACGGATCTTCGTGACCCGTGGCGCAGGAATTTCAGGCGCACCTTAGCTTTTTGATCGGTCGCGGTTGACCTTTCGCCGACTTCCATGAATCTCTCGTTTCGTCTCCTCCTGCGGAAAAAAGCTCGCCTATTGCGTCACGCTCGCGGCATGCGAGGCGTTTTTGGAGTTTGATTTTCTCGTTACGCGCACATTTCCGTGCGCCGAAACGATCTCCGTGCTTTTCTCGCTACCACGAAGCTCCACGCGCCAAGAGCTTTCGAGCTTGCGAGCCGAAATTTCGAGGCGAGTTTTTTCGCCCGCGAGCGAGTGTAATTTGGGAGGCGAGAGGAGGCGAAAATCGATTATAATCGATCGGTTCGTCGACCTTTGATCGTGAACGTGGCCCGGATAGTTTTGGTCGCGCTGAACCAATTAACGAATTGATCATCGGTCCTGAATTCGCAGATCTCGATTAGGGCTTAGGCAACGAGGCGCGGGTCACTGATCTCGCGATAAAATAATCGCCGCCGAGAATTGTATCGGATTAATTGCAGACCCGCGATCTCTAATACCGATCGACAAATAAATGTGGACACGAATTAGCATTTTATTAGCGGTAAATCTGCATTGTGAGCTCTGGCCGAACCGCGAGGCTGGAAAACAAAAAATGGCATGAAAAAACTTGAAGAAAAAAAACGCAGATAAACGAATTGATTGTGGCGACTCTTTTGCTCCGGATAGCGGGACGTCGAAAATGGAGAGATGCGATTAGGAGTGGCATGGACGAAGAAAAAAAAATTCGCGTAATTCTAGACTATTTTCCGCGTTAGAGACGCACGGCGATCTGCTAACGCAATTAAATTGATCGTTAAATTTCAATCTACGAATTTCACTTGACCTCGTATTCCTAATCCAGTTCTCTCGCCGCAATTATTTTAATAGGTCCTGTTCCCTTGCACGTTTCTTGAAATTATTAGTCGTTTTTTAATCCGTCGAATTTCGCTGCGGCGAGAGTTATATTGCACATTTTTATTAAATCCATCCAACGAAAAATAAAAAATCTCGGACGAATCGACGACCATTTCGAAGATAATTGGCAAATTTCGTTTCGTTTCACCATCAAATAATTATTGACGACGTCAAACGAGACAGTCGTATAAGACGAATGACACTTTTTTTAGAAGCATACAGATCTATGAAAAAATATGCTGCACATTTTCTTCTAGTTTGTTTCCGGGCAAAATTTGTGCAAAAATGGCGTTTTTCGCGACAGCAATTGAAAGGACCCCGTAGAATCCGTAGGGGAAATGGCTTTCGGCCATTTTTTTTGTAACTTTGTGAAATGATAGTTCGTAACACGTAGAATGAAAGTTCCCACGGACTTAAAGCCCGAGAGTTCACAGTTTCGGAGCTATGGCCTGCTAGAGTCGAACAAGTACGTTCATACACTGTGTAGTGTGCGTAGTGTTGCAATAGTAAAGTGTGATACCGTGTGATATAGTGTTATCGCGTAATGAGGTTGAAGTGTACCGTATATATATACGCCACATGGTAACCTTATACAATACATACGTGTGCAAGTATACGCATGTCTACTATACGAGTCCAGAAGGAAATCATCACTTCTGTAGTCACGCCGTACGCTGAAAAAAAAAACGGATAGCTGCGGTAACCATTTTCTGGTTAGGCTCCGCGTGCTAGATGGTTCTACTCCGTATCCTGGTAGTATTGCGAGTCGAACCATCTTGGATAGGCGCGGCGACTATCTATCAGTTAGCTGGCGTTAGATGGGGCCAGTGGCTATCCGGCATAGCAATGCTACGCATGCGATAGATAGGGCTGGCAACTATCCCCGTAGTTCGGGTCAACTCGCCCTGTCAAAGCGAACGAGCAGTAGAAGTGTTCCGACTTACCTTACTTTTCAAGGTCACACCAGCTTAATTTTTCTTTCACCCGCTCGCCCGTGTTGTCAACGCGAATTCAAATTGATAAATTAAGCCAACTGGGCAAACAATGCACGCGTATGATCGCGACGTATGCGGTCGGCGCGCCACTCGCGTATGTACCGCGCACTGACAATAATTATTTAGCGCGGTAGATGCTGGTAGCGCGGATCCGCTGGGATAGGCGCGACGGATAGCCGAGGTATCGCTCGAGCGCCAATCTTGATGCTCACCACGGCCATCCCACGCAGCCTGGCTCGGAAGCATTACAATTTGGCGCTCGCGGTCATACGCATAGGCACCGTGGCTATCCGCCGATGGCTATCCTCAGGATGCTTGCTGCGAGCATCCTTTTTATTCAGTGTAATCCGACTTTGACAGGCTGCATCTCCGAAACTATATACTAACCTTCAGGCTTCAGGCCCGTGAAAAGTTTCGTTCTACGTGTTGTGAACTATCGAATAAACGAGGCGAAGCCATTTCCCATGAGGATTCTGCGGCGTCCTTTTTCGTGAGTCGACTGACGTGGAATTTGAAAATCGTATATCATCGTGTTTCGATGCGCGTGTCACGAGTATCTCTAGGTTCTTCGATCGACTCTCCGATCACGCGGTCGACTGACCGACGGATTGACAGGTCGTGGAGTATATCGTAGCTTATGAGATGACATTCACGATAGGATCGGATGACGACGATGACAGTGGAGATTTTATTCATTTATTTATTCATCGAGTTGACCCACGAGCGTTTCGGAGATCGTGCCGCGAACAAAAGTCGTATCTCATAGGTGTAAAACTGGCAATCAAAAACTTCAATTAGTCGAGTAACAATAAATAAACTTCCAATCGATCTATCGCCTTTCGATTCCGCTTCTTCATTCTCCGTCCGCAAATGGTTCGAGGCGTTTGTTTCGCCTCCCCGGCCGCGTTGTCGCAGCGGACCGCGATATTGGATGTATGCTAGAGTCTAGCGCAGCATATTCCCTACTGATCTCGAAGAACGCGGGGGAAGGGATCGCGAGGATTTGATTAATGTCAGGTGACTTCGCGTTGAGGATGCATCGTAGAAGAGACCCTAGGAGTCGGTTACTGTATCACCATTAGTCTCGCTTTTCATCTCCATTATAATGTCACGCGCGCGGACCTAATCCCACGGACTATTCACACCTCACAATGTCTTCGTATCGACAAAAAGATACGTCTGGTAGGTGAATACCTTCTTTTCTTACGAAGAACGGAGAACCTGGAATTCTTACACGACGACCTACAAGCCGTAATACGGAGCGTATTCTCCGCGGAGATATATACGGGCTATTTTACGCGAACACGCCTCGACGATCGGCACTGAAATCGTCCAATTTCCATCGCACTAAAACGACTATCGAAAAACACTGATTTACTACATCCAAAAAAACAACAACAAATCTAGCTACCAAATTTCCGTCCAATTCACCTCACCATCTTGCAGCGATATAAATATAAAAATTTATATTCCAACGTCGATTCTCGCGAAACTGACGCGATCGAACGAGAAAAAAAAAGAACAAAATTGGAACTCGTCTGAAAAATGTTAATTTGGAGAAAAAAAAATAAACCCCACCTTTTCAATTTAAATCGAAAATGACTAGTTCGCGTGTATTCAATTGAACGAGCTAAAAAAATTAGGAATATACACTTTCATTCCCATCTTCGCGATTAGATTTGTTTAATCGCGAAAGTGGAGGTCGAATTAATTTTTTTTTCTATTTACAAAAATACGAAAATTCACTTCATCGAATTTTTTTTGTAACCCGTTCAATCCAACGAAGATGCAACGCGAAGGAAACATTTTTTCCTCCAAAGTCCATGCGAAACGCTGCAGCGTTGTAGGTCCAGTTGCATAATATTTAGGCGTCGTCCAATTCGAGACGCGACGATCCTCGCGAAGCGAATTGATACTCCGATACTGCGCGATATAAATATAATTTTTTCTGCGAGAATAAATATTTAAACAAATTCAAATTTGACAGTAGCAATGATTTTCGTCGCAAAAAATGCATTCATTTATTTCAAAGTGGCGTAGCTTTCGAGTATAGAATTTTATACACAGGAAACAAGAACGATTTTTTTTCCGTCACTTTTTCGAAAATTACCCCTTCATTTTTCCAGAGGTCTAGTCAATTTTGGAATTTTTCTCCAACACGTAGAATAATTTTCAAACAAAAATTGGCGTCCAAATTTGACGAGCTTTTTGCGAGGAACTCCGAATATCCATTCGTTGGTCGATTATTTCCTGAGCTTGCGACGACGTTGAGACGAGCACTGCAAGAGAATTCAGTCGCACTCCGCGCCAATAAATCCTGCGTGTCAGTTTTGCCAGTGCAGAATGAGATGTCGTATAATTACAAGGCTCGTCTCCTCTGATATAAGCTTTCGTGGGGATGTTACGAGATCCCGAACGCGTAGGACTATACCAAGCGCGTCGAATTAATCACTCCGCTTTACTCTACTCTTATTCACCGCGTGCTCCATAGCAACGGCGATTACTCGCGAGGCGCCAAGATTCGCAATGCGAATGTAACTCCGTTGTTATCTTCGTCGGACGACTACCGCGAGTCTCACAAAAATCCTGAAACACCGAGCGATCGCAACGATCAGAATACTTGCATCAACTTCCGGGCCACAATTTATCACGCGAGTCGCTCGAAAGCTTTCGCAGCAGCGAGAATATCATTTGCAGCTAGGCTACGTGTATACACGCTACAAACTTCTCGTCAAATTTAACACAAAAATGTGTGCCAACGACTTTTTGAACGCGAAACTAGTGTTATTTTACCACATTTCGTGTTTTCTCGGATTAAAAGGAAGAAAGAATTAGTTTTCTTCATTCTAATGCACACAGTCTTGAAGGAAATGAAATTCTCTACAAAAAAGGTCCGAAACAGCTTTCTCGTAATCCTAATGGGTGAAAAGTTATCAGGCCTTGAATACTCGCAACTAACAATAAGTGCTTCGTAACTATCCTCCGTGGAGTTTACTCGGCGGCGAGCATTGAAAGCTTCCGAACTTCCAACCCATGAGGATTACGATAAAACTATACTAAAACTAAAAAGCCAGAGCTTTTTTGTAGAAAATTGAATTTCCTGTGAGAATGCGCGCATCAATAGGAAAAGAAAAAATCCTTCTTTGTTTCAACCCGAGAAAGCTCGGTGACCCGGCGACCCAAAGCTCCTACTTTGGAAGTAAAGTTGAAGGTGAGCTTGACTTTTCAGAACATTCATCATCACAGTGACTACAACAAATCGACAAACACTCCGAATGTTAGGGAAGTATTGGTTGTTTGTCCCAAAGTTTGTCAAGACATTAACCTAACCTCAAAAGTGAATGAATGTACGTTAAGCTGTGGAACTAGAGTGATTATTGCTCGAATAAAAACGAATGGTCCGATCGTAACTAATGATGACTGTCATCAAATGCAATGGCGAAAAGCTTAAGCTTCAAGCTTAAGAGCAGATACGTGTGCGTGTGCGTGCACCAACACTAATTGACTCAGAACCCGCATAGCCTACCTGCTAGTACCATTTGAAAAGTGTTACTCCAGTATCAAGTAACACTTTTTTCCGTCGCGACAAACGGACTACTACGATTGTGTTAAATGAATGCACTGAGATGTTTGAGGACGTTTGGGGTTCCTGTTTCCGTTATGACTACTTCTCTGGTTCACCGATGAGTCGAGTGTGTTTGGTAACTCTGCGAATTGTGTGAAAGCACGAATCGTGTCATCTGTTAATTGATTATTCTATGTTGTAGATTGCAACAGTAGTTCAGACTTGGGGGAAATACTGATCCTGCACTTTTGTACACTTTTATAAAGACTTTATAAAAGAACCTTTTGTGTCGAATATTCATCGTCAAACTAAGTTTGACTCATTTCTGTCGTGTCCAATCTGCTGTTTATTCCTAAAGAGTGCATCCTCTCTCAAGAGAGAGGTACTTCGAAGATTGTTACCCCTATGTCTCACAAAAATCTATCATTATCTTCAGTGTCCCACGAGTCCTTGGATATTCGACACAAAAGATTCTACGCTCAGTACAATGACAATTTTGTACCGAGTACCGATCACGAAGGTCGGATCATTACTGACCACTCGAGTTGGGCTTCTTGTTTGAAAATCAGCAGCAATACTCTTTTGCGAAAGTTACGACTCTGGCTTCGCGCGTAACGATCTCAACTCCCATCGAAACCCGGACTAAACGTGCCGAAAACAAGTTTTCCTTGCAAACTATTTTCATTGGCTCGTTTGTTGCTCCTTCGAGTCTCATTGCCGATGGTCTTTGTCGACTACTATCACGTGGTACCATCCGACTTTCGAAACAGTACGCAGGCTCTCGATCCCGGTGACCGGTGACCTTGACTCATCTTCGTCACGCTTACGAACCTCCACTTCGAATTGTCGCGGGAAAAAAGTGAAAGATATATCTTACCGTGAGATTCGTGTGGGTTCTTCTGCTCGGCATAGATTCAATATTTGACCTTTGGTTTATTCAGCGAAGTCGTGAGCCGACGAGACCCGACTCGACGTCCGGTCTGCCGACCGGCAGGAACGCTTCTTCTTCAAAGCTCGTTTCTCGCTACCTCCAGAAAAAGCCGGCGATAAAAGGACCACAACCCACCGAATACTTCTCTTGTGTCCAGGAAAAAAATTTGCAAAAATTATTTCAAAAATCGTTTCCAATGTCAGAATTTTTTTTTCCAAAATTTTAAAAACATTCTTAGAAAACTGCAAGAAATTTGCGAAAAAGAATTGGTAGAACGTTTCCGAAAAATGGGACTCTTTTTCACAGTTTTTGGAAAATTCAAAATATTGTAAACGTGTTTTCGAAAAATTGAAATTTTTTTGGGAACCATCTCGAGAAAATGAGCGGAGTAAATCGAGGAAAGAAACGAACGAAAAATCTGCGTCCAAGACGCTGAAAAAAATGGGGCGAGAATAAACTGAAGGTTGGAAAAAATTAAAAAGTCCACAAATCGCGGGTAGATCGTTCGCGGCGCGAGCCCGCAGCGCTCTTTTATTTGTTTAAGCGAGTGAAACGCCATGTCCCGTATTTCAGCACGTACTCGCGCCTCGCCGCGATGGAAAATCCGGCTCTTTCGCACTTTTGCAGCGCGCGAATGCAAGGACTCTCGTGGCTCGTGGAATTTCACGGAACATAAAGAACTTCGAAAACGTCGAGGTCAACTTTTGTCGCAGCGAGTCGTAAACTGCTTCGATACATCCGTAAACACGACGAAGAAACTTCATTTATCTACGGGCACTTCGTTACAGGATTCCGCAGCAAGCGAAACGTTCGCCATTCGCAGTCGTTTTGCTCGTTAAAGCGCCGCTGATCGTCGACTTATATGTCGAAATCGCGAATAAAAAGGATTTTTCTTCATCTCTTCATTGGTGGAAAAAATTGGAAAAAATTGAAAACCAAAACTGTGAAATGAAAAGTTGCTCGTTGCGAAAAGCAATCTTTGCGCACCGGAGACGCAAGGAAGTATTTCCCTCCCTCTTCAGGATAAACTCGTTCTAGGAGTCAAAATTCACGCGATTCGCAAATAAATCCGAATTATTATCAATAACTATTATTATTCGAACATTCATATCTGATTATTAATGTCAAAGCTCGATTTTTATTACGGTACGGAGCGGCGCCAAATTTTGACTGGCAGTGCCGAAGAAGAGTATCACGACAGGCAGCTGTTGAGATTATTATTTTGGTCAGCTCGTTTGATTTGGTATTCTTATTCCATTGGGACGAGTTTACACGCTGGTCAAATTTTGTGGGATTTGTGGCGGGCTTAGTTGAATACGGAGCGCGATCTGGCGAATGGGTGCGGCAGGAAACGTCAATTTTATTAACTTAATCCGTATCAGAATACTTTACTAGGACTATAAATTCACCGCGACCCACTGCACGCAGGTATGAACGGAAATTTTGAGTTTCGAATGGCTTCGGATGAGCTTATTCAATGCTGTTCGTTATTTCGTTTTATTCCCTCCTCTCACTTTTATCTGCTCAACCTCGCGATCCTGGGCCGTTGAGGTGCGCGTCAATATCGAGAATTGGATATGATCGACAAAGAAATACAGCTCGTTTCTATTATTCCAATGAATTGGAAAAATACCTGCGCTATCGATAGGCCGTACTGTTTCTGCCTCGCCGCTGATAGATGGCGTTGAATATTGCCCCGTGGGGTAGACTTTAAGAGCCGAGAGCCAATCACTTAGCTAGTAGTCGTGTGACTCTCGGGGAGCTTGCAGGAACGTGACGAAAACCCTTGGTACTTCGGGACTCTTCGAACTCCCAAGGACTCTGAGAACTAGAAGGCTACACTAGAAGGAGTCACACTCGCAAATTCGCTCGTCAAGGTGTTCCTCGCCAGACCCTAATCAGAGCACTTCTTGGGCCCGTGACGTCACAGCTGTGGGCGAAGCCCACACAGCGTGTGCGCGATGCCGGAGGGACCCTTGTCTCGACCAGTGGGTTCTCCAAGCTTTGTGACCCCTCCATCTCTTCATCTGTGCTCGCCACAAGCAGGAAAAAAACACAAGACGCGAAGCTGTCTTGTTGGCAGCTTTGGAAAACTGGGACAGGCTGCCAAAGATGTATCAATAAGTGGAAGAACGATGCTTGCTATATGTCGTGCATAACATCGTGTGCATTGGCAAGATTTGAAGGGATTCGTGCAAGCAGGCGACAGCACTAGTTCCCTTGCTACCAGCTTTTCTAGTGGAGTAATCGATTTGCTATAGTACTCCGGGGAGAAGGACCATTCGAAGATGGTGAAAACGATGTGGAGCACTGGGGGCCCACGCTGTGGGCATCCAGTGGTCTAGACGCGCCGTAGCCTGGGGTAGATCGTAGCGGGCAAACGGTTGGCACGGTGACGTTATCCATCAGGATTAGCATCATACGAGGGGCTTGCGAGCATGAAAATGAGAAAAAAGGATTTTCTAAAGTTTGTTAATCGGAGCGTGAAGGAATATTGTTGGACTGACTCACTCGCATTTGTGGAGTCGATAGGGAAAGAGGTGGTGCGATTTGCACCACTTGCAGCGCTACGCCCTGTTTCCGGTGGCACGTGATGCCAGATAGGTATTTTTCAGAGCAGATGCAGTGGACAAAGGAAAGGTGCTCTATTGGGTCAAGACTCGGAATCTCTCATGCCAATAGCGGGGTAATTTTCTGTTGTGGGGTAATAAAATAACGGGGAAATTCGGTCGTGCGGTGGAGAGGAAAAAATTAGCTGGAGATGTAATTTTTATTTTTGTCGTCCTGATATTTTGCAAAATAGGTGGATGTATTTTTAGTCGGTGTAACATGGTCCGTAGATCTGGTAGCTATTGGCGAGGATAGCTCGAGGCAGAATCGTTGCGACAAGTTTACGATACAGTGGCAAGTCCTGTTTTATTAAAAATGAATGTCATACATTATGTAGGTGTGTACGAGCAATAGATTATAACATATAGTTACCAGTCGAGTAACGTGCGTATGCAAATTATATCGTGGCGTGAAAATGTTCGCGGCGTTAGAGCGCTGACTCAGCTGAACTTTGCAGCGCCGCTTTGCGTAATTGAAGAACGGAACGGACGAATGTGTAACGTATAGGTTATAGGTAGCCGAGATCGATGTCTGATTAGGATTTTTGTTCGTCGAGTGTCACGTGTCAGATTAAATCGATATCACCGCGATGTATCGCGTCCGATTAGTCTATAAAAACGTTAGACGAACGCAGTACACTGACGGGGACTAATAATCAATCCGGGATGCTCGTCGAGTTGGGATAAATAATTTATCCCGTTAATTGTTAACGGGGTACGCATTTTTTCACGATCGTTGGGCCCCCGCAGTCGACGCTACTGCAAGCGCGGAGCGTTGTCCAGTCCCGACGCTCGAGGGGTGGAGCCTCAACCCCACTCCCATGCGGGCGCGCGAGGCTACTGGCGAGGGACAGTGACGGAGAGGCTGGGAAATTTTTGGTAACTTGTCCAATCAGTTATTTACAACGTGTAACAGTAACCTGGATGTATTTATGTCCTTCATGAAACTCCGGCTTTACAAAATTGCAGGGCAGTATTGCCAAGTTTCTCATAAATATATAATTTCTGGCCATTTTTAATTAGTATCTAAGTAAAGAGCATTACAACGTAAGCTGCAACTTTGCAACATGCTTCATCTAACATTTTTCTATTTATAACTCCAAAACTTGATGAAGTGTCGATGTCGAAACGTTATCCTACTTGGGTGGAAAAATAAATATAGAACAAACGTTTCCATAAACCAACCCCAACTGTGGGTGATAATCAGGTCGTGGATAAATTGTTTCTATATTATACAGGGTGTCTGTTGCCCAAATGCTGCCAATAAGCGCTCAAAAAATAAAGGTAACTCGTCATGTAATAATATCATAAACAGGAATCGCGCATTCCTCTTGCGAACAATTTTCACATGCGTGGCCGTCGATTATCGAAGCTCGCAGATAAACGGATACAGCATGGAACACATGATATTGTCGATTCCTCCATCGTGGCGCAATGCACATCATAAGCGTTGTCAGGCTGATTTGGCCAGAGGTTTGTTCACTTGGTCCATCCAGCCCGTGCCATAGGTTGTCCGAAAACAGTGACCCAATCGCCCTCAATGAATTTCAAACATCGGTTGGAGCGCCGGCATGAGCACGGGGTCGTGTAACGAAGATCGCGGGTTCGAGTCCCCGTGCGTAGACTTTTTTTTCTTTCTTCTTTTCTTCTATTTTCGCGGTTTGAGCCGCGATTGAACTAAAATAAGGTATCGTAGTTACGTATATTTTTAAGAAAGTCAAAATTTCAAATCAACAATAACTTTTCAGGGTGAGATTGTTCATTGTGCGTGATTGTATATTAATGACTTCAATTTGCGATTCATCAACTGTATAATAATAAATATACGTAGTTTCACATACACAGTTTTTGGGTACGCTTTATTGCTTCGAATTCCCACGACGAAAGTAGTATTTTTCGTCGTTGGATTCACATTACTTCTCGCGATGTGCCCTGAATGTCATTGAGCTTTGCTCGGCGAATCTTATCACGTGTTCCGCTTCGTCGATCCGTGTTTAATCTTTGATGTTTTCTCATCAGTCGCAGAAATACAATTTGAGAGACTCATGTACTTATCAGAGAAACGGTAGAATCAAAAAGATCAAGCGGAGTTGTTTGGCCATTTTAGTTCGTCACATTGAATTCTTATAAATCGACTTCCGGATTCAAATTCGGGAACTCTACAAACGATTGTCCACCAAGTTTCAGATGAATCGGTTCCTAATCAAGAGAGTTTCTCAGTTTGATCACGTATGATACATTGCCGCTCATAGGGTGACAATAACTATCACAAAGTCGACCCTACGTCCATGGGGCCCACCATAGTTACCCGGCATTATCACCTACGGACAACTGGATATCTACGAATTTGGAAGTTTGGCTGCAACTCCTTCTTCTATCAAGCATCATCCGGTAGCCTGAAACTTTGCACCGATAGATTGGAACTTTGTTCCGAGAAATGAGACAAAATCGAATGAGGTCGGCCGAGACTATCGGGACCTGCGCGCCCCTCCCCCCTCCCCCCGCAGAATTCGAAGAACACAAGTATTATCAACTCGTCGAGCTGTATAAAAGAACGTCGCGGTCGCTTTGCGATCAGTAACAACATTGACGGTTCGCCAGTTTCAAATTATTCGTCCAGCAGTAGCAGTCGACAAATATATCTCGGAAGATGATGAAGTTGGGGATAATTTTCCTAATCGCACAGGCCTTTGGTAACTCAGTGATTGATGGGTATGACGCGGAGTCTGATGCCCTCTTAGATAGCATGTATCTTCGATCCAATGGCAATTGCGAACCCAGCAGACTCCGAATGAGAGAGGACTATACGTTGTATCCTGGGATCGGATATTACAAGCTCCATACGCGAGCTAGGACCTGGAACAGTGCAAGGATGGCATGCCTGTTCGAGGGTGCCCATCTCGCATTCATCAATTCACGAGCTGGCGTTCTGGTGAGTCGGACACTAAGAAGCTCTTCATTATTGCCTTGTGCCAGCACCGTTGCCCGAATCACATTCGTTTTCAACGTCCCATCGGTCATCGTTGTGAATGTGCAACGATGAATCGCGGAATCGTCAGGTGTTCTTCGTATCTCGCGATGTCTCCCACGGTGACATTCCATTCCGTTTGAACAATCCTGTCGGTGCGCTCTCAGTGAAGTCGATCTGAACAAAAGCTTGGGCTCATAGGTCTATTGCCTGATACACATTGACCATTCAGTCCTCGCGTGGGTCTCAGTCGCACGAGCCACTGAGCGTTGAGATGGAGCGTATATAAGATGCGAGTACGAAAGGCTTAACCGTTTTCATTTCTCGCTATTCTGGAGCTGGTTTATTTGGACTCGTGTTTGACGAGATATGAAAAATCTTACTGCTCTCGTGTTCATGTGCAAAATATACATCGAAGAAGATTGTGGCACGTTCGTTGTATACTGTTGTCTATGAGTTGTACGTCTCTTTCGTATAGATTAAGACCGCTGGACAAGTTCTGGCGTTTCTATCTAACTTTTTTGCGATATTCTAATTCGAATGAATTTTTGTGAAGGTACTGCGCCAAATGTTCGATTCGGCGGTAGCCCAAAATAGGTGCAATGCGAGCTCGGCGTTTGTTGGTCTCCATGATTATTTCGGAAGAGGAAATTGGACGACCGTTACTGGAGTACCCTTGGAATGCACCGGCTATGGAGAACCGATTCCGGCCGGCTCTGCCGCAAACGAACGGTGCGCTGGGTTGACAGGGGGAAGTTTTGTGCCTCTGGACTGCAACCTTGAATATCCGTTCTTCTGCAAACTTGGAGCTTCATAATGAAGTTATCCGCTCAGACTTCTACGTTCACCTCGTCGGTATTGATCACGACCCACTCCTGCAATTCTGCCACCCCAGGTAGAATGCCCGTGGAGTCTATTATTCTCAAGTGAGAGTATGAGAAGCCTTCAGTAAACCGGACATTCTTACATTGTAGTCTTCGTTGTACGATGAATTCGCATGTAATAAAGTATTGTACATCTACATTGAACATTGAATTGTGGAGTGTACTTTTCTATGGTAATGAAAATCCGCAATGCAGCGATGCAGGTACTTGTCATTTCTTTCAGGACTACAGAACTGAAGAAGTATGGAATGAAATGAGATAAGCAAATTCCCGAATTCCCATCAACCCATCTGCACTGAAAAGCTCAAAGTGGAAAACTCGTTTACGCCGTTCGAGATTGTCATTCGGCCGGGATATGACTGAATACCAATATGCCTCTTCGTGGGAGCGCCAAAAGATCAGCGAAATGACTTCTAGGGAGTTGCGATAGATATTGCAATTGAATTCGACGTACCTTATCCTATTCGTTGTAAATTTAGATTCTTAGAATTCCATCTCTCACAAAACAGATCGTTCTGATGAATAATTCTTGGGCGAACATTTGGCAGTCGCTTTAACGTCGCGTTTGATTCGACTCCGAATGACTTGCTGCTACGTCAGTAATATTCCTGACCAGGGGGATGTGTATAGTTTTAACGTGGAGGCTTTTACGTGAGGAATCAGGTCTCGAAAGATGAATAGCAACTCCTATTGCGACCTCACAAAAATCCGATTTGGCCCCGCTTTTAGTCAACTACAATGAAATGAATATGTTCCATCTCGGCACCACGAAAAAAAAATACTCAACCTTTGGTCAGGTGAAAGAAAATTGGTTCCGGTGGCAACGAGCTGAAGAGAGAAAATGAGATGTTGATTGTGCATATGCAAGTACTCTCACGCTGCGATCTTTCTACAGTAGAACAATACTTTGTGTATTTCTGATGGTTTCACCGATATCAAGTTGTATCGATCGAATGCTCTGTAAGACTCTTGGAACAGTCTGCGATATCTACAGAAATCCAGAGTAAATCTCCAATCCACTTCGCACACTAAGTTCGAATTTCCAATCGCTAGGCAGCAGCGAATCACGTTTCATGGCTTTGACTATTCTTGGGAGAAACAAACGGAAATCATGAAAAATTGCTGGAAATATAATCATGTCTAGGAAAACTTCAAAAGTAGTTGGAATATACTTACTTTGCAGTCAGAGGACTCGCCCATCCCGTGCCGACCACCGCCTGAGCCCCTGCGCCCAAACAGGGCGTCAATTCCTGAGCAGTGAGCAGCAGTAGCAGTTTGAAAATTTACTGCGTGTCGTTGAAACCCGTATCACCCGTCAGTTTCTAGTTATGAGGTGCAATATTCAGTGAGTTGTCAACTTGCTGCTGCTGCTCACTGCCCATTTGATGGCACCACAAGGATGGGTGAAAAATATCGATGCATCTACACAAACCGATATCATTAGAAAATATCAATACGATACGTAGAGATATTCGTTCTCTATTGGATCATGCCTGTGTGCTCCTATATCTAATGTATAATACCGCTCCGCAGAGAGCCACGCTGCTTCCGAGAATAGGTAGACGAGAGTGACGCGGAGGCTCCGCCCCTTAACGCTACCGGCCACTCGGGACTCGCAAGCCCTTGAGTTAGCGTTGAATTTGAAGAGACGCGGTGCACGAAAGCGTGCGAACGTTGACAAAGCGAGGCGGACGCTCCTCCAGAACGAAGCGTGGCGCTCGCAACGGAGTGGGTTCTGCGCGATGCCGGTGCGTCAAAGAAATTCAGGCTAACGCGCGATACCACTGTAGAGCGGACAGCGAATGTTTCATCGTCAACTCTGAAGTCGACTGTGCTGGCAGGCGTCGTTGACGATACGTTGCAAGCGCACTGTTCTACGCTATCATTGACCTTTATCGATAATCTTCGCTGGTTTGCAATAACATCATCTGCGCATAATTGTGAACCACAGTGGACAAGATCGATAATTTGACTATGTATACTATTGACGAGCGCCGCACAAGCGAACGAGCGCAATTATATCAACGGTATATCGTGTTGAGAAATATATGAATGCCATATCAAAGTTCCACGTACTTTTCTTCGGAGATTCGATTATCAGCTGTTTACTTTGAGATGGTCTTGAGCCCCCGTTTCCAATTGATGTTACATCTTCTACGATCACCGGTGACATTTCAGGACGCTACGAGTAACGAGATCCGACGTTTGAGCCAATGTGAAGTTCTTGATCGGAATTCTCTGATCAGTGTTCAACTGCCGAAAATGTCCATGGCGCAATCTTTCGGAAAGCAATCTCTCTCGTCGTTGAATTTACATAACTTTCCGTGATGTAACCTGGATGTCCTCGAACTCCGCTCTGCGAATCTTATCATATTCTCCGTTTTCGCGATTCGTGTCCACGCTTCGATGTTTTTTCATCAGTTCGCAAAAATACGTTTCGGAATACTTTTATACTTATCAGAGGAACGGTATCACCAGAAAAAACCAGCGAAAACGAGAGTTTCGCATCGATTGCAGAAATATCGGCGAGTGTACTCCGTAAGTTACTCGCATTAAATGCGATCGATGCACAATTGCGAGGAATCCGTTCTCACCGTACAAATAGGAGCGCGACGCTCGTTGCATTGCATCGAATTGTCATGCGACTTCTCATAGTTTCACGCCGCGGATAACACTCCGACTGCGTCATGCCGAGAATCCCACCCGACCACCATGAAATGTTCATCCACCGATGATCACAATTCGCCGTTGAGCACTTGACCGAGTATTTCCGAACGGAAACATTCCGGGTGTGGCATGATTGAACGCGTGAAGATTCTGATCTGTCAAATTTCATCTTGAGCTGGTATTGGAGTCATGCCTGTCGTTCTTGCTGGTACTAACGTTAGACCCGGTTCGTCCTTCTTCCGAAAATGTTCACTCTTCGAGCGATACACCTTACTCCACCTTTTTCGCCAATTCGCGGGATGTTTCGGGGTCGAAAAATTATCCGGAATATTATGACGAGGGAAATTGTTCAGTCTCTTATAAGAACTCAATTGTATGCTTCTCAATCTACCTCTGTCAACTCTCTCGCATGATCTGGGCTGAATCTTTCGACTTCACTCTTGCAAAAAAGGATTTTTCAATTAATTACGGCTCACGGGGTTCCCAATTAATATCACGAAGCCTACCCTTCGCCCGCTAGCACCGATTGTTACTCGGCATTATCACCTACGGATAACCGACCATCTGGGAATTCGAGAGTCTTGCGACAACTCCTTCGTCGATCGAGCATCATCGGGTGGCATGATTCGGGCGAGTTCGCGTCTGCAATGACATGTTTTTGGCTCGTATGCGTTGAGTGCGTATCAAAAACGAGCAACGCAACTTTGCACCGATAGATTAAACTTTTATTCCGAGAAATAAGACAGAATCGAGACGGGTCAGTCGGAACTATCGGGATCTGACCCCCCGAATTCGAGGAACTTGAGCCATATCAGCTCTTCGAGCTGTATAAAAGAACGTCGGTGCCGCTCTGCAGTCAGTCACGGCATTGGCGGTTCCTCGAGTCGCAATTCATTTGTCCAGCAGTTGCAGTCGAAAACTGTATCTTGAAAGATGATAAGGTTCGGCGTAATACTCTTGATCGCACAGGTTCTTGGTAACCCCGTGGGCGAACACGATGAAGCATTCAGTACTACGTCCGAAGCTCCACTGGGGCGAGCACCCGGCAACGTTTGCGAGCCCGCCAAACCCGGAGACCGAGGAGATTATCACTACCATGCTGGAATCGGATACATAAAGTTTCATACGCGAGTCAGAACCTGGGACGAAGCAAGGTTGACATGTATTCGAGAGGGTGCCCAACTCGAAATCATCCAAACGCCCACTGAAGCTCTGGTGAGTCGAGACACTGAGAAATCAGCACCGTTGCACAGAAACGGTTACCAGTTTCGAATTGCTTTCAACGGTTCATGAGTCTCTATCAAACCTCTCCTATTCCGTCGCCTGCCAAATTCTAATTCAAATGTTGAATATCTGTAAAGGTACTGCACCAGATGGTCCTCGAGGCGATTGGCAAGGGCGAATGCACCACCAACGTAACGTTCGTTGGCATCCATGACTTTTTCGAAGTAGGATTTTGGTCGACCGTACTTGGATACCCCTTGGAATGTACCAGATTTGACCGTTGGGTGAGTCACGGACCTGGCGGCTCTTGTCAAACTTGCGGGGCAATCTACGATCCGAACGTGCGGTGCGGTGGTTTCAATGGACAGGCTCTCATCGGTCTCGATTGCACCAAAAAATACCCGTTCTTCTGCAAGCTCATGGCCACTCCATGAAGTTCTCCGCTCAAAACTTCACCCGCACCTCGTCGGTGTTGTTCACGGACAACTTCTGCCATTTCCTGACCCCAGATACAATCCCCATGGAGTCCTTTATCCTGGAATAAGAAGTCTTCGGTAACTTGGATATTTTTCCAATGAAGTTTTCGATGTACGATGAATTTGCATGTAATAAAGCATTATATTTCTGCCTTCAACATCAAACTGTAAAGTGTATATCTCTGTGATAATGAAAATCCGTGACCCGAAGCGATGTCGGCACCCTCTATCCCTCTCAACATCGCACAACTGAAAGACATCGATTGAAATCTCATACGCAGATTCCCGAATCTCACATAAACCCGTCCGCAGCGGAAAGGTGCATCTTCCCCGGTCGTCTGATCATATGGATTCACTCATTTCACATCCCTCAACGATTGGTAGGAAAAATCAATCCGAGGACCCACGCGCCTGAGAAGTTTGTATGAGTCTGAAAATTGATTCAAAATGAGAAAAATATGATAATGTTTGCTACGTCGACGAGGGTGCTCCGCGGAAATGTTATTGGGCACATTCGGGTTCTACATTTGATCGAGATACGACGAAGCATCGACGTGCCACTCCGTTGCAGCACCAAATAATCAGCGAAAAATCGGATTCCCATCGAATCGCAGTAGGAATTGCAATCGACCTCCACACACCTGATCTTCCTCGTTGACGAATTCAGATTCCTCACAATTTCGACCCCTACAGAACAGCTCGCTTCGACCAATTATTCACAAGAGTACATTTTGTTAGTCGCCATCGAAGTCGGATCTGGTTCAACTCCAAATAGTTCGCCGCTGTGCCAGTAACGTTCCCGACGAAAGGCACGTCTACAGTTCTGCTGCGAAGGATGTGTTGTGAAAAATCAAGTTTTCAGAATTACATAGCATCAAAAAAGACTGAACATAGAAAATGAGAAGTACACTGCGCATACGCAAGTATCATGCGTCATGTGAGCGTCAAGAAGAGCGTATTGCAGTGAATTTCTGCCGGCTCCAATGCGCCAACGTCTCTGCGATGTATCTCTCATGCAATTTCTGATCGATCGGATGTTTTATAAAGGCTTAGGAGTAGTTCTTGTTGCGATGGGGATGAGCAGTCGACCTGCGAACGAGCAATCGTTCGCGTTACCAGTAAATAACATTACCATCGCCTCGAATCCGAGTCGGAACCGTGTTCAAATCGTCGTGGTCTACGGATCTCGTTATAAACTCGATCATCGAGGGAGCAGAAGGGAGACGACTATCAGCATGCGGTGTCACAAATTACATACTCGAGTTCTCGACCGGAACAGTGCAACAAAAACCTGCCATAATGAGAGTGTTCATCGCGGTATCACAAACTTCATCGCAAAAGTAGACACCAGCTTTTAGGGTCGCGACTAGTCCTGAGCATGTATCAGAGTGATTTTTGACTCTGGCTTCACCCCTATCCTCCCCACCTCGAGCAAACCAGTTACCTGTAACGACACTAAACAGTGAACCAACGGATCATTGTGCGTAAGGTTTTCGAATGCGGGCTGTTAATCAAAAGAGCTCGCGAATTCAGGCATCAAGCGTGGAACTCTGGAGACCTCAGACTTCTCCACATCATGCAACGCGCGACAGTGTTGGCCACCTAAAACCTTGTGAAGCTGAGCTGGCCACTTGTCTATTCGATTGTTCCATCCGGTCAACAACCGAAGTTCCACGGAACCGGTGGTCCGGTGACTTTTTCCGAACGGATATTTTTAACGGATACATTTTTCTCATTCCGAATCAATTTTCTGACTCGAACAAACTTCTCAGGCGCGTGGGTCCTCGGATTGATTTTTCCTACCGATCGTTGAGGGATGTGAAATGAGTGAATCAATATGATCAGACGACCGGGGAACATCCACCTTTCCGCTGCGGACGGGTTTAGTGAGATTCGGGAATCTGCGTATGAGATTTCAATCGATGTCTTTCAGTGGTGCGATGTTGAGAGGAATAGAGGATGCCTACATCGCTTCGGGTCACGGACTTTGATTATCACAGAGATATACACTTTACAGTTTGATGTTGAAGGTAGAAATATAATGCTTTATTACATGCAAATTCATCGTACATCGAAAACTTCATTGGAAAAATATCCAAGTTACCGAAGACTTCTTATTCCAGGATGAAGGACTCCATGGGGATTGTATCTGGGGTCAGGAAATGGCAGAAGTTGTCCGTGAACAACACCGACGAGGTGCGGGTGAAGTTTTGAGCGGAGAACTTCATGGAGTGGCCATGAGCTTGCAGAAGAACGGGTATTTTTTGGTGCAATCGAGACCGATGAGAGCCTGTCCATTGAAACCACCGCACCGCACGTTCGGATCGTAGATTGCCCCGCAAGTTTGACAAGAGCCGCCAGGTCCGTGACTCACCCAACGGTCAAATCTGGTACATTCCAAGGGGTATCCAAGTACGGTCGACCAAAATCCTACTTCGAAAAAGTCATGGATGCCAACGAACGTTACGTTGGTGGTGCATTCGCCCTTGCCAATCGCCTCGAGGACCATCTGGTGCAGTACCTTTACAGATATTCAACATTTGAATTAGAATTTGGCAGGCGACGGAATAGGAGAGGTTTGATAGAGACTCATGAACCGTTGAAAGCAATTCGAAACTGGTAACCGTTTCTGTGCAACGGTGCTGATTTCTCAGTGTCTCGACTCACCAGAGCTTCAGTGGGCGTTTGGATGATTTCGAGTTGGGCACCCTCTCGAATACATGTCAACCTTGCTTCGTCCCAGGTTCTGACTCGCGTATGAAACTTTATGTATCCGATTCCAGCATGGTAGTGATAATCTCCTCGGTCTCCGGGTTTGGCGGGCTCGCAAACGTTGCCGGGTGCTCGCCCCAGTGGAGCTTCGGACGTAGTACTGAATGCTTCATCGTGTTCGCCCACGGGGTTACCAAGAACCTGTGCGATCAGGAGTATTACGCCGAACCTTATCATCTTTGAAGATACAGTTTTCGACTGCAACTGCTGGACAAATGAATTGCGACTCGAGGAACCGCCAATGCCGTGACTGACTGCTGAGCGGCAGCGACGTTCTTTTATACAGCTCGACGAGCTGATATGGCTCAAGTTCCTCGAA
The DNA here is from genome assembly GCA_963969455.1 of Arge pagana. Classification (NCBI taxonomy): domain Eukaryota; kingdom Metazoa; phylum Arthropoda; class Insecta; order Hymenoptera; family Argidae; genus Arge; species Arge pagana. The sequence goes on along the minus strand of OZ018314.1, from coordinate 3,374,558 downwards.
TTCGGGGGGTCAGATCCCGATAGTTCCGACTGACCCGTCGCGATTCTGTCGTATTTCTCGGAACAGAAGTTTGATCTATCGGTGCAAAGTTCCGTTGCTCGTTTTTGATACGCACTCAACGCATACGAGTCAAAAACATGTCATCACGGACGCGAACTTGCCCGAATCATGCCACTTGATGATGCTCGATCGACGAAGGAGTTGTCGCAAGACTCTCGAATTCCCAGATGGTTGGTTATCCATAGGTGATAATGCCCTAGTAACAATCGGTGCTAGCGGGCGAAGGGTAGGCTTCGTGATATTAATTGGGAACCCCGTGAGCAGCAACATATCATGTATGATCAAATCGAAGAACTCTTTTGAATCTGGAATCTGAATCTTGATTCCGATGCATGACCATTTAATCCGGCGAAGTGGAATGGCCGGTCAACGCGAGAAGATGGAGGAGGATATTTTGAGAGTTCAACAAATTCGTACAAAAATTGGCTCATAGTGGGTTTGTGCGTCATCGATCACGAATTCGAAGCCAAACCTGCAAAAGTCAAAATGACAGGTCTGATACGTTGAATTGAATTTTCCAAAATTAAATATTCCATAAACGAATCAATTTCGGAGGAGGACTGTTATGAAAAATTCATCAGAACTTTGAAGTGGACGTTATATCGCTGTAATTATCTGAAAAATCCTTCTTTGCCAGAGTGAAATTGGAAGATTCAGCCCACCTCATGCGAGGGATTTGACAGAGGTAGATTGAGGAGCATACAATTGAGTTTATATAGGAGACTCAACAATTTCCCTCGTTATAATATTCCGGATGATTTTTTGTCCCCGAAACATTTTGTGAATTCGCGAAAAAGGTGGAGTCAGGTGTATCACTCGAAAAGTGAACGTTTTCGGAAGAAGGGCGAACCGGGTCTGACTTCAGTACCAGTAGGAACGACAGGCATGACTCCATCACCAGCTCAAGATGAAATATGACAGATCAGAATCTTCACGCGTTCAATCACGCCACACACGGACTGTTTTCGATCGGAAATACTCGGTCGAGTGCTCAATGGCGAATTGTGATCATCGGTGGATGAACATTTCATGTTGGTCGGGTGAGATTTTCGGCATGACGCGGTCGGAGTGTCATCCGCGGGGTGAAACTATGAGAAGTCGCATGACAATTCGATGCAATGCAACGAGCGTCGCGCTCCTATTCGTACGGTGAGAACGGATTCCTCGCGATTGTGCATCGATCGCATTTAATGCGAGTAACTTGCGGAGTACACTCGTCGATATTTCTGCAACTGATGCGAAGCTCTCGTTTTCGCTGGTTTTTTCTGGTGATACCGTTTCTCTGATAAGTATACAAGTATTCCGAAACGTATTTCTGCGAACTGATGAAAAAACATCGAAGCGTCGACACGAATCGCGAAAACGGAGAATATGATAAGATTCGCAGAGCGGAGTTCGAGGACATCCAGGTTACATCACGGAAAGTTATGTAAATCGAACGACGAGAGAGATTGCTTTCCGAAAGATTGCGCCATGGACATTTTCGGCAGTTGAACACTGATCAGAGAATTCCGAGCAAGAACTTCACATTGGCTCAAACGTCGGATCTCGTTTCTCGTAGTGTCCTGAAATGTCACCGGTGATCGTAGAAGATGTAACATCAATTGGAACGACGTGAATCATAAGTTCGTACTTTGACGTCGAGTCTATTCTTTACAGCGGACCATCGACGAATGTGAAATACGTTCGCCCATATTATTCAACGAACATCTTTGATCGTCCCACCATGGAAGTGTGAATATCTGATTCACGATTGAGCTGAGCTCGGTTCATGCTGTAATTCTCCTTCGATTTTCCGATTTTGAAGATCAAATAAGACTATTGAGAACTTCTAAAAGACTTATGGATTATTAGCATAGGTCTTGCCCGGAGAAAATTGAACCTCACTACTGGTGAAACTATTCGGTCGTACTGTGACTCGCCAACGGTTCCACCAGTAGTGGTGTACGGTAGTTTTCGCGAGTAGTGCTGCTCCGTAGTCTCCATGAGCAGTAGTACTACCAATGGTGTTTACCGGTAGTACCATTCAGCCAGTGAATATCTTTAATAGTTAGAGACCATCATCTATAGTATCTACCATAGAGATCTTAAGATACCTGTGCACTACCGAGAAAAGTACTGGAACCGATCGTGAACGTGCTCAGTAGTTTTAATAGATTCAATAGTTTCATCCTTTACTACCGGAAGGATCACTGGAACCTTCTCAGAAAATGTTCCGATATTTCACTTTAGCGCGTCTTAATATCCGCAGCGCTCATAGCCAACGAAAGCGCTAGTATGACATATTTGGAGCGTACCTCATCATAATTTGGGGCAAAGCAATCGCCTCGAAGAAATTGTTTTACTCTAATTATATTCTCCAAAGGTGAAGGGCGGTTTCAAGACCATCTCAAAGTAAACAGCTGATAATCGATTCTCCGAAGAAAAGTATGTGGAACTTTGATATCGCATACATATATTTCTCAACACGATGAACCGTTGACATGATTGCGCTCGTTCGCTTGTGCGGCGCTCGTCAATAGTATACGTAGTCAAATTATCGATCTTGTTCACTGTGGTTCACAATTATGCGCAGATGATGTTATTGCAAACCAGCGAAGCTTATCGATAAAGGTCAATGATAGCGTAGAACAGTGCGCTTGCAACGTATCGTCAACGACGCCTGCCAGCACAGTCGACTTCAGAGTTGACGATGAAACATTCGCTGTCCGCTCTACAGTGGTATCGCGCGTTAGCCTGAATTTCTTTGACGCACCGGCATCGCGCAGAACCCACTCCGTTGCGAGCGCACGCTTCGTTCTGGAGGAGCGTCCGCCTCGCTTTGTCAACGTTCGCACGCTTTCGTGCACCGCGTCTCGTCAAATTCAACGCTAACTCAAGGGCTTGCGAGTCACGGGTGGCCGGTAGCGTTAAGGGGCGGAGCCTCCGCGTCACTCTCGTCTACCCATTCTCGGAAGCAGCGTGGCTCTCTGCGGAGCGGTATTATACATCAGATATAGGAGCACACAGGCATGATCCGATGGAGAACGAATATCTATACGTATCGTATTGATATTTGCTAATGATATCGATTTGTGTAGACGCATCGATATTTCTCACCCATCTCCGTGGTGTCATTAAATTGGCAGTGAGCAGCAGCAGCAAGTTGACAACTCACTGATTATTGCGCGTCATAACTAGAAATTGACGAGTGATACGGGTGTCACTGACACGCAGGTAATTTTCAAACTGTTGCTGCTGCTCACTCCACAGGAACTGGCGCCATTGGGGTGCCCTTTGCAGCTGCAACGATAATCCGGCGTTCGATCCCCGACCGGGCACCTTGGTAAAGTTTTCAATAGAAAAATGTACACGTGCTCAATCTGCAGCCCCGGTGGTTCGGATCCCACCTTGAAATATAGGTCTCGGCGGAGGGGGTGGCGCAACTTCTCTCTATGCAAAGGGAAGCAGATTGGTATGACAATAATGGAACTGTCGTTAGAGACGACGATTATTGTATCCAAATCTTATTTTATTCCTCTTTACTGAACAAACCACAAGGTACACTTGGCGGATTTCCAGATTTCTCATACTTTGCTATATTTGAGAGGGTGACGATATATTGATACAGTCATACTTGTAAATGTACACAAAGAAAAATTTTGGATCGCTGGGTAGTGAACAACGTGCACCTCCTGTGAAATTGAAAAAAAATACAATGTGTCATAGTAGAAACGTACTCGCGAACATTCATTCAAGAGAATCATTCATGATGTACCCGTACGATGAGATTTCACAGAAGCACATGAAAAGTCACCACAAAAAGGGAATATTGAGAAGTGCTCCTCTCGTGTAATTGGAGAAAACCCCTATGTGTCATAGTGGACCCACGGACATTGAAGAGAATTATTCGTGATGACGAAATACCATAGAACACCATGGAACCACGTTGAAAATTTCGATGAAGTTTCTCATGACTATTTCGCTTGGATACTCGTGAGTTTATTTCTAATACAGCACATAGCAGTTTTCTTCAATCACACGGGAGGAGCAGTTCTCAATATATAGCCTTCAGCGTGATTCCTCATGTGGTTCAATGGAGTGTTACGGTGCTCCCCCCACCATGAATAATTCTCTTGAATCCCCCTGAGTACATTTACACCTTGACACATTGCAATTTTCTTCAATTTCACGGGAGACCCACTACTACATATTCACCTGTAGTTCAGTGAAACATTTGGACATTTTGAAGCTCGCAAAAGTAGGCGAAAGCGGCGTCGCAGTTGACGTCGTCTAGGCCTCCTTCTTTGTAAAATGAGCCGCAGTGTTGTTTGCCGTCAGCGTTATCCGGTTGTCCGCCCCATTTGTCCGACCATTTCGTGTATCCGGTCCGCGCCAGTGATTCACCGAAGACAGTTACCCATTCTCCTTCCTTGTAGAGGTCGTGGATACCAACGTACGCCACGTAGTCGTAGGCAGCCCCCTTCATTGGTCCCGATTTGTTGAACATGTCTCGTAACACCTGAACAGTTTCGTATCTCAAATAACTCAACGGCAAGTAGCTCGACCCTCATCGAGTCACAAATATCTGTGAACCGATCCCGTGCGACCATTTCACAAAAACAGCTCGCACGTCGATCAGATCTCACAAGAAGGGCAGACATTCGCACCCAACAACTGCGACACCCGTTCCAGTCGCCCTCGCGACAACTAATCGCGAAAAACCTGTCTGCTCCCAGCTATAGATCTCATGGAACAAAAACCCAGGTGAAAATTGTACCGAATTTATCAGTCGATTTCGAAACGATATCATACTTGGTTAGAAAATCATAATAAACTAATCTCAGTTGAATTGTTTTCATATTTTGCTACGTTGCCAACTGACGATACGTTTTGCGAGCAATTTCAGCACCGCTGCGGCGATGTGCTCCCTCCAGGGCGTGACCTTTCTCGTTGGAGTGTCGACACATCATTGCTATTATCGGATATACTCAAAGAAATCGACAGCAAATCGCTGGAATACGTGTCGCGTCGTTTCATATCTCAACAAAATGTCCTCGCGTCTCAGGAGAAGAAACACGATGAAAGAGGAATTCGAAATCGGAGAAGGATGCTGCGACGAAGGAGCAGAGCACGATGAGAAGAGAGGATGAATATTGTGCGTACACAGATCGCGGATTCTTGGACGGGAATTGCGGTGAAAAATGCAGGGAGCAGTGATAAAGTCTATTATACCTGAGCCTCGGTTGCGGAATTTATTATGGCGAGGTGACCACCCTCCTCGTTGCACATTTTCCGAGCGTCGTTCCAGCTGAGAGCTCTAGTATGAAGCTTGTGGGAGCCAACGCCAGGCGTGTACTGGTAGTCGTCCCTCATCGATATCGCCGAAGATCCAAGGCTACAAACGCAGGGCATTCCGTGGATGACGACGTTCTGTGTCGTCGAGAGTCCAGCATTCGATCTCCAAGGCACCGGATGAATCCTTTGGCGATCCTCGGTTCCAGTCGCCGGACATCGACAAGCTGCTTCTGGTACGGTTGTCGCGTTGCTGCCAAGACTCACCGACCGCTCTTCGTCCACGGGAAGACCTTGGGCACCCGCAGCGAGGAGTACGACGATCAACATCCACATCTTTTCGAACAACCTTCTCCGTTTCTTTTCTAACACTCGACCGAACTACGAGACGCCCCTTGAACGACTGACCGACCGAGCCCTCGAGGGAACACGGCTAATCGAGGGTTTCCTATCGGCGATCTTCTCGTCTACTAGTGTTCGAAAACACACGAGATAAGCGATTATCGCTATGGGTCGACCTACCCTACTCGCAACGAAGACGGTCGAAGATTGAAGCTATTTACAGACCGATTCACTGCGCAGCATATCATTGTCTGCACGTTAATGACGGCCATCACTCGCTGCTGTGAGAAAAACATCGTCTGTTACAGCCTTCGAAAGTTACGATGCTGCCAGAGGTTGCGAACGACCCGGAGCATCACCGCGCGTTTCAAATTTCAGTCTCGCGTCGACCAGTTGCTGAAGATTAGCCTTGGAGTTCCAGGAGTTCGACTCGCTGACAATAAAATTTCGTAACGCTGACATTGAAGTAATGGAATTCCGTATGGTGCGGAGTTAATCGACTGGACAACGTCAATTTGACATCGACGTTCCTGTCACGTGCGTGCAGTTTGTTTCTGACAATTGGAATTTATTGCAAATATTCATCTGTATATCTGGATCGCAGAGCGCAGCGTTGAATTTCTGCACGTATTTATTCTACGATAAGGCAAGTGTGTTTGCTAATGATACGCAAAGGGAAGTCGAGAGTGAGGGACGAGGAGAAAGCAGTGATAAGAGCCAGGGAATCACCGACAGGAAATCAAAGAGAGAGGAAATGAGTGTATCGTAACAACTCTGAATTCTTCCAGCTGAATTCTATATTTGCTCGCATGAATTACATATTTCTATGTGGAAAATAAAATGACGACCTCAAACGACGTGAGTTTCGTTGTGACTGGACTTTAACTCGACATACTATTACTAGCTTTGCCTGGGAATAATGCTCGTACCACGCTCATTACAGATAGGTTACTACGATTAGAGCGATTTTAAAAACTACAGGCCGAATTTACGACGAACAACTATCGTGAAAAATCAGCTTGAAAAACTGAAAAGTTTGTACGGCCAGTTGACTTTGTACACATGTAGATCGAGAAACGGGGTCAGAAATTGCTTCGAACAACACTACTAATCATTGAAGAAATATGCCTCTTAGCGTCTTATTTTTCGATAGATAGTTATAGTTTTTTAACGATTTCTCGTGAATGGCGGCAAATAACCGGATACTTGTCTGCTAATAGGTTTCTCTGGTGTATGGCTCGATGGTAACACATTTCACGGATAGTACTAGCCAGCGCGTTGATTTCAATGTAACATGATCGGTCACTTCTGAGGCGTGGAGTTTAGCGAGAAGCTCGCGAAATCAAGTACCCCAGAACGCAACACCTAAGTGAGTCGCGAGTAGTCGAGAGTTCCGAATATTTCTGAGAATATGTGAGGAAAACCCATTCGATTTAGTCTACGCTGTGACAAAGTGAAAAGTTGTTTGTCAGCTGAAGCTGAGTCAGTACCGTTGAATTTGGTTGGAATGGAAATTGAGAAACTCGTAACTCGGAATATAATCTCTCGTCAGTGAAATACGAAGCAGAATTCGTTGGACAATTTCATGAAACGTGGAACGCGGAAGGAGCTGCCGAACTGTTGAAAAATTACGCACGATTGGAAATTATTCCTACAGGACTGAGGTCAAAATATCGGATATCCTGGAAGTATATAATGCTCGCTCGCGTGCGATCTAAATGGTGTGGAATAGTCGGGCGTGCAACGATTCGTGCGGCGAATGAATCATCAAGTCTACGACGCACGTCGAAGAGAAATACGATGGACTCGTGTTACTTCGCTCGCAAACAGGTCGCAAATCAGTAGGGGGAAAGTCTAGGGGGCGTTTCGAAGTTTGTCCTGGTGGCACAACGTGATAACATTATCATGTCTTGGGACGAGTCATAAAATCATTCGCCGATCGGTCCGTGCGGACTTTTTGTGCTAGAAACCACGCAGTATCTCGTTTTGGACATGTTTTCAAGGTCGATGATTACGAATTTGCAGTGAGTTTTCATGAATTCAAGATGACTGACCCAACATGATTCTCAGGACTCTCCGGTTTTGAGACCTCGACTCTCTATGAATAGTGCAAGTAATTCGCGGAGTGGTAAAGGCAGTAGAGCAGCTATATTCAACTGTTTCTTTCATAAGGGCCACAAATCCGTGTTAGTCGTGGTGGCGCGACCGCAAAGGGAATGAATAAAACGATCTGGTAATAATTTCTTCGGTTTTCGCGATTATCACAGATTGAATCGAACAACTAGGAACGGATTCAAGGGAGTGAAAGCAGATGGGCCCAACGAAAAGCGCACGGCGGGCCGCAGGTTGAGTATAGCTGCAGTATAGATACGAATGCCTGGCATTTAGAAGCGTGGAGGAGGGAGGAAATGGCTGCTGATTTTTCAGAATTACGTTTACATGAAGAGAAGTTACGAGAATAACTGGGTGCTATGTGTGAAAGCTGGAGTTTGAGTCAGATGGACGAATGCAGAAGATTCGGACGAAGATTGTAGTTCCACGTCCGGTAAGTCTCTTGATTAGATGCAACTCTATCGTGGAGGAACGAGTGCTTATCTTTCGGCCAATTATTTTAGGCACCGCAGTGGTGTACGATGCGGAGGAAAATAATAATTGTCCTAAGCCTTCGATGAAGCTTCACAGTGGCGCATCGTTCAGCGTTTGGTTCGGTCGTGTCACGGAAGAAGTTGAAGGCAGGAACTGAGAAGATGAAGGGGCTCCTGATAACTTTGATGATCGTACAGGCTTATGGTAACCCATTAGTCGTTAGAAATGTGACGTCGGCTGAATCGATGCCAAGTATCGTGCTGGGTGGAGTTAATTGCGTTTGCAAATTCGGTGGGTCTGGAAAGATGACGAGAGAGGATTATCAACACTCGCCTGGTATTGGATATCACAAGCTCCAGACCCGAGCTGCGAACTGGAATGATGCAAGGAAGATATGCATCGACGAGGGGGCCCATCTCGCCATCATAAATTCAGCAGCCGAAGCTTTGGTGAGTCGGGCCACTTTGGGTGAAATTGATCTGAACAAGAGTTTATATTGACAAACCTATGACTCGAAACTGGTGAACTCTTCAGTACTTGCATGGCTCATAGTGACCCAAGCCTGTATGTTTAAAGATAGAGCGTGTAGATGACGCAAGTCCTGAAGGGTGAACCGTTTTCTTTGGTCACAATTTTCGATGAGAAGTCGTTCATTTGGATCTGTATGCGACAAGGTATGTGAGATCTGACAGTTCTCGTATTCGTGTTAGGATATTCGCAAGGAGAAGCTTGCGATCGCACGAATTTCCGCACAGTCGTCTCAGGTATTTGTTCGTCGTATATACATGGTCGTAAGAGTCTAGAAACGGTCAAATATCTCGAGAACGAGACGTTTCTGAAAAAAATATTACGGAACAATGCTGAAGGGTTTGAAAAGTTCTATTCGAGTATTGCATACGTTTCACCTTCAGTAGAGGCGTCAAGGTGACATCGAGACCAACATGATTTTTTTGAATGGAACACTCCATTTTTTATGGCGCAGTACTAAAGTAGACGATGAGACGTTTCTAAAACACTACTAAATAACCTATTTTCTTCGAGCATTGTGCGAGTTACGAGCTTTAGAGCTTATGGTGCGCGGCATGCCGCCAGCACTAGTGCCGAGCATGTATCCTCCGCGCGGTGCCCCTAGGAACACTAATGCTGGCGGCACCGTAAGTTCTGAAGCTCATGACTCGGGCAATTCTGAACAGAAATAGCTTTTCAAGTAATGTTTTGGAAACGTCTTGCCGCCATCTTCAAAACTGTGCTATGAAAAATAGGGTGTTCCCTTCAAAAAAATCATGTTGGTTCCGACCTTACCTGGACGCTTCTACTCGAACTCAAACGGATATGATCGTTGAATAGAAGTTTCGAAACCCTATAATATTGATAATGAATATGTTTCTCAGCAACGTTTTGTTCTCGAGATATTTGGCCGTTTCCAGACTTTTCCAACACATTTTTTACATGTCATGTATATGGATTGAGTTTCTGGTAAACTTCCGGCTCCTTTGCCCAACTTTTCTTACTGCTCCGTCTCGGAATGCCACCTATATTATAATTTAAATGTTGAATTTCTCTAAAGATACTGCGCGAGATGTTGGCTACGGAGACAACGATCAAAGGTGCAGTCAACAAGGACCACGCGTACCTGGGAATCCATGATTTCTACAAAGAAGGAGATTGGACCACAATTTTTGGAGAATCCCTGGCACGCACCGGCTATGACCATTGGGGGCCCACCGAACCTAACAACGTTGGCAATAACGAGCATTGCGGTGCGTTGGGAGTAGTGGGAGGTCTCGTCGATCTCGATTGCGGCCGGGCCTATGCGTTCTTCTGCGAAATTCCAATTGCACGTTAAAGTTATTCCTGCACACTTTTCCTAGCGCCTCATTGGTGTTCGTCACCGCCTACTTTGGCCATTTCGTAAACTTAATTGGACTTCTGATGTTGTATACACTATAGAAGAATATTCATAATCCTGCAAAGTATCGCTATTTGTATGTAGAATTTGCTTATCCATAAAACTTTCTGAATGTTACCTTGTGTTATGTCTCCATGCCGAGCTGTGTTACATTTAACGAAGCAGTGTTACTTTTGTACGGGAAAAGAAGTGACTACAAATGTTTGTGTTTCATTCATATGGAATGTCGACGGTGTATTATTTCTGAACGAGATGTTTTCAGTGACCTGAAAAATTTTCCATTGAAATTTGCCATGAATTTCCATGCATTACAGCATCATAGTTCTGTATTCAGGATCTGATTGTTTAGTATATTTTTTTTGCGATAATGAAGATGCGTATCACGGAGCGATGGAGGCACGTTGAGTTCTTTTGAATATCGCAGAACCGAGCAAAAATTACCGTACGAAACGAGGTAAGCGAATTGCAGAAACTCGCATTCACTCATCCTCGTTGGAAGAGGAGAAGGACCCTGTGAAGTGACACGGGCTCCCCCATTCCACATTTGTCGATGCTCAGTTGCAGATGATGAAATTGACGTTGTAGCGTGAATCTATTGTTCAAGTTGATCTGCTCTATAATACACCTTGTATGGTCACAGGTAGCATTAGAGCAGGCTACACGTTATAATATCTTACGTTCGCGTGAGTGAAAATTTTTAGCTCGAAAATCGATGATCAGTCGTCCACTGCCAGAAATCGCCGTTGCGCAATTTCGTTACTGAGCACGAAGATAGCATTTCTTCGTCGTTCAAGTCACATAACATTTCGTAATGTGACCTGAACGTCCTCGAACTGCGCGCTGCAAATCTTATCATATTCTCCGTTTTCGCGATTCGTGTCGACGCATCGATGTTTTTTCGTCAATTCGCAGAAATACGTTCGAAAATACTCGTATACTTATCAGGAAAACGGTATCACCAGAAAAAACCAGCGAAAACGAGAGTTTTGCATCAATTGCAGAAATATCGTCAAGTGTACTCCGCAAGTTACTCGCATTAGATGCGATCGATGCAAAATCGCGAGGAATCTGTTCTCACCGTACGAATAGGCGCGCGACGCTCGTTGCATTGCATCGAATTGTCATGCGACTTCTCACAGTTTCACCCCGCGAATGACACTTGGACCGCGTCATGTCGGAAATCCCACCCGACCACCATGAAATGTTCATCCACCGATGATCACAATTCGCCCTCGAGCACTTGACCGAGTATTTCCGATCGGAAACAGTCCAGGTGTGGCATGATTGAACGCGTGAAGAGTGTGATTAGTCACATTCCATCTTGAGCTGGTATTGGAGTCATGCCTGTCGTTCCTGCTGGTACTAAAGTTGGACCCGGTTCGTCTTTCTTCCGAAAACGTTCACTCTTCGAGCGATACACCTTACTCCACCTTCTTCGCGAATTCGCAAAATGTTTTGGGGTCGAAAAATTATCCGGAATACTATGATGACGGAAATTGTTGAGTCTCCTATAAAAACTGAATTGTATGCTTTTCAATCTACCACTGTCAACTCCCTCATACTCGCTGACAATGAAATTTCGTAACGCTGACATTAAAGTAATGGAATTCCGTATGGTGCGGAGTTAATCGACTGGACAACGTCAATTTGACATCGACGTTCCTGTCACGTGCGTGCAGTTTGTTTCTGACAATTGGAATTTATCGCAAATATTCATCTGTATATATGGATCGCAGAGCGCAGCGTCGAATTTCTGCACGTATTTTTCCTACGATAAGGCAAGTGTGTTTGCTCATGATACGCAAAGGGAAGTCGCGAGTGAGGGACGAGGAGAAAGCAGTGATAAGAGCCAGGGAATCACCGGCAGGAAATCAGAGAGAGAGGAAATGAGTGTATCGTAACAACTTCGAATTCTTCCAGCTGAGCCGCAACTTGGCTTTGTTTATCTATATTTGCTCGCATAAATTGAATATTTCTATGTGGAAAATAAAATGACGACCTCGAACAACGTGAGTTTCGTTGTGACTGGACTTTAACTCGACATACTATTACTAGCTTTGCCTAGGAATATTGCTCGTACCACGCTCATTACAGATAGGTTACTACAATTAGAGCGATTTTGATAACTACAGACCAAATTTACGACGAACAACTGTCGTGAAAAATCAGCTTGGAAAACTGAAAATCTTGTACGGCCAGTTGACTTTGTACACATGTAGATCGGAAAAAGGGGTCAGAAATTGCTTCGAACAACACTACTAATCATTGAAGAAATATGCCTCTTAGCGTCTTATTTTTCGTCTTATTTTTCGATAGATAGTTATAGTTTTTTAACGATGTGACTGTATTTCTCGTGAATGGCGGCAAATAACCGGATACTTGTCGGCTAATAGGTTTCTCTGGTGTATGGCTAGATGGTAACACATTTCACGGATAGTACTAGCCAGCGCATCGATTTCAATGTAACATGATCGGTCACTTCTGAGGCGTGGAGTTTAGCGAGAAGCTCGAAGCTCGCGAAATCAAGTACCCCACAACGCAACACCTAAGTGAGTCGTGAGTAGTCGAGAGTTCCGAATATTTCTGAGAATATGTGAGGAAAAACCATTCGATTTAGTCTACGCTGTGACAAAGTGAAAAGTTGTTTGGCAGCTGAAGCTGAGTCAGTACCGTTGAATTTGGTTGAAATGGAAATTGAGGAACTCGTAACTCGGAATATAATCTCTCGTCAGTGAAACACGAAGCAGAATTCGTTGGACGAATTCATGAAACGTGGAACGCGGAAGGAGCTGCCGAACTGTTGAAAAATTACGCACGATTGGAAATTATTCCTACAGGAGTGAGGTCAAAATATCGGATATCCTGGAAGTATATAATGCTCGCTCGCGTGCGATCTAAATGGTGTGGCATAGTCGGGCGTGCAACGATTCGTGCGGCGAATGAATCATCAAGTCTACGACGCACGTCGAAGAGAAATACGATGGACTCGTGTTACTTCGCTCGCAAACAGGTCGCAAATCAGTAGGGGGAAAGTCTAGGGGGCGTTTCGAAGTTTGTCCTGGTGGCACAACGTGATAACATTATCATGTCTTGGGACGAGTAATAAAATCATTCGCCGATCGGTCCATGCGGACTTTTTGTGCTAGAAACCACGCAGTATCTCGTTTTGGACATGTTTTCAAGGTCGATGATTACGAATTTGCAGTGAGTTTTTATGAATTCAAGATGGCTGACCCAACATGATTCTCAGGACTCTCCGGTTTTGAGACCTCGACTCTCTATGAATAGTGCAAGTAATTCACGGAGTGGTGAAGACAGTAGAGCAGCTACATTCAACGGTTTTTTTCATAAGGGCCACAAATCGGTGTTTTCGCGATTGTCACAGATTGAATCGAACAACTAGGAACAGATTCAGGGGAGTGCAAGCAGATGGGCCCAACCGAAAGGGCACGGCGGGCTGCAGGTTGAGTATAGCTGCAGTATAGATACGAATGCCTGGCATTTAGAAGCGTGGAGGAGAAAGGAAATGGCTGCTGATTTTTCAGAATTATGTTTACATGAAGAGAAGTTACGAGAATAACTGGGTGCTATGTATGAAAGCTGGAGTTTGAGGCGGATGGACGAATGCAGAAGACTCGGACGAAGATTGTGGTTTCACTTCCGGTAAGTCTCTTGATTAGATGAAGCTCTATCGTGGAGGAACGAGTGCTTATCTGTCGGCTAATTAAACTACGAACCGCAGTGGTGTACGATGCGGAGGAAAATAATAATTGTCCTGAGCCTTCGATGAAGCTTCACAGTCGCGCATCGTTTAGCGTTTCGTTCGGTCGTGTCACGGTAGAAATTGAAGGCAGGAACTGGGAAGATGAAGAGGCTCCTGATAACTTTTATGATCGTACAGGCTTATGGTAACCCATTAGTCGTTAGAAATGTGACGTCGGCTGAATCGATGCCAAGTATCGTGATGGGTGGAGCTAATTGCGTTTGCAAATTTGGTGGGTCTGGAACGATGACGAGAGAGGATTATCAACACTCTCCTGGTATTGGATATCACAAGCTTCAGACCCGAGCTGCGAACTGGAATGATGCAAGGAAGATGTGCATCGACGAGGGGGCCCATCTCGCCATCATAAATTCAGCAGCCGAAGCTTTGGTGAGTCGGGACACTTGCGAGAAACTTTTCTCTTCATTACTGCTCTGGGCCGGTTGACGGTTACTCGAATTGCATCGCTTCTCTGTCGGCCCACTTTGGGTGGAATTGATTTAAACAAGAGTTTATATTGACAAACCTATGACTCGAAACTCGTGAACTCTTCAGTACTTGCATGGGTCATACTGACCCAAGCCTGTGTGTTTAAAGATAGAGCGTGTAGATGATGCAAGTCCTGAAGGGTGAACCGTTTTCTTTGGTCGCGATTCTCGATGAGAACTCGTTTATTTGGATCCGTATGCGACAAGGTATGTGAGATCTGACAGTTCTCGTATTCGTGTTAGGATAATCGAACGGAGAAGCTCACGATCGCACGAATTTCCGCACAGTCGTCTCAAGTATTTGTTCGTCGTATATACATGGCCGTAAGAGTCTAGAAACGGTCAAATGTCATGTATATTGATTGAGTTGCTGGTAAAATTCCGGCTCCTTTGCCCAATTTTTCTTACTCCTCCGTCTCGCAATGCCACCTATATTATAATTTAAATGTTGAATTTCTCTGAAGATACTGCGCGAGATGTTGGCTACGGAGACAACGATCAAAGGTGCAGTCAACAAGGACAACGCGTACCTGGGAATCCATGATTTCTACAAAGAAGGAGATTGGACGACAATTTTTGGAGAATCCCTGGCACGCACCGGCTATGACCATTGGGTGCTCAACGAACCTAACAACGGTGGCAATAACGAGCATTGCGGTGGGCTGGGAAAAGTGGGAGGTCTTGTCGATCTCAATTGCGTCCAGGCCTATGCGTTCTTCTGCGAAATTCCAATTGCACGTTGAAATTATTCGCGCACACTTTTCCGCGCGCCTCATTGGTGTTCGTCATCGCCCACTCTAGCCATTTCGTAACCTTAATTAGACTTCTGATGTTGTATACACTATAGAAGAATGTTCATAATCGTGCAAAGTGTGGCAATTTGTACGTAGAATTTGCTTATCCATAACACTTTGTAAATGTTACCTTGTGTTATTTCTCCATGCTGAGCTGTGTGACATTCAATAAAGCCGGGTTACTTTCGTACAGAAGAAGAAGTTACCACAAATGTTTGTGTGACATTCATCAGAAATGTTGTCACGTATTATTTCTGAACAAGATGTTTTAAGTAACCTGAAAAATTTTCCATTGAAATTTGCCATGGATTTTCATGCATCACAGCATCATAGTTCTGTATCAAGGATCTGATTGTTTAGTATATTTTTTGCGATAATGAAGATGCGTATCACGGAGCAATGGAGGCACGTTGAGTTCTTTCGAACATCGCAGAACCGAGCAAAAATTACCGTACAAAACGAGGTAAGCGAATTGCAGAAACTCGCATTCACTCATCCTCGTTGGAAGAAGAGAAGGACCCTGTGAAGTGACACGGGCTCCCCCATTCCACATTTGTCGATGCTCAGTTGCAGATGATGGAATTGACGTTGTAGCGTGAATCTATTGTTCAAGTTGATCTGCTCTTGTTTAGAGAGAGGTAGTAGATATCGTCCGAGCTGTTGCGATCTCCGTATACGGCCGCGCTCGACCCCTCGCGTGGAGAGAGATGCAAGTCTTTTTCCTTGAGCGGGAGGGGGTGAGCGCGCTAGCCGCTTACTAGAATAGGGTAGGAAAAAAAAAAAAGCAGTACGACGCGAAAGTTCGTTAGGGATAGTCGGGTGAACGACGCTCGGTAACCAAGTGCAACGCGTTAAAGTCTTAAGCCGTCTCTGACGCGATAACCTGTGTACAAATTAATCCAAACGAATCATACCATACGAGAGAGCGCCTCGACTCTCTCGCCCATAGAATCATCAGCTGGCCAATTATAACATATAATTGGCCACCGCTCAATAAAAGGAGAGGGCCCATTGCCCTCTCCCCAACATCAGCTGGCATAATTATAACATATAATTGGCCACCGCTCAATAAAAGGAGAGGGCCCATTGCCCTCTCCCCAACATCATGTGGCACAATTATAACATATAATTGGCCACCGCTCAATAAAAGGAGAGGGCCCATTGCCCTCTCCCCAACATCAGCTGGCATATAATTGGCCACCGCTCAATAAAAGGAGAGGGCCCATTGCCCTCTCCCCAACATCATGTGGCACAATTATAACATATAATTGGCCACCGCTCAATAAAAGGAGAGGGCCCATTGCCCTCTCCCCAACATCAGCTGGCATAATTATAACATATAATTGGCCACCGCTCAATAAAAGGAGAGGGCCCATTGCCCTCTCCCCAACATCATGTGGCACAATTATAACATATAATTGGCCACCGCTCGACAAAAGGACAGGGCCCATTGCCCTCTCCCCAACTCAATAGAGTCAACTCGCATAAGTATAACATCGTACGAATTACACTTGTCCATCATCGTGGGTTTTTATGCCGCAAGGCTTTTCCCACACGAGCCAATAAACAGACATTTATACTGGCTCAACTCAAATCATTTTGTTTTACTAAGGAATCCGAACCCCCTATCCTTACGTCAATTTCCTGATAAAAAACTACGAGGTGACTTCACATTTGAAGGAGCTTCGACAATACAGCTCTATAATACACCTTGTATGGTCACAGGTAACATTAGAGGAGGCTAGACGTTATAATATCTTACGTTTGCGTGAATGGAAATTTTTAGCTCGAAAATTGATAATCAGTCGTCCACTGCCAGAATTCGCCGTTGCGCAATTTCGTTACTGAGCACGAAGATTTCGTAATGTGACCTGAACGTCCTCGAACTGCGCGCTGCAAATCTTATCATATTCTCCGTTTCGGCGATTCGTGTCGACGCGTCGATGTTTTTTCATCAGTTCGCAGAAATACGTTTCGAAAAACTTGTATACTTATCAGAGAAACGGTATCACCAGAAAAAACCAGCGAAAACGAGAGTTTCGCATCAATTGCAGAAATATCGGCAAGTGTACTCCGCAAGTTACTCGCATTAGATGCGATCGATGCAAAATCGCGAGGAATCTGTTCTCACCGTACGAATAGGCGCGCGACGCTCGTTGCATTGCATCGAATTGTCATGCGACTTCTCATAGTTTCACGCCGCGGATGACACTCCGACCGCGTCATGCCATAAATCCCACCCGACCACCATGAAATGTTCATCCACCGATGATCACAATTCGCCGTTGAGCACTTGACCGAGTATTTCCGATTGGAAACAGTCCAGGTGTGGCATGATTGAACGCGTGAAGAGGCTGATCAGTCATATTCCATCTTGAGCTGGTATTGGAGTCATGCCTGTCGTTCTTGCTGGTACTCAATTTAGACCCGGTTTGTCCTTCTTCCGAAAACGTTCACTCTTCGAGCGATATACCTCGCTTTACCTTTTTCACGAACCCTTTTGCAGGTTTGGCATCGAATTCGCGATCGGCAACGTCAGAAACCCCAATCTGCCAAATTGAGTAAGAATTTGTTGAATTCTGAAAATCTCGATCTGCATCTTGTCGCGTTGAGAGGCCATTTCACTTCGCCGAATTGGATTGTCATACATAGAATCTCGATTTCAGATTCGAAAACTCTGGAAACGATTGTATACAAACTTCCAGATAAATTGGTTGCTGATCAAAAGAGTTCTTCGATTTGATCACACGATACATTGCCGCTCACGGGGTTACCGATGAATATCACGAAACCTACCTTTCGCCCGCAAGCACCGATTGTAACCCGGCATTATCACCCACGAATAACCGAACATCTATGAATTCGAAAGTCGCGCGACAACTCGTTCGTCGATCGAGCATCATCGGGTGGCATGATTCGCGCGAGTTCGCGTCTGCGATGACATGTTTTTGGCACGTATGCGTTGAGTGCGTATCAAAAACGAGCAACGCAACTTTGCACCGATAGATTGAACTTTTGTTCCGAGAAATAAGACAGAATCGAGACAGGTCAGTCGGAACTATCGGGATCTGACCCCCCGAATTCGAGGAACTTGAGCCGTATCAGCTCGTCGAGCTGTATAAAAGAACGTCGCTGCCGCTCTGCAGTCAGTCACGGCATTGGCGGTTCTTCGAGTCGTAATTCATTTGTCCAGCAGTCGCAGTCGAGAAATATATCTCGAAAGATGATAAGGTTCGGCGTAATACTCCTGATCGCACAGGTCCTTGGTGACCCCGTGGGCGTTCACGATGCAACGGTGACTACGGACGCAACTCCCCTGGAGCGATCTTTCAGTCCCATTTGCCTGCCCGCTCCACCCGGATCCCGACCAGATTATCATTACGTTGAGGGCTTTGGATATTACAAGTTCCATACACGAGCCAAGACCTGGAAGGAAGCAAAGATGACATGTTTCTACGAGGGTGCCCATCTCGCGATCATCCGATCAGCCACCGAAGCTTTGGTGAGTCGAGACACTAAGAAATCAGCACCGTTGCACAGAAACGGTTACCAGTTTCGAATCGTTCTTAACGTTTCATCGGTCATCGTTGTAAACGCGCGAGGATGAATCACGGTATCGTTTTGTGCAGGAGATTTTGGGAAAAGGAGTTCACGTTCGAGTCTCGCGCACTTCTTTGTATCCTCCAATGTCTCTTTTAGCCCCGTCGTCTACGGTGACATCCTAATCCGTTTTAGCAATCCTGTCGGACTGCTTCGGGAGAAATTGGTCAGGCACAAGTTTGGATTGACACGTCTATTGCCTGATGAACATTCATCGTGCAGTCCTCGTGTGGGTCTTGGTTACACGAGCGACTACGCGTTGAGATGAGGTGCGCAAAGCCGCGAGTACGCGAGGGTTGACCGTTTTTATTTCTTGCAATTCTTGATGAAACCCGTTCCGTTCGAATTCACACATTTGTATCGGACGAGTTATAGGAAATCCTACTGTTCTTGTATTCATCTGAATATGGCATATCAAAGAAGCTCGCAACGTGTGAATTTCGGCACACTTGTGACTCACGGCTGTACGTCATTTCATTATAGTTCAAGACTGCTGGTAGAATTCTGGCGTCTCTATCAAACTTCTCCGATTCCGTCGCCTGCTAAATACTAATTCTTATGTTGAATATCTGTGAAGGTAATGAAACAGATCGCCCAGGCGGAGATTGAGAAGGGTCACTGCGCCACCAACGTGTCGTTCGTTGGCATCCATGATTATTTCAATGTAGGAGACTGGACGACCGTACTCGGATACCCCATGGAATGTACCGGCTTTTCCGAATGGGTGAGTCACGGGCCTGGAGGTTCTTGTCAGTCATGCGGCGGAGTCGTCGGTCCAAACGTGCGGTGCGGTGGGTTTAATGGAGATGCTCTCATCGGTCTCGATTGCACCCATAAATACCCGTTCTTCTGCAAGCTCTTGGCCACTCATTGAAGTTCTGCGCTCAAAACTTCACCTGCACCTCGTCGGTGTTGTTCACGGACAACTTCTGCCATTTCGTGACCCCAGACACAATCCCCATGGAGTCTTGTATCCTGGAATAAGAAGTCTTCAGTAACCTGGATATTTTTCCAATGAAGTTTTCGATGTACGATGAATTTGCATGTAATAAAGCATTATATTTCTGCCTTCAACATCAAACTGTAAAGTGTGTATCTCTGTGATAATGAAAATTCGTGACCCCAAGCGATATCGGCACAATGATGCTCAGGAAACCTATGCTTCATTTGTAAGCCTCGATTGTTGTGGGCCGAAATCCAAGGAATTGCGCCTGCGACTCCATTCTTCTCAGCTTATTTCTGTCCCGCTCAGACCAATAGGTGAAATGAATCTCCGCAACAATAGATCGGACATTTACTTCAAGTGTTACATGGGAGAATTTCGCTTACGTTCCGCACTCAATAGAGGCATCGGTGGTCATCAAGTCTCAAATTGATGAAGGCAGTCCTTCATTCCTCGCAATGGTTACAGAAGCTCAGCCCGAAGCAGTTGAATCCGTATTATGAAACCGATACATTCAGGGAAAATATGTTCTCAAAGAATACTGTTTGATTGTAGAAGCAGAACGAACATGGCATTCGCAATGACATTGTATTGCGAATAGCCTCGAGTTTCTACGTCTGAATTAAAAGTATATTTCGGGTGCTGATATCGCCCGTTACGTGAAGAAATCCATCATTTTGTTGATGCCGGAATTTTGTTTCGTAGTCGTCAATTTTTCACAATTCCATCAAGACTGGACTTTGATCCCACACCGATTGGAGATAGCATGTGGAATGGAATTCCCGATGTCACGCCATCCCAGATTGGCAGTAGGATCCGTGCTTGAGCTGACCATCAAATAGAGCGTACTGCAGTGACTTTCAGTCAGTTCCATCGTACGAACGTTTTCGCGTTGTATCTCTTGTGGAATTTCAGACCGATCAGATGTTTTATCAGAGCTTCGTTGTAGTTCTTGCGGTGCTGGGGATTCGCGGTTTGCCGATAGACGAGCAATCTCTGGCGCCAGGAATGAATAACACGAGTATCGCCGTGAATCCGCATCGGTACCCGGTGCAAATTGTCGTGGTCAACGGGGCGAATTGTGCGAGCGGTATTCATTCCCCAGCGGTAAAAAAGAGAGACGATTATCAGCATACACCAGGAATCGGTTATCATAAGTTTCATACGCGAGCACTGAAATGGAACAGCGTAAGAAAATCATGCGAGGTCGAAGGTGGCCACCTAGCCATCATCAATTCGCGAGCCGAAAGAGAGGTGAGCTTTATCCTGATCGACGACGATTTGTCAGTCCTACCGTCGTTACCATTTTAATCGCAAAAGGCACCATGGAGGTAACATTTCATGAGAAGTGAGCATCAGGAGCAGTTTAGGAACTGACAAGATATTACTAGTGAGTCACCAGATATCACTCGTCATATCTAGTAAGTTACCAAACTGCTGCTATTGCTCACTACCGATCAAATGTTGCCCTAGGGTAGGCGAGAAAATATTGCATGGTTAAATCTTCTATCATCAGCTCATCCCTGGGTACTCCGATGTCCAATGTATGGAACCGCTCCGCAGAGAGCGACGCTACTTGTGAGAACGAGTGAGCGAGATCCGGGCGAAGGCTCCGCCCCTCGCGCTACTCGCTACCCGTGACTCGTGAACAGTTGAGTTAGCGTGGCACAGTGCACGAACGCGTGCGATCGCTGACAAAGGGAGTTGGACGCTCCGCCGAAACGAAGCGTGCGCTCGCATTCGAGTGGGTCCCGCGCGCCGTCGGTACATCAAACGAGATCCGACGAACGCGCGACTCCGCTGTAGGGCGGTGAGCGAATGTTCGAGCATTAACGCCATTTGCGGCTCTTTCTGCCCAAATATTTGTTTTACACGGTTAATGTAGCCATACCATGGAACTTTCATGAAATATTTCAAGGCGAAATATTTCAAGGACGTCGCTGCAGGACTTCGTCACACGTAATAAACGATCAATTTTCACTTGACCAGAATGCTGTCGGGTAACGTTCCTCAGCGCATTGAACTTCTCGTGCTTGAACAATCATATTGTTTGTTGTGTCTACCCAGGGATTCACAGATTCATTCTTACAAGTCGTAATCATTTTTCATCCACTGACGATTATTCGTTGTGACACGCTATGAAATAACTGATTCCAAGGTACTCCTGAGGATGTGGTCGAATGCACCGAAAATCACGGGCTCCGAATATCAGGTATTAGCTTGGCTCGGATTCCATGACTTGTACGAGGAAGGCGATTGGATCACGATTCATGGAGAGTGGCTTGCTTCAACTGGATTCGAAGAGTGGGACAACGACGAGCCCAGCAAATCAAGTTTAGGTCAAAATTGTGGTGTGCTCCACGTGAACTCTAGGATTCACGACGGAGATTGCAATTTACCTATGGCGTATTTTTGCGAACTTCCTGAATCTCCGCGTCTCCGGTGATTCGTAGTTTCTATTGCAATGACCCTGTACGCGAAGTATCTCGACCCAATTCTCACGCAGATTTACGGAGTATGAAAATTCGCCAATTGTACGTGGTGATGTATTTTGTTCGGAGACAGATGATAAATTTGCAAGCAATTGACCATCTTCCCTGTGCTTAATTCCGTTATTTTTAATCCGATTACTACTAAATAGACTACTCATGATGTATACACTAAAGGAGAATGTTCATCATTGTGCAAAGTGTGACAATTTGTGTGTAGAATATTTAAAATTCTATTGCGTTGATTCAACACCGTCGTTAGTGATGTTCGGTCGGCTCATTTCATTAACACACTGGAATGTTAATTCATCAAACTTTCTGAATATTACCTTGTGTTATTTCTCCATGCTGAGCTGTGTTACATTTAATGAAGTCATGTTACTTTTGTATAGAAAAAGAAGTTACCACAAATGTTTGTGTTACATTTATGAGAAATGTCGACGGTGTATTACTTCTGAACAAGATGTTTTCAGTAACCTGAAAATTTTTCCATTGAAATTTGCCACGAATTTTCATGCATTACAGCATCATAGTTCTGTATCCAGGATCTAATTGTTTAGTATATTTTTGTGTGATAATGAAGATGCGTATCACGGAGCGATGGAGGCACGTTGAGTTCTTATGAACATTGCAGATGAGAATTTGACGTTGTAGCGTGAATTTATTGTTCACATTGTTCTACTCCATGATACATCTGGTACGGTCACAGGTAACATTAGAGGAGGCTACACGTTGTGATATCTTAGGTTTGGGTAGATGGAAATTTTTAGCTCGAAAATCAATGATCAGTCGTCCACTGCCAGAATTCGCTGTTGCGCAATTTCGTAACTGAGCACAAAGATAGCATTTTTTCGTCGTTCAATTTACATAACTTTCCGTGATGTAACCTGAATGCCCTCGAACTCCGCGCTGCAAATCTTATCATGTTCTCCGTTTTCGCGATTCGTGTCGACGCTTCGATGTTTTTCCATCAATTCGCAGAAATACGTTCGTAGATACTCGTATACTTATCAGGGAAACGGTATCACCAGAAAAAACCAGCGAAAACGAGAGTTTTGCATCAAATATCGTCAAGTGTACTCCGCAAGTTACTCGCATTAGATGCGATCGATGCACAATCGCGAGGAATCTGTTCTCACCGTACAAATAGGAGCGCCACGCTCGTTGCATTGCATCGAATTGTCATGCGACTTCTCATAGTTTCACCCCGCAGATGACAATCCGACTGCGTCATGCCGGAAATCCCACCCGACCACCATGTAATGTTCATCCACCGATGATCACAATTCGCTGTTGAGCACTTGACCGAGTATTTCCGATCAGAAACAGTCCAGGTGTGGCATGATTGAACGCGTAAAGATTCTGAACAGTCATATTCCATCCCAAGCTGATATTAGAGTCATGCCTGTCGTTCCTGCTAGTACTAAAGTTAGATCCGATTCGTCCTTCTTCCGAAAATGTTTACTCTGCAAGCGATACACCCTACTCCACTTTCTTCGCGAATTCGCGAGATGTTTTGGGGGCGAAAAATTATCCGAAATACTATGATGAGGGAAATTGTTGAGTCTCTCATAGAAACTCAATTGTATGCTTCTCAATCTACCTTTGTCAACTCTCTCGCATGATCTGGGGTGAATATTCCGATTTCATTCTTGCAAAAAAGGATTTTCCAATTAATTACGGCTCACGGGGTTCCCGATAGATATCACGAATCCTACCCTTTGCCCGCGAGCACTGATTGTTACTCGGCATTATCACCTACGAATAACCGACCATCTGAGGATGCGAGAGTCTTGCGACAACTCCTTCGTCGATCGAGCATCATCGGGTGGCATGATTCGGGCGAGTTGGCGTCTGCGATGACATGTTTTTGTCTCGTATGCGTTGGGTGCGTATCAAAAACGAGCAACGCAACTTTGCACCGATAGATTGAACTTTTATTCCGAGAAATAAGACAGAATCGAGACGGGTCAGTCGGAACTATCGGGATCTGACCCCCCGAATTCGAGGGACTTGAGCCATATCAGCTCGTCGAGCTGTATAAAAGAACGTCGCTGCCGCTCTGCAGTCAGTCACGGCATTGGCGGTTCTTCGAGTCGTAATTCATTTGTCCAGCAGTCGCAGTCGAGAAATATATCTCGCAAGATGATAAGGTTCGGCGTAATACTCCTGATCGCACAGGCTCTTGGTAACTCCGTGGGCGATCAGGATGCAATGGTGTCTACTACGGTCGCAGCTCCACTGTGGCGATCATTCAGTCCCGTTTGCAGTCCCTCCACACCCGGATCTCGACCAGATTATCGTTACGTTGAGGGCTTTGGATATTACAAGTTCCATACACGAGCCAAGACCTGGAAGGAAGCAAAGATGACATGTTTCTACGAGGGTGCACATCTCGCGATCATCCGATCAGCCACCGAAGCTTTGGTGAGTCGAGACACTAAGAAATCAGCACCGTTGCACAGAAACGGTTACCAGTTTCGAATCGTTCTTAATGTTTCATCGGTCATCGTTGTAAACGCGCGAGGATAAAACACGGTATCGTTTCGTGCAAAAGGTTTTGGGAAAAGGAGTTCACATTCAAGTCTCGCGCACTTCTTTGTATCCTCTGATGTCTCTTTTAGTCCCGTCGTCTACGGTGACATCCTAATCCGTTTTAGCAATCCTGTCGGACTGCTTCGGGAGAAATTGGTCAGGCACAAGTTTGGATTGACACGTCTATTGCCTGATGAACATTCATCGTGCAGTCCTCGTGTGGGGCTTGGTTACACGAGCGACTACGCGTTGAGATGAGGTGCGCAAAGCCGCGAGTACGCGAGGGTTGACCGTTTTTATTTCTTGCAATTCTCGATGAAATCCGTTCCGTTCGAATTCACACATTTGTATCGGACGAGTTATAGGAAATCCTACTGTTCTTGTATTCATCTGATTATGGCATATCAAAGAAGCTCGCAACGTGTGAATTCCGGCACACTCGTGACTCACGGTTGTACGTCATTTCATTATAGTTCAAGACTGCTGGTAGAATTCTGGCGTCTCTATCAAACTTCTCCGATTCCGTCGCCTGCTAAATACTAATTCTTATGTTGAATATCTGTGAAGGTAATGAAACAGATCGTCAAGGCGGAGATTGAGAAGGGTCACTGCGCCACCAACGTGTCGTTCGTTGGCATCCATGATTATTTCAATGTAGGAGACTGGACGACCGTACTCGGATACCCCATGGAATGTACCGGCTTTTCCGAATGGGTGAGTCACGGGCCTGGAGGTTCTTGTCAGTCATGCGGGGGAGTCGTTGGTCCAAACGTGCGGTGCGGTGGGTTCAATGGAGATGCTCTCATCGGTCTCGATTGCACCTATAAATACCCGTTCTTCTGCAAGCTCTTGGCCACTCATTGAAGTTTTGCGCTCAAAACTTCACCTGCACCTCGTCGGGGTTTTTCACGGACAACTTCTGCCATTTCGTGACCCCAGACACAATCCCCATGAAGTCTTTTATCGTGGCATAAGAAGTCTTCAGTAACCTGGATATTTTTTCAATGAAGTTTTCGTGGTACAATAAATTTGTATGTAATAAAGCATTATATTTCTGCCTTCAACATCAAACTGTCAAGTGTATATCCCTGTGATAATGAAAATCCGTGACCCGAAACGATGTCGGTACAGTGACGCTCACGAAATCTCCGCTCCATTCGTAAGCCTCGATTGTTGGGCGCCGAAATTCAGGGATTCGAGCCTGCGACTACATTTTTCTCAACTCATATGTTTCCCGCTCAGACTAATAGGTAGAACGAATTTCCGCAACAATGTAGCGGACGTCTGCTTCAAGAGTTATATAAGAGAATTTCACTGGCTTCCCGCGTGGTTGAGCCGTGCATCAAATAAAGCGACAAGATGTTACTAGTGAGTCACCAGATATCACTCGTCATATCTAGTAAGTTACCAAATTGCGGCTTCTGCTCACCACCGATAAAATGTCGCTCTAGGGTAGGCGAAAAAATATTGCACGATCAAATCTTCCATCATCAGCCTATCCCTGGGTACTCCTATGTCCAATGTATGATACCGCTCCGCAGAGAGCGACGTTACTTGTGAGAACGAGCGAGTGAGATCCGGGCGAAGGCTCCGCCCCTCGCGCTACTCGCTACCCGTGACTCGTGAACAGTTGAGTTAGCGTGGCACAGTCAGGCACAGTGCACGAACGCGTGCGATCGCTGACAAAGGGAATTGGACGCTCCGCTGAAACGAAGCGTGCGCTCGCATTCTAGTGCGTCCCGCGCGCTGTCGCTACATCAGAGGAGATCCAGCGAACGTGCGACTCCGCTGTAGGGCGGTCAGCGAATGTTTGATCGTCAACACCATCTGCGGCTCTTTCTGCCCGAATATTTGCTTTACACGGTTGATGTAGCCATACCATGGAACTTTTATGAAAGAATCTGATGTGATTCCACAATTGCAAATCACTATTCTTTGACCACTTTTGTCCTCTCAAGTTAAAGCTCGTAAGTCTTCGGCCATCACAGGAGCGCGATAATTACTTGAGACCTACGGAATCAATATTGAAATGTATTTTCATATTGTATATCATCCTTGAAACAAAGTCAAATCACGAAAATCTTTTTATGAAAGCACGCGTTCCGCGGCCCCCATGTCGTCGGCGCCCCATGCGTTAGGCACGTTTTGTTTTGTTCAGCGTCAAAAAACTGAAAACAATACCGTCTGAAATGAGGTGTCCGAATCGCTGAAACTCGCACTCACTCATCCTCTTTGGAAAGATGACAAGGGATTTAAGTTCTTTGTAGAACATCACGGATTCATCGTTTCTGCATTCGTTGGTGATCTCTTGCAACGAATAATCTCAAAGATCTGGCTGCCAAACGAGTTTTCACTGGATGGCAGACGAGAAATACATGATTATGGTTGCGATTTCGATGAAAATGGTTGGTGAAATACGCATTTGCGTCATCCTGGGGTTTCATTCGAGACAAATTGATTCTTGTGCGATGACGAATAGTATTTTCTCGGCTCATTTCCCTTGGTAACGTACAAAAACGCGGAACGGAACTTTGCACCAAGAGATTGACCTTTACTACTTCTGCTTTGAAAGTTGACGCAGTATCAAAACAAGCCAGTCAGAGCGATCGGGACCTGACCTCTTCGGAATGAGGGAATATGAGCATTATCAGCTCGATGAAGTCTATAAAAGAATGTCGCAGTCGCTCCGCGCTCAGTGAAGGCATTGGCAGTCTATCAGGTCTGGAATGAGTCGTCCGGCAGTAGCAGTGCGAGCATATACGTGACAAGATGAGAAAGCTCGTGATAATTTTCA
Organism: Arge pagana; assembly: GCA_963969455.1. Taxonomy (NCBI): domain Eukaryota; kingdom Metazoa; phylum Arthropoda; class Insecta; order Hymenoptera; family Argidae; genus Arge; species Arge pagana. The sequence continues at coordinate 3,346,981 of OZ018314.1, read as the reverse complement.
TAATCGTACAGGCTTGTGGTCACCCATTGGCCGATAGGAATGTAACTTCGGCTGATTTACTGCCGAGGGTCGTGATCGGTGGAGCGAATTGCGTTTGCAAATTTGGTGAGTCTGGAATCAGAGACGATTATCAACTCTCTCCCGGCATCGGATATCATAAGCTCCATACCCGAGCTAAGACGTGGAACGAAGCAAGGAAGATATGTTTCGACGAGGGCGGTCATCTCGCCATCGTAAATTCAGCAGCCGAAGCTTTGGTGAGTCGAGAAACTGAGAAGCTTCTCTCGTCATTATTGCTCTGGGCCAGCAGCACTGCAGGAATCATCGTTTTATCCGCCACAGTTGTACACGAGCAAAGATCAGTCATGGGATCGTCGAGTGCCAAAACTCTTGAGTAAAGTAATTTGTAACTGTTTCTTACAAACGTCTTTGTTCCTCACGATAGCTACTATGCTTTCGCCGTCCACAGTGAGATTCCATTCCGTCTTATTGATCCTGTCAGGGCTTCTTTGGGTGAAATCGATCCGAACAAGCGTTTCGATTGCTGCATCTATAGTCTGATACTGGTTAACTGTTGATTTTCGTCGCGATTTACAGCGAGAGCTCGGTCGTTCGTATTCCTATCCGACGAGGTATGAAAGAGCATACAGTCCTCGTGATCATGTCAGAATAATCGAACGGTGAAGCTTGCGGTCGCATTAATTACCGCACTTTGGTCTCGCATAGTTGTTAGTCATTGATGCGGATTGAGATGCTGGTAAAATTCTGGCTCCTGCAACAAACTTTTCCAACTCCTTCGTCTCGTACATCTTAATCCGGATGTTGATTTTCTGTGAAGGTACTGCGCGAGATGTTGGCTACTGCGCCGAATATCATCGGTGCAGTCAACAAGGACTGGGTGTACATCGGCATCCATGATTTCTTCCAAGAAGGAGATTGGACCACCGTTCTTGGAGAGCCCCTGGCACGCACCGGCTATGACCATTGGCTGAACAACGAACCCACCAACAGTGGCAACAACGAGTCGTGCGGTGCGTTCGGAAGACAGGGAGGTCTTCTCGATCTCAGTGGCAGAGGTGCCTACGCGTTCTTCTGCGAGATTCCAATTGCACGTTAAAGTTATCCGCACACACTTCTCCTAGTACCTGTTTGGTGTTCGTCAGAGCCCACTTCCGCAACTTTGTGACCTCAAATAGAATTCTCATGTTGTCTATTGTGTATTGTCTCCGGGAAATAGGTTTGATTATATACATTTTCTCAAAAAAACAATAAAAAAACCATTCGTCTCTAAAACTGTATCGTGCATTACTATCAGTGATAATATGATTATTGGTAGTAAGAAAGCGTATTTAATAAACGAAGGTAATTCAAGAAAATATTTCTACGGGGATCCGTGACCCGCTGTTCTCATGTAGTCAGTGCCCGTGGTAGGCACGTTCCGTTCCTTCCAACATCGAAAACCTGAACAAAAAAAAAATTACCGAATGAAGCGAGGTGAGCGCATTCTCAAAACTCATATTCACTCCTCCTAATTGGACAGACAAAAGTTTCTTGTAGAATAATACAGGCCTACCAATTCTACATTTGGCGATGGTGAGTTGCAGAAAATAAATTCAAGTCGTAGTGTGAATTTCTGGTCTAATTTATGTCACAGAGTAGACATATTGGTGGAATTACTGAGATACTTGGACTATAGGGATCTTTCAAGTCGCTAAAACGATTCTGGTAGTGAACTTTGCCGATTTTTGACCCCAAACCCCTTGAAAAGTAGGGGGTTGGGAATGAATATTCCTTTTTGTTGGATTTTTCTATAGTTTGCGATATTGGATTAAGCCATGCATGAATGATGTGATTTTGAAACATTCAGTCAAACATATTAGACCCGCTATATTGAATTTTGTAAATATGACCTCGGATTCGTGGTCAGCGATCCCAGAATCCTCTGAATACAATTCTCGGTGCGGATGGGTCGAATTTTGAAAATCTCGGCCCCCATCTTGACATTTTGAGCGGACATTTGATGTTCGCCATATTGAGTTTTTCTAATGTTGATTCCAGATTCAAAATCAAGTGAGCTATGTGTTATATGGTGACGCTACTGTTAGTCAGCATCATCGACTTTAAACACACGAATATCTATGAGTTTGGATGTGTTGCGACGACTACTACATCCCTCGAGCATCATCGGCTGGCATGATTCTGGAATTCGCTTCTGCGATTATATTCTTGTCGGCTCATCTCCGTTGAGCGCAAACAGAGAGAAAAAACAAGTTCGCGCACCAATAGATCAGACTCCTGTTTTGAGAGATGATGCAATATCAAAACTGGGCGGTTAGTACTCTCGGGACCTGGCCTCTCTGAAATGAGGAAATATGAGCACTATCAGCTCGGTGATACGTATAAGAGAATGCCGCTGTGGCTCGGCGCTCGCTAACGGCATTGACGGTCTATTGAGTCTGGAATAAATTGTTCAGCAGCAGCAATTGGGAAATTCATCTGAGAAGATGAGAAAGCTCGTCATAATTTTCTGCATCGCACAGGCTTATGCTAACCCATTGGCCGATAAGCGTGTAACGTCGACTGATTCACCGCCGAGGGTCGTGATTGGTGGAGTGAATTGCGTGTGCAAATCTGGTGGATCTAGAACCAGAGATGATTATCAGCTCTCTCCTGGCATCGGATATCACAAACTTCACCTGCGCGCAAAGCCCTGGAACGAGGCCAGAACGATATGTATCGACGAGGGCGCCCATCTCGCTATCATCAATTCAGCAGCCGAAGCTTTGGTGAGTCGAGAAACTGAGAAATGGTGGGATTCCATTCCGTCCTATTGATCTTGTCAGAGCACTCTGGCTGCAATTGGTCTGAAATAACAGTTTGGTTTCATGCATGTATCATCAGACACTCGTGGACTGTGGATTTCTGTCGCGATTTCCAATGAGAGCTCGTTCATTCGAATTCGTTTCCGACGAGGTATCAAAAATCTTACAGGCTCGCGATCGTAATTATCTTCGCACATTGGCTTCAGCTAGTTGTACGTCATTGATATGAATTGACATCCTAATAAAATTCGGACTCCTTCATCCGACGCTTCCTACTCCTTCGCCTCTCACTTACCCATTTGAATGTGGGATTTATGTAAAGATACTGCGCGAGATGGTGGCTACTGCGACAGATATCAAGGGTGCGGTCAACAACGAGTGGGCGTATATCGGCGTCCACGACTTTTTCAAAGCAGAACAATATACGACCGTCCTTGGAGAACCACTGGCACGCACCGGCTATGAACATTGGCTGGAAAATGAACCCACTGACTCTGGCAATATTGAGCAGTGCCTTGGGTTCTCAAAACGGGGAGGTCTTCTCGACGTCCTTTGCAACGATGCCCACGCGTTCTTCTGCGAAATTCCAATCGCGCACTAGAGTCATTCGCGCACACTACTCGCACCTCGGCGGTGTTCGTCAACACCTGCTTCCGCCATTCTGTGACCTCAGATAGTATCTCCATGACATGGTCTCTTATTCGTGAAAAGGACGTCTTCAGTAACCTGGACATTTCCTCTTCGAAGTATCCGATGTACGATGATATTTCATGTAGCAAAGCTTCACACTTGTTTATTCAACATATAATTATCAATTGTATTACCGTGTGATAATAAAAATTCGTAACCCGAAACGATTCAGGCACTTATCTGTGCTCGCAACACCACAGAATCATATTATATACGAGGTTTTTGTATTCGCATCAAATATAGAAATATCGCCAAGTGGACTTCAAAAGTTAATGGTGTCAGACCTACCTATTTCGGATTGAATATAAATTAGGTTCAGTATGTTTGAACGCGTTGAGTTTTCGATCTGTCATACTTCATCGCGAGCTGGTGTTACAATCATGTTTCTGTTCACATTGGACTTTGGGGTCTGTTCGGAACAGTGCCTTCGAATCTGATCTGCGGTTCACAATTCTTACCTGATGAGACTATCCACTCTACTGGGGATGAGTCAACGCCCTGTTCTGCTGTGACTCAACTGATCTGCTGTACACCACCGATGGCGCTGTTCTTTCATACATCAGCAATGACACTATAAAAACCCACGCTTTATCCGTGAGCCTCGATTGTTGTGAGTCAAAATCCGGGAAAACGTTCCTGCGATTCCATTTTTCTCAGCTCATCTCTGTTGGGCGTGTACAAAACGGGGAAAATAATGTATGCGCAACAATAGATAAGTCTTCTGTTCCGAGAAATTATGTAGTATCGAAACTGGTCATTCGGAACTATCGAGACCTGACCCCTCTGAAACGAGGGAATATAAATGGGGCGTCAGTTTATCGCAGGCACTATCAGCTCGGCAAGCTATACGAGAGAATCTCGCTGTCACTCTGCACTCAGTAAAGGCATCGGCGGTTTCTAAGTTAAAAATTGAAAGAAGATGTGGAAGTTGATCGTAATTCTTGTGGTTACGGGGGCCCAATGTGTTCGAATTGGGGATCCACTGGATCCAGACACCGCCGAATTCGAGAATATAGAACGGGGTCAGAATTCTCTCATACTCGCTGAAGAGAGCGAGAGGCAAGCAGGAGATATACAGCCTCGACTCTACGTCAGAGTGAATCTCACCTGCAACTTGGATGGAACGATGGAAGGCAGGATGAACGACTATCGATATACCCCAAGCATCGGCTATCACAAGCTCGACAGGCGCCGACTGACCTGGAATCAGGCTCGGAAAGCTTGCAACGCGGAATGCGGTTATCTGGCTGTTATCAACTCCGACGAGGAAGCTCAGGTAAGATGACCAAACGTACTCGTTGCTCGGAAGCAACAGCGAACTTGCAAGCATGAGAATGGAATGCAAACCGTGTATTCCATCCCACAATTTGGATTTCAGGTTCTTAAGGACTTAATCAATTCGGACGAGAACTTGGGGCAGCCGGTTTACCTGGGCATTCACGATCTGTTCGAAGAGGGCGACTGGACCACCGTTTTTGGGGAGCCCTTGTCGTTGACTGGATGGAGCGAGTGGACAGACAAGTGGCCAATACAGCCTGACAACGCGCATGGTGGCCAACACTGCGGCGCGTTGCACGATGACGGAAAACTGGATGATTTTGTGTGTTCCTCGCTTCATCCCTTCATTTGCGAGCTTTTGTGATCATCGGCCCTGCTTGTACAAATCGTATTCGAGAGGAATAGTAGGTTCACTGCTGAGTGTCGTTTTAGAAAAGCTGTTTCTACAGTTACGTATGCACCGAAATTGTTATACGATGAGACTGTAAATTGTCTAGTGTAAAGTGTAAATTGTACGTATCAAAGCTCATCACGAAGAAGTTCATTTGAGCGATTATTAAACTTCCATATGAGAATGTGTTATTGCTGGAATAACACTGTTGACCTCGTCCAACTCCCATACGTCACGACTTCAGCAATCATCTGAAACAAGGGCAATCCGTTACTTTTGGTAATAATAGAAGAAGCTTGGCTCAAGGCAGTCAAATCCGAGCCTTGAAACTCGTACATTCTGGGAAAATATGTTCACACGGAATATTGTTTGATTGTTGGGAACAGAACGAACATTGCATTTGTAATGACATTGTATTGCGTACTGCCTTGGGTTTTTACGCCTGAATCTAAAGTTTATTTGACGTGCTGATATCGCCGTCACGTAGAGAACTAAATCACTGCGTTGATGTGAGAAATCTCTTTCGTAGTCGTTAATTTTTCGGCATTTCATCAAGACTGAACCTTGATCCCACACCGATTGGAGAGAGCATGTGAAGCGGAATTATCGAGATCATGCCATTGCGGATTATCAGTGGAATACGTGGTTCAGCTAAGCATTAAATAGAGCGCAATGCAGTGACTTTCAGTCAGTTTCTTTGTACGAACGTCTTTGCGTTTCATCTCTTGTGGAATTCCTGATCGATCAGATGTTTTATAAAAGCTTCATTGTAGTTCTTGTCGCGATGGGGATTCACGGTTTGCCTATAGGCGAGCAATCGCCAAGAGTCGGAATGACAAACACGAGTATCGCCGTGAACCCGCTTCGATACTCGGTGCAAATTGTCATGGTCAACGGGGCAAATTGTGCGAGCATCATTCGATCGCCGATGGTACAAAAGAGAGACGATTATCAGCATACACCAGGAATCGGCTACCACAAGCTACATACTCGAGCTCTCGACTGGAACAGTGCGAGAAAAACCTGCCAGGATGAGGGTGGTCATCTCGCTATCATAAATTCTCAGGCCGAGGTAGAGGTGAGCTTCCAAGGTCGCATCGCTAGTCTTATTGCTAGTACCATTAGCGTGCAAGCTGGTTGAGTCGTGCGCCGTTCCAGAACTACGCGACTAATTCTGCGAACGAGTCAGAAGTAGGGATTAGGCTCCGCCCCCACGCATACTTGCTTCTTGCACTCTTTCTATCAACGTCACAGCAGCATCGAATCTAGTGGCCAAGTTGAGGGCATCGAAGTCCGTATTTCCGAATGATAACAAAGCCTCTCGATACCCCGAAACTTTTCCGAAATCACCTCGTTTCTAAAGTAGTATTAATTTTGCATCGTGAAATTATTTGTCTCAAGGTGCTTCGCAAGATGTTCACGAATTGTGGCGTAATCACAGGCACCGATTTCGCGGCCTTGGGCTTGATTGGAATCCACGATTTCTACGCGGAAGGCGAATGGGTGACGATTTTCGGAGACTCGCTTTCTTCAACAGGTTTCAGCAAATGGGCCCTAGGCGAGCCCAACAATGCAACGAATAACGAAAATTGTGGCGGTGTTTACGCATACGGAGAAATGGTTGACCTCGACTGCAAGAAACCTTACGCGTATTTTTGCGAGCTTCCCACCGATCCATCGCAACATTGATTCGCTCCTTCGTGTTGACTCTTCATCTGCTGAAGATAGACTCATTCCTTCGTATCCTCTTCCTCTCTAGGCACCTTATTTTGCATAAAAAACAGTGAAGTGCGCCATAACATTCGCGAAGCTACGAATGAATACTGAGCTGAGTTGTAAAAATGGAGATCGGATAGTATAAATAAAATGCAACAAACTAGTAGACCTGTTTACTTTCTTATTGAAGTCTCACCAATTTTCCAAAAATCTATATTCTATTGGTTTGAAATCTATTGTTTCGAAACAGTTGATTCAGCTTCAAAAAAAAGGTGGATCCTTGATATTATGTACATTCGGCAATATGATAAACCGTTCATATGAATTCGTTCTTCCGTGGATGCAATTAGGTAGGAATAATCGAGTCATCGATATTTGCAAATGTGATTTACAATTATGCGCGGATGTTTTCTCTTCAAGCTAGCGAATTTCGCGGAGAAAGGTCAGCGATAGTGTAGCGCAGTGTTATCGCACAGTATCGTCATCAACGTGTTGTGTCAACAGAAAGTTACGCGGAACTGTCAGCAGAATCCACTGATGCTAGTCGTATCGTGCACATAACTTTGCGTTGCTTTTTTTGAGGCATACACATTCGAGAAAATGTGGAAGCTCATCGTGCTTTTCGTTGCGATGGTAATTCACGGTCATCCTTTGGACGGCCAGCACCAATCGGTCAGAACCACCAGCCGAGTTTCTGAGCTTCCATTGAAAGTATCTTTAAGGTATAGCTGACAGCCGAGACGTAACATCATAGTCGCGAAATTGACCCAAAGCATTTTGATGTCGAGACGTGAATCTTCCGCAGCTCTTATCGTGAATGAACCTTGATCCCAGACGGATTGGAAATAACATGTGAAAATGCTTTCGCCAGGTCACGCCATGCCGGATTATCAGTAGAATATGTAGCCCAGCAGAGCATCAATTAGTGCTTATCGCAGTCAGTTTCAGTCCGTCTCGTTGTACGAACGTGTTTGCGTTGTATCTCTCGCGGCACAACCAATGGATCAAATCCTTTACAAGAGCTTCGTTGTAGTTTTGGCCGCAATAGGTATTCGCGGTCAGCCTATAGACGAACAATCGCTACGGGTAGGAGTGAATAACTTGACTGTCGCCGTAAATCCACACCGAAACCCCGTGATCATTGTGGTTAACGGGGCGAGTTCTGCTAGCAATATCCAATCATCGGCGGTACCGAGGAGAGACGATTATCAGCACACACCAGGAATCGGGTACCACAAATTTCATACACGAGCTCTTGACTGGAACAGTGCGAGAAAATCCTGCCAGGACGAGGGTGGTCATCTTGCTATCGTAAACTCTTTCGCTGAAGCAGAGGTGAGCTTTCACGAACTCGTCGCTAGTTCCATTGCTGATACTATTAGCGTGCAAGCTTTGTCGAGTAGTGCAGCGACCGAGAACTACGCGACTAGTTCCGAGAACCAGTCACAAAGGAGTGGGGCTGACGCTCCGCCCTCCGCGGCGCGCTTGTTTTCTGCAACTCGTTGTCTCATTAGCGTTACACTATCATCGACTGTGGCCCCCATTCTGGGGGCAGTGAAGTCCGGAAGTCGGATTTATAAAGAAACGCCTCCATTTCCCAACTATTCTACTGAAATTTTCTTCAAAATGTTTCTGTTTTGCTCTGAAGTCCGAATACTGTTATTCTCATATCGTGAAACTATTCTTGTCCAGGCGCTTCGCAGGATGTTCGCGAGTCGTGGCGAAATCACAGGTACGGATCTCACGGACTGGGCGTTGCTTGGAATCCACGATGTTTTCGCGGAAGGCGAATGGCTGACGATTTTTGGAGATTCGCTCTCTTCAACCGGATTCAACGGTTGGGCTAACGGCGAGCCGAATTCAGGGCGACATGAAAATTGTGGTACCATTAACAGAGAGGGGAGACTGAACGACGGTGTCTGCGATAGACCGTACCCATATTTTTGCGAGCTTTCGACCAATCCATCGCGACACTAATTCGCTGCTTTGATTTGACACTCCATCTTCTAAAAGTAGACCCATCCCATTGTCTTCCTCCTCCGCTGGGCAACTGATTCCGCATTTGATATCATCACACGTCATAGCATTCGCGAATCTCTGAATGAATACTGAGGCGTGGAGCTGATTTCTCTCGTCCCATGGGTCAATGGAACGAACATGAGGCAGCGTAAATAAAATGCCACAGAACAGTAGACCTGTTTACTTCTCATTCTTTCCTTACCAAGATTTCAAAGATGTAGATTTCTTGCATTCGAAATTTATTATCTTCAGTCCTCGATTCAGTCCAGAACTCGAAATAATCAGAGTACTCGTTGATCGTGGAAATCCTGGGTTCTCTCGCAACCAAGACTTCAACTATGCCAGTCTACCCAAACTAAGTCACGCGCGAGCTTGTTCCTGAAAATCCAAACCAACCCCTACACATGACTGCTCGATGTGTGTTTCTGACATACAAGAAATGGTAGCTGTGAATCGTTTTTGTTTCCGCTGTAAACGAGAGCTGCGAGTAGTGTCGCGTTATCCAGCACTACGCATCAATTCATCTGGCAGATGGATGTCAGCAGCTGCGACGCAACTCGTGGAGGCTTAAGAATGACTCACGTAATTACATCCGCAGACCCAACTGTGGATTACGTGTAAGGAGCTTTTGTCAAGTCTAGGGAGTGATCGAATGATACTCAGTCTTTCGAAGTGTCTTGTGTACTTCGGACCCATAGTGTTGATCCGGTTCCCAACAATCTGAGAATGACGTGGAAGCTGCTCCTAGTTCTGATGATCACAGAAGTCTACGGAAATCCTGTGGCGGATACATCTCCGACACCCATCGCCAAAAACGCGACCGAAGTCCTGAAGAAGGGTCATCATGTTCAGCAAAAAGTTGCCATCAATGGACTGACTTGTACGTGTAATATTGGCGCATCGGTGATGTCAGGAAGGGACGATTACCAGCATGTGCCAGGCATTGGCAGTTACAAGTTGCATAAAAGGGGTTTGAATTGGAACACGGCGAGGAAGACGTGCAAGGAGGAAGACGCCCATCTCGTCATCATCAATTCCGCCGTCGAAGCTCTGGTACGGTTTTCGCTTGCAAAAAATTCACAACTATTTTCTGTATCTTCTTTTTTCCGCAAAAATTAGTTCCTATTGGAAGATGCGAGGATTTTGGGTTGATAGTCTAGTAGTGGATTACGCTAGTCGTTAAAGCACTCCGATTTGGCATACCCAGCTCAAGCCCAAAATCTCACATCGTAGTTTCTGTAGAGTATCGTTTTGTGTTCGAGCTATCGTTTCTTCTGAACTCGTGCAGTGTTGGAGCTATAATTGCCAGCAAACATCGTTTGCTCGTTCTGAACAATTCGACTTATACTCATTTTGTTCTCTCGTGATTGTCCCACGAAGGTGCTTCGCGACATGATGAAGAAAGCTGGTGGGCAGGCGGTTTGGGTGGGTGTTCACGACTTGTACAAGGAAGGAGAGTGGACAACGATATTTGGAGAAACTTTAGAACGGGCTGGTTACGACAACTGGCGAGATAACGAACCGAACAACGCGGGCGGCAAAGAGGATTGTGCTGTTCTATTCGAGGGAGGAGGTCTGAATGACATGAGCTGCGATAGCATTTCTTGGTACATTTGTGAGCTTTCTATCATCCGGCATGTCCACTGATTCATTTACCTATCTTATGAGTGATCTTCTTCATCGCATTGCATAAACGTTATGCCCTAAAAATGTATCTGTGTCAGAATTTTCCTCGTAAGGTATTCAGCCCAAACTTGACGAACGTAATTAATGTTTGATACTCGACTTAGTTCTGTAGTTATTATGTATCCGAATAAAAACCTAATTGTATCCCATCGGTGAGAATGCAGGTGAAAATGATGTCAATTTATCGATACACATCACGAATCGGATGTCACAAGTTTCATGCGCGAGCACCAAAATGGAATAGCGCCACAAAATCATGCGGGGAGAAAGATGGCCAATAAACCAACACGAACTGGACTCGCGTAGCTTATGTTTCAGCAGATGCTGAATTTGAATTTGATGTCCGTTCGACGCTATCAGGTCACAGTCAAGGGCATTTCAAGGTCAAATTGAGAAAATACTATTGAAATATGTGAAAATACACTGACCATATGTTTTTAAGATTTCTCCATTAGTCCTTAGAATGTCCTTGACTGTGGCTTGATGAGACCAAACGGACACCTTATTTAGAACAATAAAAAACAAATTGCTCTCCAAATTATAGAATGAAGATTCTACGTTAGTTGATACTAATAATAACCCACCATAGATTCTCACGCAAACTCTCAATTATCACTTCTATAAATTGCATTGAGGTTTGAGCAAATTTATTCATACGAATAAAGGAATCGAGTTTTTATAATTGAAAACTATTAAATAAGATAGAATTGACTCATTATAATTTATTTTTCAACTTTCGGGTTCAGTTTTCATTTTGGAGATTCATGATCAATGATTATGCTTTCACATCGCGTTCCTTATAGTAAGGGGTTAATTATTTGTTACGTAATAGACACACTAATTCTGAGTTTCACATGGTATCACATTATTATTGTGAGGTCCCTAGAAAACTTGCAAAAAAGGTGGTAGATCTACTAACTTTTGAAGTCACATCTACCTCCAAGGCAAACTTGGAGTCGGTAACACTGCTCGCTACCCGTGACTCGTGCATCGTTGAGTTAGCGTTGGGTTAGACAGGGCACAGTGCACGAAAGCGTGCGCTCGCTAACGAAGGGAAGTGGACGCTCCGCCCAAACGAAGTGTGCGCTCGCACTCGAGTGGGTTCCCCACGCTGTCGGTACATCAAAGAAAATCTGACGAACACGCGACTTCACTGCGAAGCGGATAGCGAATGTCCCATCATCACCTCTGTCTGCCGCTCTTACCGCCCGACAAGATGTACCAAGTCTGTGGAAAATCTGAAAACAGGAATTATCAAGCATAACGCGATTATCGCTGCATTAGTTTTTGCCCTGTTAATATTTGATATACAGGCGAGGGGGGTGGGACAAAATGGGGTACACCAAAAATTCTGTAGAAATGTTTTCTCGAAGAACTTTGCAGAAGGTAGAAAATGACATCTAGCATTATTTTGCATTATCAAGAGTTTCAGAAATTTATGTCGTCAATTTCATTCCACTAAAAAAAATTCCCTTTTTTTCGGGGTACGGCATTTTGCCCCCCTTCCCCTATATATCAACGCTGTAACAGCCTAAAAAAGCGCGGTTGAACAACTTTCTTAGAATGGAAGCAAAGGTAGTTATATTGGTTCATTATATTTCTATGTAATATATTCTTTTTCAAATATAATTCATCGTTTTTTCCATTCTGAAAAAATTGTTTAAAAAAAGGTTTTTACAGGCTGTTACGGAGATAACTGCAGTTCTTCGGATTGTCGGTGTGCAGAACGCGAGAGTGAATTCCTCGAGATGGTCGATAATTATTGCGGCGTCGAATGGCTCGAGAGCATTTCGCACGTCGGCGCTGCGTATGTTTGCTAGTAATTAGGAAGAATTCCAGAGCAAAGTGAGCAGCAGCACCGAGTCGCGAATAGCACTGGGATATGCGGCGTCACGAACACGGAGGATTTTTCAAGGAATAACGAGCGGGACGGGTCAACACTTGTGAATCGCATATCTCGAATATTTTTTAATCCCTCTCGAGCGTCAGCATCGGTATTTCAGATATGCGCGCTCTCTGCAACGGAGCGGGCGCCGCGGCTCGCCCATTGAACTCTGCCGAGAGAATCGATAAAAAGACTAATAAGACGCCACCACGCGCGTTGTATCATCATTGTATCGGTTGTAGGGAAAAAAGGATCGTAATGCAACCTCTCATTACAAAGTGTTGGCTCGCGTCTGACTATCATTATAAATTCCGAAGATTAATGTTTACCCGATCCGACTGCCATGGTGAAATGAAAACGATAAAACGACACGTTGTAATTACGGGAATACCGTGATTCACGGGGAGTTGCGCGAACCATGGTCAGTACGAGAGAGATGGGACAGGTCGTGGAAGATTGGAGTGCATCCCTCAGCCCTTTCAGTCGCAGCGGGACACCGGTGTCCCACCTAGACGCTAACTAGCGATTCTTCAACCTTTACGAGCACTTTGGGTTTCGAACCCAAATCGCTGAAATTCAAAATGGCGGATTCGTTCTGGCCGATCAAAATCTTGAAACGTGGTAACTTCTGACACCTGGTCACGATGAACGTCTGATGAGAGGTTTTTGGAAAAATGCTTCCTCAGATCTGCGCGAGCCGAATCTACGCGAGTTCGATTCAGTTGGCAGAGAAGAGCGACGTTTGCATGGACCAGCAGCGGCAGCCGATTGGAAACGACGACTTCATCTTCGGGGTGGTAATCGATCGCGGAGATACGTTCGTCGTGGCACTCGTAACCTCGATTCTCCGCGTTCACCATCCATACTTCGAAGCCGATCTCGAAGCTCCGTGTCACTCGCGTCGCAGCTGCCCTGCGAAATGGAATTGCGACAGCTGCGAGGACTCGAAGGAGAACGACGCGACCTTTGATCCGAGTTTGCGGCTTGCCATCGCCGACCGGCCATTGCGGTCGCAGCGAAATCAACTCGCGTTCCTCCCGCGCGAAGGTCTTTGGTCCACGCGCAATCTTCTCGATGAATAGAGAAGCAGCGTAAGAACAAACGTGGGCAACGAGCAGAATGGACGAATCGAGTAGGCGTACGAATGGAAAGAAGGTTGCGGAATCAACAAGTAAAAAAAAATACTCACCTCTGCGAAACTAGAAGGAGAGAAGTCAGGGTAAAAGTACTGTAATGGTAAGAATGCGAAAAAAATAACACACCGCGAAATGAGATGAAAGTGAGCGGAGGATGAGGAAATATGAAGGGGAACAAATGGACAGTCTTGTAAATCAGTGAAATCGCACGTTGTGCGCGTAATGCTAACAAGAAGCGTGGTTGCGGCGTCGAATATTTGGCGAAAAACCTGGAACGAGCGCCAGACACGGGCAGGAGATTCGATTATAACGGATCGGGCGAAAATGCAGTTTAAATTGCAGGTCTGCCGTGGCTCGACGCGTCGAATCGTTTGCACCTCGATCAGATCGCCGATCGTCACGCGTGAGCGATCTCTCATCTCCTTTCTGCGAAGCGTCGTATGAGATTGGAAGCAGCGATCTTCGCTGCTTAGTCTCGATGACAAAATGCGCTTCATTATTTCTCGCCATATCCTTCCCTTCGTCTACATTTGTTGTGATAAATTCACTTTCTCTCTTTCTTTGGTTTCATCCCGATCATCCCGTGCATCGAGTAATACTAACAGTGCACGTGTTTGGCCAGACTAGCTCGATAAGTTCTTAGTAACTGAGAGTACTAACTTATTAACTTGACAAGTTCCCAATAACTAAGTTGACTAAGTAGCGTAGTACTTGATAAGTTCCCAGTAACTAAATTTACCAAGTAACTTGGTAACTTGGTAGCCCGATAAGTTCTTAGTAACTGAGAGTACTAACTTATTAACTTGACAAGTTCCCAGTAACTAAGTCGACTAAGTAGCGTAGTACTTGATAAGTTCCCAGTAACTAAATTTACCAAGTAACTTGGTAACTTGGTAGCCCGATAAGTTCTTAGTAACTGAGAGTACTAACTTATTAACTTGACAAGTTCCCAGTAACTAAGTCGACTAAGTAGCGTAGTACTTGATAAGTTCCCAGTAACTAAATTTACCAAGTAACTTGGTAACTTGGTAGCCCGATAAGTTCTTAGTAACTGAGAGTACTAACTTATTCACTTGACAAGTTCCCAATAACTAAGTTGACTAAGTAGCGTAGTACTTGATAAGTTCCCAGTAACTAACTTTACCAAGTAACTCAGTAACTTGGTAGCCCGATAAGTTCTTAGTAACTGAGAGTACTAACTTATTGACTTGACAAGTTCCCAGTAACTAAGTTGACTAGGTAACGTAGTGCTTGATAAGTTCCCAGTAACTAAATTTACGAAGTAACTCAGTAACTTGGTAGCTCGATAAGTTCTTAGTAACTGAGAGTACTAACTTATTAACTTGATAAGTTCCCAGTAACTAAGTTGACTAAGTAACTTGGTAACTCAGTAACTTGATGAGTTCTTAGTAACTAAGCGAGTAGGTAACTTAGTAACTTGAAAATTTCTGAGTAGGTGAGCCTCCAAGTAACTTAGTAACTATGTAGCTTGCTAAGTTCTTAGTAACTAAGTTAACTAACCTAGTGACTGGGTAACTTCGTCGTAACCAAGTAACTAGGTAGCTCGGTAACTTGATAACTTCCGAGTAACTAGGTACCTAAGTCACTAAGCAACTTAGTAACTGAGTAACTCAATAACTCCTTAGTAACTTGTTAACTTCTGATTGTGAGTAACTAAGTCCCCAAGTAACTTAGTAATTTAAGAAGTTTTCAGTAACTAAGTTTACTACGTAAGTTGGTAACTTGGTAGCTCGATAAGTTCTCGGTAAGTAAGTTTACTAAGTAGGTTAGTTCGGAAAAATACGCTCGATGAGAATATCGATGGTTTGAAAACGACGAAATGGTTTTCGTTCGGCGAACGCGAAACGATATGACCGGTGGAAAATCAGGTGCGGACAAGAACGCTTGGCGATACATTCGCACGGGTGTATTGAAATTCCACCTTCTCTTCTATTAAATAGCCACAATAGGCGAGTTTCGACCGTAAACATCTCTGTCGCGATGTATTGTTTCGTACGGATGGCAAAAGCCGGCGATAAGTCATTACACGTCAAGATCTCGATTATGATCTCTATTGTAGCCACCGTGTCGTGAGCATTGTTCGCGAACCACAACCATCTGTACCCTCGCCGTTCCTCCCCCCCGCCTTTCGATTCTCCACATCCTTTCGTCCAAGTGACACACGAGTACTTTCCGATCGCACACAAGTTCATCCGCGCGAAAAATGTGTATACAGGGTGTCGAAGAAATCTCGCATCTAGCTCGCGATTCGTACCTCGTCTTCCTGCCAACGCACATCGTGGATCCTCAACGACCCAAAGATTCTCACAGTATCGCACACTCATCAGCGTTATTTTTTCTGATGAGTCGTGCATTTTTCCGCTCTGAATCATTCGCGGTCCGGCAATCGAGAAGGTTGACGCGATCCTCCCAAGTACAACAGACACGCCAGCTATGAACAATTCTACCTCAGGCCCCAAGTTTTTCTCACTTGCAAAATCCCAGAGTAGGGTGCGCGTCAAATGTGTGAAAAAAACTCATGCTGTTGCATGTGGAAAATTGCAGCAATAGGTTCTCCCAAAGCTGAACGACAATCCTCGATCTCCCATTGTCAAATCATTCTTCTTCGCTCTCTTACAGCAACGAGAGAATTTCAAACGCATAGAACGACTTTACAAAGTTCCACTTACCACTCCATTTTCAGAAGAAGACTGCTTTATCATTGTAAATTCCCTCTTAGAAGCTGAATGAATAGTCACCGGGCAGTCGAACACCCTGATGGCTGAACTACCTCGTTATTCGTTCCACAATTCTTCCTGGGTCACACATTGGAACAAATTTTCCAGAAAAACAGATTTTCCAACATCAAAATTCTGTGGACCAGATTCCTGAAACTGGATGATTGGGTCTGAGGCTTTGTTTGGACTTTATTTCGTGATTCAACGAGGAGCTGATCTACCTCGTCGAAAAATTTGGAATATAATATAATCGGAAATAGTTATTTATTATTATCATTGAATTATAATCTATTCGTATCATGAAGTAATGGTAAATCGGTGAGCAATATTCAGATCTGAAGGCCTCGTGCTGAACAGACTGATAGGCTTTCTTTCAAAAATAGTTTCACTACGAAGCTTGCGAGCATCCAGTTGGGTCGAGTCGTCGTTCGAAGGGGAGCTTTGCAGGTCGAGGTTTCGCGACACCCTGTACACACCTGTGCAGAAGGGAACGTCTACCTGCTGCTCGACGGGTAAAACTGCTAGGAAACGAAGGTCGGGTTAGGCTGTTTTATCTATCTGTATCGACGAAGCACACACGGTGCGCTAGAAAGCTCTGTTTGTATCCTATCTCGCCGACATCTACGCCCTGTCGCCTTTCCGACGGATAAAATCGAGCCGGGAGAGGAAGAACGAGGAACAAAAGATCATATTCTCACGACGCAACGTTTATCCAAGTTTAATGCTGTTTCGCTTAGGAAATATTCAGAGACGGAGCTGCGAGTCTCTCGCTCGACGCGCGCGTCACGAACGATCCGTTCAGCTTCGAGGACCATTGTTGTCTTCTTCGGCGAACGACCGAGGTCGACCTGTCGCCGATCCTCGTCCTCGTTGCACCTCGCCGCAAAATATCGCCTTTACCTCGAATTAGTAGTTCGCATTTTGTTCTGGAAAATTTGGAAAATTCTGGAGTCGTTGGTTGGCAGTGGAGCTTTCTCGCTCCTCTCCGTTGAACTCGTCCTCTCGTGAAGCTCCACATGAACGCGGTGGACGAGATCTCGGAACCAATATGATAAGAACTCAGCGTGTTCCTATCGAGTCGCTCGACTCGTCCATTTTAGCGTGTACCTCCGCACGCTTACATTCTTTCATCCCGTTTACTATCCTCGCTCCGCGTTTTCTAATCCTCGCGATCCCACAACTCAACGCTGCCCCGCGCGATACGGAAAGCATGATATCTCACGATTACAATTAACGAGCTACGAAGGTTTACGCGGTGCATCGAACGCGCGGTCAGGCCATATCGTTTCCTAACCTCAAAATGCTGTAAGACTATTGGAAACCTGGGCCAAAGATTTACGACCGATTATTTCTTTTCGTGGACACGCGATAAATCTTCGTCGCCCATTTTTTCTCACGCTCATTTTTCAACGAACTTCGCGCCCCTTCCACGTCTCATTCATCCCGCGTGCTTTTTTTCATTTTCCCTCCAACGCGCCAGATCTGAAAACTGACTTGCAAACTTGGACGCACCTTGAACAAACACTATTTTCTTCCATGAATTCGCGCCTCAAAACTCCCGTCAAATTTCCCGCCCAAAAATGGCGGATACGCTGCAAAGCAGATGTCGCGAATTAGAATGGAATTTTCGGGAACGTAACTTTTCCAATGGTCAGCGACGAGTTGGCTCAACTTGCAGCAAGGATTTGTAAGACAACTTAATTTTGTTGACAGGAGTTCTCGGATTTAATTGGATATCGCTTCGACATTGAGCGACGCGTCGCGTCCGCTTCTTATACGTAACTCGATCGAGTCGAGAGAGTGGCGTCAAATATTTGTGTTATGCCGTCGTTTCGTGAAGGAGAATCCATATTTGCTGGGAAACTGTTGCCTCGCTTCGGTAATCCGGCCCGAGCAAATAGCACTCGCCGTCGATTACACCTGTGGATGTATGTAGGTAGGTAGGTAGGTATGCGATGGTCTGTTCTCCAACTTTCAGGAAAATAGTCTGCTCTTACGGGTCTAGGAATATAGCGTGTTTACTGATTACACATTGGCCAACAGCCGAGCATCTACGCTATCTCGTATCGAGAAAGAAAACATGGGGGAAATATCTCGACCACTTACCGGCAAGAACGATCGAGCGAACAGGCATTGCTAATGATACGAAGTAATTATTAATTACCATGCTTTTAATTAGGTAGCCACATAAACAGAAATGCCAACGTTTACCGAATAATAAATTCACCTCAGTCGTTGGCAGATTACAGATTGTCCATCCGTGGAACACGTATATCGGAATATACAGGGAATTTTACGTGAAATGGAACTTTGGACTTTGGACTTTGAACTTCGCACCTTGAACTTTGAACTTTGGACTTTGGACTTTGGACTTTGGACTTTGGACTTTGGACTTTGGACTTTGGACTTTGGACTTTGGACTTTGGACTTTGAGCTTTGGACTTTGGATTTTGGACTTTGAGTTTTGGACTTTGAGCTTTGGACTTTGAGCTTTGGACTTTGGACTTTGGACTTTGGGCCTTGGACTTTGGACTTTGGACTTTGGACTTTGGACTTTGGGCTTTGGACTTTGGGCTTTGGACTTTGGACTTTGGACTTTGGACTTTGGACTTTGGACTTGACTGTAGCTGTGAAAAAAATCTGTCTGGAGGAAGAAAGTAGCGACGAGAAGGAGGATACCTGAGTGAGATGAACGACTCTTGGATGAACGAAATGACGAACGAGTTTGACCTGGGTGAGAGAATGAGAAGAGTCACGAGCAAAGCTTACTCGGAGCGAGAGCGGATGATAAAAAAATGAATGATCGAATAAAATAAAAACGGCTTCCATCGTTGCAATTCTGAGAGATATCGTGGCGCCGGCAGCCACCAAGGCGTACCTTCGCTTCTGACGAGCGCTAACGAGCAGCAAACGAACCGGAGATAAAATATTTCGCTTCTAAATACCATTCATCGCGTTGAAGAAGCCTCGAGGCTGACCTGACCGCGTGTTTCGCGATGATCTATAAGCTGCCAAATATTATTCCTTCGTGTCCTCTAGTCGCCAGAGTCGTACCGCACAACTTCGGATATATTGGACAATACTCTGCGATTGTTTTCCCAAGAATGCTATTACTGGCTTCGTACGTGATTCTCTTCACGAGCCATGCGAGTTTATTTGCGCTAAAACTTCGTACTCTGGCGTGTAACCGGCTGTTACATCGACGCTACATCCACGTTACATCCACGTTACATCGACGTTACATTGCTGCTACATCGACGTTATATTGACGTTACATCGACGTTACATTGACGTTACATCGCAGTTACATCGACGTTACATCCACGTTATATCCACGTTACATCGACGGTACATTGCCGCTACATCGACGTTATATTGACGTTACATCGCCGTTACATGGACGTTATATCGACGTTACATTGGTGTTACGAAACGTGGATGTATCTTGCAGTTGCGAGTGTTCCATCGGATATAATCGTGCGCCTTCGAGGCAAAGTGACGAATCTGAAAGACGATGCACCGTTCTTCGGCTCGAAGCGATGTCGTTCGATCAACTCGGGTCAAGTCCGATTCGTTTCACTCGAGTAGGTTGTCGAAACTGAGGGAAGTATGGCGAAGCAACGAGGCTCTCGCACAGGCGGAAGTTGGCTGCCCCGATCGGCATGAGAAGAACAGGCTCGCGAGGCAAAAAAGCCGGCTGTGATAACGCAGAAAGGTGCAGGCGGTCGCGGATTCATTTTGCAACGTCGTCCGAGATATCTACGGTCGAGAGATCGATCATCTCGCGGTTGTTCGTTTCCTTCCCTCTTCATTCGCGATATCCGCTGACTCCGGGCTCACGAGCTGCTCCAGAATTCGTAACATCGGTTCTTCTGTCTCGTCTCCTCTCTACTTCTCGGCTCGGCTTACTTCGGCGGTGCGCGAATGCATCGACAGCTGTCTCGGACTGCAAAGCGGTGTCTCCTTTCGTGCAGAAGATGCCGAGCGCGGACGAGAAAGCCTCGCTGCATTCCACGACCGGAACTTCCTCGAAGATGACGATGCTCGCGAGTCTGAGACAAAGATTTATCGACTGACAATCAGGCTCAGCAAGCTCAAGATCACGGCCACGCTCCTGACGTTGGCCTGGCGAGTCACGTTTCGTTTTCCCTTTGAATGACACCTCAGGAATCACGAATCGCACGAGAAGGCACAGATGTGATTGTTATACTCAAAAATTGCACGAACGAGGCATGCATCTCCAAATTCCGTTTTTGTAAAGATGTCTCTGAAAGACCAATTCACCCAGGACTCGCCTATGCCCACGCTCGCACGTACAGTTTTATCCGCACCTACGTTTGAGAATCTTTCCAATAACGCAACGAGATTCGCCCTCGCGAGTCCGAATAAAGTACGCGACGCGAATAAGTAAAAGGCCGGCAAGATAAGCCAGAGTCATATATCTCCGAGCTAAGATCTGAATTAATAGCCAACTTGTCGTAACAACCAGCGATAGCGGTTGGTAAGCCGAGGCGTAAGCTTCGCACCGACAGCAAAGCATTCCCGTGACTCGACGTACGCGAAGCTTTACGTGACGAATCCACAAAAGCACGCGCGTACGACCGCGTGCTAAAAACGAGCGTCCTCCTTCGTCGAAGCGCCCGCAGCGCCACCTTTGGTCGACGCCTCTCACGAAAGTCTGACGTCACCGCGCGAACATAACCTCTCGACGCTCAACGATATTCTCAATCCTTTTCAAAGGACGACGAAAATAGTCGAGGATACAAAGTCGAACGATGCCTCTCAGCGTCGTCACAATGTTCTGCTTTGGGGGCTTCCAGTGAAACAAAACGCATTGTCCGGGGATTTACGACGCGTCGTCTCATGCGTGGTCGTGGGCATCGCTGTCACTCCCTTTTTATTACTACAGATGTCACTGCAGTAATAACTTACGTTCGTCGCACCAATGAGATGCGAGATACTTACTGGACTCTCCAAAATCAAGCAGATAAGACCACCATTTTTGTTTAAAAAAAACAAACAAACTAGAAACTGTACGCCCATTTTAATCCCTAGATCCATTGGAGACGAACGTCGAACGGTGAGAACGAATTTTCGTGAAATATTCCGACGTAACGTCCCAGTGAACACGTTTTATTGCGGCAATATAACATGGAAGTTACAGGTAATGTTACAATGTTATTTTCGTGATACGTAACGTGGGAGGAACATGTTACATAACATTTGGTATATGCTGGTTACGTAACTGCCGTGTAACGCGTCACCTTGCAATATAACACGTTATATTGCTGAGTAGGAAATTGTAACTTAGGTGTAACGTCGAGGTACGTTGCCGTTACGTTGCTGCAACGTTACCAGGTGCAGTGGAATATGTTTCTTCCAAGAATATGCCTACGAAGAGCGTCTATTGACGTTGAAAAAAATGTTTCCTGGTTTTTTAATTGTTCTCTCGTGTTTTGCATCGACGAATCTGCGTGGAAGTATCGTTGCGGCTGATTTTTTCACCCGTTCGTGAATAATGCTCGGAGTCTCGACTGTAAGGTGCGTCGGGAGATCAACAGTTATAAAATAGCCAAAGCCGCTATCGCAGGAAATCGAATCAGCTCCGGCTTGTTGCTCTTATATCTCGACTTTCGCTGGCTGCGGAAAAAACTGGTAAGTTATGCGAATGACAGAGACTCGGTGAAATACTCGCTCCGTTCAACCGAATATACGAAGCTGCGTGCAGACACTCCTATCTATCAATATGCAATTCAATCGAACCCCCGCGAAAAATCAGAACGTACCGAAGAAAAGACGAAATCGTGTTCACCGCTGCACATCCGGCATCGAGGCTCCAAAAAATCCAGAAAAAAACACGAAGAGTCCACAAAACACAGAGAAAAGTGTGAAATTTTTTCGGAATTTTAGAGCCATAAAAAACAAAAGGGGGGGCCGAGTCGAGGAACACAATGCGTCGTGAGTGGCAGAGAATTACGAGATACTGACCTTGAGCTTTTCCCAAAGCAGGTATTTTTTATATCTGCGAAAAAAAAATTCGAATCGAGTGGTTGTATTTTATTGCTGGACAACGAGCAACAAATATAAATGATACTCTGGTTCTGGATGATTATACGCTAAGATTCGAGTGAATTGTGCAACTTGTTCGATGGTAAACGTCCTCGTAGTTTGTTTTACCGATGATTTATACGAAACGATTTCGGTGACGGAGCCTCTTGCGAATTAGAGGAGAGGTAAAGACACTAGTTTTCAGCCATAAAAGCACGTTTAGTGCTCGGGCCTCCCGCAGTCACGAAACGACGTGATTTATATGCTGGTGGCCAAGTTATTAGCGTGATAGTTTACGATCGCCATTCGTCACGACGTTACCGAGTTCTGCTCCGGTAATTTTCTTTCATTCGACATTAGTATCGAGCATTCCGTCACCGACGCGAACAGTATCGCTACACTTTCAACAATTTTTACGCGAAACGAGCTCTCAGCTCTTCTGGACGGTTGGGTGTCGTGGTCGTCAGTCAAATAGATGGCATTTTGACGTTTACACTTTGCGAGCACAATTTCGAACCGTACTCCAGATATATGCGGCTGCCACGAATGACGAACGATCCTTCGGCTCATCCGAGTAAAAAAGCTGAACTATCCTCGCCCCTCGAGGGACGAGCTGCCACAACGCCGACAATTCCAACAAACTTGATTCGTTCGAATCAACAAACTCCAACTTCCAAGATCACTGCGAAATACACAAATCATTAACTGCGAACATTTTTTTCCATTTTAATGCACATATTCTCGCAGGATATTTAATCCTCTACAAAAAAGCTATGAAACAGTTTCATTGTAATCCTCATGGGTAAAAAGTTATCAGGCTTTCTAAGGAGGAAAGCTGTAAGGCAACTTAAGCTGAATAACAACTATTCACTGAATAGTCTATAATTTAATAAATTTATAAATAAATATTTGCGATCACTGCAAAAAATTTCTGACGGCTAAAAACTATTTCAGATGCGTAGAACTTCTATAAATTATCTACAAATAATGTCAATTGGTGAGAATCGTTGCTTTGCAACCTTCCTCCACGGTGGCGAGTTTTCAAGGTCACATGATTTTTTTACCCATTAGGATTACGCTAAAACTATTTGGGAGCTTTTTTGTAGAGAATTGAATTTCCCACCAGAATACGAGCTCGAAATTGGAAACAACATTTTTTGCTCAGTTTTAACGGCGGAAATCCATTGAAACTTTTTTTTCACAGGTTATTTATAAGGAAAAACGAAAAGTGATCGGGCGTCTCGTGGAATTGAAATATGAAGCTGGTGATTGGGGATAATATTTGTCATGCATGGAGAAAACTTTGAGATGATAGGAGTTGAAGGAAAAAAGTTTTTGGACCACTCCAATAATTGTAATAATTGTTATTGGAACCAGGAAAAATGATGTAATTGCGCGTGAAAAATGTGATTATTCCGGTTTAATCTAACACATTTGAGCGGGGACTACTTGCATTTCATCGGGAAACGTCGAGCATAATTTGTACGGCCGGGATCACAGCTTCATCTCATCTCTATGCTTCGTGCGCCTCGGGTTCGAAATCCACTTAAATTCGATTTAGCTGCACTGTGATCGGCGCTTTTTTCTCCTCTTCTGACGAATGCCTCCTTCGCACGCACCGCAGCTCGCTCCCAAACAACTCTACCAGCTCCGTGCAGCGGTAATCTGGTCCTCAGAGTTCTGGAAGAACGTGATTGATGAGCCCAAAGACGCGACTTCCACCTCGCGTTCGAGGTACAACACTACCCGTGTGACGCGACGGCTGCCACATTTTCCCGGGCCCCGAGAAGAGATTCCCTCGTCTTCCGCCTTTTGTTAGCAGAATTTAATCGGCGCCCTTTGTTTGGATGCTGGAGCTTGCACCCGAGCGAATCGATGAAGGGAAGAGAGCAGTCTGAAATTTCGGAGGTTACAGCGGATAATGGGAAAAAGCGTGGGGACCGCGCGGACATTGCTTTGACACGGTTTGTTCAACCGGACAAATCACAATTCTGGTTCGGCTCGTCTGACCAAGAAGTGCGGCTGCCAGTATTGTGCGGGCACAAAGCGCGCGCGCCCGCTTTGTGCGGGGTCCAAACAAGTGCGGAGAGTCTGACGATCGGTTCCGTACCTCCTCCCCATTCACATCAACAGTCCCTCAGGCTTGTTATATATTCATCATTTCTGTCCAGTCCGCCAGCGGCAGTTATAAACGTGCTTCGCTTTGCTTTACGGCGGCCCAGACGCCGAATGTCACAAAGCCTCGGGAGTTGCGAAGCTATAAACGACCGCGACGATACGTGGCCTGTGCGTGACACAACCTCCACGTCTAGCCTCTAACGTCCTGCGTATCACGCTCCAAAGCCTCAAATTACGGATCCACGAGTCCATCTCCCCGATCCTGTGCGCCAAATCGGAAATTGGACGCCATTTTCCGCCGGAAAAGGGACTAAATTCGGCAATACTCTACACTGGAAAAAAAAGGATAGCCGCAGTAACCATTTTCCGGCCAGACTCCGCGTGCTAGATGGTTCTGCTCCGTATCCTGGTAGTATAGCGAGTCGGACCATCTTGGATAGGCGCGGCGACTATCTATCGGTTAGCTGGCGTTAGATGGGGCCAGTGGCTATCCGGCATAGCAATGCTACGCATGCGATAGATAGGGATGGCAACCATCCCCGTAGTTCAGGTCAACTCGCCCTGTCAAAGCGAACGAGCAGTAGAAGTGTTCCGACTTACCTTACTTTTCAAGGTCACACCAGCTTAATTTTTCTTTCACCCGCTCGCCCGTGTTGTCAACGCGAATTCAAATTGATAAATTAAGCCAACGGGGCAAACAATGCACGCGTATGATCGCGACGTACGCGGTCGGCGCGCCATTCGCGTATGTACCGCGCACTGACAATAATTATTTAGCGCGGTAGATGCTGGTAGCGCGGATCCGCTGGCATAGGCGCGACGGATAGCCGAGGTATCGCTCGAGCGCCAATCTCGATGCTCACCACGGCCATCCCACGCAGCATGGCTCGGAAGCATTACAATTTGGCGCTCGCGGTCATACGCATAGGCACAGCGGCTATCTGCCGATGGTTATCCAAAGGATGGTTGCTGCAGCTATCCTTGTTTTCAGCGTAGAGTCAATACAGTTAGCACGTCGCTCGCGCAAGTATCAGCTACTCTGCCAAGACATCACGATTTCCACTTCACCGGCCAATTCTTATCCATCTCATCGAAAATGCTCGATCAACTCCCCATCATCGAATTGGTCGCGATCCTATCTTCGCTGACCATGCCAAACTGTGCAATGCAGCCAGCTGTTCTCCCTTGATTCCTAATAATTAGAAATTGTTATTAATAATAAATTCGTAGTCGGAGGCTTGGAATTTTCGGTGCTGCTGCTCCTAGTGCCCGACGCTTTAAGGCGACGTGATCTATCGCCGGTCAGTCGAGGAGCGCGAGGATGCTGGCAGTTATCATCTCCGACGACTCGTAAATAAAAGTAAGTATTCACAACCCGCGATAATTACCGGTCTCCCAGGGTAAAGAAAATAGAAAGATCATTTCTCCAACGATTTCTTATTTATCACTCGCTCTTGACGTCGCGGCGTGATGAAGAGGTACGCGTCGACTTTGCCGTTAAGTCACCGATTACTCGACGTCGTTTCTCATTCCGATTTCTTCTTAACCTACGCGCGATTAATAACACATTCGAGGACGACGAGCACGATCGTTCAACGCCCCGATTGACACGACGATAGTCGCCGAACAGCGATCAATATGATTGATTCGCACGGCTGACCGTTACCGCCGAATGTCCCCTCGACATCGCTCCGTCTTGCTCGTCATCCTCGAACCAATTCGCGACCGAAATCTCCTACCGAGTGAAATTCAGGCAAACTTTCTCCTACTCGGCTCAGCTTGCCAATTATTCATGCAAAATTTAACAATTTTCCCCCATAAATTCCCTATACGGTGTGTCCCATCATTATCGCGGAAGCATTGCCAGTTGGAGGCAAAAGATTGGTACACAAGTGTAGAATCTAGCAGGACAAACAGTGTTCTGCGGCCTTGGTTCACACTGGCCGATGGCCTCAAGGTCAAGTCAAGGTCAAATTTTTATTTTTAAATAAAAAGCCTTATTTTTTCTGACGGAATTGAATTCCTCGCACGAGGACAAGCGTGAAATGAATATTGTTTCCCCCTCCGGATGCTGCAACTTTGCTTCCAATTTTTTCCCTCTACCTGAAAATGATTCCAAAATAATTGCCTGGATAATTCGAGATGGAACAGCCTGTACATTATCGTCTAACCGTCAATTGGGTAATATTATTCGGAGCCTTATTTTTTCTGCTCGTTGTTCTGCAGAATTGACCAACATTCATTTGTTTGTTTGATTATTTGCATTTGTTATTATTGCAAATAATTGCAATTCGCTTGTTCTCCTCGATGCATCCATTGTCGAATTATTTACTTCTCGATGTATATGATAAGCTACTTATGTTACGAAATGAACAAATTAGTTTTTAGTTTTTAGTCCATATCGCTGGTTCGAAGTCTGCTTAAGCCCTGATTATTTAAACTAGGGCAGGAGCGATCCGTCGAGTCTTCGACAACAACGTGATGCAATTTCAACTCGTTTGGGATCCGGTTCCGGTAGCTGGACCACGAAACCTCTCACCGTCCGGGTCCAACAATGCGCGAACAATGGATCATTGTGAGCAAATTTCTCTTCCCGACGATTTCTATGAACCGATGGGATCTTTGGCATCTGCGAACAAGGGGAAACATTTCTCGTAGCATAACAACCGAAATTTGGTGCGAGGAAGCGATGCGCCTTTTTTCCATCTCCGACGATGCGTGTGACGCGACTAGTGAAATAAAAAAAAATCGGAGAGACGCCAACAGCGTGCCGTCACGTGCGCCAAGATTACGAAATTATCGTCATTACAGACACATTTGAGAAGGATTTGCCGTTGTGTACGGACTGGTATGGTTTCAGTAAAACGAAGAAGACGAATTACCAGTCAATTTATGGATGGTAAAAATGCGAGAAAATTACAGAGCACATAGGTACGAAGCGATGTTGGCAGGACAGCCGTATTACAGCCGATAAATAATTGAAATCGTCGTGTAATTGGGGTAGGTGTGCGAGTTCGACTGACGCCGGATCAACTCGCGGCAATCGTATCATCAGCCATCTTCTTGGCTCTCCGTGAACCAGTGACGCAATACCTGGCGTTTCCATCCAACTTCCCACTGGACCCAGCGCAAACGGCGCTCTCACGCTCGGTAGCATCATCTCTTTCCTGCTCCTGCCGATTTTCCCGATAAATTTTCATTCTCCCCGATTAATTTTCATTCTCCCCGATTTTCATGACAAAAAAAAAAGAAGTTACCAGGCGCCCGCTCCAAAATGTAACACTCAGCTGCAGGTGTGGAAATGCGGCGAGGCGAATGCAGCCACGTCGTCTGCGAGGATCAATTTTATGCTCGAATAGTTCGGAAGGCTTCGCAGCAGCAGATGCGAAATTACACGAATTACCAGCAGTCTTCCGAGATGCCAAAGTATTTACCTTTTCGCTTTACATGGACGGAGGAACTTTCACGCTCGATTCAGAAAAAACGACTCATTGATCGCCACGTGATGAGAAAAGCGGATCGCGGTTTTCCTTCTCCCTACGTAGCAGTCTGCGTACGTGAAACTTTGCACGCGTATCTAGGACCGCTGATAATACAATAATGCGAGACAAAAAATAATGAGGTACATGTATGTACAATGAATAGTGAGAACATAGCGATGTGTAACCAGAAAACTTCGCGTTTTCCCAGCGAGCTCTTCGAAGATACGTTCGTGGGGCTGAGAGTGGAGGGGAAAAACAAGACCGATAGGAATGATAACGATCGGAGTTGTCGAACGATGTTGGACATCCTCGATCGTATTTTTCTTTCCTCGATGAATCGTCGCGTTCATCCGCTGCACAGCAGTCACTTTCCTTTGCTTCGTCACTTTGTGAAAGGAGAAACATTTACCGGGATGACTGATGCCATCGATATTCTATTGATTTCACTCACCTCGCCGAGGAGGGAAAATAAAATGAGACCAATGACGTGGATACAATAATACGAAAAGCACGGTACGAGCAGCGTTGATGGAAAACAAAAATTAAACAATTAAATATCAAGAGCCACTCGCTCTGTTGGTTTGTGGAATAAATTCCCACTGTCGTGATACGTAGATAAATAAATTCTCCCTACCTCTAGTTTTCTTAGAATTATGCAACTTGTATCCAACTTGATGTTATTACTACTGTTCTTATTATTATTAGTATATATTGCGGCACGTTTTGTGGCAAGGAAAAATTGTTGGAAATCGTCAAAAATTGGAGAACAAAATACCAGGAAAATCTGAAGGAAAAAAGTGGGTAGAAAAGGTAAAAAAAATTCCACACCTCCGGCTAAAAATTTGTGGCTTTTTGGAGGAATTTAGAAAAAATGGTGGCTGATGGTTGACATGAGGCGTGGGGGAATTTTTGGTTATTCTTGCCCAACGTGGGAGCAAGTTTGATTTAAGAGACGACTTTTACAACGAAGGCGAATCGAAGCTAGTGATATAATCTTAGCTATGTCAGACAACCGATGTTTACGTAAGGCGATATACTTTTCCAGCGAGCTGGCTGAAGAACGATGAAAATACGTAGATAGGAGTAGAAAGATACGTTTCGAAATTCGGGTGATCACGTGATAAAGTGGTGAGTCAAAAACGTGATGTAGGCTCGCGTGTATGCGCGGCTGGAGGTTG
Source organism: Arge pagana (assembly GCA_963969455.1). Lineage (NCBI taxonomy): Eukaryota > Metazoa > Arthropoda > Insecta > Hymenoptera > Argidae > Arge > Arge pagana. The sequence goes on along the minus strand of OZ018314.1, from coordinate 3,317,794 downwards.
TGTGGGAGAGAAAAATGAGTGGAGACGAACAGCTGACAGAAGTAGTCGTACGATATGTCGGGGAGTTTGTATAGAAGAACGGCGACCTCACCGTTTTTGATTCTGTATACGCTGCCTCCTTTCGACACACCGCGAGCGCGGACCGTGAAGTTCGATCGAACGGATTGTTTTGATTTATGTCGAACTGTTTCACGAGATGACGCGGCAAAAGCCGATCTAACCCTCGACCTCTACATCTTTTCCTGTCGTGTCACCGACCTTTCTTCGCGGCGTTCTCCACTTACTTTTCGTCAGATAGATCGATCGATCTGGGAATATTGTAGGAAGCGGAGAAATCAATTCGTGCGTGGAATTTCCAGTGCGATATCGGCGAGACAGCGCGCGAGGAGAATCTGGATGGACGTGGAAGTCGAAAAGGAAAGAAAAAAAAATCGACTCCGCGGGGATTCGAACTCGGTTTGGAAAAATGCTCGTTGCAGGACGTGCGAGACTTTTCGGGGCGCGACTGTGACTGATCGTGAGTATTTCTCACGAGTACTGCACTGCCCCCTCGTCGTTTCGTCATCGCTGTCGAGTTGAGAAGACGCGAGGAAAAATAGCGTATCGTCGCTCCTCGGACAGGGGAATGGGATTTAGATGCAAATTCACGAAAATCTCACGCCTCCCACGTGCTCATTTTCGTAATGTGAACGTCGCCGGTGATTTCTCGTCCCTCATTTTTTTTTTGACAACTCCAGCTTCCTCGGACCACTGATAACTCTGGTGCACGCCTCTTACGACTAATCGCGGCTAAGAGTCACGATGACCAACCGTATTCTGTGGAAACATCGTAAAACTCCATGGGATCTCACCCGGGACCGTAAAACTCCCCGGGGTTTCCAATATATTCGCTAGATTACGTGGTCACGCGGCGAAGTCCTTACCGATGTCGTGTTGTAAGCTGGGCAAATAATTGCTGTCGACTTGCGACGATCTCTTGAATAAATAACAACGACGATCGTCCGAACATGACGAGAAAATCGAGATCGGACCGAAGAAACAAGCAAGGAGACAAAATTTTCGTCCGGAAAAACCAAATCGGAAATGAGAAGAAGTTAGAAATCGCCCTTAAAATAAGAGCTGGAAGAGATAGATGAATGAATGGATAAATGACATGTGAACAAGTGAACAAGTGAACCAGTAAAAAAGTGAACCAGTGAACAAGTGAACCAGTGAACAAGTGAACCAGTGAACCAGTGAACCAGTGAACCAGTGAACAAGTGAACAAGTGAACCAGTGAACAAGTGAACAAGTGAACAAGTGAACCAGCGAAAAAGTCAACAAGTGAACAAGTGAACGAGTGAACAAGTGAACAAGTGAACAAGTGAACAAGTGAACGAGTGTACAAGTGAACAAGTTAACGAGGGAACAAGTGAACAAGTTAACGAGGGAACAAGTGAACAAGTGAAAAAGTGAACAAGGAAACAAGGGAAGAATAGAACATGTGAACAAGTGAACAAGTGAACAAGTGAAAAAGTGAACCAGTGAACAAGTGAACCAGTGAACAAGCGAACCAGTGAACCAGTGAACCAGTGAATCAGTGAAAAAGTCAACAAGTGCACAAGTGAACGAGTGAACAAGTGAACAAGTGAACCAGTGAATAAGTGAACCAGTGAAAAAGTGAACAAGCGAACCAGTGAACAAGTGAACGAGTGAACAAGTAAACGAGGGAACAAGTGAACAAGGAAACAAGGGAAGAATAGAACACGTGAACAAGTAAACAAGTGAAAAAGTGAAAAAGTGAACAAATTAAGCAGTGAACAAATGAACAAATAAACAACTGAAGGAAAGAAAAAATGATGAAATGAATGGATAAATAATGAAGAGATACCGGGGAAGAGGTAAAAAATGAGCAGAGACAAGAGAAGAAACGGGAAAGAAGATCGAGAGACGTGTTAAAAAAATGTGTGGGCTTGAAAAAATAATAAATTTGCTAGACGTTTGAGTTAACAAACGAATGAAGATTAATGCCGTGTGCTTGTTCTGTCGATTGTCGAGGCGTCGATGTTTTTTCTTTTGGCTCTCCGGAATTCAATCGCCGGATGGTACATTGGGAATTTATGACGGTGTCGATTATGTGCTCGTAATCGACTGATTTGTATTCACATCATCGCGGCGGCATGGCGTCGACCGAGGAGATGCAGTTGCGAAAGATACCGAAAGAGTATCATCGGTGATTCGAATTGAAGATTAATCAAGAGCCTCCGAACAGAAATTCATTCGATCATATTACGAGAAAAGAATCAGAGGCGATCTATCTTCCGATTCTCATTCTAATTACGAGGATAGATACCTATCCGCTCCTGCAATCGTTCGCGTTACTTCACTTTGTCTTCGAAGACTTTCACATTCTGATACGAGCGCTGCGCATCGTGAACTCTGCCGAAGCCTGCGCAATGCACTTCGAATGCGACAACTCGGTGATATTTTTCAGCACCGTTGTCCGCGAAAACTGTCAGCGTCGTTTTCTCAAAACGAAAAGCATCGTTTCCGGAAAGTTACGTCGCATTTAATTGCACTTTTTAGGTCTCTAGTTTCACAGTCAAACAACATCGATCACGTTCAACGAGGGAAAAAAGTCCGAGGTACTTGACAATAACGAAAATAACGCACCACATTTTTCAATGCTGTGGCATTTTCGTTCACCATTAAATTAAATGTTCCGATGCAAGAAATTCCCATTACCCGTTGAATTATTTTTTTAATGAGACAAATTTTCATTGACCATCGAATTTTTTCAATGGGAATTTTTTTATCAAACTTTGAATCTATTTTTTCAACGTAAAAAATGCTCATCGAGATACATTTTAATAAAGCATTAAATAATTTTTTTTAACGAGAAACATGTTCGTCAAATAATTAAATTTATTGAATCGATGTGATACTTGGTCATTTAAAAATTGTTTTTTATTAATTTATATTGGAGGTTGATAATTGGGGGGGGGGGGGTTATTTTTTGGAAATCCAAAGCATCCCGAGTTTGCTTATCGCCGTGAGATGTTCGGCGTGTCCTGTATTCCTTCCACGATCAATCAGACGGTTGTATACCCTTGAGTTAATTATTAATTAAAATAAATCGTAATCTATGATCTGAAGTCCTTTCAAAGTCGAACGGCGCCCTCGGCGTTAGATAATACCGAAGGAACACTCGGAGTACGGGAGGTTCACGTCAGAGAGTCACAATAATACCGAGATGAAAAGCCTTCCCCGAGAACGGATCGTCCGATCTATTCGGTGGCGGAGACGCTGCAGAAAAACTTCCATCAACACATCGTTAAAGGAATTAATTGCGCGGGGATTGAATCTCATTAGACGTAATGACGACGGGATATTACGAATCAATAAGAACCAACATCGAAGTAGACCCAGTAGAAGGAAAAACTGACCATCCGAATATCAGAATTGTTGCTAATTTTGGTGCAGTTTGGCAATTCGCGATCCCTCGAGGCAAGTCCGGCCGAATTTGAGTCATACAAGCGCCGCGCGCCGCGAGCGAGTACGACGCGGCACCGCTACGCGGCGCCCGTCTCTCGCTAGCGCTGATACGCGCGGGTGACCGTACCAGCCTATAGCAACTCGCTATTTCGATAACTGCAGGAGTTTTAATGGGTCAACAAACGCGAAATTAACACGCGTCGATGTTGGGAGTTCCCAGCGTATTTATAACTATTTTCTGATTCTTTTTTTTTTTAATACGGCACCATTTATTAGAGAGTACGAATTTCACTGGTCGGCAAGTAACAAAGGTGCAATGCGTCTCAAGCATCGATCAGTTTTGGATCAAGGTCTAGATACATCAGTGATGCGTATCGGCTGTCTCGAAGAAATCGATGCACGAGCCTTGTACAGCGACGGATCGATGGTAATTGATTCTAATCCTTGGACAGTCACGTGTCCGCGGTTCTCGTCAAACATGCTATTAGACATCGCCGCGACAGCTTTTGATGTCGATCCCACGCGACGGCGTGGAATACTCCTCGCCTCTTCGTATTCATTTTTTATCTCCTCCTTCCACCTGCGTAGATGTATTCGAATTTTTCGAACGTGGAGGCAAGGAAAATGGCGGCACGTATAGATAAGTCTGGGAGGTAAGAAGGGATTAATTGACAGCATCCGAGCGGTGGCGCCAGTGCAACCAATTTCGCGGTCACGGTTGCTCGACGTTCCGCAAGTTTCTTATAATGACTTTAATAAATTTACCACGCAACACCTGACTTCCCGTCCCTGGGTAATTTCAGGTCTCTTATCCCAGTCACGAGACGAAGACATGGATCCCTTCATCCAAGGCTCGGAAGGGTGGGCAAGGTTCTCCAGCGTCGATTAGCCCGCCCAGCGCTAAATACGCACTCTCAAATGTGTCCAGACAACTTCTAAGACAAGAATCACGATGGAAAGTAAATTCTTCAAAAAACGCCGTCTGGTATGCGGAATGTTCCAATCTACTCTCGATTTAACTGACACGAGAGCATTTCACTCTGGTTTTTCAAGGTCAAGTCCAGCTGAAAATCGTAATTTTTGTTAGACCCTCACTTAAAGCCTGAACCCTGAGCAGGTAATAAAAAATCGTCGCTGTAACGTCGACGTGTCATGCGGCGTTTTCTTGTAATCGTTGTTTTGTTTTTGAATTCTAGCTTCGTTGTAGTTCTTTTTTGGACGGACGGACGGTACAAATCATCGGAGTCTGGAGACTAGACCAATCGCACTTTACACCCGGTTACACCTCGTGGAACGGGTAGTGGCCTACCAGACCTATTTATAGCTCGGACATTCGAGAACGGTGTATGCGCAGTGCACGTGCGCGTCGTGACGGGGCCTCCCCGTGCTGTATACCATATGCTCGCTCTAACATCCATAACCGAGCCTTACTAGCATCTCGCTATTTTATTACCGACTCCCACCCATCGACATTATAACATTTATAACCGAAGCTTTTAGAGCTGTACTTATACCATATACGAATCCGAAGACGACGAGACTGGCCGTGAAATACGACGCGTTCCCGGACTACCGGAGGACTCGAGTTTTCAGGCTACATAGCATGTGCGGGGGAACGAAAAAAGCTCGAAGATGAGAGCGACAAACTAGCGAGGACAGAGAAATACGAAACGGAACAAGGTGCCTGTAGCTGAAATTTCGCCATCGTTAGGGAGCACTTCGCGGGGGCTCGGTGGCGAGAAAAGCACAAAGACGCTCCGAGAGCGACATCTGCGCGTCTATGCGATCCAACAGCCTCGATTGTAAAACGCGCCAATGAGGAGCGCGCCTCGCGTTCAACTGTCTCCTGAAGTGAGGCGCGCCAGGCGGGAGCGAAGGAGAAAGGGACAGAGGGATGGAGAAGAGGTAAGCGTAATTGTCCCAAGGTCGCTAACCTCACTCGCCCGTCAGGCCCTTAGGTTCCGTTTGGCGCCACCTCTTTTCCATCTTCAAACTTCGACGCCGCATCGCGTCTCGGCCGCGGCGGGAGTGGCCGCGGACCAATAACTCCTCGATAGTAGTACTACTACTACTATTATACTCCCCTCATATAGATTACGATCTTGATGATAATACTTGGTACCGCTTTCACGCGATGCGTGTCGTTTACCGCAACCGTCTCGTGGCATGAGTATCAAATTAATTGAAAACGAGTTGACACGCGTTCGAGGAGCTTTTTATATCGGTACGAGGGCAGCCTCGAGAATCGCCCCTTCGCGGACGTCGCGTAGACGTTGCACCGAGGTAGTATCTCCGAAACACTCGGATGTAACATTGTTACAACTTCTCGTAGCGACGAAAAAAAAAAACCAGTGCGCCATAACGATTTGGTAGCATTTCCAACGTCATAAGTATTCAGGATTTGCATATTCGTTTCGTTTTGCAATTTCCGCACCGCCGATGTTACGTTGTTACATTATTGCAATGTGAATGCAACGTTACGATATTGCTGTCCCACGAGCTAGATTGCACCGCTGTTGCAGTATTTTTCTCACGTGTTCATATATTTCTCAACCGTTGTCGCGAAACTGTTGCATTGATGTTACATTTATGTTATATTACTGCAATATCGACGTAATTTTGTTACGGTGAGGCGAATTCTTATCCCAAGGTGGAGCAATGCTGCAGTTTCGTTGGAGGCGATGATCTTCAATTAATTTTGTCGCATTGCTCCAACCTCCATGCGAGTTTGGATTATTACTGTAATGTTGCTGTAATATAACCGCGATATGAATATTCGCTCCAGAAATCGTTGCACCATTGATGCAATTTGATGATATTGGCGCCACATCGGAGATGGACAGAATCTTTGAATTATCGGAAGGATGTTTGATCGATGTTTACATAATACTGTAACGGCGATGTAATTTTGTAACATTGCTGCAACATCGAAGTAGCTCTGCTACAATGATGTTGCAGGTGCTCTACGTCAATACTCTCTTCGACAATTACCACAGTCTCGTCGTATCGCGACAACACCAGAAGTAACATTGCGATATAACTACCATGTAACAAGAGAAACATTGCGAAAAAAATCGCTCTTCGCGTTGATTCGTGTAGATGACATCGTGTTTGATCTGTCGTAGCGTAGCAAGGATGAATTATACACGTTTATATCGATCGAATAATATGAATAATTAACACTTGTTCATATAATTGATTAATCATTTGATTCATATACTTTCCAGCGTTATCCATCAATTAGTCGATCAATCAATGGATCGACATAAATCTTTTTATTACGTGTAATTGAAAAAACTTCAAATTTATTACAACTCGTCACACGAGTCCTTGTCTCAATCTGGTTTGGTCACTTCGCAACCACTCGTTCACGCGCGCTACAGGGTGTTGCGATCGCGCAACGACATCTTAGTCCACGTGAATTGCAATCGTGATATCGTAGTAATTCTTTTCAACAAAATACTCCCAAGTCTGTAACAAATGAGCCTGAAAGATTCGTTCGATGTGGTATCCGTTATCATAGAGTGTTTTTTTCAACGACGTACCCTACAGAACAACCGCCGCCTGGTCAAACGGCAACCGCAACCCGCGAGACAACAAAAAATCCATGAAATAATCAAAACTCGTCGACCGTAAGATATTACTCGTTCGACTGTTAATAATTTGAGGAATGCTGATTCTGCAGAGCCACAGATTCCTTTTTTTCTCTCTCTCTCTCTACCTTTTCACCGGTGCATTCAATATCTCAGCCATCTTCGCGTTTCACCCGTCACTTCGCGTCAGCTGTATTCAACATGCAAAATTTCATTCTCTTCGAATACTCATTTCAATGAATTCCTCTCTCCGTACTCGATCGTCGAAAAATACTGCCTATCTCATCAATGCGACCCCAGTAAACACGTTTCATTGCGGCAATATAACATGGATGTTACAGGTAACGTTACAATGTTATTTTTGTGATACATAGCTGGTATATAACGTGTTACCTTGCGATATAACTGTTGCACACCGGCTAAATAACACGTTATATAACGCGTGATACTGCTCAGTAGGAAATTATAAGTTACATGTAACTTACATGTAACGTTAAGGTAATATTACAGGTTACAATCTGTAACATTGCCGTTACGTTGCTCCAATATTACCGTGTTCGCTGGGTGTCTACTGTCGCACCTATTGCAAAAATAGTAGCCTTCCTATCGTCTCCGGGCTTGTTTAGCTTCCGTCATATAGTTGAACCGAAACTATTATTGATAACATTCTCTATTTCTTTCAGCATCACGAGTGTTTCGTAGCACGTTTGTCACATCCCCTACGGCACCTATATTCCCAGGGGACGTTATATTGCGGCAATATAACATAAAGGTTACAAGTAATGTTACAATGTTACTTTGGTGATACGTAGCTGGTACATAACGTGGTAGGAACATGTTACGTATCATTTGTTATATGCTAGTTACATAACTGTTATATAACGTGCTAACTTGCAATATAACTGTGATATACCGGGTACGTAACATGTTATATTGCTGAATAGAACACTTTAACTTACATGTGACGTCGAGGTAATATGTGAATCGGTAACATTGCTGCAACATTACCGTGTTCACGGCTACTGCACTTCGTTTAGTAAATAAATTTAACAAATGCGTACAGTTCAATTTTCTAAAAGTACCGATTTGTCCAACGATTACTGCGAGTTCGAGGATAATTCTTAGGCAGTAATTCTTTCCGCGCATGAAAATAATTACTTCAACGTTTGTGTCATAAAACGATGTTACGGTGTAATTTACATTTATCGTTTTCAACGCGTGTCGTTTTCCCCGTAGAAATTGCTCGTCGTGCAGTAGCAGTAGTGTATAAAATTTGGTACAGACAGACGGGGGGAATTACAAATGAGGCGATACTTTATTGTAGATTATTCGTGATTTATTGCGCTCGTAAAAATGGAGGTTATGTAACACGAATGTAGCTGCATCTAGTTGTGGTTCATCTGCAAACCTTCCGCGTTCATGCACCGACATTATGTGATCATTCGAGACTCGCTATTCGAACACATTTCTACGAAATGGTTCCTGATGAGCTCTTAGTTTCGTGATTAATCATCGTTCATAAACGCCCGTGACGTCAAGTCGGCGCAGACGCGAGTGACATCTATTGTATTCGCGAGGAGGAAGAGATTCTCCGCGCATGTGACTCGCCTAGGTTAGGAAAGCGTTGGAATTATTTGAAATCATATCTCAGCGCGAAGAAAGCAGGCTCACTCAGGAATAAATAGGCTAATTTGTTTAATGACTACGCGGAATAGTCTCTCCGAGTAAAATGAAATTATGCAACGCAGCTAGTTTCCTCGTTTTATATCCGACTGCGTTTTCCACATCTAGCATAACGCTAATTACGATTCCTGCCGCTTAGAAGCTCTGCTGTTGCGAAGAGGTAGAACTTGATTATTTTCTCTCCCGCTCTCTCTCTCTCCATCATTTTTGCTCGGAACGTTTTCCGATTAATTTTTATCAGCCTTCTCGGTGAGCACGGTGATGTTGCAGCAATGTAACGGCAATGTTACCAATTGTAATATTACCTCGACTTCAAAAATCTCAGATTTGTGACGCATCTCAGAATCGATCGCCGCTTCGTTCCTTAACGTACTTTGAGGCGTAGAATGGATTTCCGTTGGATCCAGATCGATAGCTTGATCAGAAGAGGAGTTGCGAAGAAAAAAACGACTTTTCGAAATCGGTCAGTTTTCAGAACTGGATCCGAACTTCATCGTCAAATACGAGGAGCTCGTTACAAATTTAATATAACTGCTAGGTTTCAGTTATTCAACCGTGTACTTGAAATATTACGGTAATATTGCAACGATGTCGGAACATTACGAGACTTGGACGTAATATGTGGTCTGCGATCGCATCTAGGAATCGGTGTATCATGAAAAGTGTTGCGAGATTCTTCGTATTGGATTAATGATCGTATCAAGCTCCATTGGAGAGGGTTCACACCGTACATGGAATCAGAGGTTAATTACGACCCGGGAATTAGCAAGTACTCAGGCTTTCCGGTGCATCACGTCGGAATGTCAGAAGAGCGATCGTACCTGCAAGCTGAGCTACCTTTCGTAACTTCAGAGGTTACGAAATATCGTTTAAGAATTGTTCCTTCAGCTCGAATCTAAGTTTGTACCTTTGACGTCGATGCCTTCGGCGTGATTCACTCGTCGAATACCCACTCATTCTCTTCTATTGGCTTTGTTCCGTCGCAGGGACTGGGGGGTCTACGAAATCTACAGTCCGCGTTGGAATTCACGTACTTCGCGGCCAATCGAATGCTCGCTCGAGTACTAGTCGACATCAAAATGGCCGCCGCGCCACGAAATGGGTTCCGGGGATGACGTAACCTCTCCAGCGAGTTCAGCAGCAAACGACTCTACATCACTGATAAATACCGATCGGGCCACTCTTAAGATTCGTGTAGCGGAAACACAAACATCTTACGATGCTTCTGATTTTGAAAATTGTCAAAAAAATGGCCTCAACTTTCATGTCCGATATCGAAGCTGGCTATAGGCTCTTTCATCCCAAGATTCGCGTAATAAAATGAGGGCTGATTCGTAGCATTGGTAGATCGCACGTTCGATATGGCGGACACAAAATGGCGAATGGTTCCCGCCAACGATTCAAAATCCATATCGAACTGGCTCGCAGGACCCAGATCATGTTTTCGGTGTCATCTCACAATCGAGAAACCCCGAAAGAGGTTCTAATATACAGAAGACAAGAAAATGGCATGAGGCCGTTAAACCAACTGGCTAAATCGAAGACCAATCGAATATCACGATGAAAAAATTCCTGAAAAAGATGTCCTCCAGTGTCCCAATTTTTTCATCCTTCAATAGTGGTCCTCGACTTCTGGCAGACGGGTTCTCCGCACGTTTCTAACTCCAAATATCACGGAATCTCGAGAACTTTTCAAACATCGAACCATCAACGTAGTACCTCGTCATTTATACCCGTCAATTTATTATAACAAGAGTAGATGAAAATTCACAAAACAAACACCGGAAATCGGCAAAGAATTATCCATAGTGGTTTGAAAAAAATTCTAGTCAGCGTCCAATCAACATTCGCAATCGGAGCGCCATCTGCCATTTTATCCGTATACCAGCTCTAGGAATCTGCAGAATTCCGTGTCGGTAAGTACGCTCGCGACTCGTGGCGTTGATAGTTGTCAGCGCGCCTTTATGTCTTCCCCAGCGCGAGGACTGTTTTCTTCCTTACCGACGGAGCGAGTAGTCCACGAGTAAATAATCAGAGGTCACCACGTGCGTTTTAAAAAAAAGTTACAATATGACAAAATAACTATGTAAAATTTGTTTTATAGAACAAATTGAACTAGTGGGTAGAGAGAAATTACTTAAAACAGTCTTTCTTCAAAAATATTGACTATTCCCAGGTCGTTAAGAGTGAACAAAGGATTACAGCAAGGGTTCGGATTCTTTCCCCCCCCCATGAAAAGGAAAGGGCACTGAAGAGGGGCTGAAGGCTTGAGAAGCACCTTCAAAGAATAGTCGTATTTCCAAAGAGTTTCATAAATTGTCAAACAAAATCGTAAATCGAGGTCGATGCGCAGAATAATGCGAAATAAACTATAGTACAATGGCGAAGTGAAATGATGGAAACAAGTTGTGTCGAATTCGATAATCAGAGCTTATATTCAATCCGGATAAGCATCGAATGACCGTATTCTAAAACCCTGACTCAGTTGATTTACCCTTAACAATTGTTCGACATTCGCTCAAATCCCCGAGCCCCCTTTCTGCAGGGTCCAACGGTCGTGGGGGATGCACCTGCGGGTAACCACGCGTCACGACCTTTTTTCGCCCGGGGTCGAAGAAATGCGGAAGAACGGTATTAACCCTCGCATACCTGCTCGTCATTTCTAGGAACAGGACTCTGTGGGGACTACGTGCAAAACCAATGTTAGGATTACCGTCGCAGGTAAAGTGGTCTCATTTGTTTGAATAACACCTCCCAAATCGGTATACCTGTCGAGGGGTGACGAATTCCATTTGGTAATAATACTCCGGTGTTGGGCGATTTTCCTCACGAAATTCCGCTGCACGTACGTTTTTTATCGACTCTGATAATTCACGGATAAGTGTCTAATTACGACGCGTTAGTTTCCGCGAAGACGAACGTAAGTGGAATAAATGCGATTTTCTTTCGATCGTCTAATGACTTCCGCTTCTATTTTGAATCGACCTTGAACTGTGCGAAATTTTTTGTTTTTTTTTCTATATAGGCGAGCGAATGAGAATGGATTTTGGGAACATTCTGAACTTTAGCAACTTTCGTCAAGCTTACGGTGCGCAACGGATGCTTCGATCCGCGAAACTTGTGAATAATTTTGTGGACTTTATTGCCCCCTCCTCGTTGCCACGGTATTCTCCCACCAGAAGGAAACATGCGGGGCAGCTCGCTAATAAAAAGGGTTGCAATGGCGGTGGGTGCAGGTAAATCGAGGTCGACCATCCAAAGGGTCAGTCTCACCACCGCCGTCCAGCCTGGTTCCACACCGTTCGAAGGCGTCTTTCGCGCAAGGAGTGTCCCAAGCCACGAAGGAGTTCCCAGCAAGTGCGGAAAATATAAGTGCGAGTGGACAAACTGCTCTACGAACGCCGATATTATAAAGCCAAAAGTGATCTGCTGCCAGAAACGATGCTTGAATCGAGAGATGGACGACCACGATCTGGTGGCACTCGAAGCTGGCGAACGGAGCGTCATCCGTGCAGATTCCTCATGCTCGAAATACTCTTCATCGCATTGGTAAGAAAGAGAGCTACTTGACTCCCGATTTGCGGGTGTTTCTAGATCCAATTTCTGAGTAATTAGTAATACTACTCAATTATTTAGCCGTATCAACATCGATGATTATTCTCTGTGGTTAGCATCGCCAAATGTAGAGTTTCGCAGCCTGTTCTTAGATATTCATACGTGTAGCCTTTATATATACTCAATATTTTTCTGTAAAATGTAATGACGTCATTTTTGAAGCTCTCTTCGACATAACAAGCAAAAATAAAAAATTTCAGTTTATTATTTTTAAAAAAAATGTCTTCAGGCTTTTCCTTCAAAAGCTTTTTCTTCGACACTTTTCTAGAATATGCTACGCTTCAGTGTTGTTGGTTGAGGCGTATTTCAGGGTCGAATGTTTGAGTGGTTTAACTACGAGATGAAAAAAAAAATTCTTCCTCCAAAAGGCAATTCAGGGTTACTTTAGGATTCGGGTGCTGGGGTTGAATATTTAATTGCTCGAGTGTTTGAATGATGAGATGAAAGAAGTAATTATTTTTTTCCGTGCATAGGCGATTCAGCAAAACGAGGCGATTCCATTGGGGTCGGTGACTCGATCGACGAGCATCGAAAGTGCTGTGTTCCCGTTCAACCAGACGGAACATGTTCCTCCAGTTATGGGCGAAGGAGAACAAACTGCAAAGCGACAAACCCGTGAGTATATCGAGAGTCTGAAGTTATTCTATAATAATTATCCGCCGCTCGTCGGTGCAGACAATTTAATTGCGTTCCAAGTATTCAGCGAGGTGGAATAGAAATTAATTCGCCATTTTGGTTACGAGTGGTGAACATCGAAGCACAAAATTCATTGGAACCGGTGATTACTTAAAACATGCGAATTTATTCATAATCAATCAGCGTTCATTCGATTCCCGATTTGATTCTGCTGTGCAATTTTATTTCCATAGTTATTCGGAATGAAAATGAGAAGTTGCCAAAAACGCCACATTTTTCAATGCTTTTGTGCATTTGCCAGTTTTTTTTCTGATGATAAAGTAGCGATTTTTTTTTTTTTTTTGGGAGGCGAAAAAACAGCGACGATTTTTGGAATTATCGAGGAATATTTCGTTGATAGATTTGATTTTCTGAGGGGAATCGAAATTAATTGAGGAAACCTGCTCACTTTCAAGGTGCAACAGTCCGCGCTGTTTCCGAGGATAGAATATTCTTTCCGGAGGAGGACGAAGAACCTGTGACGAAGAGCGCGGTGATGTTCGCGCCTGAACCGGCTCCGGAGTGCAAGGAGTCAACTTTCTGCGAAAGAACAAAATTTTATCCAGCTGATTACATAAACAAAGCTTTGAAGCAGAGCGAAGGCGCAGAGTTTCTCGTGCGCGGTGTTGATATGGTGAGTAAACTCGACTGACATTCATCCGAACATTTCCTGGTTCCACTCCGACAATTTCCCCTCGTTGATACCGAATTTTCACTCGATTTTAAATACCATCCTGAACATTCGTCATTTTTGGGTTAATCAATTATTATTTGCAATTCAGATTAACCCGGAGACCCAAGATATCGGGCTGAGAATGGATTTGAGCGACGATGAGACGGTGCCTCTTTGCAGGTCAATTGTAAGTACCAAATCATTTTTGTCATAAGTTCACGAAAACGTGTTTGGAAAAAATAGGGGGGAAGAAAAAAAATGCCGAAAGGCACAATTTTTTTTTACACTTTGGTGCGCGTCTGATTCCATGATTTGATTGTAGGAACAAGTGGTGTACCCGAGAACTGCGCAGAACAAGGACCAGGAGTGGCTCTTCATAGTTAATCAGGCTCATTTCAAACAAGGAGTTCGCATCGAGACCTGCGTGTGAGTTTGTTTTCTTCTCATTTTCCAATTTGCCATTGTCCATCTTGGCTGAGCCATTTTGAATTCCGATTTGTGCGCCTTGAGTTGGAGAAAAACCGGTTACGACAACATTTCGCGAAGATTCGTGAACATTTAAGTTCCCGGTAGTCATTTTGCGGCGTCCATTTTGTTGTCGGTTAACCTGGATGTTTGGAAGACCTCGGTTCTGTGCATGAAAGCTGTTTAGCAGTGAAATAGTAAATTGGAGTGATTCATTGGACATTGTTTTCAGGTCTCCCGGTGGCGAATGTTCGGTCATCAATCGTGTCGCGGAAGGCTACATGACGACGTGTAAACAGAATTACATTTATAGACAGCTGGCTGCCATCAGCAAAAATGGCACCACCATAAACGAGACGTTCAAGCTTCCTTCGAGTTGTTGTTGTCAGCTGCTATTGAATGCCTTCCCGTACAGAAGAATGGGCGTCGACTCACGAGGATACGGCCAAACACCCGTTTCGAAATTTACACGGAGGGGCAACGAACGAGGCGACCAGAGAACGTGAAGCGTGCGATAGGAACGTGGACATCTTCAGGGCGACTTGAAAAAAAAAACAAAAAAAAACCGAATAGATATAGTGTGAAAGAGTTCGTTTTCGACTGCATAAATTGAAGGGCAAATAACTCGATGGTATCAGCAGCACGTGATCTCGCCGCAATGACGACTGTAAGTGTATTCACGACTCTATTATCAACGCCTGTGAGGTGACAGCAGTTCGCGCGCGCGCGAGATTTCGCCACTCACCTCGGTTCTTCCCCGCAGACTCGCCAACTGAGGGAATCCCCGCGCGCCGGTGGCGCCGCTAGCGGCCGCTCTTGCGAACTAGATACGTCCGAATCGCCGAGGAATCGCCTGTTCTTCGTGCGCGTATGCGGCAGCCATACTACATCACTACTCTGGTGGGTAAGATAACATCCGTTGCAGATTTATGTCTCTCCATTTAGATGTCGGCGCGATAAATCATTTTTTTTTTTCATAGTAGGAAGTTCACAAAATTTGATAGAAATGAGTAACGTCGGTGGAAAATGCTTTAATCAAAGCATATTCCGGTAACTGACAAAGATATATTTATACAGATCGACGTCAAAAAAACGTCGGTCAATAACTCCGACGTACAACGGACGAACAACAATATTTGTGGGGAATAATAAAAATGTCCCCGCTCATCAAGAAGTCCAACGAAACTTTCTGTTACAAGAAACTTTCATCAATCACTGTCGTCCGTGTTTCGCGGTGGTCGCGTCAATGGTCGACGGCTATCCTCGTCCGATCCATAGATCACTTCTTCGTCGGATTCGTTGATCATAGAAAACGCAGGATTATCTTTCGTGACAGACGAATCTGGGGGAAATAGAATCAACCGCGTGCATTAAATGATTTTGAAAAAAGTTTCAATTTTTCACATACAAATTCTTTGTTTATTCGGTTCCAATTCAATGTATCTTACGTTGTCCATAGACCTGCTGCAGAGCTGGAGCATACACGTAAGCCATCGTGTACAAGTAGAAATTCAAGAGCCCGTACAACGCCATGAATTGTGCCGAGGTTCGATAATACGTCGACAGTTTCGAAGCGAAACTGTCCTCGAAAACGCCGGTACCAAAATGGCGCGCCGTCACTAACGTGCAGACGCCTGCGACGACTCCGGCAAGAAGCGTGAGGAACCGCAGTCTCAAGTCTGAAACGAACGAGAAGAATTTCCATGAAACGCATCGTTTACGTGCCAATTCATACCTTTCACACGAGACAATTGGACTTTAGTGTTGTAAAAATGTGCAATAGACACGTGCATCAGTGAGAAGTGTAAATATAACATTTTTGATCAAGGTGTAGAAATAAGGTTATGCCCACTTTCGGGCGTAAAATACATGAACTCTGGCGAGTGATTCAAAAGATTGAAAATTCTGCCCACGTTGGACAACGACTGAGAATACTACAAAGATGCTGCTGTTACTACTCAGCAATATAACACGTTATACAACGTGTTATGAAACCGGTATGTAACGGTTATATTGCAAGGTAATACGTTATATACGGGTTATGTAACTAGCATATTACAAATGGTACCTACATAACGTATTCCCTGCACGTTGTAAACCAGTTAAGCATCACAAAAATAACATTGTGACGTTACCTGTAACTTCTATGTTATATTGCTTCAATGAAATGTATTCACTGGTATAATTATGTACAAAAAATTTGCTAGATATAATTAGAATAATTCATGTACAATTATATAACAACGATAAAATCATATATCATTATATGTATATAGTTTTATGTAATTGTATACAATTTTTTTGCAATTTTGTATAGAAGTCTGTATAGCTATAAATCAATTATGTATAAATTGTGTATAATTATTTTGGGTTTGTTTTTTTAAATATAATCTTTGTTGCGATGACGTTAGAATTTTCTACCGTGTGACCTGAGAGTGTATGTAGAAGAATATGCATGATATTAGAAAGAATTGATAGTCACCGAAGTATGGCATCGCACGCAGCTCGCTGTATGCTCTCAATATTAACAGAAGTAGATAGGCCACGTAGACGCCACCAACGGTGAAAAAGAACACCTTGAATCCCTGGAAATACACGAGAATACTATAAATATCTTCCGCACCGCAAACCTGATATTAATTTGTTGCTGTAAAAACGGCAAAACCACAATAGTAAACAAGAGCCTTCCGAGTCTCGTGGCAAAGGGATCGAGTGTCCGTTCAACTTTCAATGGCACACCGAATACGGACCATTCGATCAGAGGAGGCGACATATCCGTATCATTTCCGGTTTGATTGGTCAGCCTTAATGCCAGCGAGCGGTCTAGCTTCGCGCAATGAAAGTATATCGGCGATAGTGAAAGTGTCTATGATCCCTGAAAGTGACGAGCTTGAGAGAAGTAGACGGAGATCTGTATCAGTTCCGAGCTATCATTCGTCGACGAAGGGTTGATCGCGCCCGGCACATCTCCAGTCCCAGAAATGTCCTCGAGAACATCCAATAGCCATCACTTCTGTAAGTGTAACCCACTCGGTAGCAATCGCAGTGAACGCGTTTTATTGCGGCAATGTAACGTGGAAGTTACAAGTAAGGTCACGATGTTATTTTGGCGATACATGGTGGAAAGAACGCGTCACGTATCATTTGTTATATGCTGGTTACATAACTGGTATATTACCTTGCGATGTTACTGCTATATAACAGCTACGTAACATGTTATATTGCTGAGTAGGAAATTTTAACTCACATGTAACTTACATGTAACATCGAGGTAATATTACCAGACACAATCGGTAACATTGCCGTTACATTGCTGCAACATTGCCGTGTTCACTGGGATGTTTCGCGAACGTGCGTGACAGATACTTGAACTTTTGCTTCAGGGATTAGACTCGTCTGCCTACTACTAACGACTCGTCTGACAACGGCCTCTATTTCCGCTTTCGATTTTGGATACGGTGGATTCTTCCCGTCGGACGTTTACTGCACATCGCAGTTTGGCTGTTCTAGTCTTCTCTTAGGATCCGGGTATCCCGTGGCTATTGCTAAAGATTCATTTAGCCATTTCGAAAAGTCTGACTGGGATGAAGAGCAGAGGTGCACATCCACGTCTACAGTGGAGGACGCGTCAGTTGGTGAACTGCTGAACTATCGTTGTTCCTCTGCCCACCGTTTCAAAGAAGTGGCGCTGCACGCGCACCCGCGCAACTGCAGTCTGGTAAGAATATAGAGGATTCCCCGCCGTATCCGCTTTCTGCTGCTTTGCAGACTATTTCTGTCAATTTTCTTACACGTGAGATGGTGAGCTTATATCTAGCGAGGTACTCTCGATACAGTCGAATGAACTTTTTGTCAGTAATATTATCTTGTTTGTATTATTTATGGTTTCAGTTCTTCAAGTGTAACTGGAATGCTGCTGTGACTTTCGAGTGCCCACAGGACTTACACTTCAATGCTGATCTCCAAGTCTGCGATTGGCCATGGCAGGCGAATTGCGATCCTTCTTGGGCAACGTGCCCGCGACCATCGCTCTCCTGTCCTCCACACCAGTCAAGTCCCTTGTA
This sequence comes from Arge pagana, assembly GCA_963969455.1. NCBI lineage: Eukaryota > Metazoa > Arthropoda > Insecta > Hymenoptera > Argidae > Arge > Arge pagana. Next base: position 3,299,552 of record OZ018314.1, on the reverse strand, counting down.
CCTGCCGCATCCTCGTCTCTGCGATCACTTTTATCAGTGCAACTGGGGCCAATCTCATTTACAGTCTTGCCCCGTTGGTCTTCACTTCAATTCAAAATTGAACATTTGCGATTGGCCTCACAAAGCAAACTGCCACATTTGCTAGCCGCGGCCAACTGTCAGAGGGTAAATTCGCAAGTCGACTAGTCGGCGTCGACTAGTCTTCGTTTGCCTGGTTGGCATTCGAACTATGTATTTTTTTTTCCAATCGAGAAACATTCTAAGCATTACGTAGTGAGCAGAAAATTTAAAACTGCAGTACCAATTCGGTTGGCATGAAAGAGCTTAGATATTATTGTACGAACAAGGGAACGAACAAATCTTCCTTCAAAGCCAATTTAGAAGCGATAAGTATCTTGCCAAAATTTTATACTCACGTAATAATTCGAAGTGTCTAGAACGTAGTTGTAGGTGGGATCTTCGAGTTCCGTGCAGCGAAGCCAAGTGGCTAAAGTCAGCGCTGCACCCCAGAGCATCCCCACGACGATCAGCTTAGGCAAGTAGAATGTAGCTAATCGCCTTTCGTTCTAAACATTCACAAAACAAATCGCTGTTGATTAATACGTTAATTGAAACTAGTAATTAAGTTGTTATTTCCATTATTTGTATATTTATCCAGTCCTTGTTACGTGGTTTTTCAAAATAAATGACGTTTATCAAAACTAATGACCGACTCGTTAGAAGAATCCACAGCGAATCGTTTTAGCGCCGCTTCATTCCTCACCTGTCGCAGCCCGTGGTACACGCAGAGCCAAAACATGAGAATGGCACAGAGGAATGTAGTTTGCAGCGTCGCGTCCAACATTCCAGGGACCCAAGAATTTACTAAGAATGTGAGAGGAAACAGGGGATCTGGAAGACAGAAATCACGTGTTACGTTATCACCTGCAAAATATATCATCGTCACGTTCAGAACTGTCGAGTATGAAAATGGTCTTTCTCACAAATATTAGTGGAAAATTAGTAACTATAAAATTTCGGAATTTCAATTTTCATTCTCAAGTACAATTCGATTTCTAATACGTTAACAGATAAGTGACGAATGTACAGGCAATTCGATTTTGAAGTATTGGGAAAGGAATCGCTCGAACATTCAGAATTGGACGCTGCAACAAAATTGATTCAGCAGGTATTACTAAAAGTGTGAAACTTACTGTTGTAAAGAAGTAAGAGTGGTAGTAGGATGGACAACCATTTCTGTTCTATGGACCAATCGTGTGCTGGATATTTGCGAAGCGAATGACCGAACCAGCACTGAAATCGAAGAGAAGAAATGTCAAAGATCATTTTTGCTATCGCCGTCGCACATTAATATCATTTTACCGTGACAACGAAAGTTGCCAGAAGGAAGATCAATCGAAACCATATTTCTATCTGCGTGAAGGCTGGATTATAATTCTTGAACTGAAAATACAAAAGATAGGAATAAATAGGATAATTTTAATATTGCAGAATGCATATTCATGTTAAATTGCAATAAAAAAAAAATGTTTCAACTTATTTACACTATTTGAATCTATTCAGGTAGGCAGAATCTACAATAGCTTAATTGTAATTGATGTTCGAGCAACTTCTGATCAAAAATTGTTACGTAACGTTGCGGCGTATTACTCGACATCCATTACATTCTACTCCCAAGCTTTCAAGCGTCTCAAAAGCAGACTTACGTAAAACGTGAGGTCCTGAATTGTGTAACGTTGATAAAAGCTTTCGAGACCGTGAAAACGCACGGTTATGATGTACCTCGAATAATCAAGGAATCCCAAATGTACGATGACCAATTCTTCGCAGGATTGTCGCTCACATTTAAGATGTCTTGTTCTGTGGAAAACAAATACCATCGGATTTTTTTTCATTCATAATTCTACACAATTTTTATCTAATTATAAATAATTACGTATAAATTATATATAATTATACAGGAAATATATATAAAATTGCAAATATCTAGAACTGTATATAATTCTCTGTAACTAATCTATAAATTATAAATAATTAATACAATTGAGAATGTATGAACGACAACAGGCGATAAAAGGAATTGAAGAATCATGTAGTTTTACCTGTTGTGACCAGATTCCGGTGCTAAGACGGATACTGGTTTTCGATCTGGACCGATGCCATCGATCGAGACGCTCACTTGAAAACTTTTGTCGTATCTCTCATCTGAAATCAGAAATAGGAATGAAAAAATTGCTCGAGCCGCGTTAAACGTTGGAACAATCTTCGATGCGACGCATCGAAGGATACCGACGCATGAGCATTGGTAATTCAAGCAAACTAACATTTTTTAGGGAATAAATTGTGAGAAATTATTAAACACCAAATTTATCTCAATTTTCCATAAGTTAAATGGTAAACATTCTATACAGACTGAGACTGGACAAATTTCTGCACCCCGACGAATTTTTAAAATAATTTCCAATGAGAAATAAACCCTGAGTTGTTGGTAATCTGGAAACTAGACGAGTCCCAGTGAACAAGGCAATGTTACCTCAGCGTTACACGTCGGTTGAAATGCCCAATTCAGCAATATAACACGTTATATAACGTGTTACGTAACCGGTATATAACAGTTATATTGCAAGGTAGTATACCGGCTATGTAACCGGCATATAACAACTGGTACGTGACGCGTTCCCTCCACAATGTATCACAAAAATAACATTGTAACATTACATGCAACTTCCACGTTATATTGCCGCAAAGTTGAACGATTACCGTCGGTGTTTGACGTGGATAACTTAGCTATGACCCAAAGTTGTTGGCTGTACGTGGACAAAGTTGGCGTGCGCATGATGTAAGGACCAGTTGCCATTTCCGTGCCATTTAAATGTGCTTTTTGCTCCGTCGTCGAAGTTATCGGAGGACCTGAATGAAAAGTGCCATTTCCACAAGTGTTTACACATCTTAATAATTCATTTGCAAATATTTCTACGCATCACAAGCTTCGCATAAATTGGCAAAGAACTTCTCACCTCGACTGTTCTCTGTACCAATTTATCTGACAATGTTTTCTCGTTGATAAAAAATGTAAAAAAATAAATTAAAAAAAAAAAATGGAAAAAAAATGTAGATAGGCAAATTATTTTCAGACTCGAATTCGTATACAATGGATTGAAGATGGCAATTTTCGCTTACCTGCGAGACCAATGAATACGGCGAGTCCGAAACAAGCGAAAAATGCTATAAAAACCATAACAAATTCGCGTTTGTGCATCGAATACAACCGCATTTGGACAGATCTGCAAAAAATCGGCATTTTTTTCAGCAGACTCATCGAATGGGAAAAATGATTCGCGACGAATCGTCTCACCGTTCGCAGCGATCATGGTGATAGGCGGGTGCGATGTACTTGTTGAATTCGCTGAAGAAATCGCTGAACTGCGACAAAGCATTTCTCACCTTGAAGTTCCAACCCCCAGACGGCAAGTGATACGAATACCCAAGATTTGGTCCATCCATATTTTCAAACCAGCGAAAAATCGCGCCCCTCTGTCGCAATCCTCACGACGTCATTCGAGACCTCCGAGCTGGTTTTTTCCCTCCCGATTTTATTATTCCCCTTCGATTCCGCGGGATAAATTCAGTTCGACATCAAACGTCACACGGTTCTCATATCTCCTGCAAAATTCGTCGCGAAACGTGCATTTTTTGCATGTCAAAAAAACCGATCAAAAAAAAAACGTCCGAAACCAACAAAATCGAAAGTGATTTTCTACGCGAGATCAAAAAAATATTTCATCCCACGAAAATAAAGGCTGAGTGGTCGGAATGATTCTTCGCGTCATGACAAAATAATGAGAATAATAATAAACAAAGAAAACGACACTGCGGAGGAAAAACAATAATTTCAGAAAATACAAATTTCTCTCTGCTTCGCCCAAAATACGAGGAGGAAATAAATTCACTTGTAGGCAAATTTTATAAATGCAGTTTTTAATTTATAAGCTATATTCCATGTAAACATTGCAAAATTAAAGGAATTTTCGTCGATTTTCTAGCCTCGAGAATAAAAACAGGCGAATTGAATTCATTCGAACACGTCAAAAAGTACTTAATATTAAAAATTCAAATTTGTTTTTCAAAAAATGAATTGGAAAAAAAATCAGACAAAGTAACGTGATACAAAATTTGGGAACATTCTAATCGTAAGACTCGAGAGAGTAAAGATCAACAGCGATGCATCAGAATTTTTACTTTCGATGGAGAAATAGATATTCGATGTTCGTCGACGTGACCAATGTAAACGAGGAGTTAGCAAGTCGATTATTAAACGGTAAAAGAAAAACGTGATGTGCTAATGTAAGCAAATTATAATCAATGTAGGTCCAGGACACCGTGAAAATAAGTAAGACTAGCATGGAAAATGAAAAACAGAGGGGCGATGCAAGTGAAGTACAAAAACTTGGTTCGAAGCTACAAATCCAGAGGTGAAGAACAGCTTGTTTTAAAGTTTATTAACAAGAGAAACCAAAAACGCTTTGACGATTGTTGATAAATGTAAAAATTTATTCCCAACGATTGTGAAATTCCTAATAGAGGTTTATTGATATGAGAGAGATGGAAATTGGTGAAGTTCGGAATGAGAATGACGAATTTCGTTGAAAGAATGGCAATTGATTCTTTGTAGGAAAATTTAGTGGCTTTCATCGAGGTGAACTCTCGGTTTTTTACCTTGTCTACACCGGAACAGGGCGAGATCAATTCGAATGCTCGCGATTGGCATGTAAATCAGTTGCACGAACAGGCATCGCGATAAAAGGTGCACCAGAGTGAGATTGAGCCGAGAGCTGTGTGTTGGCCGTGATCAGCCACGCGGCTGATGCACTCCTCGAAACTATACGACGCTCGAGATATGCAATAAAAATGGTAGATTGACGGCGCATGGCGCCGCGATTCTGAGTATTGATCGACGTACATGCGCGCTACGACCGCGATTCGTGGGATTAGTAATCCGCTACCAAATACATTCGCATGGCAGTCAATCATCGAAGCAATTTTTGATTGCCTTGAAAAAAATCCTGGTATTTTATCGCGGGGAAATAATCATAAATAATGAATTTTTATGTACTTTTTATGGAAACAGTTTCGTTGTTTAATAATACCTCTGGTTTTTCTATGTTCGCTTGTAAAAATTATTTATTGATCGTTTTTCATTCGAAATAGGGTTTTTTCAATGTAGGTAGTACTATCTCGACCTTGGTTTACCGCAAAATCACGCACTTGAGCGATGGTCGTTGTCGATGATACGTGTAAATAGTTTTCTGCGACAGAAGTTAACGAAAGATTAGGAATTTATGTACATATTCATTGCCTCGGAGCATAGGTAATATACAAAGTGTAACGCGGCTGATGTTTAGTCCCAATATTTTATTTTCCCATCCCAGCCAGCTGTGGCTAGACGCGACGGTTCGTGGGGATGCCACAGCGATGAGATGCAAACACCTTCGTGAGCCTTCCATTTTTTGTACAACTTCGTAGTTTTCCAGTCCCAGATGTAACACTTGCCATCGGCATCGCCGGACACGAGATAACTAGAAGAAGCGAAGAGTATAGATAGATTATATATATAGATAGATTCGTATATAGATGGATTGGATACAGAGTGTAAACGATTTTGGCCAAGTTTGAGCAGCTCACCTCATGTCGGGTGAAAAGTCGAGGCCACAGGCGTAGCCAGCAACCATGTGGCCAGTAAATGTCTTCTTTCGGTTCATTTTGAAACGATTCAACGCGGAGAATATCACTATTTTGTTGTCCATACTTTGACACGCTAGCCATTTCTGATTGGGCGATGGGGTAACGGCTGGCATGGAGTGCATCGTTGGATCTGCGATGTACTTCATATCCACTGGAATATCCCTGGAAGACGATTCACCGAGATCCGCATTAGATTCATCGTCTATCACGATGTACAAAATCTACCATAGCTGTGAGACAAATAGTTTCGGGGAATTGAACGTTGGAAAACTCACCATTCCCAAACTCTCAGACTCTTGTCGTCCGAAGTTGTTACGAATCTTCGATTCTCATCGACGAACGTAATTGTGTTCACTGCTCCGAGATGTCTGTCGTATTCCTGCGTTATTTCACCAGATCTGATATCCCACTGCGGAAGATAACAAAAAATGCAACCGATGATCCAGAGTAAAGTACACAGCCAAGGAACAAAAAAAACATTGCACAGGAAATGGAAACATTGATGAGGATGGATCGCTACGTACGCATATTATTTTCTTGTCGCTTGTTCCTGCCACGAACAAGTGCTGCTTATCCAGGTCTGGATTGAACTTAGCACAGTAGGGAATTTTTCGACTGGTAAACCGACTTATGCACGCTCCAGTTTCCGTATCCCACAGCTTAACGTACCGATCGTAACCGGCAGACAAGAACCTTTTACCGTCGTTGTCAAAACTGACATCGCGAACGGCTTGTCTATGTCCATAATACGTGCGAACGCAACGCCTGTCCTTGTAAACTTCCCAAAGCTGGAAATAATTTGATCATTAATATGTACAGAAAATACTGTCTTCGTGTGCTCGACACAAAATCATACAAGCAAACGCATACCTTCACTCGACAGTCCATGCTACACGATAAGAGCAAATGAGCCGTACGTGGGAACCATCGTATTTGGGAAATTCCTTTGGTGTGACCTTCCCAGGTGTGGATTTGTGATTTTGGAAGGAAGCACCTTTCGGGTGGCGATTCGGAACGTAAGTTGACTCCGACATCTTGAGGCGCGTGCAAGAATGAACGACCTTGATAATCCACGCTGTCCTTGACTGGAAAACAAAAGTAAATGGTATCGTCACGTTTCCATTCGTTTGATCACCTGGAATGTTTTCTCAGACAGGCCGCGCTATACTCACTATGTAAGACCGTTTTCTCCTCGAGCGGCTTGTCTTCCGTCTGTTTCCCTCGTTTGTTTCGTTTCGCCAGAATTTCTTCCAGTTCCGCAGCTTCTTCGTCGTTCGGTTTGATGATTCTCTTTTCATCGACGTACCCACCCCATGGGCCCAAAAATCCTTCAATATCTGAAGGATTATTGTTCCTATTTCTTTTTCTCTTGTCCGCGGGCCTCAATTCCGTCGATTCAAATACGGTTTTTGCTCCCTTTTCCTCCGCCACCTCGGTGGCACCGATCAACGTCTTTCCTTCTTCCGCGCTACCATCCACGGTCGGGTCCAGAGCATAGCCTGAAAACTCGATCATTTAGCCCATCCATACTCAGTTATAGTCCAAAGTAAAGCATTGACTGTACTTACCGTAACTCGCAAAAGTACGGCGTTGATTCTCGAACTGAAACTCGCTGATGTGAGCTTTTTCAACGTAACCAGAAAGCATATTTTTCGAAGCTTTCTGCTGTTGCGTTTTGAATGGATTCTCAGGTCCGACGTCCGGAGCAAAAAGCTCCTCGTACTTAGGATTATGCATGATCTCCTTCGAAGTTGAATCTATGTGTTGTACGCATAATTCTGAACCCTGAAATTATATTATCAAACGTTGCGCGGCTGTTCTGTTGATTTCTAAATCAGATATTCCTGTGTTCCAAGGATATCGAATCATCAAGATTATACGATAATAAAATTTCTACACTTCTCACACTGGAGGAAAGAAATATCATTGTGCACTCTCCTGACAGTGCTAGTTCCCGTCCACGAGAAGAATTTGGTGATAGGCAGCACTACGCGCTCCCCGGACACGAAAGAGTAGTATCCAGATGCTATTCGGTAATATTTTTGGACAGTATTATTGCTAAAAATGTGACTGAATATAATGTTTATGATCGTCATTTACAAAGCTAGAAATTGTAAATTATAAATTTAATGGAGAACTTAGTAGGAAACGACTGGCAGTAGTCAATCATCAAATTCTTCTTGTGGCCAGGAACTAACACTGTCTGGAGAATGCACAGCAATATTTTTTTCTTAGGTGTAGTGCTCGAAGCTTGTTATGATATGGTGCGATACGCGTATCCACGATGTATGGTACTTTGACCTTGTAGCAATTCACTCACCGTCAGAACAACGTCTGGTGCTAAACGAACTTGAAGAGCTAGCGACGATATCGTCTTGTCACCGGGTAACGGCTTCAAATGTGCAGTTTCGTCGGACGAGGGATCCGACGAGTTAACCTCCAATTCGGGGGTCGCGCGATCCTCAGACTTTTCGTCCGCCTCGTCGTCACTGCTCGCGTACGCTTTGAGAGCAAGCATCTCTGATATTAAAATCCAATCGATACGCCAATTTTCCTTGGAAATTTCGCCTCACGCGGTTAGTTGTAGCTCAAAACGTAAACAAAGTCAGGTATATAACTTCGCATGACGGATGACGGGTTCACAACACTAGTCGCCTCGTTGTATAGTATGTATAGTTGTATCATAGGGTTGTATCGTGTGTCGCGGCGCTGCTAGCGCGCTCTGCCGGCCAAACTCGGAACTACTGTATATCGCGAGATCTCATTGCATGTAACTCGCAAGTTTCGAAAAGCCCAAATTGCGAACAAAGCTTAAATGCGATAAAAAACTTGCTCAACGGTAGATAATGAAACTCGTTGGATAGTTTTTTACTATTATGTCTAGATTGAATCGGTGAAATATTTCGGAAAAAAATAATAATAAACGCGCGCGGGTTGAATTTATTTTGTATATTTGGTCAGCTAATTTTGAATATTCGTGCGGAATATGTATTGTAAGTTAGGATGCAACTAAAAAATTGTATTTTGTAAGGATACGTGTAATATTTCTGAAACATTTCGGAATTTATTACTCGTTGATTTGACGAGCTATTATTTTTTCCCAAACGTTCTCCAAAAAACGTGGATGAAGACGCAATTCGATAACCTTGCAAGACACTTGAATTCGGTGACACCTTCGTGGTGTAGTTTCAGGTTATAAAAAATCTCGAGTATCAGGAAAAAAAGGCGTAAGAATGATCATAGAATCTGAAAAGTTGTAATCACAAAGACGATGGATTTGAAAATAATTCTCAAATGACTGCATACGAAGTTTGCAAGAATTTTCAACGGAAAAAATGTCGAACGATTCGAAATGTGTGATCTATAGCGAGAATTGGTTACCGAGCGTTTTATTAAACATAAAATCTATTCTTTCGAACCGTCAAAAAAACAGCAGCGCCAAAGTAACGATGAGAGTTCTCTGGAACGACTATTTATTCCATCATTCACGCTATTTTTCTGAATCGAGATACTGATTTTGAATTCTATCCCCACAGGATTTGCCAGACTCCGACGAGGCGGATGACCTGATAATAAATTGTAATACCAACGCGATGCAATCGTTGGATTTGAAAAAAGACTGCAAAACTGATCCCATTTCCGGGCGACGCAAGAGATCTGCGAGAAGAAATCGTCAGAAAAATATCCCGATTGGCAAAAAGTGTCTCATTCGTATTTAAATTCCGGAAAATTGATGATTTCATTTTACAATCAGAGTTTTTTCAGATGTAAATTGAAAACTAAGGAAACTAGCAGCGACTCATCGTGCTCCCAATTCGATCCGCGCTCACCCAATTGCCAAACCGATACGCCGATAGTTTCGAGATTGTTGCAGTATACTTTTTATTCAGTTTTAAACACGGGAATTGCCATGGACCAGAGCACTGCGGCATCCGCGGTAAACTTTTTACTCGAATCGATAATTTACAAAAACCAAATTTAATGTCCGATGAAATTCGTCGATCTCGAATCGTTCTCGACACTCTTGCTAATTGAAAATAAATTAGTAAATGATATTTTGTCCAGCTGTGTAGATCGTTTCTGGCTCTTTACATGAAACTCGAGGAGAGCAATGCTCACGCGCATTACTTGGACTCGTGGGACAAAGCGGGGTGAGATCTTCATTTTTAATTACTCTGAATAAAAAGATTGCATTGTTGTATTTCAAATAACGCGGAATATTTCTAAACTTTTCTATGGTACACCATTTAATGACGACTACGCCTTGGAAAAAAGTTGAAATTCATATAAAAGACGTTGTGTGCCTCAGAAAAAAGCATTATGCATAATTATAAATAGTTTTTATATAATTTACACAGAATTCTACATGAAATTGCAAAGAATTGAATATAATTTATTTATATCGAGCCAATTTTTTATCTATAAAATTATATATACATATTTATAGAATAATATATAATTTTATAAATAATCTTTTTTCTCAGGTGACATTGTGGATAATTGTCGATAATCACTATCTCAATAAGATTTCAATAAAATCAACATTTTCGTTAGACAGAAAATCGTTGTTCTGGAAGGATACAATGACAAACACCTTCGATATCTCGCCAACGAAGTACGACACGTGGCAACGGACTCGAATACTTTGAGCAGAAGGACTGGACGGACTCAAATAATGTTGGTTCTCACCGCATTCGGTGTTGAAGAGGATATGGAAGAGGCTTTCGATGATCTTTGTTATCTGCATTGAGAAGGGGACTTTTGCTTCTACAAAACTTGGTTCCCGAGTACTTTTTCCGATCGGAGACTTGGATTATGAAAGATATGGCGGTAATTCTCCTTTTTCGATCATCTGATACAACAAGTTGCGAATCTATCACGCCAAAATTTCTTGATAAACTTGAATTACCGTACAACATTTCTGAATAAGATTATGGGAGCATTGAAATAATAAAAAGGCTGACTAGAAAATATGTTTGCCGTCTTTATTCACCGAGTGGATGTTAGATTCCAGAAAAACTCGGTACTGAAATGATACTACTGAAACGATTCTTCTCCAGATTTTCGTGCTGCGAAATCTTTTCCGTGTTTTCCGATTTTCTCGACTTGTAGATGCATTGTCAGGTACTGTTTGGGATACGCAAGGGTCGACTTCGACCGATTGCGCTTGGTCCCGATGGCGTCCGATGGCCAGAACTCGTGAAAAATGGCAAAAAGGGAATTTTCAGGGGTTCGTTAGGTTTCATTTCCGTGTATTCTGGATTGCGTACGAAGAGTCTTCAAGTACTTCAAGGCTGACTCTGGACACGGATAGTTCTTAGTAAACATAACTCTGGAACTTATTACCAAACATTCAAGGGATCAAGTGACGTGACGATCAAGTAGTGTTGTACACGTACTATCTGGTACTATTTCATATGGTACGCGACGTGACATCTAATTCGCAACAACATTTTTGTTGCACTTTCATCTCGTGCGCATCCTTGAATCCGCGCACCACGTTTCGTCCGTGTGTGACAGGTTGCCTGACACGAGGCGGCGCCACGAGCGCGCGACACGATGCTACGCTCATGCTACGCTCGTGTCCTCGAGTGACAGTCGCGAGAAGTTCGGTGCGGTGGTGTTTTGATGGGCATATAGGTTAGGACTCCTGTTTTTCACAACAATAGAATACCTATGCAAAATTGTAACGTCATGTGACAATAGCAACATCAACAGGTAAATCGCTTCACGATTATCGACTGAATGCCACGTATCGCGTCTACAATTAATTCGCGATTGCTATCACGTAACGAAATAACTGTTGTCATTCATGCTGATGAAATCAGTGTTGTGACTGTTTTTCACCGAGTGACACGATCCCCGGACGTTCTATCGCGAGTTTACAGTAAACGAACAGCTCGAGAGGTGGAAACAAATTTAGGACAGGACAATTGAACATCTACGAAGGAGTACCATGGCCAGCGGAGAAGCTAACGTGTATCACGCTACCAGCGAAGAGCCTAACTGGAGGAAAAGTATCGTATCTCAATTACGAGACAGAAACAGATCGGAGACCCACAGTTTTTACGATCTCATAAGCTTACGTGAGTCTTCATTCGTCTATGTCTACCATGCATCTAAAATTGTACGCCAATCTTTGCCCGCAGATCCGAGAAGCGAAACCCCACATTTTAGCGATCGTTATCCCAATACGAACAGGTTTCAAAGAACAATAACGTAGAGGTAAAACTAATGAGATGTCGCGTTGAGGAAAGTTCAACCTTTCGTGAGAAAAAATAAGAAGCTGTATATATGCAAAGAGAGTCGCTGTATTCTGTAATGCAAATGCTGTTTCCAAACAGGATATTTCTATGTTTCGTCGAACCAGAATATTAATTCGTTTTTCAAATCATTGATTCGTATTGTTTTGTTTTGTTTTTTGTTGCTGTTGTGATAACCGGTTTGAGAGAAAGAGAGGGAACGCTGATTCAACTCAATATAAATAGAGGCGGATCATGATCGCGAAATACAGAAGTGTATCGCAAATAAGCCGATGGTATTTGTAAAAGCTAAATAATTTGCAAAGAAACGAAGCGGTAGCGGAGAATCTTGCTGTTGCAAAATAGAGGAGATCACTGCAAAACATATCGACACTCGAAAAACTGTCTTTCCACAAAACTGTAAATCTGGAGAATAGATTGGCCAGGGAAGGAGATGCAAAAACAAGGGAGCCACTCGAAAACAGATTAGTTTTCTTCTAAACAAGTAGTTTATCGATTTACGAAGCATGTTTTGAAAATAGAGATTCGTCAGTTCGAGAGCATTTGAACTTCGGGATTTGAAACAAGCTAATGCTATGTCTGAAACTTGGAAATGATACCTTTTTCTATGTAGAGATTTCATGAAGCTTGTATGTTATTATCCTGAAAGGAACTCGAAATAAAACAGCACGAGGAGCAGTGATTTTTAGAGAGATTGGTAGACCATACATTGTCAGGACGAAACTAGTAGGTTCGTAGTGATAAACAAAAGAACAAAAATTGAAAGCAGAGGAGCTTTGACTGGCTGATAACATAGAATAGTATTTATGAAGCGGAAACCGTGGTCTTGTAAGTAAGAATAACAACGGTTGTTTTCTTTGCAGACAATAGACTTTTGGAAAGTTCGAATACTTTACGATTGGAGAACTATCAGCTTTCTATAGCCAACGAGAAGCTCCGCTGCGAAGTTGGATCGGGTGGGTTCGGTGGTAACGCTACGTTGGAAGCGAGGCTTCTTGCACATGCCGAAGAATTGGCTACCCTTCATCGACGGAGAGGAGAACATGCGCAACAAATCGTCGATTTGAATAGTAAACTACAAGAGTTACGGAAAGAACTGGATGCGAGAGAGGCGAGGTGGGAATCACAGATTGCGCCGATGTAATAAATATATTTGTAAATGGGATGAAGCTAATAATTTGTTGTACGCGAACAGCATTGCAGAAAGTATGGAGGTGAATACTGGTTTGCGGACAGAGATCGCGAGGTGTCTGAGCAGAGAGCGAGAACTGGAGAACGTAAATCAAATGCTGAAGGACGAACATCAGGCTTTGCAATTAGCTTTCGCCGCGTTAGAAGATAAACTTCGAAAAGCTCAGGTAATTTCAAATTTAAGAAAGCGATCGAACATAATTTATCTCTTGAACGAGTACTGAAATGTACCTGAATTTCAGGAGGAGAATCGGCAGCTAGTCGAACGTCTAATCAGGTACAAAGCAAAAGATGCGGATAAGATGAACGAAGAGAACGATAACTTTTTGAAGTAAGTGTCGACGCTCAAGGTTTGTACGTAGATCTGCGTGCTGTTTACGTTTTGCTAGAAACTCCCGAACCGCATCTCGTTTATAAAATCTTCAGGATTCACAAGTATCGGCGGACTTCTCCCGACAAGTTGAATCGTTTCTCGTCGTTTGAAAATAAAATTCGGCCCTAATTCTCGTTCGGCACGTCTCTAAATTTTTTGTTTCGATGCCGCGGTATGGGATTGCAGAGATATGAGATTTCGTGACCGGATGTTCGTTCTAACGATGCACGTTTCGTTCTCTCCCCAAGTGTTCATAGAGCGACGAAGGTCGATGCTGTAGGGCTAGATACACGGCCACTTCACGCAGCTTCACGTTTTATTTTCAGCCAGACATTTACCAGTCCGACAGCGTTTTTGATGCATACACTGTCAAAGTTCGGGTAAGTCTGATACCTAACGGAGACAAACCCCACGTTTCTGCTTGGTAAACATCCGTTTGTTAACTTCATCATGCACCATCGATATCCGCTTTGATCGTTACTCTGTTAGAAACAACACATATTGTCAATAATACATCTTACACTTGTTCGCATCATCCTTCAACGTGCCATCGACGCACATCTATCCACGTTCTTCTCGTCGAACACCTTTCGTACAGTTCAGAATGAGTAGAAACCAAAAGAGAAAGAAAAAAAAGCTACTTTTCTTCCCAGCGTAACTCGCATTCGACGAATTGCCTGGGAGTAGGCGACAAGCTCGTCTGTCCGGTGAAAAGAAACTGCACGTACCGCACCGCGAAGACTTACAGAACGTTGCGTTGAAATTTTATCGTTGTTGCATTCTCACATATCTCTGTTCGACGAACAATCACAAATCTGTCGGACAAAGATCGACTGAATTAGGACCGAATAAGGATGACTTTACATCTGAAAGGGAAAAACATTGCGAGACGAGCGAATATTCCTTTCAACAGTCCCAGCATTCGAGAGTCATTGCATCAGATCGAATCGCATGCAGTAAGCATCGTGCGACGTTGAAGTACCTAACAGAAATAACACACGTACCGCCTGTTTTGAGATTTATTTTGGATAATCCTCGCTATGACTGCATCGGAATAAGCTGCAACAACTCTATGTTTCTTTCTCTACTTACAGAAAGCGGCACGCCAGGATGCAGAAGGAACTGGAAGACGCTGCTCGCGATACTCGAGGGATCAGCCCGGATAGGACTGGCGCGAAAGATGGTCCTGTCTGCCTCCCACCGACGCTGCCTACCAAAGTTTCTTCCAAATTTGTACGTTGATCATAATCTACCATTAATAATAATTCTGGTGACTATTTTTAATACCGCACGATATTCATGAAACGAGAAGTCAAATCACCACCGAAACTTGCCTCGTCCAACAATTTCTGCTCATCGAAACTCTACCAATCTGTTTCTTGATTCTAAAAGATCAAGATGGCGGAACTAATATGGCGCATTGAAATTCGGTATATTTCAACCATTCAGTCTCTCTGAAATATATATTCCAATCGATTCGTGATGAATATACACTTTTAAGATGTCAGTGTAATAACCCAGTGAACACGGTGATGTTGCAGCAATGTAACGGCAATGTTACCGATTGTTACCTCGACGTTACATGTAACTTAAAATTCCCTACTCCTCAGCATATAACAGTTATACTGCAAGGTAGTGTGTTATAGACCAGTTATGTAACCAGCATATAACATAACAGTGTGACGTTACCTGTTACTTCCATGTTACATTGTCGCAATAAAACGTGTCCACTGGGAAGCTTTGTGGGTAGAAACAGGTGTAGAAAACATGAAAAATGACCTGGCAGGTAACGATGCGTGAAATCTTTCTGGAAAATGACGAATAATCGTTACGAATCTTTTCTCTGCAAATCTTTCGTTGTCTTTTCTTTGGCACAAGCTCTGACCACATCTAAGCTTACAGTTTCGTGGTGTTGACAATTTACAACGCGCAATGCGAGAGCGCTACCTCAGCACCTGCTGCTCATCCCGAATCGTTATCGACTCAGCAATATAATCGTATTTTCCAATAAACCATAACTGTCTCGGCGAATAATTTTATTACACGACAAATTATCGAAAGCATGCCAAACGTCGGCTTTGATCAACCTCACCGCGTTTGATTGACTCGTCATTTTCTCACGCTACGTGCCTGACGACTGTGAAACGTCGTATGAACAAAAATATCACTCCTCTCACTCGCCAGAAATAATCTGACGGACGAGCCGGCCAAATATAATGGATTTTATTGCGATATCGTTTCGTCGCGCTCGCCGAAAAGCTTGCGGCGCAGCTGGTGTTTCGAATTGATGAGGAATGAAATCAGGGTGTGCTGGACTAATCAATCTACTTCTCGATTTTGTTTCTATCGTTTCCAACTAACTCCAACCAAAACATTAAGCGAATGATTAATAAACTGAACAAATAAACAAGTAAATAAATAAGTTCTATGAAAAGGCGTTGGGTAATCGTCGGTGCAGGTTGCGTAGCGTAAGTCGGTTGAGCCCTTCCCAAAAAGTGTGGTTTTTATAACTTTCATTTGGTGGACGGATGGGTTGTGGAAAAGTTATCCGTCGAAACTGAGGTATACGTCCTTGGCTTGCGGGACAGTAAAATTTATTGGTTGCAGCTGTGACCGGGCCGGCATCCACGGGATGACGACGCGACGAGAGTACTTGAGAATTGACGATGCCACAACCGGGAATTAGACCTCGTTGCGTTGTACCTATCTTGAATATTAAACATTGGCCAATATACGCACACGTATTCCTCTCGTACGAATCCAATTCACATGGGTGGCTTCCACTTCATTGCCTCACATAAGATAGTTATCCTTCATCTTCCGCTTTCCGTCGACTCGTATCCACGTCGTACATCGATGTAACATCAATATAGCATACTTGTAACGTACGTCTAACACGAATCGACCGTAAATACAACGTCAGTTCGATCCGAATATAACAACGGTGTAATATGAATGTTACATCGATGTTACATGGATGTTACATCGATGTTACATGGATGTTACATCGATGTTACATCAATGTTACATCGATGTTACATCGATGTTACATCAGTGTTACATTGATGTTATATCGATGTTACAACGATGTTATATCGATCGCGCCACATCATTCGAGCATCTTATACCTCGTACGTCATCACATGCAACGTGAATCCGTGCTTTCTGTGTACACTGCGCATCATCATTGGTTCATTCTACTGTAGACTTCGTAATGATATCGACGACGTATGTAAAATCGCCTTGCGAATAGCTATTGTCCAGTGATATCGAAGTCATTGATATTTTTCTACTCAAACTTCCCCGGCTCACGTATTAGACAGTCTTTCGGAGGGAAACGAAAACTGCAATAGAGGTGACAGAGACCATAGCTACTTGGACTGATAACGACTTGCGAAGCTATGCAGGCTTATATACAGATTAATGCGGCTGACAGGGGTTAAAGCGACCGACTGGCGTAGGAGAATAATCGACGCTCAAAGCGAACAATTCAGAGAACTCTCGTGTACAAAAGTCGCAGAAATCGTAGCAATATTTATTGCTCATGCAAGGAGCCGCGGAGAGGCTTGTATAGAGGTTATCGAGGCTTATAAATAAATTGTTGATCAATTGATTGATACGTCATTGTTATTCTATTACGTGTATTTCTATCATTTTGCCATTCAAATGTACAGTAGTACATTTCAGTAGTAGTACAGATTTTGACTGTAATTTTTATCCCATCTCGATTATTCGTCGTTGAGGTCGTTCACCAAAAATGTTTGGAAAAAACTTGTTTGCTCTATCTGTGGGCCCAGAAATTATTTTCGACGGAGTTTTTTTTTTTGGCCACGATGTAATAATTGGATAGAAATTTCTATACGACCTCGCCGTGAGGTCACTCGTGTGCACGTAACGAGTCATGCATACATCAATCACGATCGGAGATCTTCTTTATGAAAGAGATGGAAAAAATTCGACGTCGTCGGAAAATACATCCAAGATATTCGATCCTCGTTTCATCGTTCCCTCTTCCCTCTCATTCTCTCATCCCGCGTCTTTCCTCTCGGCGAAAGTGATCCTCGAGTTAAACGTTGAATAAAAGATTTCCCTTTGACAATATGTCAAAATGATGAATGCCGGGTGAAAACACGAGCTTTTTACCCTTCCTCGCGGAAACGTACGAAGATATTCATCGGAAAAACAATCACTGTAAAAATCCCCCCCCCCCTTGCGAATATTATCTCATTGGAATTTAAACATCTTCAATTGTTTCACATTTCTACCACTTTATTTTACATTTTCATCAGCATCGCGTTCACATACGTGTCTCGTCGTTCGTGTTCTCCCACCATTTCAAATATATTGCCCAAATGCCCTAGTTGAGAGGATTGATAATGCATAAAAATGAGATCCACGAGAAACGAAAAATCCAGAAACGTTTTTATCTCTCACAAACGAATGTTTTTTTTGGTAATTCAGCTATTGCAAACAGAGAAATAATCTTAACCTTTCCAGGACCGGGATGTTGACGTTGAAATTAGACGTTTTTTTCACACTATATTTGTGCACAAAATCAAAGAACTCGTGCCTAAAAAAATTGGTGGTCCAAACTTCGACCACTCCCATCTGCAGCGTAAAGTCCAGTGTTACAAACTCGATTTTCCGAGTTAGGAGTGATTTCCCACGTAATTGGATGCACTGAATATGAAAAAAATAGTGAAGAATGTGTGATAACGATAATGTAAATAGAAATTTTGACCTTGAAATCACTACTTCAAGATCAAGCATGCTTCCTAGAACGGTTACACTATTTTTCCTATATTCATCGCGTAATGTTAGCCCCAAAAGAACTGGAAAATATTATGATACTGATTATAATATTATCGTAGTAGCTAAATAATCAATAATTTTGTTGTCAAACAACGACAAAAGCGAAGTTGACGTGACGAACACGATGAGAAATGCATTTCTTCGCCGAGATAAAGTTTGCGGTTGAGGAGGCCGCGAAACTGTGATTTTTCAAATTCCCGAACAATTTTTGAACTTGCGGAGCTATAAATTACAGCGTTCGCTGAAAATCTCGGGATGTTCCGCGCAGCGCCATGAATTAATCGCAGTCGACATTTGACGCCGTATCCAGACCATGAGACAATTATTTATAGGCAAGCGTGAAATTTTATTGACGCGCCGGCGATAGTTCAGGCTCGTTAACGGTAACTAAAAAGGGCTATCAAACGCGGAACTATCGCGGGTGATATTTATTATGAAAACGTTGACATGTTTTACAGAACAGCGTAGTTGTAAAAGCGATAAATAAATCGAAATAAAACGGGCAGACGGGCGCGGTTAATAATGCCACGTATAGCCGCGTGCAAACAAGTGATCACGCCCGATATGCCCCGAAGGTGTTTCGATGTTTGCATACGTGCCGATGCCCAGCAGACCCGAGGAGATAATCTCTCCGCAGCAAAACCCGACCGTTGGCCCATGACCTAACGCTTGATTACTACATTCTTCCGTTCCGTGCACCCAATACCATTTTCTTAATGGATTAACTATCGATTCGCACTGCTACACTCCGCTTATCGCTTCCCTCTCGTCGAGTGATCGCGTCTTTCCACCAATCGACGCCCTCGCTCCGCCCCTTCGACACCCCATCGTGCACGCTTCGCACTGGCGCGCGGTGCACACGCCTGGAACTTCTCCGAAACGGGTGCTCGTTTCTTGGAACTCGCGCCGTGCCAGGCCTGAACCGAAGCACTCGGAGTTCACCCGCGTGACGCGTTCAAAAAGTGATAATTTATCATTCGAAGTTGTTGCACAGCTACAGCAGTTAGAAGAAGCAGCTGTATCGAGGGTAAGTAGAGATTTTCAGTTTCAACCGGACTTTTTCAAAACTGTGTTTCCCAAACTTTCTCACATCGTGCCTCGAGAACAGTTTGACCGAATCACTTCAAATTCATAAGGCAAACTCGGCACGATTTCTATTTTTTTTATAACAAAAACATCTACGTAAAACACGAAACTCGAAACTTCTTCTTCAGAGGTCTACCAAAAATCCAATTTTTGGTATGTTTAAGCGAGTATAGTTCATTCCTCGCATTCAAGCTTGCACATTAAAACGCCGTTCACTTTTTTTATTTCAGACAAGCCAATCAGCCGGAATCGTCCAGGAAGTGAGCGTCCATTTTTTCCGGGCGCGTGCCTTCACAGGGCTATAACTCGCCTTCTATTGGATATTTATGGCTAAAAATGTATATACGTGCTCTTAAAGCACGTGCAAATAAATTATAAAAAACTCAAAGTTCTATCTTCTACTGGTCGTCAAAAAAAATTCCCTCAAAATGCTCAGAAAAACAGGGCGCCACATGGCTGAGTCCCCCTAACCCTTCGAGTACACACCTATTTTTTCGCACATCTCCTACACTCTGGGTCAATTTGACCCTGTACACTTTTTCAGCCTGGCAGTGCCCATTAATTCCACGAGTTACGTGAAAAAACAGGGCATTTTCGAACATTCCAAATCACTTTTTTGTGAGCGAGAGCATCTTTTGATTTTTTGAAAATTCTTTTATCACAAGCTACTATCCATGTAACAACTTTTCAGCCCGATTCGATGGTGGAATCTTGATAATTACCTATTTTTGTCGATTTTTGGAATTTTCAAAACCAATTTTCGTCGCTGTGCTTTTTTTAAAAACTGATTTGGAATTAATTTTCCCATTTTCCCATTGATCACAGGTGTCGGAAATTATAAATTAAAAGGTATAATAAACAGTCTGTTCGCGAACAAACTTAGCTAGTAGATAATAAGGCGTTCGCAGTGTCCAATTTGGCGGGGAATACGCCGTATACAATGCTCTAAATTTAATTCGTAACGATTTGTTGTACGATTCAAAATGGCGCTTGGGTCTTGAAAAAATGAAAAAAGTTCCTCGTCGTCTGGGAGCGAACTGGAGCGAGCTAATTTCCCATGTCGCAGTTGACCCTCGGGTCACATCAGCAAAAGGACGACTTGCATGTTTAAAAAATGAACCGGGTCGACTGCCGTGATTGCAAGATTTGCCTTCTTCTGGTTCTCTTCCGAGTCTTCAGTGGACTCATCTCCCGTGGAAATAATTGCTACCAGCAGGCTAAATATTTGTTGGCGTTAGTAGATATCGGGAAATCGAGCATTCAGGCGGAGTGCGTAAGTTAATTTTTGAATATTCGTCTCGTAGTCTCGCAGCGTTGGGGTTGGTTATACAAAACATGCGTTTTTGGGCTTCTTACGTATTTGATATCGACGGGTTTGATATGATTTTCGGACGAGTCGTTTACCCGGCCTGGAGCTACGCGTTTCCCTTTCGAAAGGACGAACCGGGCGGAGGATGCGAACGGGTAGGCGAGTAGAAATATGGGTAAAGAGACGGAAAAAAGAGAACGATTTAATTATTGTAATCTCGTTTCGTTCGTTTAGCGCAACGTGCCTCGAGCCACGTCCATTCGCGCGTGACGGTGGTAATAAATAATGAAGCGACTGAATGTCGGGTCGGAAGAAGAGCAGCAAAAAGAAAGAGAAGCGAAGAAGGGAAGTCGGACGGATGGAAGATTTTATTCGGGCGAAGGGAGGCGCTCGCGCTGGGTGTTCGGAAATTGTAGATAAAAGAACCCTTTTCCGGCGGTTTTCGATCTTTCAATTTCTGCCGAATTAAGAGTCCAGATCTTCCTCATTTTCTCCCACCTCTCCATCGCACAAATGAAACCTTTTTTTCACGAGCGCGACACAAAAAAAAATTAAGAAACGAATGATTAAATAAACAGTTGAATAGATAAATAGATAAATAGATAAATAGATAAATGGATTAAATGATTGAATAAATAGATGAATAGATAAGTAGCCAAATAGATGAATAGATAAATAAATAAATAGATAAATAGATAAATAGATTGATAGATAAATAGATGAATGGATAAGTAGATAAATAGATAAGTAGATGAGTAGATAAATAGATGAATGGATAAATAGACAAATAGATGAATAGATGAATAAATAAATAGATAAATAGATAAATAGATGAATGGATAAATAGATGAATAGATAAATAGATAAATAGATGAATAGATAAATAGATAACTAGATGAGTAGATAAATAGATGAATGGATGAATGGATGAATAGACAAATAGATGAATAGATAAATAAGAAAATAAATAAATAGATGAATAGATGAATAGATAAATAGATAAATAGATGAGGAGATAAATAGATGAATAGATAAATAAATAAATAAATAAATAGATGAATAGATGAATAGATGAATAGATAAATGGATGAGTAGATAAATAGATGAATAGATGAGTAGATAAATCGATGAATGCGCAAATAAATAAGTAAATAACAAGTGAATCGAAAGAAAGAACGGATTTGGAGTCTTTTATTGACTAGCCTTCGTAGATTATCTGAAAATAGAAACCTGGAGTCGCGCGCTTCATTTTATGGCGGGCAGGTGGCGCTAGCGTGGCAGTAAAATTTATTTCATCATGATCGACGTATACATGCAGGGGCATTCGGCGGCAAACACTCTATAAATCGCGGCATGTGACGGTGAGGTGGTCGCGAGTGTCGCGTCATCGAAAAATCTAGTCGATCTCGGAACTGTTCGCTTGCCTCTTCAACATTCGTCGATCGACGATTTTATTTCGCGATAACGATTCGCGTCCCATTCGCGATAGCTATTAGCCGTGTCGATACCAACCCACGTTTGTTTCACCTGCGTTTTTCCCACGTGCTCTCGACAATCAACACGAGCGGCCAATAAAACGCGCGGGCCAAAATTTATTTTCTTGCAGGAGAGATCGCCCCTGGTAAATCTGGATGACTATTTTTCAGTCCGACTCGAAAACCAAGCGGCTCTGGCAACGAGGAGAAATACTTGTCAACTCGCTCTTGCATATTTATAAACGCCCTTCACTTTCGTACTTAACCGCGAGCCGTTTCCATCCGCAGAAGTGTCGCGACAGTGAAAAACGTGCGATAATATTCAACAATTAAACGGATTATTCGCAGTTTTTCACACCCTATCGACTTTTTTCCTCCACCATCGTGAGTCCACCGACATTAGTCGCAACGCTGTCCCGCCGATTCGTCCGTTTTCCACCAAATTCGACGCTTTTTCGCCATTTTTACCATTTTTTTACCATTTTTTTTACCATTTCCACATTTTTTTACCATTTTTGCTATTCCGTTTTATCGAATTCAGTGCTCACCCGCCATTTTTCCTTCCCGTCTTCCGTTTTTGCTCGATTGTTCGTGCTGTTTTCGAATTTTCCATCCGTTTCCGCCATCTTTTAGCCATTTTTGCCATTTTTTGTCATCAAATTTGGTGCTCGGTACCATTTTTCCGCTGGGTCATCATTTTTCCTCGACGCATGTGCTTCGTTGCCAACAGTTTTATTCTTTTCATTCAGTTTCAGCATTTTTTTTTACCATTCTGCGAATAGTTTGCCATTTTGGCCATTCGTCTCCATCAAATTTCGACACCGGGCCTTCGCGTTCGTCGTTGATTCATTTTTTTCACTCATTCTGTATACGTAGCTCGAGATTGTGCCCCATTTCTCCAACATCTGCCATTTTTGTTACCATTTTAGGAAATTCAGTTACCGTTTCCTCGACTCACGTTACTCGTCCATTACTTCTCGTTTCTTCGGCAAGCTCACGCGCGATCAAGCGATTTTTTCATTTTTTTGCCATTTCTTTCATCGTGTTCAGTGCACAGTTACCATTTTATCCTGCATTTTCCTTGCTTATCCATTATTTATTCACGGGGCTCGTTTTTTTTCTCGTCGTTTCATTCGAATCGCGCTTGTTTTCTCTCATCTACATCGCAGTTGTATTTGTTTTCCGATCGCTCTTGTTTTAGTTCGCAAAATTGTTACCATTTTGGCCATTTTTAATCGCATTTTCATCGTTTGTTGCTAATGCTTTAGCAAACGTGATTTTCTCATTTCCCTAACCCGTTCCAACGCTGCTGTTTGTGTCCCCTCATTTCGACAGATTTTGGCCATTTTTGTCACTCCTCAATCTTTTCGTTTCTTAAATAAATAACCGAAAAAAACGTCACGAGTATAATATAAATATCGAGTGAACGACAAAGAAGTTGAAAGCATTTGCTGCACAAGAAAAGTGAGATAACGGAAATGTGAGATATCGGATTTAAATAGTGCGTTGGAAATAGAAGCCACGTGAACAAACAAATCCAAAAATATAACCTAAAAATCACGAAACAAAAATTCAAAAATCAAAAAGTTACCGTGAATTTACGAATAGTCGTGTTGGAATTCCGAAAGCATTGGCGAAAAACATAAATATTGTGAAGAATTTCTAATCCAAGTGCAAACCAAACAAGAAAAAATTGCCAAAATGGCCAAAATGCGGAAACGAGGACGCGACGAAAGATTTTAAATCGGAATTTGAAAAATCATCGAACAAATGCATAAACCTATCAGGAAATAACAAACTGACAACATTTTTTGGAGAAAAAATAGTTTTTTTATCGAAAATAAAAATAAGAAAAAATAGTTTTTAATTCAAATTTGAAAATTGTCAAAAATTTCCAATTCGATTTAGATGAAAATATCGCGAAACGAGGGCTAAAGAAGTGTAATTTGTATTTCAGGTTCGGTTTGGACCATTTGTGTGAACATTTTTGTGATTTTTGAACAGTGATTTGATACAGTTGCGTTTTTTTTACCGACGCGTTTGACATGCCTGCGGGTGTTAAAGCTCACAACGCGTGTTTGGTGCGTCGATTTCACCTCGTTCATCCGGTTAAGGTAAACTGTTTTTTATCACGCGGACGTATAAGGGTCATTCCATGCGAACTCGACGACTTCGCGCCGGAGACTCTCCTCGATTTTTTCGGAGCCTTCGACTTTGGCTTGAAAAATTCGACATGGAATGAGCATACATGCCAAAGTGTTCCGAGACACGTGATGATGAACTTCACGATTTGTCGTCAAGTTTTTTCCGCCGCGTTAAATTGCCGAGATGAAAGAACTTGTTGTGGCGAACAGTCTTATATCCACGGAATGCTGGCCCAGTTCAATAAATAGTTCCAAACGGCTATTTTCGACCGTCAACCGTGAACGTTATCGAAACGCGCTACCGACTTTCAATTTCATCGAACAAATAAATTTTCCCACTTCTCCCGAATAATTTTCAATTTATTTGCCCAAACTCTCTGCTCCGCGCATTTTGCACCATCATTTTCGCCCACGATTCGTTCATTTCGCCATCTCAGCACGACGCGAGCTCTGCGTTTTTGGCACTTTTGACCCTCCAAATTGGGAGTTTCTCATTGTTCGATGTAACGCATCAAAGATATGATTTTTTTTACTCTTAGAAAATTTCCAAACTCGCAATTTTCCTTCGTCACATTGCATACTTCCAAATTTCCACTCCGCAATTTTTCAACTTCCGTTTTTTTTCTTGGAAAAAAATTCAACATCCTCGCCTCGTTTTTTTTTTTGGGTGTTTCGAGACTCCCGAATTTTTTTTCCGCTGCTTTCGACTCTTTCTCACCAATTTTTTGGAAGAGGACCATTTTGGAATTCAGTCTTCCGACTTTTGGGAATTTATAAAAATAAATTTCATTTTTTATTTCGTTATTTTCGCAAAATCAATTTTCTGCGAATGTCGACTTTCCACGATTTTATAACCAAATTTCGATTGAGTTTTTGATAGCGAAATGGCGACAATTTTGAAAACGAGTCATTTTTTGGCTCTCGTAGCCATCGAAATTCCCGACTACTTTTTTACGTTGGACAATTTTTTTTTTCGTTTCTGTATCGCCGCGCGAATTTTTTCCCCGACGCTCTTCGGTTCACCGCGAGCTCGTAATTCATCCCCGTTATAATTTCCTCGGGAGAGGAATAAATAAATGATAAATTCGCGGTGTTTATGGAATTATTTAGCATAGTAAAATCTTTCAGGACGCTCACGACGGAGAGGTGAACGCTGTAAAATGGTCTCCCGTGGACAGGCTCGTGGCTACTGGCGGGGCGGATCGAAAGGTGAAGCTTTGGGACGTATCGAAAGGTAAGTCCATGCTTTCCCCCAGGCATTCAAATTGCGCGACCCCATTCGCACTTCAAACGTACCACCTCTGATACCGAACTTCGCTCCAAATTCGTGCGGCAAAAAAAAAAAAAATTATACAGGGTGCCTCATTTCGATCGCCCCGGTCGAATATCTCGAAAACTAGAAATCATACGAGAACAAGTTGCATACCAAACTCGAAGCGTTTCGAGGGAGGAACATGCTGACGGTGCGCGTCCACTTCTGGATCTCGCCATTTCCGAGATTTTGCTAGCAACGTGTTTTGGCTCCAACACTCCGATGTCAAGGTCAAAGTCTAGCAACAAAAAATAGGATTTTTTTTGTACACCCCTCGCGTCGTGGGAGAAAAACTATTACTCGTTTTCTCCACGCAGCTTGGAGTCATAATTACTCAAAAACGACCCCTGTCGAGCTTCTCCTTCTGTCGGGGATTTGGGATACCACTTTCGTCACGATGCGAGCTCTTTGCGAAAATGTCACTGAAGTGGTTCCGTGAAAAAATATTTTCTCCCACGTTTTACCCTTCACGACACTCCCCCATTCATCCCTTTCTCGACATCTGACAGGATAATGCCGCGTCGCGAAACCGTGGTCTTCAAAAATCACCTTATCTCGCGAATTCGTTGTCCAAAGAGTAACTGTCACGGAAAGAACAGCATCACCGGCGCTATTTAGTAATTAGTCAGCGACGAGGAGCTTTCAACACTTTTCAGCCGCGACGAAATTCTCCTCGAGTTTCTCGAGCGTGCCAAAAATGCCCCCACTTTTCTCACTCTCCGCTCTCCTGCATTGTTATCACCTCGAATTTCAACTCTTTTACGCTTATTCCCGTCTCATTAAAACAATTTCGATGCTCGTTTTTTTCCCATCAGTTCTCATTCGCGTCACCCTTTTTTCCAAATTTATTTTGGAACGCGTCGGTGCGAGGTATTTTTTTTAGAAATACGATCGCTCGTTGGTTGTCACATGATATTTTGTATTCTCTGTTATCGACAGTTGTGACATTTTTGGGCGACGCGATTGATAAAATATTCGGCTGATTCGATTTCCAGGTCACTCGCATCGGACAGCGCGCATGATTGGTCCGCGATACTTGTTCGACAGTTTTATTTTTCCTTTTATTCTTCTTTGTCATTACAGTTCGTCGACGTTTCGCCTGGTTGTATAATTCGCTGCTGCTTTTATTTTTCACCGTCCAATCAATTACTTTGCGATCGTAATTCGTTGTGATTACACCTTTCGACGGTGATAATGACAGGTCTTCTTTCGATCAAATCATCGACGCTCCCGAACATTATTATGGCCACGCTGTGTCGTCTGTAAAATTCGAACGAACCGCGAACAACGACTACAACGCTCATTCAACTCGCACAGAGCAATTATTCGCGGAGCACGTAATACATACATACATACAGCTCTTTCCAATTCAACTTGAACAGTACCATTACCGAATGGTCGATCACGAAATTGATACCATTTTATACCGTTAAACGAGACGAGTTATCGATTCATATTTATCACCCCTGAAACAATATCTCACAATTTTTCCGAGATATTTGTATTCAAATAGATGAATACAGGAATAAACGAGTAAACGAGCAAACGAGGAAACGAGTAAACGAGCAAACGAGCAAACGAGTATACGAGCAAACGAGCATACGAGTAATTGAGTAAACGAGCATACGAGTAATTGGGTAATTGAGTAAACGAGCAAACGAGTAATTGAATAAACGAGCAAACGAGTAATTGAGTAAACGAGCAAACGAGTAATTGGGTAATTGAGTAAACGAGCAAACGAGTAATTGAGTAATTGAGTAAACGAGCAAACGAGTAATTGAGTAAACGAGCAAACGAGTAATTGAATAAACGAGCAAACGAGTAATTGAGTAAACGAGCAAACGAGTAATTGGGTAATTGAGTAAACAAGCAAACGAGTAATTGAGTAATTGAGTAAACGAGCAAACGAGTAATTGAGTAAACGAGCAAACGAGTAATTGAGTAAACGAGCAAACGAGTAATTGAGTAAACGAGAAAACGAGCAAACGAGCAAACGACTCTACGAGCAAACGAGCAAACGAGCGTACGAGAAAACGAGTATACGAGAAAACGAGTATACGAGCAAACGAGGAAACGAGTATACGAGCAAACGAGCAAACGAGGAAACGACCAAACGAGTAAAAGAGTAAACGAGCAAACGAACAAACGAGTAAACGAACCAACGAGCTGACGAGTAAACGAGTACATGAGTAAACGAGTAAACGAGTAAGCGAGTGAGCGAGCAAACGAGCAAACAAGCGAACGATTAATTGAGTACACGAGTAAACGAGTACACGAGTAAACGAGTAAGCGAGTGAGCGAGCAAACGAGCAAAGGAGTACACGAGCAAAAGAGTAACCGAGTAAACGAAAACCTGAGTGAGCGAGTAAACGAATGAATGAATAAATGAATACGTCTATGATTGAATAAATGAATAAATTAATGATTTCGGATGGATTAATAGAATTGGAAAACGGTCATAATTGAATCGAATTTTGATTCCAGGTGCTTGCGAAAACAAAGGAATGCTCGTCGGGAGTAACGCCGGTGTCATGTCAGTGGATTTTGATTCGACTGGGAGTTTGATCTTGGGTGCTTCGAACGACTTTGCCAGCCGAGTTTGGACCGTGAGCGATCTCCGGTTAAGGGTGAGTGATACTTTTGTAGCAGCGATTTGTTGATAATCTAGGAAGCAAGGATCCTTGGGAGGGACCGAGATGAAGAATCAGTTTGGCGTATACGAGTAAAAAAGCCGATTTTCGGAAGATTGCGCGTGTCGCTCGAGAAAAAAAGGGATTAACGTTGGAAAATAGCGCGAGAAAATTTATCGGCTTCGAGAGTTCGTTGAGGAAGATTGAAGGAGTCCTCAAGGGCTGCAGGGAGCTCGTAAACTCGTTCAGGCGTTCTCCAAACTCGTTCGCGTCTATATATATATAAACACATATATATGTCGCGCGCGCGTACATACATCATATTTTCGTATAAAAAACCGGATGAAAATCGAGGAGAAGAGAAAAATGTGGGGGAGGAGGTTGCAAAAACGAGGGTGAGCGAAGAATGCGGGGCGGGAGGGGGGGAAGTTCGATATCCGGTTTTTCCATCGTCTACGAGTAATCTGATTGGCTGAGTGGATTTCGTATTTTGACGCGTATGACACTCGCGAACAGCCGGAACACCCATTAAATTATCCGCAATGGGATTTCGCTGGAGGGGCGAGAGATTCGAGGGTTGACGAGGGGCGGGAGACGAAAATGAACAGTGTACATTAGATTCGATCGAATATTCTCTCCTCCAGATACGCGACATTTATTAACGAGGCAACAACGATCTCACACCCTGAAAAAAAACTTTGCCTGGGTGAAAAAATAATCTCCGTTGCGCGTAAATTAATCACAGTTCGATCAGAACTAACGATGCATCAAAAGTATGCCGGATTTATCGAGATAAATGTAATGAAAATATTTATAATAAAACAACAATGAATAATAGTACAGCTTAATACATTGGCTCGTTTCAAAGGTGCACGTGTTGTAGAATCCAACGGCTGATCAGTCGATTTAGTTAGCTGACTAGTAAAAGCCCATTCAGTCGAATAACGCGATGGAAACTTGCGACTTGGCAACATTGTATCGAAAATTGCTACCCCACAAAATTGTTTCGAGAATTGCTTGTCACTAAGAAATCGTTGGGTTCTCCCATTGGGCACGTTTTGTTTGAGCCTGAGCGGATGATCGATGAAGTTTATTGTTAGTGTCTTTGGTACGTGGCTCGATGTACTAGTCACGGTGAGCAGGGCTACGGAGGCCTTGGCTCGACAGGGGAGGAGTGTATTCGCCATAGAATATGAAATTTATCGCCCCCATAGCTCGTCACCCTACCGTTTCCCATTATAAACCTCGTCTACGTTTACTACTTCATCGTAAAACTAATGACGCCTTGTGTCCTGAAAAATACAGCAGGCTGCGTGAATCTTTGGAGTGCGACCCACAGCGAAGCAGCCCCGTCTAGTAGGCGCCGGCAGATACTATTATTTTTTCGCTACATTTGGGGGCGGTGTTCCTCGCGTATATTTCTTTCCCAGGTTAGGGCAGATCTTTGGGCGCCGAGATTCGACGTCCAACCTGACTTCCCATCGCGGTACCTCCTCGCGCCGCGACGAGACGGATGGATAGACTCGCCCAGCTGAGCTAGTCGTAATGATAGTAATGATAATAATAACTCGAGCTTTCCAAATGAGCGCTCCTCATTTTCCTGCTTCACCTTGCGTGGCCCCGATGTATTAACTCAGCCCCCGACTCACGAAACCACGAAGACTGCGCGTATGCAGCGATGATTTGTCACTCGGATATATTAAACTGTCTCCGCTTACCCTTGCTCCCCCCGGACTCCATTCTGCAAATAGAAATCAGAGCTACTCGTACCTTATGAAAAATGCCGCCGGTCGCCATTTTTTTTTGGTTCCACAAACCCTTCTTGTTTTTCCATCCTTCGCCCGAAATTCATTCGATCCCCTGTCTCGTTTTCTTTGGGGAAACGCGTGACGTGGCTGTGGGGACGGATAGCTTCTGGCGTCAGGAAACGAAAATCCTCTCCTCGAAAGGAAAGAGTCGAAGTCTGGAAACCCAAGTTTTTCGATTGCGTTTTTTTTTCATTTTTCGGCCTCGTCACATTTCGCATTCGTCGCGACCTTTACGCGCGGAGCGGAGCAAAAGAGTAGAAAAAACGTCGCGCTCCTCGGAGGGAAGCTGTAGAGTCAGGTTCAGGAAAAAACAAAATGCGCATCAGCGAACAAGATTTATAGTCATCCCACAGCTGACACCAAGTTCAACTTCGAATTATTCGACTTTCACATATCCGCAACAGCAATACCTACTCTTCTTCGCTAATCTTCAAGTAGCGAGAAACATTTCCTGGATGAATCCTCCTTTCTAAGACGGCATGCTCATATTCGATGCTGTTTTGGTCCACAGAACGTCAGCTAACGTCTTGCGGCGTGGCATTTCTCGAGAATAATGGATTCCTTGATTTCAATAATCGAGCAGAGTCAGGCTCAATTTATCTGGTGATTGGTCTTTGAGACGAAGAACCCAGCTGGGGTTCTTGGGGTGTCAGCCCATCAACTGTGAAATCAGGAAAGTTAATGACTCGACGTCAATGAGGCTTCATTTTTAGGGTACCATTTTCACAGATGTATTGACAATATTGGCGTGGATTCCTACATATTCACTGACTCCCTGACACAATATTCCTCGCCATTTCCGTAGTACGAACGAGTCGGGGATACGTCAGAGTAGAATGGCCGAACTTGGAACGAGGAGTATTCGATATGTCTGTTGGATTTGGCGAACTGGTGTGATTGTTGTTGCCACGTATCAGCGTCGTATGTCAACCGTAACGTTTTGTTGGGGGTTTTTAGGCGATCGTACGTCTGCTTTAACGGGGCTCGAGAGACAGTCTTCTAGCTCGCGGTTGTCGAGGGTTTCGCCCTATTTATTTGCCGACCTCCCACAGCGACGAGAAAAGTGAAAAGTCTCGGGAGAAAAGCGTATCGGAAGCTTCGTTGAACTTCTTGTCCTCGGCTGGAATAAAAGTTGTTTTCGGCTTGACGTAGAAGTGATCTGACAAGCATCGTAACTGCGAGGCATCGCGTTCACCTCTGATGCGTAGAATTGCCGACCAGTGAACGATCAGCGACGCGCAATGTGGATTTCTTGAGACGTACACTTCTTAGTTCCTGTCGCTTACATCCTGTGTTTTTCCTCCCGATTTGACAGATCAGACTTCGCTGAAAAACTTCCCTACATCCTTCCATGCCGACTACAGCAGTGATCCGTAGTCACATCGAAGTAGCAATATTTTCTCGACTATCTTCTCTGACGAACCGTGACAAATCTTCACCCGAGGCCAAGATGAATGGTCGGGGAAATTATTGATCATGCCGCTAGAGCTACAGCATGTAGTAGCCAAAACGACCTTGGGAATCCTTTACTGGGGTCGTTTCGGGCAAAAGTCTCGAGTCTGGGAATTTTTTTCCTAGAGCAGCGTGATGGGTACAAGTTGTCAGTGTTACAAGCAGCAGTTTTTCCGCTTGGGATGCTGGTATGCCGATAACCGTTCGAACGTTACCCAACTTTGATGGAATTTAATTAATTGGCAAGTTTACGTGACGTTATTGAGACTCGACTAGCTTCCATCGTTGGCTCGTAGTGCCATCTAGGGTAGAACTAACTCGGGGCGGTAATTTACTCCAAGGTGGAAATGAATAGCTGTTCGGATTGTTCGCGCGATTCGTGGAACGTCAAGAAAGTGATAATTGTTAATCTGGGAACAACTTGGCCTGGGAATCGAGAAATCGAGGAATTCAGGAATTCCGGATATTCACCCCAGCTCCAATGCTGTCGTCCCGGTGGATGGCACGGCTACCCCCAGCCCCCTGCCCGCCACCCCTATTTGGCGCGACCCGAAGACTCATGGCTCGCGGGTCACCCGAGCCGAACTCCCCCGTCTCCGACTGGAATCACAGAGCGCCCCATCACACTCCATGCCTAACCTGACGTCATCCGAAGCCTGTACCTTGCATCCAGCGAGAGCGAGGAAAGCGCTTTTCTGCCGGAATCTATTGCTTCCTCGTGGAACTAAGGGTGCGGGAGTACAATTAGTTGGGTACTCCTCTTCCCGAATCCGATCTAATTTGGCGTACTTCGGTACCGACTACGCAAACACCCGCAGGAGTCATCGAGGGAACACAGCTGTAGCTATGAACGGAACAGAATTGATAGAGTCTATTGAGATGGGCTTCGTGAGATCAAGATTAGGCATTTGTCTTCGAAGCGAACATCCGGGAACATCTCGCTCTCGGTACTTAAAGGAGGATCTCAACCGTGTTACCGTGGAAGAGGTAGAGCTTTGGAAAGAAGCGCCAGCGAAATGATCTGGATTCCATGAAGTCTACGAGGATACGTTGCCTTCGCTAGACCGTACTCTCTCAGGGTTAATAACGGAGAGTGTGATATTCTCAAAGAACATCGTGGCCTCTCCTGAGAGCAGTATTTTCGATATTGCTAGCGTAAATGAGGCTTGTATCGAGCGTAACCTCACCGCTTAGCCCCGCGACACGAGACAATTCCTTCGATGGCCAACGATTTTCAAGGAGTGGATTCCATACAGTTATATTCTGAGGGGAATGCCTGCCCCAACTCTCCACGGGCTATCGCTGCTCTCGAGACTTTCAAAAACATTATCCACTATAGACCTCGCGGTAATTTCGTCACCCCTGTTTCGTTTTCCCATCGAAATACATCCTCTCAGCTCGATTCTCAACAGTTTTCATTAAGGATACTCACCACTGGCGAGAGATTGGGATCGTTACATTCTGATATTCATTCGGACCCCACTTCAGGATGATATCTGCATAATCCGCTTCCGGTGATTCGTTCAACCCCGTTTTGAATACCGTGATCGTTCATCCTCTTGTCAAGTGGAGTTGTTTCGCTTATGGGATTCGTCACCATGACATCGTTGATCATCCTCTTGTCAAACAGGACTCGATCTCGTCCTCGCCACGAGGCATTCGAGTCTAGCTCAGGTGACGTTGGGGCAAAACCCCTCTGGGATCTGGTCGGTACCTTATCCTGTTGAACACCGCGAGGTGTAACGAGTGCGTCCAGCAAACGATATATTTCAATATGGCGTAGGTACACGTAGTCACAATAAAGATGGTAATGCTGCAGTCCTGGACTAGTCCCTCGTAAAACACCTGTTTTCCACCGCGTGAAGTTTTTGCGTTGTTTCTTCCGACTACGTGTCCGCTTCACCCACGCAGGTCAATAAACCAGAGAAAACTGCTGCACTCATTTTACCTTCTGCGCGTTACTCCCACGCATCGCGGCAGGGTAAATCACGGGTTGTTGCTGAATTAGTTGAGGTGACGCTACAGTAACCGTACGGTGATCTTTCACCGACACGGATTCCATTTCAACTGCGGATCTAATGCTTTAATGCCTGATGCAGCAGCAGCAGCCTTGTGTAATTACCGTTCTTGTCTAGCCGCGCATAGTTGCGCGTCATTCAATAATCTCAAGCCTCCAGAGTTAATGGAATTAGTTTATCGGTCTCCAACATAGATACCAGCGCGTTAGAGTCCTACGATTCTACAATCCAACCAGCCAGGTTATCCCGCGCGATCCCTTCGGCAGCCCCTCCGTGCCTCGCACCCTCACCTTCGTAAAACCGTCGGTCTCTGCTTCCACCGCGATCCGATTTGTACATCCCATTCGATCCAAGCCAGAACAGTTCGCGACACACCCTTGCCACTTCGATCTCGAAGTCATGTCTGCCATCTACTCTACCAACCCTCCTGCTCTGCGTCGTAGTTGTTTCGGTTTGTAAACTCTTATCGCAGCACGTAGCCTCATCTGTCTCCATCCTCGACGATATCTTCGAGGTCAATGGTTCATCTTTGGCGTTAACGAATGAGACTTCATGGCCAAATCCTCCGCATGCAACGGGTTCTACCTTTGGTGATGCGACTTTAAGTATAGATCGCCAAGTTTCACGCTTCTGTTTACTTCTGGGACGAGCCTGAAACAATGGAAAACAGGGACCATTTTGCAACTTGAAAAGCAGCGTTCTATTGTGTTCTGATGTGGTTGAAGCGACGCGCTGTTCTGGGCTTATCGCGAGGTTGGAAAACGGACGTGAGCATAAAACCCAAGATGGGTTATTGAATATTCATCGGATGTGCTGTCGCGAAAATTCGATGGTCCCAGTCGCAAACTCGAGCGGTTGAAGTTGTTCTTCGGCTGGGAAGAGGATGGACGAACCGAGATGAAGGACTTGGCAGATAGACCCCACGAGGGACTGGGACCGGGGAGAAAGACAGAGCGAGGATGGTGGGAGGTAAAGTACGGTGGAAGGGAGGCCAACTATTGTACGCAGGGATAATCCGATAACGCCAAGCTTCAGGAGTCCAGAATAGTTCTCGACCCTCGGGTGTGCTTCCTGAATTGACTTCGGGTTAATTCAACGGGAACGGAAAGAAGATACCGATAGGTTAGCCAACCAAACCTGACTCCAAACCTCGAGCTCTATCTAATAAGCCGAAGCAAGTCCCCGTGTTGACGCGTCTCACTAGTCAAATCCTGACGCTACTACGATGAAATATCATTCGGAAACTCTACCTCTATTCAGGATCGCGCTACAATATCGTCGAACTTTACCTATAGCTGGGCAAATGCAACCTGTGTAAACCTCGCCTCGATAGGCGCCAGCCAACAAAATCATTCGCCCGTTACAACGCGTGTTATTCCCAGCATTTGGTACAAGTTGATAATTGAAACGGTATCCGCAACCACGGCTTACGAATCACCGCCGCAGCCTACCAATTCCGAATTCCACAATGATCACTCGAAATTTCCAGGATTCAATAATTCCTAGCACCCATCGCCCGCTTCCGAATAATCCGAGGCATTCGTACAAATCCTTCAAAGGTCCTCGCATATTTTTCGAATTGTTTCATCACTCGGCATCCCCACTAACATTTTCTTTCGTACCCCAACTTCGGAAATCATTCCTCTTCCACGTCCCACCGCCGTACCGTTGTTCTAAAATTCTAACCGCGATGTTCAATCCGTTCTCAGCTCTCACGAATCCCTCCCAGTCATTTCTCCCCAGCCAAATGCCAACTCACGTCTATGGCCAAAATCTACGAAACCAATCACAGATATTGGTTGCATTTTGTAGCGTTAAGATATTTCTGGCCTTAGGTCAAAATCGGATGTCATGTTCACGCGATTCGCGAGACTCAAAAAATGATGTCTCCGCGTAGACCCCGACTACAGTTAAAAATCGGCCACCTGCCATGAAAAACTGTATCTTCGAGGCCACAGTCACAAACCAATCCTACTCGCAAAGTGCCCCGGATCAGGGCTCTCGTACTTTGTCCAAACCCCCGACTCTCTGGTGCTCGTTACGGTCGCAGTTTTTATAACGTTGTACGGTCTTCATCAGCATTGTTATCATTACCAGCATTATTGCTGGAATGAAAAGTCGTGCAGTCGTCATAAACTCGGCGTGAACGGGTTGCCATGGTTACCTTGCGAAAACCGAGTCTACCACCGTTGGAGTGAGCCCCGAGTAAGAAGAGTATAGGTACGGGGTGGTGGATATCGACCGCCTAACTGCACGGCGGCAGACGCACTCGTAGGTCGAGCGAGTTAACCGGAGAAATTTAAGAAGAGGGTAAAAAGAGTCGAACTCCCGGAGAAAAATATAAAGCACGGAGAGGACGACGGAGCGGATGCCACCGCAGGATCGTTGTATCCGCGCGGAATGACGAGGAGTCTGCTCTCGCGCGTCAGGCAACCTCGCGTGGTGCTAATTGAGCAAACGCCACGTTCTTGGCGCTACATTTGCAGCGACCGAAAATTGCACTCCGACTGATGATGTACGGTATAGTCTACTTCAGCCGCCATTTCTCGCGCAAGATATGCTCGAATTGCTGCTGCCGCTGCCGATGCAAAGGTGTGCGCCGAATGCCCCAAACGTTATCGAACGTCAGCGAACGTCGCGGTTTTCAGCGAGAGCAGGCAAAAATTCAAGAGGAATTGAATCCCTTTGATCTCGTACGAGAACGCCGGCACGTACGTCGGTCGCCCTCACAAAGACAAAGGCACCGCCGTTCCCCTCGTATTTTCTAAACTTCCGACGCCCGCGAACCTATTCCCAGGCTCCGAACTTATTTTCGAATCTAATTTTGATTTTCCTCACGTGGCTCGTGCACCGATAAATTTTTTCCGACGAAAAACTCTCTACCTACCTTGGAAGGAAATTGAAAAATTCCGACGTATTTTTTTCTCTCCCAGGAATTTCAGTGATATATAAAGTGAGGAAATTCTCATTATTTTTAAGTCTGTCGCTAGAAGCTTGGAAAAAGATTCGTCGGAAGAGCGGAGTCCCGTTCTATCTCTGAATATTAAATGTTCGCGACTCAAACGCGACCTCTAACCTTACCTGATTTCAGCCTTCCTGCTCCTCATCCTCCTCATCCTCCTCCTCCTCCTGCTTCTCTTCCTTCCCGATGACTTCCCGGCACTCGCTTCTCTCGTTCATCGACCGTTTTGCGATTTCTTCAAGCGTCGCGTTGTAGACGCAGCGTATCAAGGCGAGACGTCAGTGTTCACGTGTATCTGTAGTTCCCTCCACGGGGATCGCAGCAGCTTAACACTGAACAGCTGTAGCCCCAAATCTAAATTCCCGCCATCAGATTCCGAAAGTCTGCGAATTGAGGTCGCCTCAAAAAACTAAATCGTTGAACCATCCCTGGAGTCAATCATCAGAATGCTAGTTATATTCCTACTACTACTACTAAGAGGCTATGGCTCATTTTAGCCAATTTTTTGAAAGCAATTTAGGATTTTCGAAGAAGATAAAAATGGCGTAGTTCTGCGTCATTGTAGAATAAATATGTCCAAGAGTACTCAGTTCAAATGTCAAGTCGATCGGATAGCTGCTTTCTGAGTTACAATGTTAGCAAATTTCACAAATCTCATTTTGAGAAAAACGTGTTCACAGATTCAACTATCGACTGTTGCAAGATGAAACGATATTCACCATGAAAACTGCTCATAAGATATATTTGGCCCATACAATGGACCCTCCTGTTCCTGGGATAATGCCTGCTGAGAGGCAAACAAAATCGCGTTTTTGGAAGAGTCACATTGGCAGAGCCCCTTAAGAGGCATCAGTGGATTTCCAGCATTGTCCTATTGATGGGAACAGTCCAAGGCACTGGAATTGCAATTTGTCGACCTAGGTAGTCAGAGTCTGAAGAGATAAGATGCATGCGCTGGTCATGACTGTGGCGAGAAACGGGCTTACATGGCGTTGTTGTAGAAACGAATGTTTCATACAGTGGCAACAAGATGAGGATCTCGCGGAGACTTGGTTTCTTCGTAGCTTCAGACTCGCATCGGAACTTATTATTCAGTTTCAATTGGAAGTATGGAATTTTGATGATCCAACGACGTAATTATGAAGTTGGCCTCGTCCACGCAAGAGAGGAACCGAGAGTAAGTGGCTTGCCTAAAATCATCGGAGCGTTGCACTACCAAAAGGTTGGAGCCCGGCGTACCTGACTAATTACACGGATTTTCAAAAGGGGTTGGGGTGTCGCCGTGCACACACTTCGAATGTCTCGAAAAGCATCTTCTGTCGGAAGAGATTGCTCGTTAATTTCCCCGCGCGAGCAGTAATGCCGGCTGAGACTAACGAGTCCCCGTCACATGGGCTTTACATAACCTCGCACGAAGCTGATGAACTTGCTTCAGTCGTCCTTATCCCTCGATGCACTTTTTCACTCGCATTCGGTTCGCCGAGAGGTTTCCGCGTCACTTCATTTCCGCGAGTAGGACCCGTCGCTTCTACTCTACCACGATTCCATAAAGCTGGGAGTTTCTTCTCTCACGAGTGGCCTATTCGCTGGATTTATGGAAATCGTTGGATTCCTCGAAATTTCGCGGCCTCTGTTGTATATCTCTTTCGAAGCTTGCTTTTTCATATTATCACCATGGGTGGCCTCCTCGATTCATGGAGGACGTCTCATACATAATATACGACGGAATCAAGACGCGGCGGTTGGGGTTTGCCGCCGGGTTGAGACTCACTGACTCCTGTAACCTTCTATGAGACATAAACTTCGTCTCCTCGTCAATAAGAACGCCTTAGCGAATTTGAGGGAGAAAATTCCCTCGGCTAGAAGTCTCCCCGAGCGAGGGAGAATTTGACTTCGTAACGTCGCAAGAGGAATGAGGGGTGAAGAGGAGGGAAGATCAGCGAAAGATTATTGGAATTTTATACGGCTGGTTGAAGTTTGGAATTTTTTAATTTCTACCCTGTTTCTTTTTTTGCCAACACTGGGTTGAGAATTATCGGGGTCGAGGTGAATTTACGTGGAGCACAAACTACCCCTTTACAAATCAGACGACTTAGCCGGGAAAGAAAATGCTGAAGCCTGATCAGCCGCGAACTACCTGAAGCACGTGCCCCCAGGCCACAGCAAACTTCGTACCAGCGGAGCACGTCGTCAGACATTTTTTTCAAGCTCATCCAGCCCCACCGAATTAGGTGGACAGGGAAATTGAGAAAGGCCAAAAGTTGACGGGAATGGCAGAAGGGTATGCTGCCGCTTCTCCGGAATTTATTTGCTTTCTTCATAGGATGTTGACTACGTTCAAAAGAACTCCTTTCCCTCGAAACGACCCTAGAAAACTGTCTTAAGGGGTTATATGTCGCCAGGAGTTGTTGTCCTTTATTTTTTCCTTACCTCAACCACGTCTTCTCTATTCTCCTCTTACTACCCCGACCATTATTCATCGTGATCCCCGGCATTTGCCTTTGGAATCGTACGCGACGATGCTCTAAGTGAATGCATAAATTTCACTACCTTTAGGCGTCGACCCAACCACTCAACGACCTCGACTCCTTTTCTTCTCACTCACCGTTCACCGAGCCTAATTTTCTTTCAACAAAACATCTCCAAAGTTACCAGCCTTCGCACGATACTGGTCCTTGGTACCCGAGGTCATGGACTAGTCGTAGAAATCTTCAGCTGGCAGTACCGCAAGCTCCCTACTCACGCTATCCTCTCGTCGTGTTAAGCTGCAACTGATCATCAATCGCTATCATTATCATTATCATTAGTTTCAATTCAGCGGAGTGTTCGCCTAAAAGGGGTACAAGCATTTTTGGATTCGTGGTTAGATTTTGTAGAGCGAGGATCTTGGCCGTCGTGGCCGGGATACTTATCTCACCGTTTGCCATTCCTTTGTTTAATATCACCGAGCTGTACCCAACGGGTAGTAAGTTCCCAAGGGTTCCCTGCTCTATCCAATAAACACTCACCCTCCAATACTTACAACCTGTGCCACGGTTTACCCATCCGTTGTTTTCGCCTCCCGCCACACGTTCCGCTCACCCCTTTTCAACTTTCCAGCTCCTGGTAACCCTCTGCTCGTGTCGTGGCCTCATTCCGCTCAAGTAACCAACGCAGGACCATCCGTTTTCGGAAGCACCTCGTACCTCTACCGTCTGGTGGTTCCGCGCGGAGATAAAGTCCGCGACCGATGTCCGCTGCCGGTGGGTAAACGACAAGCTCGAAAAGCTGATCTCTCCGAAAGGAGAATTAAAAGAATCCCTCAAAGTTCATCTCTTCTAGATCCCAAGGGAATTAACCCCCACGAATTGACCTCGTCTCGAGAATCACGTTCTTATCTGATTTTCCCACGTTCAACCGAATTGACCCCTGCCCCCCCCTGTCTATCACTGTCCACGAAATTCGAATCACCTTCAGCCCCACCTCTTCTCTCGTGGCATTTCTTCCGGAAACACCTTTTCTCCGGTCAACGAGCTTTCATGAACTTTATCCGAAGAAAACTCCGACAAGGAAATGAGATGTAAAGAAAAGTAGCTACCATCACCCAAACTCGTTTCACCCAATTTCTTCCATTCTTTCTCCACACTTCTCTGTCTCTCCGTACTTCACAATCCTCTCCTAACGCTCGTGCATAACATTACGAGCCACGTAATCATAGTCCCAACTTGATCTCAACGATGTACCAACAGGGCAATACGGAAGTAAAGAAACTCGTGCCATTTTTATTGGATCAACGAGAATATGCAACTGTGACTCGAGCAAGGCCACGTTTCACGGAGAAGCCGAGGAAAAAGTCGCGGGAGAATTACTCTTCAGGAAAGGCGGTGGCCCGTAGGATCAACGTCGCCATCGTTGTCTTCCACTTCTTCGAGTCGTCATGCCGTGAGGCGTTCCAATGGCCTTAGCTGTGGACAATGGAGCTGAAAAACGAATCGAGGAAAAAAGACAGTGGGCGAAGCGGACGCTGAGCGAGAAGAAGACGAATACGAGGACGATACTTTGGAATTTTCTCATATTATAAAATGATATTTCTATAGATTTATATGACAGCTGTGGTCGGAGTCACAACGAGCTATGTATATGTAAATATATCGGTATATACACACGCATAGGTAGTTTGCCAACCTGCCCCCGGAATTATGAGAGTAAAATGAAATCTCAGCCTTGGTGTGATTTTAATTATGAAAAATAAAGGCTGCGTGGCGTCAGAGCCACGCTCGTCGAAATTGGCCTCACTTTCCTACGCAATTTCACGTTGTCGCCACCTTTTTTTCCAGACGACGAAAAATTCACCCAGCCGTATGCATCTCTTAGAATATTAAAACTCTCCCCTCGACGCGGTGGTCCCTCCTTGACGCGGTCGAAAAGAGCGCGCAGCACGAGGGAAACAAAAAATGCGGATGAGAAAAAAGCTCGAATTCGTTGAATTTTAATAAAAACAAATAAATTTAACGGCTCAAACGACAGTGCCTATTACGCGACTTTCTAGAAAGGGCAATGTCGTCGCCGAGCTAAAAGTATCAGTTAATCGAATGAAGGAAGTAAACGAAGGGTGAACTTTGGAGATACAGCGCCCTTTTATCCCTCGAAGGCGCTTTATCCGGCTCCGAATTGCGATGTTGCCAAGTCTACCGCCTCCGCCCCACGTTCTTCGAACGGCCCTCGAGTGTGGCCTCGAGTGACGATCATTCGACAGACATTTCCAATCTATTGGATTAGTTTTTGTTCACTTCGAAGTGGCCAGCCATGGGATAAGAGGGGAAGAGGTGGCAGTGGGACGATCCACATATCACGACTAGTCCACTCTCAACCCGGGCAAACGAGAAAGACGAAAAAGTATAAAACGGCGCAACTACCATGGCAGCCTTATCTTTTGTGCTCGGCATCCACCTGGAAAATTTACTTCTTTTCCACAGTGACCTCTCCCCATTAGTATTTTTCATGGAGCCGATTAACTATGTCCGTAGAAAGGGCAGGCCACACTGCTATTATGTTCCTTCCCTTATCTCGC
Source organism: Arge pagana (assembly GCA_963969455.1). Taxonomy (NCBI): domain Eukaryota; kingdom Metazoa; phylum Arthropoda; class Insecta; order Hymenoptera; family Argidae; genus Arge; species Arge pagana. The sequence goes on along the minus strand of OZ018314.1, from coordinate 3,257,925 downwards.
GACCGGTCCATATATTTGAAAGCTAATATATCTTCGCCAGCTAACAACCTCGCCAAAATTTACTTTAAATTTCCAACCACGCGAATCACGTGATCCGATTATATCCCTTCAATTTCGACGATCCCATTCCTCTCTGGTCGACCAACACTGTTATTGAATCGCTATGAGACGGGCACATTCGTGCTCCGTCCTCCTTTGTCACACGTTTCGTTACCACCCCTCTACGGTCAATATTGAAGCTTTTTCAGAGACCCAGTCTCTATATCTTCTCACGATTGATTGCAATTCTGGGACGGAGGGCTTACGAGCAGGCCTCCATCGATACGACTACCCCCAAGGTCCTCGGGCAAGAAACTCCAGCGAACAGCCGTATTGTTATGATGGGGGACGACGAGGAAACCCACGGATGAGAGCCTCGCTCTCCCTGTCTGATTTTACGGCTCGAAATGACTTGTGGGCACACACGCGGGGCTTCGCATCGATTATCGCGTTTCGGCGATGTTTGTCTCGTTGCGTCGCGAAACACAACGCCATCTCTATCCCTCGTACGCGTCCTCCGCACTCCTACACTCCGCAAGTGAATGCGTCACAGCCGTTGAGCTCACACGTCTCGCAGTGAAACGGCGATCTGACGCGAAAACGCGAAGTCTGTCCGTCTATCCTAACAGCCATTCTTGACTCTAGTCGGGCTTCCGTTTTGGATACCTACTTCATTGAAGACGAAGCGAACAAAGTTCTCCTTTAACGATGCTACCCTTCGAATCGCGTCGTCACGTCTATTCCAATTGTAGCGTTTTGCTCCTGCAGCGAGAATACGAGATGAGTGATTCGAAAACTGGAACGCGAACTTGTGTTCCCTTAACGGTTACCGTACACTTGTCGGAAAGCTACGCATAGATCGGTAGTAGGAACTGAGTGGCGCGAGATAAAGAGAACCGGCTGTTGCTTCTACCGCGATGTTCATGCAAATTAGTTCGTCAACAATTATTATCGCATCATACTTGGCATCTGGAATACGTAGCAGTTTCTGAGCAGTTTCACCTCTATTATATCCCATATCTTCCCTCGCCATGCTTCATCCTTCTTAGCCCTCGTGATCAACCCCTCAACCCTACTTACTTACGCCGCTTGGTTCACCTTATCCTCGACACCGCATGCATCGGGCGTCTTTAAAACCCTCTTCCACCTAACCTGGAAGTGATGTGGCAAAACCACGCGTGCACCGTATTATCACTCCGCGTCTTCTTCGTAGTTGCTCGACGTTGTAACGTGTCTTAGGTACGCTAATTTCTAGCCAGTAGATATCGATGTTTGGCACGCGAAACTCAGTTACACGACGACTTAGTTTCCGGATGTCTAATGACCCAAACGTCTGCGCAGCTCTCCGCGTACACAGCGGCGTATGCTCGAGATAATCTGTGCACCAGTCGAATTAGGTACGGTTGGCAGAAGCGTTACCTTAGCATCGGCTGGTCCACTTATTTGCCATCGAGTTGATGCGCAACTTGGACCCCGCGGAGTTTCGGAAGTGCCGTAGTCTCAATAGCGTAGAATCCGAGCTAATTAGGTTAATGGATAATGGGGAAAGTTTGTTGTATGCTTTGACAGCTTATTGTTGGATGCCCGCTCGATGAAATTCTCTTCGGCGTTCCGCGAAAAGACATGCTCGACTATACGCGAAGCAGTCCATCGAGCTTCCAAATTTATCAAGGTCGTTAGTGAAAATACTAACTAAATGATAGCGTCGATCTCTTAACCTTCCAGGCGCGCCCAACTTGCCCGTTGGACGCACAAATTGCCCGTATCATGCCCGACCACCTAGCTACAACTTTTTCCAACTTGCCAATCCCGACCAACTATCGCGACCCAATTGTTCATGCTACGAGCGTTTATCTTCAGATTTCAGCTCCCCTAGCAAACGATCAATGGAATTGGAAGGGGGCTCGTGACCCACATCAAGACACTTGTATGCTCAGCCCGCGCCGATACTTTTTCTCTTTTTTTCACCCTTTCCCTCGTGCCCTTCATGAAATGGATCAGTTTCAATCACTATCTTGCTCCCGCAATCCCAGCACGACTCACGCACAACCTACATAACGTAGCGGTTGTTATCCCTCTATGCGGTCAATATCTACTCGCCGATACCAAGAAAGTCGATACTCGAGTCTAAGCGGAGACGCGGATTTCCATCCGGATCCGGATTATACTCTCAACTGCCACGACGCATTCGGTCTTCGCGGTGTAATTAAGGTTACGTAGGCTCAATTGACCCAGGAGTCTAGACTCCGTTTCGTGAATAGTTACCGGAGTAACTCATTCAGCGTAGAATATCCGGGGTAAATGCAACGCTCAACCCAATCCACGCGGCGTTTACGCGAGGCACTCGTCTAGCTGGCATATTTTCAGCGGAAACTAATAACATTGAAAGCAGGATTATTGAATCTGCTCGTTCTATCGAACGGTTGCAAAGCAATGCCGAGGTAGGCAACGGCGAAGGTATAGTAGTTAAGTAATTGGCATGGAATCCCTGATGAAAAATCAAAGACAGAACCGAATAAAACATCGTTATGCGGTGCTAGTAGCCACAGCTGCGTGCTCCCTTAACGACTATGAGTACGTATCGTAACTGCTATGAAAGCCCTGTTGTACAAACTTCGGTACAGGCTTGCGATTTAATAGTTTATTGAAGATAGCTTCGCTAATTCACGTATATCGTTAGTTCTGGAAGTTCACTCTTCGACAAAGGTAGAAGCGAATGTAGTCGATGTGGTTGCTCGATAGCAAGTTGATCGCGACTCGTGAAGAAATTTGGAAGGCTTCGTAGTACGGAGGTGAACGATGGGGTTAGGCCAGACGAGGCGGATACTAGTCCACAGTATGAGCTCGCCTGAGACTTGAGAATCTGGTGCAGCGTGACATTATGCCGTTAATTCGGTGCATATCGGGACGGTAACAGCTGGTGAGCGAATCATAACAGCCCTCTTCGTTCATCCTCCTCCCTTATTAATATAGTTCCATGATATTGCGGTAACGTGCTATCTGTTATCCGAAGCCCTCACCTTCGAGCAATAGAGCTTGGCGGTAGTCGAGTCGATATCGAAGGAAATGAACGGGTGTGACGTGTACATTGCTCGTCTATTTTCTCAGACGTGATGTCATCTTTTCCACAAATAAAATCACGTCTTGTTTATCGTACTCGTTTGTTTTCAATTGTGCCATTATTTTTAGCCGCTACGCCGATTCTCAGAGAGAGAGAGAGAGAGAGAGGAATTGTGGCGATGGCATATCTATTCATATATGCCTGACAGACGTGGGGTCGCGCATGCTTACGCAATGGGAATACCGAATGGTCCTCGATTCTTGAAAATCTTGACTAAAGAATATTCGGTACCGCGTATTTTTCTCATTTTATTCACTGCACGCGTTAACCTGGACAGCAATGTCGGTGTCGAATACCCACTTCTGAAAATTTTATAAATATTTATGCTCTGCTCTGGTCTGCTCCTCTGGAATCGATCTACTCGACTCTCTTCGATGGGTCTGGCTCGATGGCATGTTATATAGACATAGGCTCGAGCCGGAGCACACACAACTACTGGCACGCGAGCAAACAGTGTGCGTGCTACTCAAGCTCACGGAACATCACGCGAAACGAGGTTAAAGTTCACCTCTCCGCGACGAAACGATTTCATTCATCAATGGTCATAGCTAAGATTCTTGTGAGAATCGCGTGTAGCTCAAATGTTCTTAAGCCCTCGTCGTTTCTCTGGACTCATCGATGAAACGTTCGAGTTGCGGAGCTCATGAAAAGTGGAAGGGTATCGCGAAGAGTTACAAATTCTCGGATCTCCGTTCGCTGACTCGGCATGGGATGAGATTTGTGAAATTAATAATTTTGGGTACCCCTTGTCAACCCGATTCGCAAAGCTTCGGACTATCCCAGGAATTTCAATTGGTCTTCAGCCGAACCTTCCTCCGTTCTCGATTGAACAGCTCGTTTTCATCGACGTAGTCAACGATGGAATGTACCGAATCTTCTCGCAAAAAGGTTGATATCGTCAGAAGGAAGGGATCCTCGCGTATCAGAGAAAAAGAGAGGGCGAGGGAGAGAGAGATCAACGCACCGTATGACATATGGTATCTCAGCGCCAGAACCACTCGGGGCAAGAACATCATTTCATTAGGGTCCTCCAGGCTCGTTTGATAGAATCTAGCCATCAGCTCTTTCAGTGCTTCCAACCGTCTTCCAGCGTGCAGCCCTAGGCAGATCTCACGCGGCAGGCGTACTCGCATTCGTCAACCTGATTGCTTTCACGCATCAGAATTCATCCCATAAATGAGCAACCCTCGCGCTCGATTCCATGCCCAGAACCCTACTTATTCCCGGACCTCTGGACTTCGAAGCCAGCCAATATTTCCCAATTGCTTCCACCGGCTCTCATCGTTCCTGGAAATGAAGGACATTTCTTCTCGGTCATCAGCACGAACGCCAGGACTACAATGAGGACGAGAACACTGGCGTGCACCTGAAGCCACTTCACATCTACCTCCTCCCATTCCAGACGAACAAACGGAGCTGCCGCCACTCAAGCCTCACGTTTAACGGCTGTCCATTCGTCCGCGTCAGCAACCGTCCGAAGAGGTTACGCGAATCGCACCTAAAGGATCTATAAGTAGCCACCGGCAACGCGATACGAAAGTAACTTTGGCCGCGGAGCAACGATATTGTAGAAAATACTCCCAGCTGTGTGCTGATTGCTCTACGAGTATTCTCGGCCACATACATAATCGTTTCCCAGCTCCGAACATTGCACGCGTGACTGATTCCGCCGCTCCCTGTTCGGGGTCGGTGTGAAGAATCGCAATTCAGCGCCACAAAGTTTGTATTGACTGGACTAGTGAGCGTCGAAAACGCGGATCCGAAGACATAAAAGCGGATATACAGTTGCGATAAGTTCGGAACAGCTCTCACGGGTGGTTACCACGATATTTGGCAGAACATCGAGGCTTTGTTATCCGGAATCTGAGAATGGCTTCGAGGGAGGCAGTTCTCACGGTCACTGTGTTTTGTGGAAAGTTCATTCGCATTCCTTACAAAAGTTGCGTCCGAACAGTATTTTTCCGAGCCATGAACGCGAGTTTGCAAGCTTATCTGGGAGTGTTGCAGCTTTTCTACAACTTCCCTCCAACTGATTGTGTTGAAGGTTTCATTTGTTTCTGGCACCATCGAGGTCTGCGGGGACGAAGGCAGTGGAGGGTGGAGGCCGCTGGCTTAAAATTTCCTCTGAAGCTCATGAAGAAACAACAAATTTCCGGAAACTTTGGACTGCTCTTGATTATTTGTCGACTGTGCGCGTTCTATCCATATATAGGTTATACAACGCATAAGTAACTTTCCTTGTTTCACCTCGTCGTCACTCCTTTCATCTCGCGCGGCTATGTGCATGGAGCGACTACGCGCGTGTGTGGCTGTACGTGTGCCATGCATACTTATTTGACTTCGAGGCTGTCGTGAGACTTTGCCGAGCAAGATTGGGCTGGTAATTTCGTTTGGACCTACCGAACTAACGTCGTATAACAGAAGGAAAGGAAACTGTGGAAACTGTAGAAACTAGTCGCGTTGGCGGAAATGGTTGACGCGAAACTTCGATTAGATGCTGAGGGACTCTCGTACCGTAGAGGCCCACTTTGACGCGCACTTCGCATCGCGCCCTTCCGAATGACTCACGCCCTTCCGAAGGGCTTTGATAGACTACAACGTTCTCATACACTCCGCGACACGAATCATTCAAGTTCGTATCGCCATATCATGTCGAAACTTTGCGAACCCCCACGTCCTCTCTATAGACGCTCGTTACGTCCCGAGGAAACAAATTCACCGACCAGAACTCGATAACCTACGTCAAATACCGAGTGCTTTACATGGAGATGCTGCAAAGTGGGATACGAAGGACTGCGGGGACTACTAATTGCTACATGCTGATCCCATACAAATCAGTTGGAAGAATGTCTCGATGCTCTGGGCGGTCAGGTCCGCTTAAAAGATGAGACTGGGTTCGTGTAAGCAGGCCCCACCGATGTCTTTGATCTGGGCTCCAAAACGAGCTGAAGTTGAAGAATGTCCAAATTGCTGATCGTTATAGATAGATGTGGATAGTGGAAGAAGCGTGCGGATCTTGGAGCCACGAAATCGTTGTTTACCAATGACGCTCCGTGACCTGTTCCCACGAACACTTATCACTCGGTGTATACATCGTCACATCGCTTCGGGCAACCGAGAACGGCCGGGCAAGTCTGGCGGAGGTCGCGAGCTTTTTGAAATTAACTTCGTTTCCTAGGCCTCCAGGGGTTTCTCCGACCACTCGGCATTTTCGCAGATCCCCGTTCCTGTTAACCGCCACGTTGTTTCCCAGCCGCACCGTCTTATACCCTCTACACCAACCGCTCCGACAATCACCACCCTCAATTTCTCGTCGGAAGACCGCGACCACTGTACACATGGTCTTCCGTCTCCTCATCCCACGCCGACTTCGACCGCCGGGCACCGGATTTGCAAGTTTATGCCTCTCGCAGCTCCGAGAGTGGGTTCAAATCTCCAAAACGTCCGAATTTTTTTTTTTGCATTTTCCATTTCCATAGTACTGTGATTGATGGTCTTTGATCAACATGTTCAAAACGATGAAATTTGTCAACTTGAGGAAGCCTTGACTTTACGTAATGCCTATTTTCGCACTATCGAGCTACCATCGCTGGTACGACGTTCTCCAACGATGTCGAATTGTTTATTCGTTGGACTGTATCAAAGTTAATGAAAAAAATGAGACGAGATCAACTGCCTTCGGCGAAAGACCCTCGATTTAGTGATGTGACCGAAATCTGATCCGTTATTTGCGGAATCTTTGTTCTTCGCGAATTATTTGAATCGAATGAATTCCGCATCACCGTATGGGTCTTTGTGTTCTGAAACAATTGACTCTCGCGCGTATGCTCGCGGAATAAAAAATCCCAGGTTCGAATCTTTCCTGGAAAGGCCAACATCGGATCCACAATTATTTCCCTCTTGGTAGTAGCGCAGGTAAACCGCTTTTCACGGAATTACGAGTTGACCGCGAAAAAGGTAGAAGCGAGCGTTCGGGGAGGTTGAGAGAGAAACGAAAACCTCGACGATAGGAATGGACCACCGGCGGTACGAATCAAGGTTCATTAATTTGCCACAAGCTTGTGGAGAATACGTACCCAGCACCGTCTGGTGCTTTTGTTGGGTGAGCTCGCATTTCTCGTAAACCGATTGTTATTACGCGACAGAGAAAACATTCCCTCCTGCTTCGGACTGGTTCGAATCCATTATCGTGGCTGCTTCCTTTGTTCGACGAAAAATCTCAGTCCAGTTTCCAACCTCTTCGAGAAAAATAAAACGACCGAGTCGTACTTCACGCCTAAACGTTCACGCCTACGTGTTCTGCTTAAGTTAATGAGTTCAAAATGGCGATCAACCCCATCGAGACCAAAGAGTAGGTAAAAAGAGAAAAAAGGGTGTCGCTGCAAGCGATTAAGTCACTACTCCCGGTGCAGCTCCGGGGCCAAGCTGACGCCGAACAGAGTGCACGCTGCTGCGGGGTATATAGAATATAATACGCCCATTTACACCCAACGGTGGCCCCAGACCCCTTAATTTTCACGGACATTCAGACGTGTCTTTTTCTCCCCCGTTATTCTTCTTTTTTTGCCTACGAATACACTGCATAGCGAATACGTTGCATAGCATTCTTTCGTGCCAATCGATGCACCCCGATCTAATCTGGGTATAATCTTGGTCCAATTTCCATCAGTGTAGGTAGATCCTGTAGACAAAAGCTGCGTCTCGACAACGGAGGCTGATATTTGATCACATCTGATCAGCAGGATCCCAAACCACTTGCCATAGCTTCGTTCTATAATGAACACACCACTTGATGGTAGCCTATTGAAGACTGACACCAATCGAACGCAATCCATTTCACTATCGAAGCTTGCAACTAGCGATCTATTCGTTGCGCTCATTTCTGCGTTCACCTCCCAGATGAGCACGAGGATCTAGGGCTCTGAAAAATTTCAGCGATCGACTCAGATCTATGTTAGAATCGTCCTCGAAGTTCAGGTGATACTTCGACCTTGGATCTCTCTCAGCATTGGCATCGAGTCACCCGACCAAGAATTGCTTCGGGTCTACGGTATCGATTCGAGCACGCTTTCGCCAACCAAACCTATTCACCTTCTAATACGTTTAGTTCAACCGGCTAAACTTGCGGCTGCGGTACGAACATCCTGTTATATTGGACACATAGCGTCGAAGACGTAGACGTACATTAGACACATGTAGGTACATGGCCTGCGGGCCAGACCCACCGCTTCGAAGTTTCCTCCCACATCTCCTATATATCTGTTAGGAAGGAATAGCCCGAGATTAGTCGATCGGCATGGCAGGTGCCTACACGGTGTAGACCCTCCGCTCGTCCATTTTCTTGGAATCAACGGATTAAGGACCGGAGCTTGTTCCCCGCCGCGTTACGGAATTGATGGACTTTAATTTCTGGATCCCATAAGCGTCACACCGTACCAATATACCGAAGTGATATTCATGTACAAGACGACCATTTCACGAGTCTGAATTCGGAGATCGAGTTTAATCACAGGGAGTAGAAGAAGGGGTGTCGATTCCAATGGCAATCCTCCCAAACCCGGATGCCTTTCCAATTACCCAACTTGTCCATCCTCCGCTCTGCATTATTCGCTGCACTCATTTTCGCATCGTCGATAATCATTCCTCACGAATTCGTTCAAAAGTATCCTCGTGGCTCCGTACAATTTCCTCACACCCATTTCTAGTTCTCATCGGGAAGAGGAATCCACAGCTTCAGCAAAATTTATTTCTTTGACGGATTCCTACAGCCGTGCAGTTATGCGACAAAGGAAATAGCGACGGAGAACGAATCGTGGCTCCGCGAGGAGGAAAAGTTGTCTGATGCTGCACAGGCCCTTTGAGAAGACCCGCTCAAAATCTAATCGATTGGTGCCACTTGATCGTCCATCCAAAGCATCGCAGCAGAATCTCTGAGTTACACTTGATTCGTTCCAGAAGTCCGTTTAAATCAGTTTTCTCATCCGAATCTGGTGCTATGCACGCGTAGCCCCCGCTCGACTCCGTATGTTCTTCATCGATCCGGCGCGCGTAGCCTTGCATGCTTCCAACTGGTTAGCCAAAAACAGTGCAGCTCTTACAAACTCCGGAGGATGGCTCACATCAGGATGCAAGTTGTAAGAGTAGCTTTCGAAAGCCTCCGAAAATCGAGCCTAGAATTTGTCATCAGTTTCACTACGATGAGAGCCACTCGCGTTGAGGAAGGTCATTCCGGTGATTGTCATTTCAGCTATTCGCGTCGTACCGTCCATGGCTCGCCAACTACCAGATGCTATATTTGGAGGTATCCTCGCCTCTCCTGGGCGAGGCGATGTAAAGCCATTATTTGCAAGTCTGATATCAAGTCGAGGACGTTGCTCCGGCTCGCACTTGAAAATAATGGATATGGAATGGGTTTGAATCTGACGATAGGATCCGGGGATACTGCCTCAGCATAACCACCCTCAGGATCCATCGACTCGGATATCAGGGGCTATTCCTCTTCTTTTGTGTCCGTTTACTGCCTCTCAGAGAAATCTCGTTAAGATTGCCCAGTGACAGGCTGCCACCTCGAAGTCTGCACTTTTCCTGCATTTCGTCTGCTTCCACTCTCTCTCTCTTTATCTCTCCTTTCCTGCAAATCGAAGCGGGATACTCGTGACCGACAGATTTCCACAGTTGTTCTCGGCGTCCTTTCATGCTGCTGGCACATCGCACTACCCAGCAAAATGCATTGTTACAGTGATTTAATGGAATCGCAACGAAGGCCAGACTCTGCATGAAACGTTCAATAGCGTCTGGCTGGCTGAACGTTGAACGGTAAACGATGAAGAGAACCTCCTTGCCTCGGTAGAAGACGGTCTACGTTGCCGATTGGGGAGGGTGGATTGCACCGCAAATAGCGCTGTTGCCTTCGATACATAGAGACCAGTCTTTTATATATCTCTGTGATTTCGAACGGTTGCGCTCGCTGAAACGAAAGCTCGGAATAGGACTACTACGTAACCGCGAGCTGTGCAGCCGGATTTCTCCAAGCGTACTCTATGGTTTCACGTATCGCGATCTACGTCGAGAATATAAATTTTATACCTTGGTATACAAAGTCCAACGCGCATGCCGTTCAATCTCCACACGTATCCATATTGATTCGCGCGAGATATTTTCACAGACCAGTCAGGATAGTCTCACGGATGCAGGATCCTTTCCACGAACAACGCGATACCACTTCATTTTATAGGCCTTCGGCGCGAAGGGTCTTGGTGAACGAGCTGCGTTGGTGTTTTTGTGTGTACACAATTTTGGAGAACTCGTCAGTAGGCAGTTATTCCCAATACAATCGGCACGAGCGTCCCGTTCGACTCGTTTCATTCGGTTTCGGGTGAAGGTGTTCTTTTCACTGGAAACTTCCGAGTGAAACTCTCGTAACTTTTCGAGCTCGACGTTGACGGGGCCTATTTTTAATTGAAAATGGAAATGTGTTGGCAAGTCTCTTCGCGAGGGGGTTGAAGTTCGGCAATCCGTCCAGACTTTGCTAAAACGTATAACGCTCCAACTCAGCGAGGACTAAGACTACCCCAGGAACAGTTTCAACGATTTCTCCGTGTTCTCCAAAGGTTCCGTTTTTTTCTCTGACGCGTGTCACACCTCGCTACCGAAATGCTACTTGACTGCTCGATGCAATTGGATTAGTCGAGCACAGAAACGATGCGGGTCGCGGGCTCGCGCTCGGAATACCCAACGAGGCTGCGATTTTCGCGTTAGACTCAACGCCCCGTGTGGCGGATTAGAGAGTTGCTGCGCACATAAATCTGCATTCCTGTCTCGACGTCAGGATCCGCTCATCTCGAGATAATATCAATTTGCATACTAAATTCATTGCCCGTCACGTCTGAAGCAATAAAGTCTCGGTATTCGGCGTTGTTGGTGAAAAAGCTGCAGGGATGCCACGGAAGACACATAAAATGCGCAAATGATAGCTGTAGACGGGGAAATCCGCGGAACTTCTGAATTTTTCAATACTGGAGTACCCAACGATGAAAAACACGTCTGAAGTGGGTCTGAAGCCTATTTGCCTTCATGTCACTTGTCAGTGCTTCACGCTTTTGTGGGAGTCTCTAAAATAAAAGTGCACCGTCGTTTTTTTCTCATTCTATGGCCTATCGCTCCTCGAGGGGTTGTAGAACAATTTTGGAATTTGACGAAATTTTCTTACGTCCAAGGTCATTGCAGTTGGATGCTAGATTTCTTCGAAACCTCACAGCATAAACTGTCAGTGACATAGCAAGTACAATTTGAACACAGGTGTGAAAGAAAATCCCAATTTTTTTACTGTAACTGCAAGTAGCGCTAGTTTACACTTCATTTCTGGCGTACGAGAAGGGTGCCTAAAGAATTGTGAAGCGCGTGCCTCGAAACAAAAAATTAGATTGCTCTTCTCGAACAATTGAGGGTCTAGGGGATTCGATCTGTAACCGATCGCCACAGCTAACTCTTCAAACTCGATTTATCTTCAGGATCTGACCTGATGCCTACATGTACGAATAAACATGTGCAGATGGAAAGAGACCGGAGATTAGCAAGAGAACGGAGGTTGGGAATCGGCGTGACCGCTCGGTAATGTCAGGGCTTGTCGTTGAAGTGGGATGAGTTTTGGAAGAGCCGTCCGACCGATTTCCACGACGTTATTTTTCATGGTATCTCATATACCGCAGGAAATCATCTCATCTGGGTAGCCGCGTACGGATGGTTTGGGCAGTGATATAACCTCTTGTACGACTCTCGGTCAAATATGATTCGGTCAACCTGTCACGTATCACATTTCCCTCATTGCTATAGTTCTGGATGCCGTTCCGCGGTTGGCTCTCGACTTCACCGCAGCGTAAATCCGGTCCCCGGTGACAATTGGAACGTTTTTAATTGTCACGATCAGCAAATACCTACGGTGCCAGGTGCATCGCATTCCGACCCATCGCCCCCCCCCCCCCCCCCTCCGGTCCACCCAGAAAAGTTTTCCTATCGAAAATTTTTCGGATTCCATCGAATGGAAATGGGATTGGAATTGATTGATTTTACGGGTGAACTGGCAGACACAGCCGACAACGATGTCCACGTCAAAACGATCGAATACTATCAAACGCAGCAGTCGCGAAGGGTTCTATTTGTCCTGGAACTGGCACCGATCAGCTTATCTTCCTCGAAACGACGAGCGGAGTACCTCAGCGTTTATTGCATGTTTTCACAACAGCAGGAGTGCCAGACCCGATAACGAGTTTGGATCGAGCCTCGTACGTGTGCCCCGTGTTTCCGCTGAAAGCGAGAGTCGGGGGTGGAAAAACTTTGGGGCAACTCGAAGGTTTTGGGCTTCATCGTATTTCGAAAAGTTGTGCCTCCGCTCGAATCCAATTAAATCGGTGATCGTCGAGCTCGCAATTAGGGAACAGTCGAGCCACTTCGTCGTCTCAGTATTTAATTTCGTACGAAGGCGAAACTGGAATGTGAATTTGGTCAGAATTACGACGAATAAGACTCGTACGAAATGCTGATCCGTTAAATTATCCACGAGGAATACACCCCCGGGAATTTTCAAGCGAAGAGCGGAGTTCGTGAAAATCAGCAAACTTCGCACAATTATACCGACACCCTCGAGCCGTGTGACTAATTCGAGTTAACGCCAGACTCGCTATGATAGTAGTACTACGATGTACCATGGGACGATGCCTCCGTAGACTCGAGAACATCAGAGACATCCGCCCTCATCTTCCTCGGAAGTTATCACGAGTACCGCATGAATTTCTGATTGGTTCCAGAGCATCCTTTGTTCCGTGAAAGAAGAGTGCTCGAGGTACCCCGCCACCCCAACTGTGTTTTTCCCATTCTTGGCGCGGCATCGAACGATGTACCGAGGGAGTCTCGGGATACTTGTGGAACTAGGAGGCGAAAAAGGGCGCCGGACGATCGTATATCTCTGCGATGGAGCGGAGCATCGCATCGTTGCACGTACATCATATCCCCACAGCATTGACCAATTCTCGAAGCAAATTGAATTCGAAGCTGACTACATCATGGAAATGATCTATGGTTACACCTCCAGCCCGCGAAACGTACTCCCGGGAACCGTGTAGTTAACCGATAGATGGTCGTCGTTCCGGATCACCGTTTGACCTCGAGCTAGCAGCGCTAGGCGACACCAGTCGAAACCCCCTCGAAAGCTTCAAACCTCCTCGGCTCAGAAATCGCTGTACAGAAATGGATCGCGACCCAGAATTCTCGAAGGAGTACGATGGAGGGAGAAGCAAGAGGTTGGGGGGGGGGGGGGGGGCTTAAGCTCAGAGATGACTCCATCCGGACTACAGAATCCTTCTTCGACTTTACGGCCTCCCCAAGTGTCCTTTGGTCATCTGAGGGTCAGACGGGTTATCCTAAGGCTTGGAACTGCCTAGATAGCCAGGATTCTCCTGAACCGTCCACGTGTTATATATTACCCTGGGAAATTGGTAGGCATAGGGTAACCCTTATACATGATTTTAAATTGTAGAACCCATTTCTTGGGGCCCATGAATGATACGTTCATCCCCTGTCTCCGGACTTGGCCGTGATACGTCGAAACAGATCGATCGAAACCACCGCTACCGTTGCTGTAACCTGATCCGGGATATCGAGACAACGCTTGCTAGCAAACGAGCAACGCTTGCGATCCGATCTACTGCCGCACCATGAAATCCTAGAGCTCGGATGACGGATATGTTTCCCAAGTTTTAATCCTCTTAAGATCTCAGGAACGAGAGACAAAAACGTGCTGGATGGGATCAAGTTATCAGAACGAGCAGAGAATCAATATTTCGCAAGTTAAGGTCCGGTCTTTTCAGTCGAGTCACGTAAGGAGTCACGGATATTGTATTCACGCTTGAGAATACCTCGTCTGAACGGGAAGCCCCCATCTGTGTAGCAACCCTTAATCGTTCTTACGATATACCCAAATGGTTGAATATGGAAAACGACTCCCCTTGTCAATTTCTTCCTTTCTCCCCCCAACTCACCTATTTGTTTCCCGAACCTGCTGTCTCACCGTTTCCAAGCTTCCGGCTTTCGTAGACTCCTGGGGGCGATGAAGCCTGGTAGCAAAAACGAAGACGTTCCTTTTTTGCCCACCGAAATGGGCTTCCTTGGCTCGTTATGTTCGCGAAGTGTGTAATTGAACTAGCTCACTGCTACGAAAAATACCAGCCTCCAAATGCCGCTTTACATTTCCATTTACGGCGCGTCGCGGTGACGCTCGTGTGGCTTGTCGTTTTGCTATCAAGATCGTTGGTACGGTTCCGCCGGTCGGAATGACGACAGTCCGATGCGGCAAGGTGCAGCATGAGTATAGGCTCAAGCTACATGGCTCCACCCGACACAAACCTCGCCACAGCTCGACCAAAGACGAGGGTTACTGGAGCTTGTCTACCAAAAGCAAAGCCACACGCGCTTCTGTCATCATTTTTTATCACAGTTCTACCGATCGCGGTCGTTGGTCAACGGGACTGTCGATCAATCAACTTTTGGATCAATCGTGAACCAACGAAGGGGTTTTACCCTTCCCTTCGCTCCCCCTTCCCAAGAAAAAAACGGACCAATGACTAAGCATTCCGAACAATCATATCACCCCGCCAGGCTAACAGCGAATCTTTCTTGGCTCGTTAACCACTCGGGAGCTCCTATTTCCCTGACACGAATACACCATCTTCCGCGGAATTCCAACCAGAGCCTACCACCACGCCTGGCTCACCACTCCGAATCGCTATTCGCAGCCATCAACTTGACCTTCACTTCTCTTCGTCATCTAGCACTGCTCCTGCACGGCACATTTCAAGTTGCGCGTCACACCGATGAAGAAGCGAAGCTTCAAACGGAATACTTCTGCTGTGCGAAGACTAAGATCCCAAGGCTCAGAAGAAGTTAGGCTCGTGCTACTCCGAAAATCTTCGGGGTCCCAGCCTACCGAACACGACGTTGTTGTAATCCAAGTGCGTCGAGGCTTTGGACATGAGCAGCATCGAGGAGTCTCTACGAGGACTGGGGAGCATAACCCTTTGGGATACGTGTGAAATCCGTGCAAAATAATTGTAACATGACTCATACTCGGAATGTCCCTCCAGCGAAATCTCCCGCGGGATAAAAGGATCAGTGTCCAAAACTGTCTGCGTGACAATGGCTGCGATCCAGTTACACGGCTGAACCCTTCATCTACCCATAACGGTAAACACTCTGCTGACGTTTATCCGGCAAACATGATATCTTTGATGCATCGTTTGTTCGAAAGCCTACAGGTTGATTATACTCAAATCCACGTCAAAACATTCCATTCGAATGGTAGTTCAGCTAAGCGTACACTTTTCCAAGTGGGCCGAGACCCCAGGCTTCGGACATTTTGCTCGACTTGGCGGTGGACTCAGCAGACGTGAAACTACCACCCCTACGAGGCCACGACAACTTTTATCATCAGACTTTAAACTTGTCTCATCCTCCGGTCCCACAAATATCCACTCCCATCCTTCATCCTAGTCCTATCATCCCGGATCATCTAGCCACGACAGCTTTGTAGTCTCAGCAATACCATGGCCAATATGGACGAACGCGAAGACTGGGGTAGAATCCGTACGTAACCCACGATACATCTACGCCTAGTCGTTCCCTTCAAGACACAGTTCAGCGTCACGTTAACCTGGCTAATATCGAGATCACGTCATTCGGTTGAAACTGACGTTGCGAAGTAAATGTGACAACTATCAGTGGTACTAATCGGGGGAAGGATGATGCGTCTGGAGATAAGATGAGGTCGAATCGCTATAAATCCTTGCTCACGGCTGGTTTCAGCCTCTGCAAGGTAATCAACTCGTAGTTGAACCGACAGGCGGTTGTTAGCATCTTGTGATCTCCTCGGGAGCAACGCCATCCTCTATAAAACGTACCCATTTGCAAATTACTGCTTCCTCTAAATAATCATTGTCGACCCATGATCCCAACGCCCATCTGACGTCTGATCCTCGACTCCCAAGGGCACGACCCTCCCCGCCACACGAACTCGTTCTCCCCCGCTTCTCCCAACTTTTCGACCTCGAAATTCGCAGCTACTTCTTCAACAGCATCCGTCGCACGCCTCCGGTTATTACGATTCGATAATTTATTTCATCCAATATTTTCCAATCCAACTTCTCCCGAGGCTTATCCACTTGGTTATGCTCCTTATTGCCTCGGCTAAAGAACGACCCCGACTCACTCGCTTCCAGCCTTGCACTCGTCCTCCGAATCCAAAAAGGCCACAAACCGAAAAAAAAAAAATACAGATGTGGCAAAAAAAAAAGGGGAATCCAGGGCATTTCGCCCAACGCATCGCAGACGTTGTTATCGATCGCATTCGGCACTCGCTGTAAACGGGATAAAATTGGAAAGCAAATAAGTGCTCGACGCGTTATTGCGCTCGTACGGATATACAGCTCCGCTACGCTCTTCGTGGCGGATCGTATTAACAGATTCGCCCGCGGTACAATCCGACCGGTAACGTCCATCGAACTTTGAGAATTTGATTAAATTGCCATTTGATATCGCAGCCAGCGGATCCAGGCTTTCGTCGCAAAATTGCGGCCGAAGATATGTTCTACTACGCGCTGCGATATAAAGCACCACGCGGCATCGACCCATCGGACTTTTCAGTCCCCACAAAACGAAGCGATTCCACGGATAATTATTCGCCCGCAATCTGATATGCTAGAGTCCACATCGCTATATTCCCCATGGCTCGAATGCCACGCTGCTCCCTGCCCTGTCACGTCGTTATATCGATCAGGCCTGCACCCCTGTACAAGTATACCGCTTTATCTCTCACGGGCATACAAGGTGTGCCCGAGGGAGTGAGGGACGAAGGAAGGAGTTGGTGGTAAATGAAATTAGGCGTTTCAAGGCAATCCGACCTAATTGCGTTTCTAGAAAAGGATAAGAATCGGGACAAAAAAGAGAGACGTGATTGATAAAAACACGAAGGTTTCATCCGGGATAGTGGATTGCACGGGAATTTGATACGGGCTGGACATGTCCGGCTAATAGAGCCACGTATAACCCACCCTTACTTTTCGTTCGTAAGAAAATAACAATCTTCCTTCCTCGTATCGAGCTCCACCTTTCATAATGTTCTTTCCACCCTTCGTTCTCCTCTTGACCGTTTCATTATCGACGGATTGACAGACCATTCGTTTCCGAAATTCCCGCAATTTTTACTCCCCATCTGCAACGTTTTTCTTCCCTCTATTTCTCGTCAACGAATTGCGAAGGCTGCATCGTTGCTGTTGGTTTTTTTTTCATCGGGGTTTTTAGTTTCATTTGTTTATTTTCCGGCTCAGTCGATTATTTGCGCTGCTAAGCAGAGAGGAAATTGGATATGCTACCAAGATTAGGTACGATGTAATACGGTTGTTAGGTAGATTCCAGATAGAAAACGAATCCGCGGTTGTTGGGGCTTAATTAACAAATATTAACGAATCTTCGGGAAATATTCTGATGTGCGGTAATTTTACATCCGAGATTCGCCTGGTAATGAGGGGTGGTGATCCGACTTTTTTTACACGTCGCAACGAGTTCTTAGTCCGCTTCAATCATTAATTCCCAACAGCATTTAAATTATCCCGCGTTTACCGATATACCGGGTGGGCTACGATTTTTTAATCATGTTTGCCCACGACAGCGTAGGGCTTGAGAAACTGAAGCGAAAATGTCTTTACGAAATTGTTCAGAAACTTGGAGTTCTCTCAGGACAGGCGTTCGGAGCCCAGCCAATCAGGTGCCCGAGAACGGATTTTCCCGTTGACCATTCATATTCCTCGTTCTGGTCGGGAAATTTCTGAGGTAGCGTCCAATGAAACACGATTGGGCCGGCAGAAGTCGGGTAGCTTCGCTAAAAATGGCGAAAAAACGACTGCGAAGTCGCAAACAGCTCTCGCGGCGAAAGCAATGATTTCTCGACGTTTCCGTCTCGACGTTATGTTCTAGATACGTCTCGACGAAGCCGGTCGTAGCATCGAATGAGAAATTATTTTCGCGCCACCCGGTATAATAATGACGCGAGCGCGAGTTGGCGATTCGCGAACCGAGTTCTCCGGCGGAGGCCCTCTCGGGAATAATTTTCATGTCTACGACGCGTATTTGCGTTCGATTTCACGTGAGCTCCGCCACTCAGCTCCGTAACTCGAAGCGAAGTAGCTAAAGTTGGCGTTAGCTCCGATTTCCTGTCATTAATTAGAGCCGGTGAAACAACCGACCGAAAACCGTTCGAGATTTCAAACCTGTCCGCATCGTTCAATCCCAGAGAAATATGGGGGCTGAGAGCGTAGGGGTTGGTGGTACGCGGAGATGGGTGCCTCTTATCTCCAAGAGTCTCAGACACCTGAGCAAAAATTTATCGGATAATTTCAGCCCCGAGTTTCACAGGCGTTAATATCTTTAGGACCTCGAATTCTCTCCGCGGCATCCACCCCAGCGTCGGAAATTTTATTTCCCGCTAAAATTTATCCACTCGCTTTTGTACACGGAGTTCCGAGATAATAGTCTTTTGTCCAAGCATCCATGATCGTGATTCCGCTCCAATTCTATTCGCGAACAGCCTTGTAAACCGAAACGGAAGATACGCTTGATCGTAAACTGACAATTTGTGGTCAAGCTGAAAATAGGCGGAGTTCGCGCAGCCGAGAGAACATGGCGAATGATTCGATTAATCCTCGAATGGATTCATTCGCCTATACAATTCGCGTCATCGTGACCCGTGGCGTAGTCCTGAGAGCTAATTGCATCGTCCCCACGGCAGAAAAAGTCACAAACGAATCTCTATTCATACCGCGCGATGAAGAGGAGTCACCAGCGCTGGGGTCAGCTGAGCCAAAACAACCGAAGATATTACCGGATACAGCCAGAGGGTCGCAACGGAGATGGACTCGAAGAACCTGACCGAGTTGACATTTGTCCTCGGCAGAGACTTCGAAATCGTAAAAATTAACGAGTACCTAACCGTGAAGTGCCGCGATACGGATCTCCATTGTGCTCGGAGTCTTCTTGACGCTGGGTATATTGTCATGCCACGTGGATACAAATATATATCACTCGAAAGCTCTCGAAACCCTGCAGCCCCGTGTATATGTAGACTGTAATTGGAAGTCGACTCGAAACCTTGGAGCCTGTTCGAAAGCACCTATAGATCACGTGCATGTACGCGAAAAGAGAGAGAGAGAGCGAGGCAGCCGAGTTATCTACACGCCCGAAGTGACTGGGGACAGAACACCCGCAAAAGAGAGGGAGAGAGATGAGACGAAGTTCGGCACAGTGGCGAAAGATCTTGGCAACAAAGCGTCGAAATCTATATACCGAAACCTAATCTAATCTAAGCAAACTCCAGTCGCATAGCTGTGGAGCCCTAATGTAGAAACTTCTGGCTAGGATAACATGTCCCAGCTGCCACGTCTTTCAGCTATACTAAAGCCGCAACTCCGGAGCACCGTCAGCGTGCAGTCTCCACCCCAAAAATTTCATCGATCTCCGATATCTTGCACCTACCCCTCCCTGTCAGGCCTGATTCGAAGGGTAGAACTTCACCCCTCTCTGCCCACTCGTCAACTCTCATCGTACTTCTCTACTGGCGTATAGGTACACCCCAAAATGTGCATGCGCAACACCCACTGAATTCTCGGTACGGTAAACGTTCTCAGCTGTCTCGTGTATTATCCACCCCAAGTCCAGGAGGATTCGAGAGCACCTCTCGGAAACTTCTGTCTAAATTCTCTGTCCAATTGAAAGTTGATCTTGACTTAACATCGAGTTAAAGTTGAAGGGGATTGAAGTGCAGACCCAGAAAACCCCAGACTTACTCCAAACAGGATCGAACTCCAGATTCGATGGGATTAAAGCGGACCGTTCGAGGTCTTGGCTGACTTGCACGAAAGTTCCAGCCTACTCGGCTAAAAAAAGCGGGGAAAAAACTGGAGTGGTGTTCAGATCTTCGAAGTTCTTCGAGGTCGAAGTGCAGCTGGAGCTTCAGTCTCCAACTTGGTCACCGCACAGCGTACAGGCGTGCCGTAAAATTTCCCATGGAAGTGAAACGAACTTCAGGAAAACAATTGCCTAGTTCCATTTCCGAATCGAACTCCATTTCAGCCCCAGAATCTTGCCAGCTTCGCGGTACAGGCATACAGCAACGTTGCGATGATCGGACAAACAATAGTAGTCCGTAAATCTCGGGGCGCTCTTCAGGAGGGATGCGATGAAGTGAGCTGCGAAACACGAAAACGAACCGAAATCGCTGAAAACAAATGAAAACTGCATTTTCTCAAGCGCCAAACTATTAATCGGGAGTTCGAATTTGTTGGATAGACACGCGAATAATTGAATATCGACGCTGTTTCTGATGGACTCGGACGTTGAGCGAGAGGTTGAAAATCCGCGGGCGTGTTTTCGACGCGATTCTTCTACCCCGCGTTATTTTTAGCCGGGAATATAGAAATTCCGTGCTTCCTTTTTTGATTTCCACAGCCGCGAGTCCGTGGGACGTAACACAGGAGAGCGAATCCTCTTCATCTAAGTGACATCATATAATTACATCGAACGTCAGAGTCGCGTGTGCTCGTCCCTTTCATTTTATTTTCGCCTTCCCGCAGAGAACGACAAAGGTACACGCCCTCCAACCGTTGCCCGTTGCGTAATATAGGCTGGCGTTAATTTGAAAAAGATACGACAAGTAACGGGCGCGGAGACCCCAGGTACGGCGACGCTCTCTCGGCGAAAATTTTTGTATAAAAGCGCGATACTCGCCTCGCTACCAGCGCTCAACCTCTCCTTCCCACGTGCCTCTCTTTACACGCTGGGCTTTTATTTTTCCTCCATTTTTTTATTCTCATTTCGTTTCAACCTGTCTGGATGCTTTTTCCACCTCCTCGTGCGTGACGTTTTAACCTGGAGCTTTATACCCCGCGCCAGACGCTGCGCGACCCCTCGACGCCTTACGAAACGTACATTCGTTCGCTACACCTGACGTCTCAAAAAGCAAAATTCATCGATATATATATATATTCTTTTTGTCCCCCAGATTTTTTTCTTCGTTTCCCGTTTTTGCCGAGGAAGAGTCCAGGGCGAGGGACAGGGCTTGAGTTATTAACGACCGGCTGTCGAAAGTTTCCTCGTTTATTGGCGAACCCTCTCGGGGTAATAAAACCCTATTCTTGCTATTGATCGAATTCAAATCTGACACGCGAGAATCCAAGAATCCAATTCGCGTGGATAGTCGGCGAATTCCGAGGGTCAAACGAGATTTGACGTATTAACGGGTTACAAGATATATTTGAAGATAACCGATTTATCTTGGCTTACGAGAGGGGAGGTTTACGAGAGCCCGGAGTTGTTCCGGGATTACGGTAGCGCGGTATTCGAAAGGGATGCCGGCTACGCGATTAATAAATCCTCCTTCTCTCTTCTCTTTTCTCCGCATTGTTTTCGCTCGCGGAGTCTCCAAAAATATCGTTTCGTTCGTAGATTACGCGAAATTCAACGGCGATTTCAACACCTTCGCTGCACCCTTGCCATTAAATTGGATCCAATTTTTTTTCCACCTCAAAAACCGAATTCCCTTCCGAAAATACGATACAGAATCACGCGGCATTATTATCATTGTTATGGTCATTTTTGCGAAAATAAAGGAACACCTGGCAGCCATTTTTTTCCCCGACCGTCCAATCCTGTTCCTCCTACGACTTTTTGCGCGATACTTCTTTTGTCATGTTTTATGGAACCGTTCAGCTGGCCGCAAATGAAAGCGCTTAGCTTTATCTCTTGCGTTGTCACTGACGGATGAAACAATTTTTCGCACCCGTTGACGGGACAGAAATCGGAGCCGGCCGAAGAAAACTGGCGGAGAAGGATTTTTGACCCAATTTTCAGTACGCGAGCGAAACTCGAAGCACGTCAAACAAGACGGAGAGAATAATGGATCAACCTTGCCGAAAATGATTTCATTTCGAAAGTAAACGTCGCCATAAAATTGCCTTGCGAATTCGCAAAATCGCCGTGTTGTACTCCGCTTAATATTATTTTAGCGCCAGATTGTTCTCCGACGAGACGAAAGTCTCGAAAACTCGCTACGCGGAAATCTCAATAATTTCTCAGCCCCGATTGTTCGAAGATTCACCACGGAAATCGCAGGCAAACACTTCGGAAACTTTGCTTGTTCTAGTCAAAAATTGGGAAATACGAACTTGACATGTCGCGAAGTAACTCGCGCTCTCGAGGAGATACGCTGGCGAAAGCTCGCTTTCTGGAAGAATACTGCTTAAGGAGATGTGGCAATTCGTTACTCCACAACGTTTCAACGGAGTTAAAAACTGACAACTGACGGTCCTGATTTCATAGAAAAATTTCCTACACTGGTACCGAGCTTTTTAGAGCACCAAACGAGCACTTACATGCTCCAAGCGTTTACATGCTCCTGCTTAAAGTGCTCAACTTGACATGAAGTTCCGACGCTCTCATCAATAGTGAAGCCCTAGAATTCAAGGACAGTTCAGGTCTTGATCGGAGTTTGGACTTGGAATTGAGCTTCCGTTTGCAGAATACAACGTAGAAGTAGAGAAATCACAGAGAAGAACACTCGGTTACGAGCTACTATCAGGAACGTTGGGTTAAAGCATCAGGCTTGAGGTGGCAGTCCCAGGCTTGAGGTTATGAAACAGTCCATACATCTTCATCCGACACGTACTTACTTCAGATGAAAGAACAATCATCCCGAGCATTGATTCAAGTCAGGCGAAGATGTTCGTTTTTGTTGGGGTTCAAGGCCATTCGGTGTCAGTTGAATATTCAGCGGGTTCATTCCTTAAAGAGGGAGAGCTGTAAGCCTGGGAAGACCATTCATCATTTGGGCGTATTGTTGAAACTAATTAAATTATTCAGATCTCGTTCTGTGCCGCGTTTTCGATATTTTTTCCACTCAGGTATCATATCCTGAAAGACACCATAAATAATCGTGTTTCTCGTGAATTCTTCAACGGCCTAAAGAACGACTCGGCTTGGAGCAGGACGCAGAGGTTCGAGGGCTTGAAAATATCCGTCGAATACCTTCCATCTTCGAAATTGCCACCCAAATCGCCTCTGTTACAACATTCACAAGGTCACCACTCCCCCCCGAAGGCATCGATAATTCATCGACGCGCCCATTCAAATCGATATAGGGAACTGTCCCGGTGCCGGTGTTCCCGCGCCGACGTCGAGTGCCGCTAACAACAGTTTGGAGTGGGCACAGCATTTCTGCTTGGAAAATTGAATCAGTTTCTCCATTGTTCATAGCCAGGCTCATCCTCTGTACTCCGCACGATCTATTAGTTCCATTAGTACCCCACACCGTTGGTATTCCTCGATGACCGAAACGACGGAGCGCCAGACTTCACAGGCACAGCAACCCCCATTCAGAAACCTAGTTAGCTACCAACACACCATCACCGCCGCTCAACCAAGCCATCGGTTTACGGAAAATTGCATCGAGAAACATGGAAACAAAACTGACTCGTCAGGGATCCCGAGCGGCATCCGCTGTATTCGACCTCTCGCGCTATAACCCCGCAAAACCACTGTGCAAATAAAGATCCTCGCTGCAAAATAAACTTGCTACAAAATAGCTCCGTGGAATGCCTGTTCGTTGCAGCGTTAAGCCACAGCACAGAAATTAAAAGCTGAAGCTCGGCTAAGGAATCGAGTATCAACATCGATTTGTACGATTCGCCCTCATCGGGCATAAATGCTTGCCAATGTGTTGGGATACCGCTCAGCTCTCGGCTTCTCTCAGAATCTAGTGAACATTTCGGCTACGGCTGTGGGATTCCACGTTTGTAACGAATAGGATTACCGAATGCTCGATGAGCTTGGGAACGGAGAATGAGAATTGACGAGTTCTGGACTCTAATGTCGTTCGGTAACACAACACATAACGCGCGCTATTCCGTGATCACATTCGCAACCCGACGCTTCGACCTAAGCGCAGCAATCTCGACAGACCCGAAGCGAAGGCACTAAATGTAATTCAATGCCTACGTCGTCCCCTTTCCTGAACCCTGCCGTTGCTCTTCACCTACCCAACCCCGCATCAACGCGATCTAGAATCTTCTCTCTTCACCCCTTTCACGGAAGACAATTTAGCTTGTCTACCGCCGTTTCTTCGCAATGCCATCCTAGTATAACTACGTTAGCTTGATCATGCTATGCCCCGCAGAATGTGTCATAAATCCTCGCAAATTTGTTCACTTTTATCACCTCGCTTCTGCCCTTTTCACAAGCCTGTGTTTGATGGATTCCTACCAGATCTCCGGGTTCCACGTCTTAGTGGCATCGCCCCATCCCCCATGTCGCTTCTAATTGACGCGATACCCTCTTGTTTATTCGAGCCAATTGTCTTGTGCTCGCTTCCCACCCCATCCCCTCACCTCTAGTGGTTACCTCGGATTC
The DNA here is from genome assembly GCA_963969455.1 of Arge pagana. Taxonomy (NCBI): domain Eukaryota; kingdom Metazoa; phylum Arthropoda; class Insecta; order Hymenoptera; family Argidae; genus Arge; species Arge pagana. The sequence continues at coordinate 3,233,267 of OZ018314.1, read as the reverse complement.
AGACAATTTCCAGCATTTGAGGTTGGTCTCAAGACCTTCGGAGCCATCACGATTACTACCTCTAATTGATCCTCGATAGATCGGAACTCCAATGAACCCTACACCAGCAGTTTCTCTACCTCGACTTTCTCAAGAGGTTACTCCAACTTCTACAACACTGAACCCAGACCTCCGATTCAAACAAACTGTAATTGTCAAACCTTCGTTGATCCTCGCCACAGCAACGTGCATCGAAATGCTCGTTGCAAAAACCGTATCCAGTTGCTACTACCATTTCTTATTTTGTTCTTCCTGAACTCTACGAAAAACCAGGCGACTTCAACTTCATTACCTGTCTCGAGATTGCAGCCAGCAAGAAAATACGGAGGCTCGAGAGTCGATATAAATCAAGATGGCGCCTGATTCGAGTCGGTTTACTAGTGGGCTCCGCAATGCTGCGAGAGTGAATTTCAATGGTTGATAAATCAGGTGCTCCGCGAATTCTATAATCGGTGCGTTATTCACTCGGTGAGTTATAAAGCAGCCACCGTAAGTTCAGACTCAGCCGTAGATTCTATCGCGGCAGGTCTCAGTTATTGCGGAGCGACGGAATTGCGTAACGCATTCGTGTGCCTCGTTCCCTTTCTCATCCCGACTCTTTGAACAGATGAATAATTAGGTCCATGCCTCAAACTACTTTCACGCCTCGTTCCCCGCGATCCTGTCCTGTACCCGACCTAGCAGCAGGTGCTATAACACACTACTGGCTTCAGGTATTTGAACATCTTTTTTTTCGGAAACCATCATATCTCAGTCGAATGCTCAGTCCCAAAAAAATGTCCTATACCAAGTCTGTTTCCTCTTGATCCGCTGTTCACTCCCAAAATTGCACCCAAGACGTCGTCTTTGCCTCTTGGCAGTCGAACTCCGGTAACTCCTCAACGCATCCAGATACTGCGACGTGACAGAAAGTGAATCGAAGATGAGAACACGATTTTCAATATGGCGTCGTTCATGTCGAGCTACGATCACTAGATCGATCTGTGTCTTGAGTTGAAGACAACGTCTGTCTATACCCAAATCATCTTTGGGTTCCACTTCATATGAACTCCAGCATGATAATCAGTTTTCGTTCCATGTGGTTGAAAGGACCTCAAGAAACGCGATTTTATCTGCCAGTTCCTCTCTTCAGGATCACCGTAATTCAATTTCAAACAAAATGACGATCTTTCAACGAACTCGTGCCGGTTTTACCAAATGAGCCAAGCTAAGGGGTCGCAGCGTTGAGATCTCGAGGCTTCATCTTCGATGTAACCCCAGAGATGGGTGTAATGGCAGCTTGGAAAAATGTACAAATCGCAGTTAATTACATTCCGTTGTGTTTCTGATGCTGTTTCCAGAGAGGAAGAGAGAGTGATTGCAGTTATACGGCAAAGCCTGGAAGCAACAACGAGACGAATATCTCAGGCTCTCGTTTAATTCAAAACCATTCATCTTTCACACCACACTGAGATTACCGTGATAAAAGATCCTCTTCAAATCACTATCCTTCTCCCTCTTCTTGTTCCATCACCATTAATTACATCACTCTCCTTTTGATTCTCGGCGAACTGTGTTTTTCTCTGCTCATCTCTCAGGTGCCCTCCCCTTTCCGTGTGTCTGTTTTTTCCTCTCTTCCGCTCTACCGTCTCCCACCATTTCACCGATTCCCCCCACGATCGTTGGGGTCGAAAAGTCAAACCCTCGGGACTTTCCTTCGCATTCCCCAGAAGAAATTGTCGTCGAATTATAGAGAGAGAGCGAAGAAGAAGAGATTTGAATGACTAAGTTGGAGGCCTTAGAACGACTCGGTTCTTTCCCAGTATCCAGCTCCATTCAAATGCTACACAATTATACTCCCCGAACAGCGTCGTAGCTATTTCGTCCACACTTTTCATTGACCGTGTCAATCAAACTGTTTCGCGCAAAGAAGAAACGTTTATGCCTCCAAATTCTACCAGGAGCGAGCTTTTTTTTTGTCAAACTTCGATCGACCCCTGGGACATCGCGATTCTTCTCTCCTACAGCCCTCGCTGTTTGTTAATTTTTCTTCCCTACTGAAGGCCATAAAAATAGGTATCGACGACGCTGACGCTGTTCTACACCCTCGAATTATTCAGCTGATGCGGTCGATTATTTATTTGACGCTGATTTGGGGATCTCAGGTTTAATCGACCACGACTAAGCTTCTCATTCCGGGTTAAGCGGATTATTTCACCCTTTGATTCTTCATTTGCTTGCTCGTTCCACCCTCGTGGACGGAAAACCCCAACGATGTCAGACATAAGTTCGCCGATGTTCGTACTTAAGCACGTTGCTGATTGTCGACTCTGCATGCTCATTGGCTACATATCAAAGACAGTTTCCGAAAATTTCGAACAAAAATGGATTTCCATCGGGAAATTAAAACGAACGTATTTCCCACGTCATTTTCAGCCTGGGATGCCTGAATTTGACCAAATTTTTGGAAAATTATTACCTGTGATTTCTCATCGTAACGAATTCGACATGGAACCACCCGTGCGACTAATGATCGCGTTTCATTCGCTTACAATCATGCAAATATTCGCCGAACGTTTCGTCTAATTGCAGATGACAAACAATTGATTCGATGTGACTAGGCAAATGTTTATCCAAGCAGACAAACCAGGCCAACGTGACGTAAACGTCGCACCTGCAGTCGGCATCGGCACTGTATAAACGCTGTCCCGTTGCTCGCCTGTTATAGAGTTTGAAACATCATTGCTGCTATTGAATCCGTATTTTCATATCTGCGAAATTATACCGAGAAATGTTTCCGATTCGAATTCTCTTGGCAACAAAATTTCGACGAAAAAAACCCCCGTTTTCTCTACTTCTCCTACTCATCTCAGTATTACTGGGGCGCTTTGTTAGAAATTTATCAGGCACTCGATCGGTTTCCAGGAAGACGAGGCGTGATTTTTTTAAATTGCCAAAGAACTGCAAAGTGATCATTGAAGTGAGTCATTACACCTTTGCTCTCGCGCTGCAGGGCTTTAAAAGAGTAATTTCCGTTTCCGGGGTAGCCTGGCGGCTTCCTACCATTTTTCACCAGTTCCGTCCCGGTCCATGGCTGCGGTGTCCCGCAGCGACGACGTCCCGTATCTCTATTTCATTCCGCCGATGCCTCCCACTTTCCAGCGTAATTTCTGCCGCGCTATCAAAGATATATTACGAATACGTGATATTCTACCCGATTCGAGCTCCAGATTCTCGCTCAACAACAAGTGTGTCGCTATCACGGCACTCGTGCTGAATGAACCAGTGGTTTTTTCAGATATTCCTGGACCACGAGTATAACACTCGATTCCCCTGAGAATTTCGAGTCGAACTTCCCTCAGCGAAATTTCGATCGGACGTCCGTGTCTCGAGCTACGCGCTTTCAAAAAATCGTCCCGTTGCCGATGACGTCACTGCCACGCCCACCGTCCGCCGAGTGGACGGCGCGCCGCGACGGGCCTCCCCCACGCGCGACGTCACGCCGCGCGACTCGTTCGCCAGTGGCTGGCTACTAAAACTGCTCTAGCTCCGCTTCTACTGATCCGAATTCGACGCGACTTGAACGATTCGGTCCGGAATTTCGCGCTTCACGCGATGCCGTAACAAAACGTCCGATTTTTCTACGAACACCCGGTGCACCGCGCACAGCCTACAAATACGCTCGCACGTCCCAGCGTAGAGCTCGGGTATATCTGGCTGACAATGAGTGTAAAAAGAGTAGAGGGAGCCGAGTAGCATGGAAAATAAAATTCTGCCAGCCGCAGCTACGACCGCGGCTACCGTCACCGAGAATCAACGAAGCGTGCAGAAAGTGGTAGACTATGGCATAGGACAAGAGAAAGATAGAAAGAGAGAGGATGCAATGAAACTATGCGGGTGTGTCCGATCCTGTACCAAAGATATCATCTGTATTCCATGTACTCTCGTGTAGCAGGGTGATATGTTCGCATATCCTGCGAGGGATGCGGCGAGGAACCGAGCATAACCTTAAGCCCGATAACGCTCGGATGGCGGGACAGCTGGAAACGTGTTCTTTGTTCGAAAAAAATATTGCTCGTCCGCTTTTATTATTTACCTCTTCATCTTTCACGACTAGGGATTCCAAGCCTCTATCCTCCCGATTCGCCCGCAAAATCGTGCAGATTCTCCCAAATCGTACAGATCTATCCGATCCGCTCATCTTCAATTCTCGCGTTATTTGCCATGATTAGGAAACCACCTTCGCGCTGTTCCTCTTGTTTACCCCTCTCACTTGGCATAAGCTATCATTGCAGTCTGATTTTTGGTGAAAGGCTGGCAAAAACGGGGAAAATAGGATGAAAAAGTTTGGAATTCGCTAGCAGCCTGTAACGAGGTACGTTTTTGTCCTCGCTGGATCACGATTCACGCTTTAGCTTCTTGTCGATTGTAAAATCAACGAGTCACAGTTCTCTCGCATTACGGTAAAAGGTGTTGCTGGAGAAAAAACTCACGAGCAACAATGGGATCCGATAAGATGCATGGTTTGGGATAGGGTAGAGTCCAGCGCAGCATATTCCCCACGCAGCAACGTGGGAAACATAGTTGGGTGAGCGCTACCGCGTCGGGAGTCCGCATCTGTAATTAAGATGACTTATTCATACAAAGACACCTCCTCGCGTGACTTTCGACTCACTGATTTAGCTTTTCAGCGCTAAGCAGGTAATTTCAAACCTCTTTGCCGCGGGCTTCCGCCACATCGAGGCCGGCGTTCGAAAAAGCTCGGCGAATTGAAAAAGCATGTCGAGCCCTCTCGCCCCCCCGCTCGCCCTTTCCTCGACATGACTCGGCTAGTTCGACCTTCCTCCGTCCTTCTCGCCACCACCCAGCGATCCGGCGCTGGGCAAGACTCGGGAGATTTTATTCACGGACAACGCGCAACCGATCCAATTCACTCCACGACGCTCGATCAATTGTTGACATTTCTGTAAGCGCGCTCAGGCGCCTCGCTACGCTAACGTATTACGTGATTCGATGTGGAGGATACCAAGGTAACGCGTACGCCGCTGCCCAGGACCCCTCCTCGCGAAACCGGCGAACCTCTCTACTGCAAATTCATGAAAGAATTTATAAATTGCCACCGAAAGGATTGCCATCGGCTCGTTCAGCTGAATTCACTGCACTCCTGGCTTTTCTTTTCCTAGAAAGAGGAATCGTGACGATAGCTTCGGAATTCCGACGTCGATGGATCTTCTCTCTGTAATCAAGATGAAATTGCTGACGCCATTTTCCCCGCGTTCGCCCATTTCTTACGGATTTAAGCTAACGCTGATTCGGATGCACCGCCCCGTTGGCGTTAATCCCCCTCGATTTCACATTTCCATTTCGGTTTCTCGTTGCTGTTCTTACGTTACCGATAGTAGATTCCACCCATTAGTTGCGCAATTTTCAAGGTCGACGGGTATTACCCTAAATTTCTTGGTCCCATTTCGCGTATTTTTCAGTTCGTTTTTGAGTCTTTTCAATTTCGATTTTCGTATCCTTTCATTTGTCATTCACTCGAGTGAGTCTCGACGTGCCTGGGCATTTTTTCCGCACCGTTTGTTCTCCATTTCCGCTGGAAGAACACCAAGGACGAGTATCAGTAATATGACAACGCGGTGAAGGAATGATTCTATCCGCGTTGTTCCATCAGTGTTGTCATGCCGAGCGAAACGAATATATCTTCTTCCGCGAAAAGCCCCGCGTATCTGTCGAGGCTACAGGACTACGGATGGTCGCGATAGTGGCACGTCGAATTCGCAAGCGTGGGCGTATGTAGTTTTTGGTAGCACGACTGGAGGTGTGAGCTGGTTGGGCTGGGTCGCGGCGGATGTAAAGTTCTTAGGTCGAACTGGCAACCGCCCAAGACCCGGTAATAAGAGATGTCAGTTGTGTCAAGAGACACGCGTCAAGGATCTCGAAGGGTTCGGTTCGCCTCCGACTCTTGAATCTCCAATTCCGAATCCGAAATATACATGGCGAAGTTGGGAAGGTGGCGCAGAGCCCATCTCCCACTTCCGCGACGAGATCCCTACTGCATATATACATACGCCTCATCTCCATACACATCTGAAACGTGTGATCTACGGTTGCTTGCGTAAATCGACACGACGGTCGAGCTCGCGAAGCGTTGTACTATCGCACTTATCTCGGCTCGAACAGTCGTGAAAATAATTCTTACCTCGTCTAATTGCTAATGAAGCGACTCTATATTTACGAGCTTGCATCAAACCCGATTAGTTTCGAGATAAAGTCGTTATCCAAACACCTCCTGCCGAATCATTTCCCTCACTAAGCACCTCGCGTACGACTAATTGGAGATCACGTTCCAAAATCCAACGGATGATTCCCTACAGATGATAATTCAGAGTTTGTTTTCACCTAGCTAACCTGATTTTCACACCACCTTCCGTAGACCCGACTCCCGTTTAGTGCTCACCCCTCCGCGCTCAGCGCTCGCTTACCCAGACTCGCTGCTGACCCGGCGCGGGGACTCCCAATTCCCCGAATCAACTCAGGCCCCGCCTCGTTTAGCGTGCCCACTCACGCTAGCGCGCCCGACGTGTGCTGACTCTCTTCGCTCGTCATACACGCTCCCGCTGACTCTGACCTGAATGAACTAAAATATGAACACGTTCACTGAGTTGCCACCCATTAATGGCTAACCAATTTCATTTCTTCAATTTCTGGGAAGCGAACAGTAGCTAGAAAACAGGTTTCCAGTTCTGGCCCACTGTACCGAGTCCTGGGGCTCTATTTTGAATTTGGACCTCTTGATGCAACAGCGCCATCTTAATTTTCCGCAATTTCACGGACATTTTCTACGCAAAGACACGGCATGACGTAATGCCCGCTCTCCAAGGATCAAACTTCTCCAGAAGGGAGCGTGGAGCGGGGGTAAGGTGCTCGTTTCTTAGAACTCGCCTCGCTACTGGCGAGTCACAACGAGAGTATCGAGTACTCGAGAGTCGCGAGGGAAAATCGGACTCTTTGCTCGTGAATTTGTGGTAAAAGTGCGTCCAGTTTGGATCCGTAGCATCTCCTCGGAGAAGCTCGCATGTGAGAGGAGCGCGTGAAGTGATCGTTGGGACAGCCACTCTCTGCGGGATCCTGCGTGGACACGTAGCTACTTACCATAGTCGTGCCGTAGATTACGCAAATGAGAGCTATATTCAATGTGGATGGAAATTGCAATGAAATCTATAGTCGGCACCGTCGCGAGTTGATTCTATATAATAGACTCGGCCCTGATGTGTATAATTTAAAGCAATCAATCGACACCCGTGTCGTCACCCCGCTGCCACCCGACAGAGACCAGCCATCACTCTGCCAGGCGCTAGTTCCTTTCACCTCGAAAAAAACTCCCCGAGAACCTCCCCTTTCTCGCTCCTTTTTCTCACTTTGCATACACCCCTCGCCTCTGACCGTGTCTCAGCGTCGTACATCACGCTGCCTCCCCACCTCTCTAATATCTGTCTTCCCATCTTCCTAATAACACTGATCCGTGACCTCTCGATGCGAGAACGAGGGTCACTCTCTCCTATAATCTTCGCGGCCATTTCGTACGCGTGAATGAAAATCCGATGGAAACGACAAGGATTCGCGAATCGTTACGTGGCTCGCTCGTAATTTCTGCCTCGCTCGTTCTCTCCTCCTCGTCCACCTGAAGTCACGTCCAGTATTTTATTTCACCCACCGCGTCCCTACTTTCTCGTCGCTTCGCATGCTCAAGCGACTCGAACGACAATCACTACGAAAAGCTCTGCAGCGATTTATCAAAAGCTCGTTTTTGGCCTCCACTTCAGCCACATCATCTTCATTTTTTCACCCCTACTTTTCTTCCAATTTCACACATCTTTCCATGCTCATTGTGACAATGAAATGCTCCACTGCTCATCATGAGAAGCCCACAGCCCATAATTTTTCTCCTCAGGCAATCAAGACATACCATTACACGAATTCCCCCCATGTAAATCGCAGCTTTTATGTACACAATGATCCTACATTCAGTTCATTCAATCACGAGTGCCCGATTCTTCCCACCAATCGCAGCATACCCAAGAAAAAAAAAGATACAGGGTGAATCACCTCACGTGTCCAGAATGGGAGGGACTTAGTCGACGCGAAGCAGACTTCACAAGCTCGTTGAATCGTTGCTGACATTTTTTTCTTGTTGTTTCTTCTATTCTCGTGAGAATTTCGGTCCACGAAAATCGTATGCTCGTTGATTGGCTATAGGGGCGTCGCCCAAGTCCCTCCCATTCCGGACACACGAGGCGATACACCCTGTACATACATAATTATTAAAAAAAAATGGCCCAGTATAATTATATACTATTCGTACATCATTTTCTATCACAGTTTTTTCATCAAGTAGCATCTATTCTCTCACATGGTTGGATATCTTCTTGATTCAAGAGCTGATGAAAATTGTGTAAATTTCAAAGTGGCTTTGTGGAACTATACAATGATATTTCTGCTTCAATATTATTGTGTGGACTCTCATAAAACGTTTCGCTCATTGGAGAACGGAAAACGGACTATTTCAGATTAAGGAATACAGGAATCGAACCGAGTCAGTGGTAAATCACGGGAGATTCAGTTTTCTTCGTTCCTTGCCAAGTTTCTGACCAGGACAGCTGATGTTAGCTCGATAAACTTACTCCGAGTATTCGGTCGTCTTCCTCCGCGTGGGTACCACCGGGAACGACGAGGGTCATCATAACCACGGTCATCGCAGCGCCAGAGTAAATTTTGTCCTCGTGGACCTATTCTAATGTCGGCTACTCCTATTTGCTGAAGTCTCGTCGTTTGTAAATAACCCCGGTCCCATCGGGGCGCGAGAGAGTCGTCGACAACGCGTTGGTAGATTTCTCGAATCACTTATAATTAGTGCAGCGGCACGGCGTTTTACCGTGCGAAATTGCATATTTATTAGATTCAGTGCACCGAGGATAAGGACTACTCGGTAGCATCGGTCCGTGTCCACGATATCTGAGCGCTGTACGGGTCTTCGTGTCTCGGTGTTTCGGTATCTTCCAACGAACGAGGAACTCGCTTTGAAATTCCTCGCCGGGTAATTGAAGATGTTTCCCTGTTCTTATTATCCTTTAAGGAGATTCTTGACTCTGGCTCAAAGGGCAATTTCACTATTCGTTAAGAACTGAGGGAAATACGTTTCCACATGGGTACGCGCGTGTACAGCCTCCGGCACCAACGTCTTGCCGAAAAGTTTTCTCAATTTATCTTCGCAGCTCCCTTTTACCTCGCTCTCTCTTTCCTTCTCTCTATAATCCTCCTTTATTCCAAATTCTCCGATGCGACCTGTCGAATTTCGGCATATCTGATATCCCCCGGAACTCCTTCCGACGATCCCTCAATATTACGGATAAAACTTCGTACCTTCCCGAGTAAATCAGAACTTTCTCACGCATCCAAATACGAACTTGCCGCCTGATATAACGCTGAAATTGCAACGCGATTCGCTGCTACGTTTATGCGACCCACCGTCACGGAGAGATACTCTACCTTCGTTCTCTCATTGACGCGTGACCTGCATACCATCAGCATCACTGCTACAAATTGCTGGAGGCACGGTTTAATGACAATCTCTGTCACTCGACAGCAATGATACGGACTTGATGAGAACAAATTGGCACAGAAAATGCTTTCACGATGCCGTAATTATCGAACGCTCTCTCCTCACCGAACTACCGACGTGGCGTCAGCGTCGAGGCTCGATGTAACAACGATACGACAAGTAATTGATACGAGCGCAATGCAGATTAATTGTCACCGAGACAACCACATTTCTGGGGCATCTTCACTCTTCTCGCAGTTCTTTCACTGCACGGTACCCGATAACGAAGTCATAGTTCCAAGAAACAAAGACGCGAGTAGGGTCAATAGGAGCATGACCACGACAATAGTTGACTTTCCGTTGACCTTGGGATAATAGCTCAAACTCTTCTGACGCTGACGGTGTATCACTGATATCATTGGATAATGTTTCGCAGCCGTCTCACGAGGCGGATGGTCTTGGGTGAACTGTCACGCGCAGCCACAAACTCTTCCAAACTCGCGATGTGGATTTAATGAGAATTGATGGCTTTTCTATGCACGCTTCCATAATTCCTTTAATTGTCAATTCAATGGCGATATAATTACGGAGGATTACGGAAATTGTCAAGTCAGAGTATTAACCATCTGGTTGGAGATGCGAATCTCGCCAACATCCTCGAGTCTATTTATTCGTCAAACGAGGCAAAAAATGAGGACGATTAGGAAATTCGTGATTGATGGTTGAAAAGTAGAATCGAGGAAGAGCAATTTTGTTATTGTGATTCCTAACTGTTTGCGAGATATTAATCTTCTCAGTTTTTCCACTGTCAAGTTTGGTTCAAACGCCTAGGGCGGGAACGCGATGAAAACGGGTGTCTCATCGTTGGGATAATCTGCCAAGGGTCGGGCCTCTCTCATCGATTCGGCCGATTTTGTTGAAGGATTTGTCGCACGTTTGAGAAATTATGTCATTAAACACCTGTTTGTCGAACGCTGTGCGAATACTGCGTCAGGGTAGACGAGACGAGGGAGGAAAGAGGGCTTTGAGAGGTGGATGGAGCGTCAGACACTGAGAGGGTTTCTCGTGTTTTACGAGCTTCGTCCAAATAGCTCCTCGAATGAAATACCTCCGACGACAGGATCCCCTCTACGTTCTGGGAGAGTCCAAGGGCTCGACGAGCGAGTGGCAGAGTCTCGATACCGCGGCTGAAAGACGTCCTTGCGACGCGTTGTTGCGCTCGGGTTGGTAACAGATGCTACAACGATCCCTTGGGAGGGTTGAGAGTGGTGGGCATATTACCGGAGATATATAACCGAAATATACGTAGGTACCTATCCTCTGCTGGTCAAGATTTAGCTCGGTAAAGCCGTTCTCGCGAGAATGGAGCTGGTCTGTTCGGCCAAGCATGACTAGCATGAGATCATCCGAGTCCGCTCGAGAACCGATCGAATATAGAAATCGTAATGAAATTACCTTCACATCTTCGTTGAGAGTTACCTTCAATTTCAATCAAATTTAATCCCAATTATCCGAATACTCGACTAATTATTTACGTCAAATTCCCTGCTTTCTCCCACCTGAGATGGCAACTCAACGACGACTAATTAGAAATTCAACGGTTATAATTGACAAAGCGGAAGTGTTATCCGGACGAAAATACCAACATCGAGAACTCATCCCGCGATTCTTTCGCCCCGCTAACCACCCCGGTCGTTATTACCCTCGTAATCTGAACTTGCGAGATGCGAGCGGATTGTCATCGGTTCGTCGCCTCTTCGTCAATATACACATTTCCTCCGCTCGGCATATAGATACTATACATGGAGCTAGGCCAAAATTCCTCTTGGCCAATCGACAACTCGATACGGAAACTTCCCAGTCACGTAATTCTGGGACGGCTTAATTAATACAATCGCTGGGGAGACTTCGATGTCCCCGCACAGCCACTCAAGGATTCGAACCATTCGCAATATTGATATTGCTCGATCGTCTGATCTGCAATAGGGTAGCCTCGTTCCATTGGTTCTTGGCTATCAACGCTTCAGAATATTCTCCCAACGTGCGAGTCTCAGTTTACATTTCGATCATTTCCAAATTCACCAAAAAAATCGTTTAGCATACAATAATCATCATCTGTCTCACCCCAATCCCGCGAGCACCCATTTGTCCTCATGGCGACGAAAATTGATCACTGAATTTCAATAGGAGCATCGCGTTCGTATAACATAGTCTCCGAATCGACTTTCGATCACGAATGCGTACATTTCTCTGAGAATTCCCAGAGCCGAAGAACGGTGCACTATTGCGAGATGCAGAAGCGAGCACATCGATGACGGATTTCTCGTTCGCAATGAGCCATCAACTGGCAATCATCACCGTAAAAGGTGATCGCATTTTCCAGCCGGATGAGCCTTGGTGGTAATACGCTCCAATGTTGTTGCGTTACTCCATGGCATCAGTGAGAATCGATCGCCTTGGCAATAGGATCCCTGAAGGGTGATGTTCATTCGGTTTCAACAGGTTTCAATAGGAGCATCAGCTCGACGCCGACAGTGCAGGTTGTTGCTGCGATAGGCGACCCTGCAAACGACGCCACTATTGCGAGATGCAGGAAAGAGCCCTACGATTGCTCTGCAAATGGGATTACTGCGCGGTGATTTCATCAGGTTTCAATAGGTTTCACTAGGAGCAACTGATCGACGCCGAAGCACGCTGTTACTGTAACGGGCGACTTTGCAGCCGACGTCACTATTGCGAAATGCAGGAAAGAGCACTACGATTGCTCTGCAAACGGGATCACTGGACGGTGCTTTTTATCAGGTTTCAATAGGTTTCAATGGGAGCAACTGATCGACGCCCAAGCACGCTGTTGCTGTAACGGGCGACCTTGCGATCGGCGTGACTATTGCGAAATGCAGGATAGAGCACTACGATTGCTCTGCAAACGGGATCACTGGACGGTGCTTTTCATCAGGTTTCAATAGGTTTCAATGGGAGCAACTGATCGACGCCGAAGCACGCTGTTGCTGTAACGGGCGACTTTGCAACCGACGTCACTATTGCGAAATGCAGGAAAGAGCACTACAATTGCTTTGCAAACAGGATCACTGGACGGTGCTTTTCATCAGGTTTCAATAGGTTTCAATGGGAGCAACTGATCGATGCCGGTGCACGCTGTTGCTGTAATGAGCGTCTTTGCGATCGACGTGACTATTGCGAGATGCAGAGAAGAGCACTTTGATTGCGCTGCAATCGGCATCACGGGACGCTGAATTTCATCAGGTTTCAATAGGAGCAGCCGATCGAGTCGGATCGAACGGACGCCGTTGCCGCAATAGGCTACTTCTCATTTGCTTCGAATCGAGTCTCCCCTTATTCGACGACACTTCGAACGACTATTTCTTCTTCCTCGGTGACGAATCGTCGACGGGAATGGAGTATACGTATAGGCGCGAGAAATATGTCGGCTCGAAGTTATTTTTCGAACCACTCGGTCGTAGCACCAATTTCACGTTCAGTTGAATTTCCCGAATATTTCGGAAAATTGAAATTCGAACACAGTCGATAAGGTAGAGCGCGCGTGAACGGTCTCGGTTAGCTTAGAGATGTCTATTGTTGCGGTAGTGTCTAACTGCTTTCGGCAACGATCTCCGACGTACAGGGTGGCGAAAAGTCGAGCTTCCGCTAGTCGTGCGGCAGACATCCCGACGACCCAATAAATCTGAACCCCGTACGCCGTTCCCTCCCCCCGTCGATTCGATATTTTCAGTTAGGGTAGCTATCCAAGCCTCGACACGAGCCCATAACGCGTCAACGATTTTTTTTTATCTTCACCTCGCTAGACGATACTTTTGACGTTGCTGCATCAAACCCCGCACGCTAGTCTCGCTCGTAGGGTGAGCGAAACGATTCCCCCGAAGCCCAACGGCGAGTTTCTCTCCCCCTTCCAGTCCTTCGTCCATTGGCTTGGAAATCGTCGAACCAAAAATTGATGGACGTTGTTACCGACACCCTGGGTTCCTCGAGGCGTGATGAAACCTCAAAGATTTCCTCGATTCCTCGCCTCATAGCGCTCTACGATTTTTATCTCTCCCCGATTCTTCACCCGGATTCCGCGCACAGATTCCAATTCCTGGCACCTCGTCGCTCCCTGATCAGTCTTTCCCGTCTCATCGGGACACTACGTCTCGTCACGTTGGCAAACTGCTTCTACATCACTCAACGAATAACTGTGATAAACGGATTCTCAGATTCCCCCTGAATAATTTCATTCCCCTTCACATTTCTCATTCTCCTACACGCCCAAAAATCTCCCTTCAAACACAACCCAAAAATTAGTGCCAACCACATTCTTGTGACACAGAATTAGTGTTACTTCAGCAGCATTCAGGAAGTATTACTTTTAGTATCCAGTAAAATTTGTCTGTGTGTGTCGAAAAATGAACTGCGAGCACAACACTAATCAATACACTAAAGTGCTAACTATTCTACACACAAATTTGTACACTTTACACTGTGACAGAAATTTTTTTGTTGTGCACTACCCAATTCTTGGGTTATGGAGTTACTTCTCAGCGACCATCGAAGTTACACAGTAAACAAATATCCGTCATAGTGCAAAGTGTACAAATATTTGTGTAGAATATTCAACATTTTAGTGCATTGATTAGTGTTGTCCTCACAGATCATTTTCCAACGCACAAAAATGATATTTGATACCGAAGTAACACTTTTCTGATGTCACTCTCAACATTGTTTCGCGCTACTCTCAACACAGAGCTGTGCTACCGCAGCACTGCACACGAAGTGTGTTGAAATGACACTAATTTTGTGTGAAATAAAGTCATTTGCACAAATTGTGGGGTCAAATTCCGCAGATTTTTTTTTTTACCGTGCAGCGAGATGTACTTCTAGCGCGAATGTTCGCGTTCGTTGAAAGGGAACCGAGTCATTCGTAAGTTAGCTGTCGATTTATGTAAGCTCGCGCGATTTTTCATTCCTAACGTTTAAGTTCCGCTTCGGGGGGGATGAAAGGATGGAATCTCGTTGCGTCGAAACATTTTCCGACCAGAACTCTGATTCCGCGCCTTCGAAGCTACGTGATCGAATCGATGATCTATGAGAGTGGAAAAGCTTCGGCTATCGATAAAACGGTCAGCGATAGTCGGAGGTGAACTGCTGACTATTCGTGATTCAGCGATGCTTTCCGAATCAATTACCGTTCGATATGTCGGTGGGGGCTCCACCGAAGCGGTATGCATTCGTTAAATCCGAACCGTGAAACGTCGAAGATGTAAATCTTGTCAGTTTTCAGTGTGATTTGTGAATTTTTTCCCGTTTTTCCTTTTTCTCTCAATCATCCGTGAAATATCGTCGCGGAGGTGCGATTTATTTCCCCTCGTCCGATTCGCCGCTGCGTCGTGTCAACATCGTTATGCCATCGAAGTAACTCCGTTCGCTGAATATTCTATGGAGAAATGATTTTATGGCCGCCAGTTAACAGCCATCAGCACCGTAAAGACCCGTTTCCCTCCCCCCTTTTTTATGCGTTCTGTTTGCTCTTTTTCCGCTGCTTTTTCCTCGCATGGGCAACGTGAAATTAGTATCCTTTCAACGCGGTCCCGATGCGGAAGCGGGAGAAAAATATAGGTGCGAGTTGTTGTGGGTAATCACGTCGAAAATTAACCTCCAGCCGACCCACCAACCATGAATTATTACCCCCATCGTAATTCCCATAACTTCGACTGCTCGCGACGCGAAGACCGGTCCACCTCGAGTCTCATTCGCCACGCTGCGCGCGCATGGCGCACGGCGGCCATTTTGTCGTGCTCGTCGCGCGCGCGAGTCACCGCAATGGTGCGTGTAATCGAGACATTAATCAATTGAAAAATAGCATATCAGATTCGTTCGTTTCGAATCTATGATTACACCCGGGTAATGAAATATCAGAATACATTCGATGAGCCAGCATTGAGCCCCATTTTCATTACCGACCGTTCGCCACTCGATACCACGAGCTTATCCGAGTATGACAAACTACCAACAAAAAAAGCCCACCGCTGGCGAAAGCGTTCATGTGGGGGCGACACCCCCATGCCACGTGGGTTTCTTTCACCGTGTTCGTAATTATTTCCACATTTCGGGGAACGATGAACCCAAATTACGCGCGATCGCTTGTTTATCCGAGACAAACGAATAACAAACGAATAACAAACTCGTGCTACTAAGACTTAAACGTTACGTGTCCCGCATCGCGAAGGATGTCGAGGCGTGGGTCATCCTCGCTTCCTGGACTCACCTCGCGTATAAATGTCGATCATGATTTACGACGACAGTACCCTCATTTTTCCATTCGCTTGTTTCCCCTGCGGCCGCCGAGATTTTACTGTCGCGCGAAACACGGAAACTAGTTTTCTCAACTCCGATCGCACGAAAAATAACTCGACTCAAAATTAACGATGCACTTCAATCCTAAGCAACCTCTTTCCAGAGCATTCAGTTCGAAATAACGATTTCAGATCTCTCATCCTATGAATTTCACCCTGAAAATGATGTTTTCAGACCAAAATCACAATTGTAGAATACTCAAATAAGCCCGACGAGCCTACATCGTCAGCGTGAGCAGGAACCCTATTGGTTAGTAGGCCTTTCAAGCTCGCAAGTAGTGATCTCTAGACGTCAAAGGCCCAAAGTTGAAAATACGATTTCACATTTCAACGCAAGTCTGGCTACGAAAAAATGAAGCTACGGGGCTCAAATCACATCTTTAATTTCGACTCGCGCGCTCCCCTTCACGCGCGACAATACGAGGCTAATTAAAAGTATCACGAAATGGGTGTACGTAGCAACTCTAAACAGGCGACTGCTAGCAGCCAATTACATCGGGATCGTACAACCAGGTGGAAAACTGTTACACGACATCCGTGATGCTTGTCATTTCATTAAACTCGTATTACTCGGTACAACTTCGCAACGCTACAAAAATTAAAATCCCTTGGAATTGCAGTTGTTTCAGAAACTCGCGAAATCGACGATGAAAAGATATCTCGATTTTGCCACCAATTAGAAAATTGCATCACGAATTCAGCGATCGTAAAAAAATTGCAACACCAAGAAAACATGAGGTAGTCGAGGGCTTAAAAAACTTAAATACATTCTTCGGGCATCAGATTAATTTATTGTGTAAAACAAATGACGTGAAGTTATTGCATCACGTTTTAAGATCATTTCGCCAAAATTTCAACAACAAGATAATATTTGTTGGCAATTGAATTATTGCCATATTTGTTGGGCTTTGTCCTGCTGTGGGGTCACATTTTACCATCATGGACCATCCAAAATTGATGAAAGACAACAAATCATTTGTTGATGAACAAATATGGACACAATACATTTGTTCCTCACCAGTTTGTTGAGATGGATTTGAAACACCGCGTAATAAATTGAATTACAGCAAAAAATTAAAAAAAAACTGCCCGAAACAGTCATTTTCCTTGACTCCTTAACTATCCCATACGTCGTAATTCAGAGTTATATAGCTCCAGTTTCGAGTGCGGTTTTATTGGCGTATAAAAATTTAAAGCGTAAAAAGGGGTCGAACCCGAGGATAAATGTTAGGATTTTTTCGCCCGTTCAAACAACATCGTAATACGTTAACAGCGCAATGTCAGGCGTAATCGTAGCCATATTTTCGAATATGATGGGGCACGAGGCGGAAACGCGATCGATGCTACGTTGTATTTATCTAACTAAGATGAACGCGATACGAGATCCCGCATCAAGCTCGAGTACAGGAGTCTAGTCTGATATGATGTCATTATCGTGGTCATATTACTGATTGTGAGTGGCGAACCGTTACTTTGGATGAACGTAAACTCAGGTTACATAGCAACTGCATCTGGAAGCATCGGCTACAGCTGCCGATATCGAGCCCCTTGCAATGGCATTGTATCGAGGAAACGCGATGAAACGTCACGACAACTGCCAATGCTAATGATCGTTCACCCATGTAATTAAAACTGTAACGCTAGATGGCGTCGAGTAACGTTTACTTCTCGTCCGTATTTGACCCCCCTCCAAGGCCAAATGCCTTTCAAACGTGTTTCCAACGGAGACCTATTGGCAGGAGTAAAATATTTTAACCCCATGAAATCTTCTTCGATCTTCTATTGGCTAGAGACTCCAATCTCTTCTAGGTACTCGTTTCGATGGAGGTTGCCAGCAAGGAGCGAATCAATATCTCATTGGCCTTGGAACCCCGACAGATCCTTTCTCACTCTTATTGAAAATAATTCAAAAAACGTCAGGTTCCCAATTGTAATAGTAGCACGAATCAGCGAGTCGCTGAACACCCAAAACCCTGCATTTATACTCGTATCGTTGGCAGAAAACGATATTGCGTCGACGTAAGCTGCGACAAATTCGGCATCAATTGTCGAGATCGCGTTGCAATTGCAATGGTTCGCCCGGTTCACGTGCTAGTCGTGTCATTAAATGGCAAATTGTCGGGTGAGATGAATCTGAATTGATCGTACCGCAATGCTATTACAAACTAGCGTTACGTTCCAACTGTACAACACCCGTTTCCATAAGAGTCGATATCACCCGCTGCACCGGCAACCTATCATACGAATAACCGAAACAAAAAAATCGAGCCAACTCTGCTCATGCATATACAATACTTTTTTTTATTTTCGAACCAAACTTGCATGGGAATTGCAAAATTCAATATGGCGGGCGCAAAATGACTGCCAAGCCTCGAAATATTATCAACATTTTTCGGATAGTGTACATGTGTCTTTGTCACTGAATCCCGATGGTAAAATGGCAGACTCAAAATAGTGAGCGAATCTATTCTTTTTTTCGAAAGCTTTCCTCCCCGTTGTTGAAAGCTTGGTGCAGAAACCTGATAAATCCACTACCAAATTCTATTTTGCGGGGCTGGAAGAAAATTGACCCCGCGAGTTGCGTGATGCACTGCAATTTTTGATGTGGCTAGTTTGGCTCGAATAGTGAAAAAGTGCTAAAGACTCGCGTGATAGCATATATTGGTTTGTATAATTCGGCGAAAATCGGAAATAGCACTTGCAGGTGCACTATCTGCGTGGCTTGGTGTTACACTGCGATTGCATCGTTTCGTAATGAAAGTATAACAGCGAGCTTGCGGTCACAGTAATAAATGGAAAACCGTGGAGTGACGTGACGTGCTGTGATGTAAGGTTATAATTGTAAGAGGAAAAAGACACGCGAGATTGCGATGGTGTTCCAGCGTCCAAGATGGTGAAACGCGTAAAGCTCATTACGCGACCAGGCATGTGGTCGTGTTATTAAATTGCTCGTCGTAACGTGGCGAAAACTGTGATCAATATCGTATTCGAGCTGGTTAACAAAGATGGGAAGGATAATAGAACGCGAAGGTAACTGGATGCTATGCGGAGTCGTGTGATTAAATGGCGAATGGTAACGCGACGTTAGCGTTATGGATCGGAATTGTACGTCAAGCGAGCAGCTGCTTTGGTATTTCCACGAATCGTAGGATTAGTTTTCCCCTGGATAATTTAGCGGTTAAGAAAGATCGGCTGGCATTTTTCGCGGAGAGAGAACCGCGGTTGGAACAAGTCAGCGCGCCGGGATAAACGGCTCTCGTTCGTCATTCGGGGTACGAGATATCGATTTGCAATCGGACACTGGGTACGCTGGGGAAAGGAGATTGGATCGCGAATCGTTCTTCCCGTTCGGCATACAAGGCGAATTAGATCGGCGTACGCAAATAAGGTTGTTACTTTCGTAATAAACGCGTTGCTTGACCCACGTGGCTCGGGCTTTGATGGCAATCGGGACGCACTGCGAACCCTCCGCTTCGAAGTTGGAAGAAAAACGCTTTACTCTCCGTTTCCATTGCCATCTGTCATCGTTATCCCATCGCCACGTCGCTTCCTAATTACCGTGTCGATTTCTGCATTAGAACTTTTCATTCCGCTCCGACGAGACGACGGACGACTTCGAGGGCAAGGAACAAACAAACAGCTCCGATCACGCGACGTTGAGCGATGCAGATATAGATAGAGATACGGAGACGAGCGAATCTCCAAGATTTACCGTGACGTTCGTACAGGGTGGTCCGGTAAGTGATCGCGTCGATCCGCCTTACCCGCCAGAAGTCGGGCAAATTCGTCCTAGACGTTCGTCCTGGACCGATCACGTAGAGAACATCGTCGCGAAGATGACCCAAAAAACCGCATAGCTCTACGACGAACCATTCTCGATATATCTTCACTCAAAATGCGCGAAAATCAAAAACGGTGCTTTTTTGAGTAGCCATATCTCGGGAACCACTCGACCGATCGACGCGATTCTTTCACCCAACCATTTCTACGACACTCCTCTTCCTGATCCAGACTAACGATGACTCGGCACTCTTCATCTCGCGCCTGAAAAAATACCCGACGATTCGGCGAAACGCAGCTCAAAAACAACGCGTTCAGTCACGTGGTGCACGAAATACCAAAATGGGGAGGCGATCTGGGCAGATGCTCGACGGTTTTACGAATCGAAGTCGAAACTCGAATTTGGACTCGTCTTCGCGGAACGAGCGATTCGCACACCCGGTACGCTATCGCGTAATGCATGGGTGCATGGATACCGACGTATTAAGCAACCCACGCCAGGTACATATCCCGTCAACGAAAGTATACGACGGTGAGATGGTCGGGAGACAGGCAGGAGTAACGAACGGGCAAGGTCGAGCGTGGTAGGCCAATGTCTCGCGTCAGCCTCTTACTACGAACGCCGCGACGCCACGATAAGGGGGGTAAAGCGGTTGCCGAGAAACCGATGAAGCTCGGGGTGAAGAGACGGAGCTCGCCAAAACGTCGAGAGCAACAAAGACGCAAAGTGAGTCTCGACAGCATTGCAAGGCCGTGGCTCGTATTGCCGTTGCATCCAGGCCCGAGGCTCTTTTCACGCACCTACGAACCGGTGTAGCGGAGAGCAAAGAGGACGCGAGACCCATTCCTGTCATCGCGATGCTCTGTAATTTCAGTAAATGCACTCGCCTGAACATTCCTTCAAAACCACCGAAAGCCACAGCGGCGACGGTGAGCGAACACCACAACACCGACGTACCTGGACCCCGCATCTTCCAAACAAAAACGCGAACCTCTCATCAAACAGCCAACGACAACATTTTCTCGGAAACTTTTCTCCCTACTTCAGAACTTTTCCGCGAAAGCTCGCTTTCATCATCAGACGCTTCTCCGTCTCAAGGTCATCCGACTCATCAGGCTGCAGACTCGTCTACTCGTCACTCCCACGCATATCTGGTTGAAAATAACGTTGCGGTACCTTGGAACCACTTTTTTGCCTCGACTCCCCAAACCTGCAGCCAACTTGCTCGTCACGAGTCACTTCCCTCGAAGCTGCATTCGGCTGAAGCTGAAGGTGCACGCAGTGGAGAAGAATTCAACTTCTTCAACCTGTAATAATCAGACTTCGCCACTCATAACATAGCTTGGACAACCACTGGTCGGTGACTACATTCGATCCGGGCACGCTTAGATGATTTCTACCCAGACGTAATCATCCCGAGCATCTGAGTCAGAATTCAAACCTTGGCAACTACGTCCGATCCTCGATCGCGATAAATTCAATCTAGGCTCCCCCCAGTCGATGGGGAGCGAAGTGGGAGAGGGGTCTGCCCAAAATCTCGATGTATACGTTTGCTAAATCCACGTCCCTTGTAATCCTACGGGGAAAACTGATACCATAAATGGTCGTATCGACGTTGCGTTGCCCATTACATCCATGTACCCCCGGACTGTTGATACTCCAACGGAACGATGGTCGTGCAATTGCCATAGAACGGTCCCCAATTCGCGTGTATTTGGGTCGAAACGCAGGTCTTCACCATGATTCTCCCACAGCAGTTGCAGCCTACGAGGTTGACGAACGCTGCCCGGTTTACCGTTGCGCGTGGAGGCGAAGATCGCGCAAATTGTGAAAACGTAACGGTTTCACCCTTTGTCCATTGTCGGTACGGACGTTTATTAATCGCGGGGAGTCTGTTGGTCCCAGGTAAACCGTTTCCCTGCACTGACCATCAACGATGCGAGTTAATCCACCTCCGCAGCTCAGGCGCGTCCCCAGCGTCGCGTCAACCGTTTAATGATAATTACTACGACCAGCGCTCAGTCTTCGTAAGGACCAGTCGCTAGACCCGACAGTCACGCAATAAATATTTACATCCATTTCCACGAATCGTCCGGTCCGTTTCTCGGAACGCCAGTCCTTCCTGGAATATCGCTGCAGCGTGCCAGTCTCGGTAGCGTGCCAGTCCTCACGGCTTGCCGCCGGCAACCTTTGCCTTTGTTTCCCGCCGCTCTACCCATGCGAACCGAGAAAATTCTCGGAAGAAGAAAATCGCGGCACGCATGACCGTAGCAATAACGCGCGCGATTCGCTGCAATTAAACGCCAGTCTTCCGCGAATCCAATCCGGATCGCGATGGACCCTGGGTACTCGGTAGACGTTGGCGGATTTCTACAACAGCTTTGTGTACCAAGGAGGGGGCTGAATGGCGTCCCGGTATTCAAATGTAACTCTCGGCTGCCCTGCTGCCAGTGACGGAATAATATATAAACCTGTTATATGGAAATAGATGCATGTTTTTACCGGGTCCTCCACTCACCCCACGTGTCCTACACACTCTCTGTTCGATATTATGCAAGCCAATTCGCATATACCATCCACAGGGATCCCGGCGTCTATTGTCGCTCGCTTACTTGCGCTCTTACTTATACCCGCGTAGAATGGGTTGGGTGCCACGTCTATGCAAGAAGACTGCCACGCACGTTAACGTTACGGTCGTTACATTATCATACCTAATTATCCTTCGTGATAAATCACAAATAGTGCTCGCGGCCCGAAGGAACTGCGGGCAAAACCTTATTTCGACTGACTCAATGAAACGTGTAATCTTTGCTTTGAGAAGGTAAACTGATACCGACCGAGGGAGGAGTTAATTAGATTCCGTGCCCACCCCACAGCCGGCCGCGTGGGACGGATGAGTCGGATGGGGTATCGGGCAGCCAACGTCCTCCGGGGGAAATCATACGCAGATAGAAGACCCTGCCAACGTTTCTTTCCGTCATACTCTGTCGCTGTACGCAGGATTGAACGTCGCCCGTTGCTTCGTTTCCGAGACTTATTACGCGAGGCAATGGTTTAGCCATTATCCAAACGCCAGTCGAGATGGAAGACTGCCAACCATTCCTCCGAGGGGTAATCAAATCTATTGGAATCGGCGACTACCAGCTACCTTGTCCTGCATGCTCGTGGCAGCCAACTGATGATAATTCTGTATTTTCACTTTCCGTGAAATCGTGACGAGCCGAAACCCGTCACTCTCCAACTACGGTCATCTGTTTCAATTACCCCACAGGAAATAACCAGCCGAATAGTTTCCTTCTATTAAACGTCAACGACTCATAAATCTCAATCTCGAACGAGACGTGGCGGCGATATTGGGATGATTAGTTTTTCAGAAACGCTATTAATAAAATGCTTCGCGCTCGACAACGAGGCCAGCTCCACTCCAACGGGCCATCATTAATCCGGCCAGACTTTGCAATGTCATATGAAAATTCTTCGACTGCATTCTTCTCCAGGAATGAGCCGTTCAACGTAGCGAAATATTCAGCCACCCAACGATAGTCTCACACCTCCAGTCCTATTCCTCTGCAAACAATGCTCCTCGCGCAACTACATCTCGATCCTTCCAACGTATGAAGTAATCGCCTATCGACGTTCTCCGCTCTTGTACGGTGTAATAACGAGCTTCCGTCTCGAGCCTCCGGCTACTATTGGTCGGAGCTATACCGAGACTATTTATCATTCTCTTCTCGTGGAACTCCTCTGGAGAATCAACTATTCACCAGTCTTATTATCGCGTTCGCATTATCCCACGAAATTGCAGCGTTGCTCGCTTAGGTACAGGTAGACCTTACATCCCTGAGCTCATATCTCAATCCTCATTCAAATGAATTTCACGACTTCCCGAACCAATCTCATCCTAACCCCGTCGTAAAATGCTGATTCCAACAAATATTCCGTAAATACTGGGACTATCTTCCTCGAAATCACTTACTTTATATCACTGCATAGATAAACATCTCATCGCATCGATCCCCCCCTCGCCGTGGAGGAAATCCTATCGGGTCGATTTACATCCTACCCAAAACTTTTCGAATCTCAAATCCGACCAACCCGCCTGTCGAAAATCTCATTCCACCTCGATCCCTCCACCTTTTTCATTCCTGCATCTCATTTGTCCTCCCAGGCTTCTTCCATTTCGCAGTGGCACAGTAAGGACGCGCGCAGTTTCCACTGATGCGAATTGGGAGAACACGACTCGGAGCTCGGCGTCTGCTTGCAATTCGTGCAAACAACCGGATTGACGAAAATATTGATGAAACTCGTGGCCAACGAGCAAGAGGCCACCTCCAGTATCCTTGCCCCCGCGAGGCCACGCGCCCACTTTGGTCAGGGGTCATCGGTGAGGCGTCAAAACGTCGCATCGAGAAGTTCTTGATCCAATTCACCTCTCAGCTGAACGTTGTGCCCCAACTGGAATTTGGAGATGAGCGAGGATTGGCTTCAAACTACGGTGGGTCTGGGGACAAGTAATTACCAACAATTTTGGGGTACTCTCGCAGAGAAAGAACGTCCTTTCGTCCTTCTTCTCCTGATCAGCGAACGAGACACTTCAGTTATTCGCAGAAGAACGAATGACCTTGAGCGGTCCGCGCGAAGTATGAAGGATCTTGTAAGACCCAGCTTGATTTATCGTTCGTTTGTCTCGATGCGAAATGGAATCTCATGGGCACGGGAGTGCAGACGTGAGTGACGCAACTGATCGGGGTAAAGCTAGGATTCCTGGCAGATTGGCAGAGCAGAACGATCTTAGTCCGCCATGTCGAACTCCTCCTTATCTGGGAACGTCCCCGAGTCATGGAGACGCGGTAATCCAACCCGACCGATAAACGCCCTCGCCGTTTCGTTCTGATCCGCTACGATATTCTCGATGAAATCGACTTCGTACTCCGGGATGCATTCGCTGCGCGGCACCGTGGATGATCGCAAGAATCGAGCGAATCCCGGATCACCATCCTGTTCTTTCACATCCCTGTGCCGCATCTTTCTCCATGTCAATTCTTACGACATCGTCGAAACGCTACTCTGTAGGATTCCAGAAAGAGCCTACAATGATACAACCACTTAATCCAAATCTCATATCACCTCTGCTCGTTCGACTTGGAAATCCCTGAATGGAATCCGTGTCTAATGCCAGAAGGCTTCGAAAACTCCTTCGAACGCTACTTCAAAAGCCATCCAATCCCTCGTAACTACTCGAAGCTGTCGCTTAGTTTACCTCTATCCTCCGGAGCTTCGAGACTCGGGACGTCGTCGGTAATTCTTTCCAATCTCCATCCCCTCAAAAACGCCTCATTCAGAAGCACGTAAATCTAGAACCCCGAAAAAACGCCTTCTTAATCGTTCCAGTCCATACTGAGCAACAAAATATGGATAATTTACTACAAAAAAATGCATACTCATCGAAATACAAGGATTTGAAGAACTCCTAGGGTCAGATTGACCCTTGTGCGCTTGTAGCTTCGCAGCAGAAGTGTGGACTCCAAGGATTAAACGAATTTGTCACAAAGTCAAGTGCTCCTATTCATTAACAAATGTCCCATTACTCGAATAATATAGTTTTGGGGAAATTATCCCATTTTCTTAATATCATTGTAGTCACAAATAACGGAGTCGTAGTCGATCTTCGAGAGGTCCAAAAAAAGGTGGATGAAGAATCTGGAAAGCGACTGCACCAAACACTTTGAAACTTTTACCAGTTATTAACAATAGAATTGTCTTCTGCTCGAACGAAAACTTTTTTCAAAATTTCAATTTTCTCCAAAATGGCGGACCTTTCAAGAAAAATCCACTCTTTTCACAAGCAAGCTCAAGATACGTGGTATTCAAATTTCTTACCAAAGTTACGTTACCACGCTGCCGCTGCCAAACCGCTCGAATTATAATGTATCTGACATTTCGCAATTGTTTATAAAAAATGATTTGGACAGTCGATCATAAAGGTGGTTATTCCGACCGATTGCTCTCACCAATCGATTCTGCGTGCAAAATGACGAGGAAAACCCAATCTCAAATAATTTCCATGCGTCAGGAGTTCAATTGTTTATAACCGTTTTACACCAACAAATTGAACAACAAATTGACAAAAAAGTGTTACATACGTTTTCGCCCCACTTTTCCCCGTAGAATCGAATGGCGCGATCAGTTTTTCGAAACAACGATTCTCATAATTTGTTTAAATAATTTTTTATAAACAATTGCAACCGACAAAACAAAAAACAGAGGTGTTCTTCGCAGTACAATAGTTGGGCTGATGCCATCCGGCCCAGTTTTTTCCCGGGTCCTCCATGCACTCGAAAACAGCAGAACTCTACTTTTTGGATCGCAGCTTCCGGCACTCCGCTTCTCTTTGCAATCGAAAGTGATCGGATCTGTTATGCTTAATCGCTCTGTATTTTTTAGACACCGCAATTGACAGAGCCGGAGGATAAAGAGGCGTGAAACTCTCGTACCTCCGAGCGGAGGCGTTGGAACGAACGAGGTGTCCGATTAAACTATACCTAATAGTTTCTCGTTTTTTTCCCCGAAAGAATCTCTCGAGCCGCCGGGGGCAATGCCGAGATTGAACCGTGAATAATTATCAACGAGCCTCGGTGTTCCCGCTGTGTTTTTCAGCGGCCTACACCTTGTTATTAAACGCGGTAATTCCATCTCAATTTACATGTGGAAGAAGTGATTGGGCAGAGAGCGATCTCATGCGTGGAAACTTTTTGCTCCTTAGAATCGTTGGGAAAAAAACTCTTTGTCCACGGCGCGACGACTACGCGTGAAATTGCATTGTTACCAAACCGAACAAAACACGGAGCTGGTTGAGCGAATGATTTTCGATAAAAGATTATCAACGGTTTCATTCGATTCATCTTCGCGTGGACGATATTTCACTCCCGAATACGGAGCAGCGCCCAAAAAATCTTGACGAATGTTCAACACCCAACATTTTTTTCCCAACTATCTCCCATCTTTTCAAAAGCATTCTGGATTTTTCCCCCCATTCGTCGCTCGTTTGCTATCTCTTTTCTCTGCTTACTGGCCAATTGCTCCCTTTTAAAAAAAAAAAATCATTTTTCTCTTCTTCCCAAATTCATGAACAGTTCTAATAGGTGTAATGCTCTCGAATCCAAATTAAGTAGTGAGCAACGTGCAACACGTATATTTTTTGTGCCATTTTTCATTCAACAAATCGCAATCTCGTGTATAAACACTGACAATGGCAGCAATATTCACCGAAAAATTAACAAATTGAGAAACTCAAATTGTAAAATCTTCAGATAATCAAAAACTGCGCCACGGGATGTATAACTTCAACTGATATCCTTATTCCTCTCTCCATGGGCTCAAATTGGTTTTGCGTATATAAATAATATTTGGGAAGTTCAAGGTCAACGGTAATACCGCAAAAATGGAAGCAAAAAAAATTGTGAAATTTAAAGAGTATAAAACAAAAATCGTATTATAAGTTTCACAGGGTGTTCCAAAAGCGTGGGAACCCCTGAATAATAACTGTAAGGGAATTATTTTTTTTCGAAAATGATTGGTACAAAAGTCCTAGGTAATTTTTTCCTGGCTGTGAAACGCTGACCTTGAATTTTTCCTTGCCCGTGAGCTTCAAGGTCAAAGCGAGGTTGACTTCATTTTTTGGCTTCCTAGTCGTCATTTTTCATTAAACATTTGTATTTTTCAGACAAAAATTCGTACGTTTTGTGGGAAACATTTTTCCTTGATGAACCCTTGGTCTCTCGTTACAGCGCGCTCAGTGTTAACTTCTCTGGCTACCTCGTCTTCAAAGTTATGCAAGAATCAAAAAAAATTCAAAGCATCATCCCAGACAAATTTGCAGATCGTCACTTTTTCCCAACTTTTATTATTCTCTGTTTCCAGCGGTGTGGAAAAGTTTCGAAAGAATATTCTTGGCGGTGCGAATGAAAAATGATGACGCATCAAGCAAGACGAGGAAAAATTAACAGTCTCGCGGAATTTGTAACGAATGGTTGGCTGCGAGACGAAGAAAAAAAGGGGGGGGGGGGGAAATTGGGAGCGGCGAGAAGTCAAGATTTGCGAGTTGCAAAAAGTCCAAAGTTTTTTCTTTGTGTGGGAAAAGCGAAAATTGTGAACTTTTGTTGGTGAAATATGCTGATTTCAGCTTTCTGCACTGTAAATTACAGTGTTTTAATTTGCAACGAATGAATATTTTATTTCGTTTTCAAGTGTTTTGGATATCCGTATTATTAAATACGGTATAAAGCATACGGGGCGTTCCACGCCAACTCGTCTATTGCAAATACCCATTTTCAAAACCCTGAAAAATTCTCAAAATACCACCGAATTACACGAAACCTCCCTCTTTAAAGAAAACTCCGAAGTAAGATGATGCTCACGATCTGATCCCGTGTTTTTTAACTTGCGAATTCCAAAATTCCGAATCGAGTGATGAAAAAATAGAAAAAAAATCAGCCCACGTTTTTCTTAACAGGGTGTGTTTTGTGTAATTCCCTGGGTTTTTGAAATTTTTTTCAGATTTTTCAAAATAGGCATTCGCAATCGACTTCAAATATTTATAAAAAATAAATGGGTGTATGTAAAAAATTGGAAAAAATTCAGGTGGCGTTTTTTGATGAGTAGACTGTGAGAAAAAAACATGAAACGATTTTGAGATGGTGGGGGTTCAGCACTGGTCGCGTTGGCGTGGAATGCCCCATATAAATGCAACAAATTAAGTGAAAAAAATGCTGTTAATTAGAATCGCGTATTTAAAGTAGGTATTATGAAGTTTTCTTTATAAATACAAAATTTTGACCTTGAAAAAAAAAACGTCATGTCAATTTTAGTGGATTACGTTTTTGAGGAAAATTTGGAAATTCATCTTCCAAATGTTTTCGTAAAAATTGTCGGATCGAGCGTTTTTTTGGGGAGGTTTTTTTGGCCGCGGATTTCCTTTCGGGGAGAGGAAACGTCGGCGCGAAAACTTGCGATTGTTTCGCACCATCGCGAAGCCGATGAATTTCGTGCTCCCACCTCCGGTTGAAACAAATGGCTTAGACCCGCGAAGTTGGGAAGTTCCGGTTCTGGAAACCTGCCGGAAGTGACGCCTAGCCTGGACGTGCTTCACAACGCCGCGGCGCTCTCCTCCTGCTGCCCCCGCCTCGCCGCCCCTTTCACCGGCGCGTCCCTGCGCCCTGCGGAGCGAGCGATGAAAAGGGAAAGGGATTCTCTGTTTCAGTTCTCGCGGGAAAATTTCCCAAAACGAAGACCGAAAGCCCAGAGGTGAACCGGCGCTTCCGTTTCGCCACTTTCGACGCCTCCGGTCCCCTTCTATTATATCGTACTTCAGCTTTTTCGACCACCAACAGGGCGGAAGCGATGGCGAAGAAAGGGAAGAAAAACGCGAAGGAATATTCAGATTTAAATTTCCTGCTCCTCACGACCACGAACTTCCAAATCGATCCCACCCACCGGCGCTCCCGATTCCTCGCCGATTTCTCACGCTACCGATTTTTTTCCCACGCCAAATTCCAAATATTTCTACCGGTCATCCGAATTCTCGATATTTTGTTGGCACGTATCAACAAATACATTCCTCGCGTCGCTTTGGAATCGTTGACAAAACCATCCACGAACGTTCACGCTTACTCGTTCAGCATTTATTTGCACAAAAATTGTATCCAGCATATAACTGTCATCCCTCGATTCAAGATCTTCCAGAGAAAAACAGATTATTTATAATTATTCATAAAAAATTGGGTTCATATAATTATGTAGAATTTACTAGCGGACCCGGCGAACTTCGTTCCGCCTCAGAATCCATAAATTTAGTGATAATATGCCCCAGAATGTGTGTTCAAACTATGAAAGTGATCGAAGTTTGCTTCGAGCTCACTTCTTCCATCCATTACATGTTGAAGTTTCGATGTTCTCGGTTATGAAAATCAAATAAAACCAACAATCCATGGATTTCCTTGTGGAGTAATTGTTGCGGCTAGATAAATATCTTGATGATGTATTGATTAATGAAAAAAAAATACTATTGTAAACACTTAGCGACTGTCCTCGCGATTCATTTATCAATCTATCTGTCTGTCTGTCTGTCTGTCTGCCTGTCTGCCTGTCTGCCTGCCTGTTTGACTGTCTATCTGTCTGTCTGTCTGTCTATCTGTCTGTCTGTCTATCTGTCTGTCTGTCTGTCTGTCTGTCTGTCTGTCTGTCTGTCTGTCTGTCTGTCTGTCTGTCTGTCTGTCTGTCTGTCTGCCTGTCTGTCTGCCTGTCTGTCTGTTGTCTGTCTGTGTGTCTGTCTGTCTGTCTGTCTGTCTGTCTGTCTGTCTGTCTGTCTGTCTGTCTGTCTGTCTGTCTGTCTGTCTGTCTGTCTGTCTGTCTGTCTGTCTGTCTGTCTGTCTGTCTGCCTATTTGTCTGTCTGTCTGTCTGGGTGTCTGTCTGTCTGTCTGTCTGTCTGTCTGTCTGTCTGTCGGTCTGTCTGTCTATCTGTCTGTCTGTCTGTCTGCCCGTCTGTCTGCCTCTCTGTCTGCCTGTCTGTCTGCCTGTCTGTCTGTCTGTCCGTCTATCTGTCTGTCTGTCTGGGTGTCTGTCTGTCTGTCTGTCTGTCTGTCTATCTGTCTGTCTGTCTGTCTGTCTGTCTGTCTGTCTGTCTGTCTGTCTGTCTGTCTGTCTGTCTGTCTGTCTGTCTGTCGGTCTATCTGTCTATCTGTCTGTTTGTCTGTCTGTCTATCTATATGTCTGTCTGTCTGTCTGTCTGTCTATCTGTCTATGTGTTTTTGTCTTTTTTGCACATCATCTTTTTCTCTTGAGTTTATCTCCATCAACTACGAATACGTTAGCTGTTGCTGCTCTTCCAATCATAGATCCGGCATCGGTTTCCAATATTCAAATTTCCTCGCCCTTCCGACGAGAAACGTGGGCTACTCGGTTACTTGGCAGAAAAAAGTTGTTCCAGAGCATATGAATACATCTATAAATTTTCGCGTATCCAAAGAAATTAGGTGTATTCAATTTTCATCCCATTTCGTCGGTGACAAATTTCAATCACGTCCCGGCAAAGTTTTCGGGAAACACTCGGATTAAATATGCTGTAATATTCGAAACCAATTCGAGAAGACAACCAGCTTTAAATTTCACCGCCGTCGATCGCGATGTCGTTGATCTTGGTTTCGCAAACAGCGATATTCGAAGGGTAAATGGATCGAGTCGTATTCGTAATATTAATTATTGAGGAAAGCTCGCGGTTTCAACCGCTACGTTTGTACCAACCACGTCGAGATATTCGCGAAAAATCTCTCGTCGCGGGTATACGGTGCTTGCAGCGTTGAGTAAAGTTGAATAAAGTTTATTCCGAGGCGAGCAAACAGACGAGAGGATCGGTCAATGTAAAGCGCGAGAAACGGAGTCCCGGCTGGGGGGCGTCGAAGGAAGGGACGAAGAGGAAGGGACATTCGAAACTTCCAAGTTTGTTTGCTAATCGTTTCTTCGTTGTTGGCGTCGGAGTTCTCCCCCGCTCCTCTCCGCGTATCCGTTTAATTCCCTATTCTTTCCCTCGTTCTTCGCGGGCCCCGTAGTTCTGTAATCCGGAACAGCCGGCCGTCAACGGTTGTTAATTAAATCGGAAATTAGAAGGACTCTGGTTATATTTTCAACTGGATTAAATTGATTTGTGCCTCGTTGTCTTCCAATGCTCCGCAAACGAAGAGGATGGTGCGAGGCGAAGGTTGGTAATGCGGTGGTAATGGGGTGGAAGGGGACCGACGAGAGAATATGAGCTTCCACTCGACGTCGTCCAGGACACGAATCGACAATGCTCCGAGGTCCTTTTGTTGTTTTAATTTACGCGACGATGAGAGTTGTTGTAATTAAATAATAATTCCCCGCCTCGAATTCCGACGCCTGTTTCCAACCGAATGAAATAGCATGCTTTTTTTCTCTCTCTAAACCCCCGGAAGACAATTGAAATGTATACGCGAAGACACGTACGCGCGATATTCAAACAATACGTCAAGCCCAGCTTTTCACGAGGAATGTTTCAAAATTCGGAACGGAATTGTTATACCTGCTGTTTACCGTGCTGGATGCTGAACGTGCGTCGAATGAAATATCAACACGCGTGGGAATAATTTCAGAAACGAATGGAAAATAAAGAGCGAGCGAGCGGAAATGCAGTCGCGGTGTTCACGTTTAAACGTGAACCCGCGCGAGCGAGCCGTCCGAAGATTCTGGAACCGAACGGTTCTTCCTGGACAGAAACACTCAACAAGCCGAAGTCGAGTGCGTAAAAAAACAGAATTCTTCCGAAACGGGAAGAAAATATTTGTTGGAAAACACGCGTGCGAAGTTCACGTTTCACGTGAACACTTGCGTCGGCAGAGTGAGTAGATACAGCGAGTCACACAACAGCATCGATGTCACGAAACAAAACGAAGAAGAAAAAGGGTAAAGGGATTACGAATATAGATGAAAACGCGGAGACATCGTGAGCTGCGTGTGCAAAGTTCACATTAAATGTGAACGTTAAATGTGAACCCCCGCAGCAAATTGTGAATCTGAAATGGGGATATCTGTTGAAGTATGACGAGCCTAGGAAATATTGAGTACGGGTCGTCAGATAATACGAGCGGAATAGCAATGCACGACGAAGTTCACATTTCCTGTGAACCCGCACTTTAGATTTGTGAACGTAAGAACTTGAGGTGCGACGACATTCGAAAACTGGTTTGAAACAAACGAAAACAAAGGAGACAAATGGTACGCGACGAAGGAGTCGCACGCGTGATGTTCACATAAAAATGTGAACAGTAACGTCAACGTGCCGAACGCGATGACGAAATGTGAACTTGCTGGAAAGTAGCGTCAAACGGAGTGAAAATTGAACATCGACGACGAGCTTTGAGGATGGGGGGAGGGAAAATGAGACTGAACCAATGTATAAAAACGAAACAACTCGTATAGTCGCGGGTATGAACAACGCTCGGTGCTCATGATACATCAACGGATGCGCTCGTTATGCGCAATTAACGACGGTAATTAATTGGCATAATTTCCTGTATACGCTGCAGGCTCTAATTAAGAGCGTATACGCTGAAAATCAACGAAATTGAATGGGGTCCATTTCCTAATTACGGGAAAAACCTTGTTATATGCTCAGTTGACGCGTAACGAATATTTCTGCACCGCACGACGAAACTGTAAACAACAACATTTTTCCGCATTTCCTTCCACCCTCGGGGCAAATATTCTTCCAAAAATTAGCTAAAATCAGTTAATCGATGGGACGTTTACTCGCAGATATTACTTGATAAAAAAAAGTATATATATATATAAATAACGAGAAAAAAGAATTCCTTTATTTTTTCATTTTCTACTTTTTGTTCAATTACTCTAAAACGGTGCTGACTTATTTTTTTACTTTGGTTCGGTTATTTCTCACGGAAATTCATATTTCAGAGAAGATTGTCGTGGAATGGGCACGGGAAAAAATGTACGTTCTGCCCAAATGACGGGATGTATACGATCGTATATTATAGCTGTGGGCGAATAACTTCGTACAACTGCAATGCTGGGGTCTTGTAATTGCGGAGAGGACAGACTCGGCTTTCAAAGCTGGCGCGGCGCGCCGATGGGACTGTCCTTCGGGCATACGAGAGCCACGCGAAGATTGAGACGGTTGATTGGCAGTATTACGGGTTAATGGCGAATGCAGCTCGACTCATCTTACCGGTAATCGAGTTTCCTCGAGTCACACTACTCGACTCCGTTCTCGAATGAGATGGAAACCGGTGAATTTCTCGAGAAATTCCAAAGGACGCTCAGCTCTGATCGTTCAACAGATTCGCGGCTCAATTTCGCGTCGACGTTCGTTCGCGATCGCGGATCAGAAAATTAATGGAAAAACAGTCGAACCGAGTAACGCAAAGGTACCAACGAAAATGCTGACGTCGAATTTTTGTTCTCGACACTTTCAAATTACAAACTTCAGCAGCGAACAAACCTCGTTGAGAAAAACCATTTTTTCGAAAATGTTGGACGTGGCGGTCCAATTTCCAATTCCAAGGGAAAAGTGCTCCAGTTTTCGCTCCCTTCTTCTATTTCCACCGGATAGACTCGAAGTTTTCGACAAGGATTTTCTTAGTGCGCATCAACATGAGTGCTGTACCCCGACTCACGTTCTTCTACTTTCCCAGTGAATTTGTACCCGTGAAACATTCATCGCTTGACTAAAAAAAATCTATCTTGTTTGCATCGCAGTATTGTCTCAAGAAGATCTGTATCACTACCAGAACTACATCTGCTGAACAACTACGCTTTTCAATTTCCCAATATAAAGTGGCCAAACTCGTTGGAAAAGCATACTTAAAAGCAGCCAGCCACGAACTGCGATCCAAGGATTCGAGGGGGCCACAAATCGACGTGCCTTTAATGATGCAGATGTGGGACTAGCTAGTCTGTCAGACAGAGCCCAAGTTGTTGGACGTACCAACGATGCCACATCACAGCCCCATCTGCTGATGTTGGCCTTCTTTCTCCTGGTTCTCGTCATCAGTCTTAAGACGTGTGCTACATTATCATGTGTCTTAAGGTTCGTCAAGTTTACAGTGTCGAGCAGGTTACCCGCTTTAGGCCCACTATTAGAGCAAAGTGGATTTTGAATATGACTCAAATA
This sequence comes from Arge pagana, assembly GCA_963969455.1. NCBI lineage: Eukaryota > Metazoa > Arthropoda > Insecta > Hymenoptera > Argidae > Arge > Arge pagana. The sequence goes on along the minus strand of OZ018314.1, from coordinate 3,198,800 downwards.
TTATTCACTATTTCGAGGTTCGATGTGCCTACTATTGAATAGAATAACAATTGTTGTTGTAATCAAACGAAAACTACTGCTAGTCTACCCGCTTCAGGCGACTCTGCTCTGACTATGCGTGGGGTTCCTCTATCCTGAGCTTGTAACATGCCCTTGTGCAGCTTGAAATTGGCGCGTTGCCCCTACTATGTGTATTTGTATCGATACGTCACTCGAGCGCCGCTGAGGCTTGGTTCTCGGGTGAAAACCGAAAATCGGCCTCTTCCTGCTGGGCACGCGGACGAAGCACATGGTGTGTAGAGAAAATCCTAAGTTGACTCCGGTTCATACTCGGACTCTTTGATATTTCCAAAAAACATAGAAACCATACATTGTGAACTTGGACACTGCTGGTCCATGAATCCTGTGCCCGGGGGAAGTAGCAAAGCGGAGTCGTCGACCAACCTAACGATAAGTACTCGTGCCGTTTTAACTGTACGTACACCATTATATGTCTCGTTGCAATCCAGAATGCTTGATACTCTTTTATCTATTTCCTGTATGGATTAAGCCAAGAGCTTGCATAATTACGGCCCGTGGAATATGATTACCTGTAGTTGTGCGACAGAATAATTGAATGTTTTGTACAGATTAGCGTCAATCGCCACGGTCAGTAAAACTTTATAGAAAACTGTCTCTATTATTTGAATATATATTTGTACCTGTGTCACGCATACTTTACAATAACCTTAGAATATTACAAGCTCATTTCTAGACTTGATGACTGCTGCTCTCGCGGAACAATGGAGCAACTAGAACGGATTGAAAGGTGGTTTTAACTAATGCTGAAGTAAGCATGGGTAAGGTGCGAGGAATTTGCGCAGTTTGGCCGACATGGGGTTGATGATTGTGAGAAATTCGTTCAGGTCATTCTTGGGCCCCGATGCGTTGGCGTCGAACTCGCGAAGTTCTTTGATAATCGGAGGCCGCGTCGACTCAGACGTGTGCGAGGGTGAGTCGTTCCCTCCGCAGTTCGAGGCTTTTCGAACGTGTCGACGCGTTCGGATTCACAGACCGCACTCGAACTGTTCGTTTATTCGAATAGCCAGAGTTGAGAGGGAAATTCGATTAAAAGACTACGACCACGGAAGCCTCGGGTTCCGTCGTCGTCGTCGATTCCCGCAGAGCAAATGTAAAACCGTCCAATTATGGGGACAAAGAGAAACGATCGAGGAAAAAAAAACTCCCGAATTTCGTCGCAACGATCTTAGATTAGAAATTTCAACTTTCGTGTTTGGCGTTCCGCAAACTGTGAATTGTCGTTGACCTGAAGTATAAATCATCGAATTTCCACTCCGAAATTCTGATATTAAAATTGCAAAGTAAATTCGGACCACCCGAAGTAATTCGGTGCGAAAATGTTGAAATTCGAAACTTTTAAACAGTTTCACCCAAAGTTGGAAATTGGACGCTGAATTTTCTGTCGGAAAATTTAATTTCCAAACCTCACATTCGATTTTTGGAAGTCAACTAGAATAATCAAAATTCTGGAGTCTGGGACCACAAATCCGTAATTGGAAATTCATGTTCACCAATTTATAGTCTCAACTTAATGCTAGTGATGTATGCTCGTGGCATTGTTTTTCTCGTGCTTCTTAAAATTTGGTAGTGTTCGTGTTTTGGGTGTTGTTAGGAGAGATAGGGATGCAGAGGGGTAAGATGACTTCTAGTTGACATATTAAGCATTTTTGCCGAGGTTTTTTCATCTGTTTTCGATGAGCCCTATTTTGGTTGTGTGGCTTAAGAGGGACTCGGATGAATCGTTAGGGTGTCCTCGATAAGTGTGCAAAGTTTCAATGTAATTGGGCGTTTTGAAGTGGGGCAAACAAACATACCCAGCTAATAAAAGCGTGTTGAAAATAATTTTTGTCCACGAGTCGCAAATATTTGCTCGGCGTTATCGTGGGCGATTCCTCGATTTAATTCCAGAGTTTCCCGCGGGTTCGTTTTATTCCTCGGTTATAATGCGTAGTCTTTAGGAATCTCGTTAAAGCAGGGCCTTCTAACGATCTAATGTAAAAAAGATTCGAGTCACTTCTCGGTTAGTAAACCTCGTTCGACTTGTCTCTCGGCGGCTTAAAGTGGAGCTTTTCGCTACTAATGACTTTTGATTATCAGCGAAGATACGGTAAGAAGACTTTATAAGGTATTTCCAGGCTTAAACATCAGATCTGATAATACCGCGAAACTTCCAACTCGTCGAATATATTCCACAAACTCGGACCTCGGACCGAGAAATCGAACGGCATTCCATCAAAAATGCAATTAATTTCCAAGCCGCTCGCACGAAATACGAACAATTGGATCGCGTCGAATATTCGAAAAAATTTCCATCGAAATTCCTCGCTAAATTTCGCTCCCGCCATCGAGAGAATAATTCCATTCCGCACAACGGATCCAGTCATTTGGTTAGTTAAGAGATCGAGAGTCGTCACGGAATATCTTCGTGGAACTTGGCTGCAAGAAATGGTTGGCGTAAGAAACGGCTCTTAACCGGATTCTTCTGCGATGGCAGAGCTGAGAAAATTGAGAATGTAGTCGAGATCATATCCCACTGATTACTCAACGATCTACATTTTTTTTTTTGTTTGTTTCTGTCCTCACGATTTATTGCTGTTTGGAAAAGGACACAGAATCCGAAATTTCAATTCAGAGGATGCTGACAAAACTGTGCTGACGCTTCCAGTGCATAATCACCCACATATCCGCCGAAAACGTTTTTTCAAGATGGCGCCTAACGCACAGTCGTAATTTGTTTGCATTTTGTGGTTTTATGCTCGGCGAGTGATACTACGTTGGATAGAAAAAGAAAATCGGTGGCGCAATTTAGTGCAGAGTCCTCTTCCCTGTCGCCTGGCCTGCAAGTGTGCCAAGTTAGAAGACAAGTATAGCGCTAATAGCTATTCTGCTGATCACAGGACGCAAAAAATGAGAGTCACGTCGTGTTTGGTGCTACGCGAGTCTGCGTATTCTCGGGGTCGGTTCGAAGCTCCTCAACGATCCCGAGGATCGACTGCAAAAATGTGTGACAATAGTTCTCCAGTAATTTCTGATAATTGGTGTAGAATTTTTTGCACGTCGCGATGTATGGAGTTGGTGGTGGCTGATGTATTCGTGGGTTGCTTGTTGACGGTTATATGCTTCGAATATTCTTTTCAACTATTGGGATAATATTAATGCACCGTATCGCGTTCTTTTGTGAACTGTTTTGAATCTGTTGCTCCAGTTTTTCACGTCATATTCGTTCTACCAATTACGACGATGAGATTCGGCTTAGCGGGATGATTCTGCGAATAAACGCGCGTGGAAACGTCGCAGGTGGATCGTGTTCGGGTTTTTAGTGCGGTTTTTGGCTAGCGACGAGGAACGATTTCATTCGATTCTCGTATCCAGACACGTGCAGACGGACCTGTTCGTCGACGTTCGAATCGCGTGGTTCCTGGAACTCCTAATTTTCGGGGCACGGTTGCATCGCGACGGAGCCACGGATCTTTGGAGCAGCAAATACCTCGAAGACCGGAGCAACTCTTAGGAGTAGTTTTTGTTAGTGACGAGCAGGAGGCTGAGCAGCGGCTGCCTCCGAACATCTCCAGCCTCGGTGAGTCTCCGATGCGTTTCGTATCTCGATTCGGCCATTTTCGACGATTCTGCCCCTATGCACTTTGGGGTATCCGATTCGCATCCGATTCCCGCCTCCTCGACGTGCCCGCGGTCGGACAGGCTAACACCTGGTAATTCAATACGCCAATGAGCTTCTGAGCGTTGCGATAAGTGGAGTTAACGCTGCCGTAACAAGCTTATTCCCGACTCAACTGTAACAGGCACCACATGGCCCTGAAAAATGGGACTAAAGTAGAATATTTCTCCCTAGGGAGTCAAACACTTTACTCCCTAGGGAACAAAGTAGCACTTTACTCCCTAGGGAAAAATGTTCCACTTCAGCCCCGGTTGTCAGGACCATAAAGCGCCCATTACAGTCACGGCCGAGGATAAAATAGTGTATGCAACACGGGAGGAAACTCGATCATTCCCTCGGGTGATTACAGCTTTCGCCTCGCTCAGGCAGTTACCCCACCCTCGGGAGTAATCTTCGACCTTACTCCCTTGTTGCATAAGGTACCATCTTTCATACCTTTCATGTTTCCTCCCACTCGAGTCATTTTTACTCCACTGTTTTTCTTCGGTCCCACCTGAAACTTCGTTGGCTATGTGGCAAAACAAATTCCCTGAAAGTTACAGTCCTCGATAATAGTTTTAAGTACTTTCTCCGAGCGTGAAAAAAGTTTTCATGCAAAATACACGTAGATCGAGCCTGTTTTTATTTTGTTAAAAAATTTGTAACTCAGCCGCATCTCACGCTATCGCATCGTTCTTGGTCTCGATCCACTCCGAATCAAACAATCTACAAAAGTGTCCATTGCCGTAAAGGTGTAACTTGTAGTGGTGAATTGGTAGTAGCGAAAACACGATAATTTTCGGTGAAAATCAGCTTCACCCGCCTGTACCAACTCACCGGTACGAGTTACGCTTTCGCCACTAAGGGCACTTTTGTACATTGTTCAATTTGGAGTAAATCGCGACCAAGTACGACGTGATAGCATGAAATGCGGCTGAGTTATAGAAATTTCAAAAAAACTTGATCTACGCGTATTTTAGGAGGACAATTTTTTACGTTCCCAGAAAGTACTCAAAATTGATATCCAGCGCTGCGACTTTCAGGGAATTCAGCCAACAGAATTTCAGGTGGGGACCGAAAAAAAAATGGTCGGAAAAAATCACTCTAATCTACCACGCAGATAAACAGCGTCGGCTGAAAAAACGCCAAGAGTAATATACTCTAGGTATTACCAGCTCAGACTTACGACCGAATGTTTTCCTGCGTTCAACACATCGTAAACACGCATCTCGAATCTTCGGAAGGTACTCTCGCAATTATTCCCCAAGATCTCGCATAAATTCCGCACGAGAAGTGTTCCACATTCTGCTACCGCGTTGTTGTTTTTGTCCACAAAATTTGCCTCCGTGCTCGTAAGATCTTCCACGCCCCGGAAACATCTCCGCGACTAGCTGTCAATTTTTCTAAGCTCCTTCCCTTGATTTCGGGGAATCAACACTTTTATTACGACAATGACAACAAAAAATGCGTGAAAACAGTTTTTCTGGGTGCGGAATGGGGTGACGAAAAAAATCACGTGGCAGCATCGTCTCAGCTGTGGGAAGTTGGGGATTTTTTTTTTCCGCTACAAAGTCGTGGAGAGAGATTTTTAGGAACGTAGCTATCCTCGAGGCACGAGCGAGGCTCACGCGAGAGGAAATCGCAGAGGGATGGGAATAGGTAAATTGGTGATGTGAGACGTGATTTGGTACTCGCAGTGGATGATAATACGTGTAATAACAATCGCATTAGCTGACCGAGGAGCGGAGAGCTCGTTGGTCGTGTAACATCGTCGTAAATTGTATTTACAAGGCGTACTTACGACTGTAACTACGTATGTTCCGCTCGGCCACGTCCCTCTCCTCGCATCGAATCGCGCATTCCTCTTATTTCCTCCGAGAAACTTGTACAATTGGCCACCCGGCGATTTTTCATTCCTCCTCTCCGCCGAGAATTTCTTCCGGATGAAAATTCAGTTAGGACTCCAGGTCCTTCGGATATTTGGCAAATATTCCAAACGAGCTCAAATCTGCCCAATTTTTTCGCAACCTCATTTTTCCTCGTCATTGAAAAACGACATCTCCGGTAAAATTACGGCGTAAAAAACGAAAATTCCTTAAAAAACCGTTAAACAAATAGGAAACTCGAATACAAACAGCGAGCTGCAGCTCGCTCTTTTTTTTATCAAGCAACAATATTTTACTGGGTCAGAATGGTGGAAAAATTGGGGGAAAAAAAATTGTGGAACCACCCCGTTGCAGATAGACGCCGCGCACCGAAGGGGGTTCGTTTTCTCGGGGAGAGAAGCTTTCTCAGCTGCGTTTAATAAGGGCGAGCAGTTCGCGACGAGGAGAGCAAGTGGATCGATCGGGATCCGATCGCGGCGTCGACAACGGTGACACGAGGATGATATCGGGATTAAAAGTGAAAATTCAAGGACCGAATCAATTGCTGTGGAAAATTTGATCCGGCTGAGATAAGCCGCCTTGGCTCGCATCGAGGTGGAAACTCTACTCCGAGACGATGAAAAAAACTAAACGAGATTCACGGCGCAACGAGATACTTTGTTATAATATAGATAAGGGCCAGACTTATGCCCGAGCGCTTCCTCGGGACGGAGTTAGCGCGAACGGACTGTGAATTACCGGGCAAAAAGGCCGCGAAACGGAGCAGAAGCAGGGCTCGAGGAGAAATTTTCTCCGAGGAAGAGGAAGACGAAGAAAAAAAGAGAGCAAGACAAAAAACGGTTCGTCTTAATCATTTGACCTTGGCCGGATGTCTGTGATCATCCAGCGCTTTAATCGCACCTCGACGGACCTGCGATCGGGATTTTTCCGTCGTCCGACGAAGAAAGCTCGAATGCAAATAGTAACCCGCGATTTTTCGAGACTCGGAATTCTGCACGTTACAACTGTGACGCGCGAGTTCCAATCGCAGCGTCGATCGGTTCTCCAAAGCTTCGGCGCGGAGGCGAATCATCGAAATTCCACCGCCAACGTTGTTATTCCCTCTTTTTGCCTCGCCTCCGCGAATATCGGTGGAAATACATCGTTCGCGAATTACGTAGACCTTTCCTACGCGAACGAGGCGCGGACCGCCTCGTTGAAAATTCAATTAGCAATGTACTTTAACCACCTCGGCTTCGGGCTTCGCCCTGCGAAATTCCCCCAGATTCTCACCTATTCGTCCCGCGACGCGCGGGACGACAGTGATGGACGAATAATACCGACGCGAAGCTGGAAATCTCAGCTGGAGACGCCTTTAATAACCATATTATTTTCAACGATTATACACGCCGCAAACGCAAAACAGCAACTTCATCGCTCTCCGGCCACTATACGTGGGGGGCAAAAATAGGGTACTACAATTCCGCGAAGAAAAGGCTGCCCTGAAAAATACCGCGCCCAAAAACACCTCGATTGAAGTACAATGTAAATTATTTAACACATCATTATCATCATCATCATTATTATTATTATTATCCTTGTTATTATTATTATTATTATTGGTATTGGTATTGGTATTGGTATTAGTGTTAGTATTGGTATGATTATTATTATTGATAGCATCCTTAATCCTTAATGGTCACACCTCTGGATTCTGACGTGATGGTCACATGGGGTGTCGTCAACCCCACTCACTTTGGAAAGTGATAAATAACTAAAAAATTGAAAATTTTTTTTTATCAAAATACTACAATGTAATGTCAACCTTTATGCGTAAGGCCATGTCAGTTATTTTCAAGTCGTGTAATTTTTAATACCAAAAAAGAAAAGTCGAAAAAAAATTCGTAAAATATGACTTTTTACATGAAAAGCCATGCAGAGACTTCAATTTTCAACCAAAAAAAATTAAAAAAATCGTTTCATAAATCTGAAATAGCATACTTTTAGGTGGGTGAGAATAAATTAGTGGCCGTTCCAAAAACTATATTTATTTGAACATCTGAAGTGCGGAAAAATGATACGCCAGATTTGTTATAACGAACGATATTTTATGATGAAAAATGGTTCAAACTACCCACAGATGACGACACATGTCCCATTTTCACAAATACTCTAGGAGGTAGCGCAGTTTAAAAAACCGCTGGGGTTGAATCAACCCCGAGTGACCAGTAAGGGATAAGCTTACGCTGGCAACTTCATTTTTTGACTATGTGACACGTTGTTGTCTTTTATATAGAATTCAGCCACGACGTGAGGTACGGCTCGAGGAAAATGTGGAGATGAAATCGATTTAGGCTAATGACAGACAAGAAAACGTTACAGATTATAGCAGATGAGCATTTAGTTAGTTTAAATATGTTTTCCATAGGATGCGATTTTTATGTAGCATCAGTATGGTCGAATGTGGCTCGAGAGATATAATGGCATTAGGAATAGAAAGAGATAGTCGATGCAGACGATAGTAGTCAACGAGGTTCGTAGACCTAGGCTGCTTGGCTTACTTTCGTACGGATGATTCTTACAATTTGAAAGTATATTTGCGAAGGACGAAGGACGTCTCTGGTTGTCGAGTATTAACAACGTTGAGCGGAAAAAATCCGCGAAATTCTTATCGGTCACAACTTTGTGAGGCGAGAATTGTTGAGGAGTAGAAAAAACACGGAGAAAAACGAAACACCGAAAAACTATAAATCGAGGAGACTGAAATAAAAAGATCAGGGCGATCCG